>CM067171.1:45494206-45581706 GCA_034093135.1 Erigeron breviscapus | reverse complement strand
TTTTTTTTTTTTTTTTTTTTTTTTTTTTTTTTTTTTTTTTTTTTTTTTTTTTTTTTTTTTTTTTTTTTTTTTTTTTTTTTTTTTTTTTTTTTTTTTTTTTTTTTTTTTTTTTTTTTTTTTTTTTTTTTTTTTTTTTTTTTTTTTTTTTTTTTTTTTTTTTTTTTTTTTTTTTTTTTTTTTTTTTTTTTTTTTTTTTTTTTTTTTTTTTTTTTTTTTTTTTTTTTTTTTTTTTTTTTTTTTTTTTTTTTTTTTTTTTTTTTTTTTTTTTTTTTTTTTTTTTTTTTTTTTTTTTTTTTTTTTTTTTTTTTTTTTTTTTTTTTTTTTTTTTTTTTTTTTTTTTTTTTTTTTTTTTTTTTTTTTTTTTTTTTTTTTTTTTTTTTTTTTTTTTTTTTTTTTTTTTTTTTTTTTTTTTTTTTTTTTTTTTTTTTTTTTTTTTTTTTTTTTTTTTTTTTTTTTTTTTTTTTTTTTTTTTTTTTTTTTTTTTTTTTTTTTTTTTTTTTTTTTTTTTTTTTTTTTTTTTTTTTTTTTTTTTTTTTTTTTTTTTTTTTTTTTTTTTTTTTTTTTTTTTTTTTTTTTTAGTGACACCATACCTCTTTAGCACCTTAGCGAGTTGGTGATTCGCGAAATGACTTCCGCGGTCACTTATTAAGGCCTTAGGCACTCCAAACCTACAGAAAAGCTGTTTCAAGAAGTGAATGACAACACGTGCATCATTCGTTGGCAAGGCTTTAGCCTCGGCCCACTTAGAAACATAATCGACAGCAACAAGGATATACAAATTCCTATTCGATGGGAGAAAAGGTCCCATAAAGTCTATGCCCCAAACATCGAAAACTTCACATACCTGAATAAAGTTTTGAGGCATTTCATCTCGTTTGGAAATGTTACCTTGTCTTTGACACACATCACATACCTCAACTAAAGTATGCGCCTCCTTGAAGATCGTTGGCCAATAGAATCCAGCATCATACACTTTCTTACCGGTGACAGACGGTCCATAATGACCACCGGTTGGCCCGTGGTGACAAGCATCTAGAATTTGTCGAGTTTCATCTTCCGACACACACCTCCTTATCATGCCATCTGCACACACTCTAAACAAAAATGGTTTATCCCAAAAATAATGTTGAATTTCAGAAAAGAACTTCTTCTTCTCTTGCTTTGACATCTCCTCGGGAAGCAAACCTGCACTAAGATAGTTAGCAATATCGGCATACCAAGGTCCTTCCTCAACCTGCATCAAAAACTCATCAGGAAAATCATCATTAATCTCATGCTCTTGCAACTCCTCACGGTGAGGGTTTTCGAGCCTACTTAAATGATCGGCTGCCACATTTTCTGCCCCCTTTTTGTCCTTTATCTCGATGTCGAATTCTTGTAAAAGCAAGACCCAACGGATGAGACGGGGCTTGGCATCTTGTTTCGAGAACAAGTACCTTAGGGCAGAATGATCCGTATAAACAATGGTCTTATTAAGGACCAAGTAGGGACGAAATTTATCAAAAGCATATACAACAGCCAACAACTCTTTCTCAGTACACAATGTACCGGACTCACCCAAGAACTATCCGAAATGGGGAATATGATTCCCGCGTCTAACAACTTAATCACTTCCTTTTTCACAACATCTTTCATGTTTGGGTTTAATCTCCGTTGTCTTTGCACAACCGGTTTAAAATTATCAACAAAATTAATTGTGTGCTTACAAAATTCTGGACTTATACCCGGAATATCGGAAATTTTCCATGCAAAGGCCTTTTTATGAGCCTTTAAGACGGTAATAAGCCTAGATTTTTCATCTTCCATCAAAGAAGATGAAATGACAACGGGAAGAAAAGATGTACCTTCTAAGTAAGCATACTCCAAATGATCCGGAAGCGGTTTGAGTTCCAAGTCGGTGGGAGGGTTCTCAACCGATGTAAGCATTCGTACGCTTTGATCAACCTTGATTTCTTCAAATATCTCATCATCCGGTGGAGTTTCATCTACACTCAAGGCCATGATCTCTTGTAACATCTCTTCATCAAGCTCTTGGTGTTCTTCACTAAGTGATAGCAATGATTCTCCTTCCTCCATACCCAAGATATCCATAAGCTCCTTTTCCAAAGCATCTACCTCTTCCACAACATCGATCCTGAAACAAGATTCATCACATGAGTAAGGATGCTTAAGAGCTTTATCAACATTAAAGACAACCCGGTCATCACCGACTCCCAAGGAAATCTCCTTAGCCTTCACCCGGATGATGGCATCCGCGGTCATAAGGAATGGTCGGCCTAAAATTAGAGGCACATTAACATCCGCCTCCATTTCTAATATAACAAAATCGACCGGAAAAATCATGTGACCCACCCTAATTTGTAAATTTTCCGCTATCCCCATGGGATATTGGAATGATCGGTCCGCAAGCCTAATGCTCATGCGGGTAGGGGTCAATTCACCTAAAGACAACTTTTTATAAACCGAATAAGGCATCAAATTAATGCTAGCCCCTAGATCGGCTAATGCCTTATACAACATAGCACCAAAAGAACAAGAGATGAGAAAACTCCCTGGATCTTCCAACTTAGGAGGAATCTCGTTCTTGATGATGGCGGAGCACTCGGCACTCATGACTGCCGTCTTCGCCTCTTCCAACTTCCTTTGATCCGAGACAAGCTCTTTGAGAAATTTCGCATAGTTTGGCATACCTGCAAGAAGATCAACTAGAGGAATGGTAATGTTAACATTTTGTATTAAATCAACAAATTTCTGAAACTCCTTCTTGATCTTTGCTTTCTTCAACCGTTGAGGAAATGGAATATGCGGTTGATATGGCTTGACCGGTGGCTTTTCAACGGTTGGTTTCTCAACAGTCTTGGATGGAACGGCCGGTGTCTTCACGGCTTGGTTCGGCTCCATCTCAACTTCTTCATCAACAGTCTCATCTTCTTCATGAACCTGCACAATTGGAGAAAAGTCATTAGGTAAAGGGTTTGAAGAGTCATAAGTCTTACCCGTCCTTGTTGTGATGGCATTCACTTGCTCATTTCGAGCATTTGGATGGGCATATTTCTGTCCCGAGCCTTGACCGCTTTGTCCTTGGTTATTGACTTGAGGCTTTGGATTTTGTTGAGTGTTGCTCGGTAGTGTACCGGGCTGCCTATTCGAGTTTCCGAGCCTCTCAAGTCTTCCTTCTAAATCTTTGATGGTGGCTTGTTGATTCTTAGCCCCTTGATCCAGCTTATGTCCAAGTCCATCCAAGCGAGTGGTCAAAGCATCCAAAACATTAATCACCTTCTTTGACTCTTCTGCAACTTGTTCATTAGTTGCCTTTTGGGCACCAATGAACTCTTTCACTATGTCTCTCAATTCGGGATCCGCACCTCGTTGATTGGTGAACCTACTAAACCTATTACCACCAAAAGCAGAAGTGTTAGCATTAACAAAAGAAGAAGAGGGATAAGAACTACCTGAGGCCCGGTTTTGATAACCGGTGTTTTGATTGAAGTTCCCTTGATTCTGAATATAGCTAACATCTTGCACGGGTTTATCCGGGCAATCTTCCGAATAATGCAAATCTCCACAATGTTCACAACCATCGGCCATAACCTTAACATCTCTCTCAATGCTCTTAAATCTAGTATCTTGCCTATCAAATCTCTCATTCATTTGCTTCGAGAGAGCCTTAACTTCACCAACAAGCTTCGAATCCTCACTACTCTCAACTTTAGCCACGATGGATCTATTTGACCTCTTTTCTCGATCCTCATCTCTTGTGGAAAACTCCTTTGCCATATCCTCTAAAATCTTATAGCCTTCATTTGGGGAAATGTTATTGAGACTACCCCCAAATGCATATCCGAGCTCCCTTTTGTTTTCCTATCCAAACCATCATAGAAAATCTCGAAGCTTTCCTCGGTTCCCATACTATGTCCGGGGCAATTTCTAAGCATTTCTTTGAACCTTTTCCATGCATCAACTACATCTTCACCCGGTTCTTGAGTGAAACCTCGGATTTTGTTCTCTAATTGCCTTTGAGTTCTAACCGAATAAAACTCATCAATAAAGCCTTCCCGAAGTTCAGTCCAAGTAGTAAATGAGTTTTCGGGTAACTCCTTAAACCATGAAGATGCATCCCCAACGAGAGTCATAGGAAATAGCTCCAACTTAACGGCTTCTGCTTGTCCCGCTCCGTATTGGTATAACCTGCAAATTTTCTCAAACCTCTCAAGATGTGCATATGGGTCATTTCTTCGAATCCCATCAAACTTATCCTCCTCTACACTCTTGAGGTGATTCCCTTTCAAAGAGAAGTCAGCCGAAATAGTCGGGGGACGGATAGCTGTACCCCGGTCCGCCGGTATAGTTCTTCGTCTCTCCCCGTACGGACGGGCATTCGTATCTACCGGTTGTTCATCACCCATTCTTCTATCAAAAGGTTGTTGGTTATTATTAAGATTAATTCGAGGTGTTTGAACTTCCTCTTCTTCTTCTGAATCTGATTCTTTACCTGTTTCAAACACTCTACCTGCTTCTTTCAAATCTTTAACCAACTGATCTTCTAAATCCTGAATGGGTGGGACGCTGGATTCGGTTTCTAAATCTATTTTTACAGGTGTGAATGGTTCCTGGTTATCTCTAGACACTAAGCGGCGTCTAACTTTCCCTGGATTAGACAATGGCCTAAGCAAAGGTTTGCCAGAAGCTCTTGTGTTCATCAACTAACAAGAACCTGCACAGTAACTAAAAAAAAAAAAAACCGCAACTGTGGTACAACTAAAACAAAAAAAAAAAAAAAAAAAAAAAAAAAAAAAAAAAAAAAAAAAAAAAAAAAAAAAAAAAAAAAAAAAAAAAAAAAAAAAAAAAAAAAAAAAAAAAAAAAAAAAAAAAAAAAAAAAAAAAAAAAAAAAAAAAAAAAAAAAAAAAAAAAAAAAAAAAAAAAAAAAAAAAAAAAAAAAAAAAAAAAAAAAAAAAAAAAAAAAAAAAAAAAAAAAAAAAAAAAAAAAAAAAAAAAAAAAAAAAAAAAAAAAAAAAAAAAAAAAAAAAAAAAAAAAAAAAAAAAAAAAAAAAAAAAAAAAAAAAAAAAAAAAAAAAAAAAAAAAAAAAAAAAAAAAAAAAAAAAAAAAAAAAAAAAAAAAAAAAAAAAAAAAAAAAAAAAAAAAAAAAAAAAAAAAAAAAAAAAAAAAAAAAAAAAAAAAAAAAAAAAAAAAAAAAAAAAAAAAAAAAAAAAAAAAAAAAAAAAAAAAAAAAAAAAAAAAAAAAAAAAAAAAAAAAAAAAAAAAAAAAAAAAAAAAAAAAAAAAAAAAAAAAAAAAAAAAAAAAAAAAAAAAAAAAAAAAAAAAAAAAAAAAAAAAAAAAAAAAAAAAAAAAAAAAAAAAAAAAAAAAAAAAAAAAAAAAAAAAAAAAAAAAAAAAAAAAAAAAAAAAAAAAAAAAAAAAAAAAAAAAAAAAAAAAAAAAAAAAAAAAAAAAAAAAAAAAAAAAAAAAAAAAAAAAAAAAAAAAAAAAAAAAAAAAAAAAAAAAAAAAAAAAAAAAAAAAAAAAAAAAAAAAAAAAAAAAAAAAAAAAAAAAAAAAAAAAAAAAAAAAAAAAAAAAAAAAAAAAAAAAAAAAAAAAAAAAAAAAAAAAAAAAAAAAAAAAAAAAAAAAAAAAAAAAAAAAAAAAAAAAAAAAAAAAAAAAAAAAAAAAAAAAAAAAAAAAAAAAAAAAAAAAAAAAAAAAAAAAAAAAAAAAAAAAAAAAAAAAAAAAAAAAAAAAAAAAAAAAAAAAAAAAAAACTAAAAATAAAAACTAAAAAAAAAACACAATAAAATAAAAATCTATCTAGTAAAGCAATTAACTTCCTCACAAGTAAATGTGAGAAAGGGTCGAACTACAAAATGAAACAACTACTTAAAATAAGTCCCCGGCAGCGGCGCCAAAAACTTGATGTGTAATTTCGAGTCTTAAATTTATAACACGAACACTAGAAAACTGACTACAACACACTTGCGGGCAGTGAACCCGTTCGTATGCAGTATAGTAAACTGGTAAATCCGAGGTCGAACACAAGGACTTTTATAAGCAATTGTTAAATGATACATAAAATAAGGGGGGTTTTATGGCCGAATTGCCACGTTGCAAAAGTTAGTTAAAATTGTTAGTAATCCCGTAGGATTAATCGCAGGAGAATTTTGTTGTTTAAACAAGAATTTAAAAGATCATCTACCTCGACTCCATGACACATTTCATTTTGGTTGCATTTAAGTTAAAACCAATTCAAATACGTTGATCTAAAATAACGAGGTTAAGACAGAGAACTCACTAGTTGCGCACCTAGCTTATTACCCGATTCGAACCCATTAACCAATTGATTCAATCCTAAAGATCCGACTACCATCTTTTCTATTAAGATCCACCGAACTGATTACTTAGTTTTGTTATTATTAAACAATTTCATCTATCGATTCTACCAAACCGTTAACACGTTAAGTTCTATTACCTATTGTTGTTTATCGACTCGCTACCACGAATCAACACCTATTGATTCTACCAAATCAACTAGAACAATGCACTCCTGGATTTAACTACCATTAAATCATTCATACATTATCAACAAACAATAGAATAAATAACAAGAACTCAATATATTAAGATCTCAACGAAACGTTTAATTATCAACTTGAATTCAAAATAATATGCAACCAATATTCATTGTGTCATTTCATCGGAGTAGATGATGATGTGTTTAGCCTAACATAATCATAAATAAATCACAAATAGCAAAAGAAATAATAAACATCTTGTACCAAAGTGTGAAAGACAATGAAAAGCTAAAGAAATCGACGATTGAATGCCTTGAAACTCTTAATCAACTCTTAGATCTTGGGGATGCAAAAGCTGCTGAATATTGCCTCAAAGAAACCCTAAAATCGCCTATTAGAAGAAGAAGTTTTATTGGAGGAGTTTTGACTTGTATTTATAGTGTTTCCAAAAAACCTAGCTGGGCCGACCTACAGGTGCGGCGCACCACTGCCCAGGTGCGTCGCACCTGCCTTGTTTCCAAAAACCTTCATTGCTCGATATGCGGCGCACCATTGGATTGGTGCGGCGCACCTTTGCTCTTTCTCAAACTTCTCCAATTTACTGATCAATATGTGCGACGCACCAAGCATGTGGTGCGGCGCACTCCTTTCTTGCAAAATTGGGCCAACTCCCTGATCGATATATGCGACGCACCATGCATGTGGTGCGGCGCACTCAGCCACTTTCTCAGCATAACTTGTGATTTCCAGCTCGTTTCTTCTCGTACTAGTACACGAACCTCCTAATGCCTCTTTTAGCCATCCACAAGCTATTTTTAACCATTTTACCTGTTCTAAGCCTGCAATCACTAACAATACCATCAAAGCATCGAATATACATGTAATTTGCGTAAAATCAAGCTTAAAACGACTTAGAAACAACATGGGATTATACATATAAATGGACATATCAATGGGGTATTGGGAGTTGATTGTATGTCAGGAAAACGAAAGAGAAATCGAATTGATTCTATTATGGATTCCAATGGAGTTCGTATGGATGGAGATGGGGTGGCTAATGCTTTTATTGCTCATTATAAGGCTTTTCTTGGTTTACCACTGGTCAGGTTACTACTCTAATCCTTTGAACTGGTCTCTAAAAAGACTTTCACTCATGATCAAAGATTGCAGATGGTTAGAGAAGTTACTGATGACGAGGTTAAAAATGCTATTTTTTCTATGGGGGATGACAAAGCTCCCGGTCCGGATGGTTTTTCATTAGCCTTCTTTAAATGGGCATGGTTGGTGATATGATGATTGCAGCTGTTTGCGACTTCTTTGCTGGGGTGGTCGTTTGCTTAAAGAGGTTACCATACTACTATTTTCATTGTTGCCTCAGGTTACTACTCCTTCTATTACTGATTTTCGGCCTATTTCTTGCTGCAATACAATATATAAATGCATTAGTAAAATTATTACTAATCGCATTAAGGATGGGTTGGACGATATTGTGGATATTAATCAATCCGCATTCATTCCTGGTAGGCTTATTTCGGATAATATTCTTCTAACTCAAGAATTAATGCATAATTATCATTGATAGAGGTACTCCTCGGTGTGCTTTTAAAGTTGATATTCAAAAGGCATATGATACTGTGGATTGGGGCTTCTTGAAGAGATCTTTGATTGATTGGTTTTCACCAATGATGGTTCACTAGATTATCACATGTGTTGCTACTTCTTCGTTTTCCTTGAGTATCAATGGTTCACTACATGGTTTCTTTTCTGGGAGGCGCGGTCTTAGGCAGGGTGACCCTTTGTCACCATACCTTTTTACCCTTGTTATGGAGGTTTTATCCCTTATTATTCAACGCAAAATTTGTTAATCAGGTAGCTTTAGATATCACCCCCAATGTGAGGAGCTCCATATTACTAATTTATGTTTTGCAGACGATCTTCTTATTTTCCTGCATGGTGATGTCGATTCTGCCAGGATTATTATGGAATCCTTGGATGAATTTAAAAATGCTTCTGGTATTGCTCCTAGTCTTCCAAAAAGTACAGCCTATTTTTGTAATGTCTTGAACCATGTGAAGCTGTTTATATTAAGTATTTTACCTTTTGTGGAGGGAACATTACCTGTGAAGTATTTGGGAGTGCCACTTGTTTCTACTAGACTCATTTATCGAGACTGCCAGGAGCTGATTGAAAGAATACGTAATAGGGTGTCGGATTGGAAGAACAAGTTTCTCTCTTTTGCTGGGCGGTTACAATTAATTCAATCCGTATTATCATCTATGCATGTTTATTGGGCTACGGTGTTTATTTTGCCAGCTAGAGTGATACAAGAGATAGAACAGATTTTGAGAGGCTTCCTTTGGTCACAAGGAACTTTGCATAAAGGCAAAGCTAAGGTTGCTTGGGATATCGTTTGCCTTCCTAAGTCTGAAGGGGGTTTGGGAATTCGAAGACTTGAAAGGTTTAATATTGCTCTTATGTCGGTTCATATTTGGAATATTATCTCTTCCAAGGAGTCACTTTGGGTACGATGGGTTCATTCATATAAATTGAAAGGGATTAATTTTTGGGCGAATCCTATGCGTGGCAATATGTCGTAGAGTTGGAGGAAACTACTACAGGTACGACCTATCTTACGACCTTTTCTTCTGGTTTAAGATTGGTAATGGTAGGCTTGTTAATGCTTGGTATGATAATTGGTGTGAAGTTTCTCCATTATATAACCACCTGTCCTCTCGAATGATTTATAATGCCGGTTTTTCTTTATCATCAACGGTCTCTAATCTTATTTCTAATGGTGAGTGGACTTGGCCTAATGCTTGGAATGTTAGAATTCCAATTGTGAGTATTCCTACACTGGTTGATACCAAATTTGATGAAGTATTATGGAAGAATGCTCATGGTGTCCTTGAGGAGTTTTCTGTTGCAAATGTGTGGGATTCAATTCGTCCTAGGGATACCCCGGTTCGATGGTATTCTATAATTTGGTATGCCCGATGTATACCCAAGCATGCATTTCTTTTATGGCTTGTGATGAAGCAGAAATTGAAGACCCAAGATTTACTTCGGCCATGGGATGTAGCGCACATGTCACTTCAGGGTCCTTTGTTGTGTTCCTTGTGTGGGTTGCAATCAGATTCCCATGCACATTTATTTTTTGATTGCTCTTATTCATCCCAGGTATGAAAAGGAGTATGTTCACGAGCTGGATTATTTATTGTGGTTTCTAATTGGGACCTGATCATAGAGCATATAATCCCTTTGGCAAATAAGCAGACTGTTGATAGTATAGTTACTCGGTTAATACTTGCTGCATCAACTTATTTCATATGGCAAGAAAGGAATAGACGTCTGTTTTCTCAACAAAAACGCTCCCCGAAGCAGCTCATTCAGGAAAGTGCATCTGATGTTCGCTTAAAGTTGCTTACATTTCGGTTTAAGCCAAATGGCAGAGTGGAGCGCATCATGGACATTTGGAAGTTGCCTAATACTTTAATTGGCAGAGAGTTGTAGGCATGCATAAATTTGTTTTTCTTTTCTGGTCGTTTCTTTTGTCTAAAATAGGTTTGCTCATATAAGTGGCTTGTCACTTATTATGAGCTTTGGCTGTTGCTTTGCATTGTTTGTACAAAGTCATATTGGCACTCAGTCAGTCTGCCGGAACTTATGTATATTTTTGGTTAATATATAAAGCTAACCAGGGTAAACTCCCGGTTTTTCATCATTCAACTCAACGTCAACCTCTTCATCATTTCCACCTTCTTCTTGCTCATCATCATCATACAAAATACAACATTCTTTCTTCCTAACATCATCCCTAACCTCTTTATTGCAGATATCGATTACTGTAACTTTTCGAGCCACATTATCACCTTTAACCCGAGTAGAGTCCTTAGGAGACAAAATCGTATGGATTACGGTGAACAAAGTACGAACTAAATAAGCAGGCATCTGATCAGCCCCGTTTTTAATCAATTTACAATCGAATTCATCGACAGTTTTACAGTTTCGGCCTAAGTTAGTGATAAATTCGGCTAGGGTTTTATCAACAAAACCTAAATGGGATTCAAGCTCGGTACAGACTTTAGATACAACTGAATGATATTCTAGTTTCTTCATGATGGCCTCCATTATTGTTGTTAATGTGCGAAAAACGAAATAGAAATTGTAAAAAAATAGAGTGGTTTATTAATACCTGAATGACCCCGGAATTGAGTATTGTTGTTGGTTTAACGCACGAATAAATCGACCGAAAAACTTTCCAAGACTATAACAACAACAACAACAACGATGGGATTTTTTAGTTTTAATGTAAGGGTTTTTCTAATGTGTGCGCTTTGTAACAAGTTATAATTTTTCGGTTTCCATATATGCTACATAAGTTAATATTTGTAATTTTTTCCTTTTTGCACCTAATCCCTAATTTACCTTAATTTATTTTCCATCCACATTGTATTGTATCATTGACTACGTACTTTTTGCTAAGCAATTCACCCGATTTTTTTTACACATTGAACTCTCACAAATTTTCCTCTCTCAAAATTTACCTTCAAGTAATATTTCACGAATTCACAATAACTATATAATTTATGTTTCTTGTTTGAACAACAAAATATGAACAGTTAATTTGTTTTTATTTCATGCATTTTATTTGCAAAAATAATAAAACTCATTTATTTGATTTAATTGAATCCCAGCAAGTCATGATGAGAATCATATATGAAGGCATGAAACAAGTTTTTGATCATTTATGGGGTGAATGTTGTCTTAGTGAAGAAAAAGAATTTGTCTTTTATCAAAATTTTGCAAAACCCAATGGTGCGCCGCACTACCCCAAAAGGGTGCGCACCTACTGCAAAAACGGAAACCCATCTTTTCTAATTCCAATCGATTACATTTCATTCCCAAGCCCATGAACGACATGAAATCATCCATTGACTCGGGGGTTAATTACAAACGTTATGGGGATATTTAATCACCCGAAAACACGATTAATCACTAGCAAAACAACATTAATCCAACCCAAACCTTAAATCCAGAAATCAAATGATATGAATGATCGATTGGACCTTAAATCAAGAGGGAAAATACCTTAAATACCTGTAGATGGTTGTAAGGATGCACAAGCTTGACCAAACGCACTCAAAACATCACAAATCGAAAGGATTTCGCAAAGGATTTGCTATGGAACAAGGAGGTGGCTAGGTCTTTCAAAAGAGAGGCTAGGAACTGAAATTAGAATGTGATTAGGGCTAAATGAACCCTTAATCAGCTGGAGCATCTTTCCTAATCTCACACTTAGGCCCCCTCGACTTTACATTTTTACATCTAAAGCTTAAACGACTTAACGAAAACGCTTACCTACACTTTAAACACATCTTAAACATCTTTGACATCTTAAACACATTAACATACGCATCATTAAGGCATTGAAGCCTCACACATATAGCACATTAACCACATATAAGCATTAAATCTCCTAGAAACTTAACGGACACGAGTGTTGACTTAACGACTCAAGTCAACCGTTAAATAAAAGTTCGGGATGTTACTCAAGTCCGATATCAACTTCTTTACGAGCTGAAACCCCAGATCGAGAACAGATGTCAACAAGGGTGTCACGTACCACATTATTGTTTTATTATTATTATTATTATTATATTATTATTATTATTATTATATTATTATTTCACAGGTATAAAATCCAATTTACTAATTTTAGTTTCAACTTCAATAGAAATTTCTGAATTATTATCAGACACATCATCATCATTGTTATTATTATTATTATTTTTTATTATTATTATTATTATAATAACAACTTCATTAGAAACCAAACGATATTACAAAAGTTAGTGGGGAGTCGAGATACTATCTGGGCCCCCACTCCTTTAGCGATAGCAAAACTAATCCTACTTATAGATATATGAGGCAGCGGCACGCGCCCATTTAGGTACAACAAAGAAGTAATTTAAAAAAGTTACAAATTTAACCCTCAAGTATTATGAATGTTCAAAAATTCCCCCTGAAAATGTACTTGTAGTACCCAAGCATATGTACAGCTGCAGTACATATGTTAACCCCTTATTATTATTATATTATTATTATTTATTATTATTTTGTTATAGTATTTTAAGTTAATTGATTTGTGGGCTTCAAAAATTAATCATTCATAACAAGGATTTGTCGTTTTTTATATTCTGAGAGATTTTAACTTTAAGAAGTTTTAGGTTGTATGTTTAATTTGGCTAAAAGCATATAATTAGATTTATTAGTTTTAGGTAGATTGATTTAGCTTTCGTGTATTGTGTTTTCTAATTATATGTTTTAATTTTTGTTACCATTGGACAGACATAATGACTACTGTTGATTACACACTTCGATTACTGACTTGATGGTAGAGGATTTAATCGGAAAGCAATTGATCATTCTATTTATTTGCACATAATTCGAACGTGTGGACACTTGTCACCTTCTTTTTCCAATCCATTGTTGTTCCAAACACTTGAAATTATCTTTATTGATCAAGATAATCTTTTATAACTATAACTATATTCTTGATGTTTAAAAACTATACTCTACTATGTATATTACAAAAAATTTAATCGCATCAATTTGTTGAGAATGTAGATATACTATCTATATATATTAAAAGAGAAGGTTGGGGGTACATTTGACACCCCTAATCCCTTTCTTAGCCTAATTTCCCTCCTATTACAAAATTTATTCTTTTAAATTTATTTTGCTCATTAATTTATTTTGCTCGCTATTTACATCTTTCTTTTTTAAATTTAGAATATGACATATATTTTGTTATTTTTTGTTTGAAAAGAAGACAACGTTGATTCATGTTGAAGATTTGAACCCAACACATGTTAATCATCATCAAACACATGTTATCATTTTGATTTCCTTTGATATATATATTTGAACTATATATATATATATGGGAAAAGTGAGTGTGGGGTTGTCACACACCTAAGTTAGGTGAAAAACCTCTCACATATTAATATTTTAATATTAATGAATAAATGATAGGCCCCTGATTTTTATGGAATAAAAAATCAAGATGTGAGGGGTGATTCACCCAAGTTGGGTGTGAGACAACCCCACCTTCACTTCCCCATTAATATATATATATAAGTTACTATATTATAGACATGAAATTTTAAAACGACACGTGTCTTTTTTAATTATAATCTAAAATATATAAATCCTATTTTTTAGTGACTACGTATAATTAAGCAATGTTCCAATTATCACTTTCCTTATAACAATTTGATTAAACTATTTTAAAACTATTCTTTACGCATATCGCTATCTTGATTTTCCTATTCTTTTCTTAAATTATTTAAGTTAATATCTACGCATTTTTCTGTTGGAATGTTCTTTGGATTAACAAACTTTTTCACCAAATACATTAGATTTTCTCTCAAATTAAAAAAGTTCCACTTTTGTTTAATTTGATTTTTTATGGTTGACGGAGCATGTGATGAGGTTTTTCAATTTACAGATCTCTTATGGTTGAATATTAATGTAAGTAATCTATCAAACATGTCTTTATAAATTTTATACAATGATTTAAAAGATACAATAGAAAGAAAATATAAATTAAATAAAATAAATTAAATCAAACCGTGCATCGTGCAGCTATACCTTTAATATTATAATAACTAGGTCTTTTATCAGCGCGATGCGCAGATTGTTATAAATATTGTTTTATAAACAATCGACTAATGCGACAAATTAATGTTTTTAGCGAACTTTTGTTAAGCTTGCTTTGAAATACTTGACAAGGTAGATAATTACTTTTCATTTACTTTTTTTTTGATGGTCAAAAAAAAGTAATATAAAAGCTTACATTTAATTATATTGTGTAGCAAATATGCAAGAACACATAATATTCGTGTATGTATAGGGTGAACATGGGTGGATTTTTTGTTAATGTGATATCATTCATCTAATTAGAAAGATTTAAATTTCTATAATGAAAGGATTTAATAATATATAATTTGATATATTTTTAATCATATATCTTTACCATACAAATTAATCTTGATCTAATGGATGTAATGAATTTTTTCATATACGGTGTATGGTATGTTTTTTTTAATAGTTTCTTAAATTTTGTTGCCAAATGTTTTTGGATCCTATCCGTTCCACATTAATTTTGTTTAAAGTTTATTATATATATATATTATATTAATTTTATTTTATATACATATAAATAAAATAAATATTGTCAAAAAATTATGGAGATGCCACGTAGATAAATCCTATGTGGCAACGTTTATAAGCTAGTGTAAAGTTGAAGATAGTCTTTTTACCCGCGCTATGCGCGGTTTTTATAAAAAGTTGATTAAGTATTAACTTACAATTCTTATGTAGCCATTACTAATTGTTAACTTTTTGTTGTAACGTCATTGACGGAAACAACACGATGTCAAATACAAAATATAAAATGCATCTTAGTAATTTACTAATGGAAAATTAACAATACAATACTCATTATTGGCAGTTTATTATTGTACAGTACTTCTGTTGCGACAAAAATCTACTTTGGAACATGTTCAGAGTGTTGCTAATTTAGGAAACTCCACCAATTTTCACGAAAAGATTGATTAATTAGGAGGTCTTTCTAATCGTATGCAATCATACATAATACCTTGTATGACTTTGGTTTTATGGTTGTTTAAGATAAATAGTGTTTCCTTCAATGAATAAAGCGTAAGAAATGTCTATATAGTATAGCCATATAAGCCCATGAATGATCAATCCCCTGCTTTCCAATTTCATTGTCCAATATTTGTCCTATTTGTAAATGATGGATGTGGTTTATTTTTCTTATTATACTATTAAGATTATGTATTTATTTTTGATGTTTTCATATTACATGATATTATTCAATTTTTATGGATTCAAACATATATAAAATAATCTGTTATCATTATGTGGCTTTTAAATTCATATTATGCGCTTATCATTGTTTCAACTTTCATTTTAGTAAAATATAAACTTAAAATTCCTAATAAATTACCCCCACATTTTTGGTTATGCGCAATTCAAAAATAATTTTCTAAGTACACATATGAAAAAAAAAAAAAAAAAAAAAAAAAAAAAAAAAAAAAAAAAAAAAAAAAAAAAAAAAAAAAAAAAAAAAAAAAAAAAAAAAAAAAAAAAAAAAAAAAAAAAAAAAAAAAAAAAAAAAAAAAAAAAAAAAAAAAAAAAAAAAAAAAAAAAAAAAAAAAAAAAAAAAAAAAAAAAAAAAAAAAAAAAAAAAAAAAAAAAAAAAAAAAAAAAAAAAAAAAAAAAAAAAAAAAAAAAAAAAAAAAAAAAAAAAAAAAAAAAAAAAAAAAAAAAAAAAAAAAAAAAAAAAAAAAAAAAAAAAAAAAAAAAAAAAAAAAAAAAAAAAAAAAAAAAAAAAAAAAAAAAAAAAAAAAAAAAAAAAAAAAAAAAAAAAAAAAAAAAAAAAAAAAAAAAAAAAAAAAAAAAAAAAAAAAAAAAAAAAAAAAAAAAAAAAAAAAAAAAAAAAAAAAAAAAAAAAAAAAAAAAAAAAAAAAAAAAAAAAAAAAAAAAAAAAAAAAAAAAAAAAAAAAAAAAAAAAAAAAAAAAAAAAAAAAAAAAAAAAAAAAAAAAAAAAAAAAAAAAAAAAAAAAAAAAAAAAAAAAAAAAAAAAAAAAAAAAAAAAAAAAAAAAAAAAAAAAAAAAAAAAAAAAAAAAAAAAAAAAAAAAAAAAAAAAAAAAAAAAAAAAAAAAAAAAAAAAAAAAAAAAAAAAAAAAAAAAAAAAAAAAAAAAAAAAAAAAAAAAAAAAAAAAAAAAAAAAAAAAAAAAAAAAAAAAAAAAAAAAAAAAAAAAAAAAAAAAAAAAAAAAAAAAAAAAAAAAAAAAAAAAAAAAAAAAAAAAAAAAAAAAAAAAAAAAAAAAAAAAAAAAAAAAAAAAAAAAAAAAAAAAAAAAAAAAAAAAAAAAAAAAAAAAAAAAAAAAAAAAAAAAAAAAAAAAAAAAAAAAAAAAAAAAAAAAAAAAAAAAAAAAAAAAAACAAATGATGTAAATATCAACACAAACGCCAAAAGCATAAACAATCATAACGCCTATTGTAATACATATCGAATTCGTATCAACCATGCCACAAAATACACCAAACAAAGTATACTTGCGTGTGAACCGCGTATATAAACAGGTCATACTTGCGTGTGAACCGCGTGCGTGTGAACCGCGTATAAATATATATGCTTGCGTGTGAACCGCGTATAAATATATATGCTTGCGTGTGAACCGCGAATAAACACCAACCACAATTCAACAATCGTCAACCATCGATAATTAACTCAAAAATATGGAGATGCCACATAGGATAAATCCTACGTGGCAATTTTTTAGATAGCTTTTGGGTTTGAAGAGTGCTTTAGAAGCTCGGTTAACTACTGTTTTAATATATATATATATATATATATATATATACATATATATATATATATATATATATATATATATATATATATATATATTATGCTTGCGTGTGAACCGCGTGCGTGTGAACCGCGTGCGTGTGAACCGCGAATAAACACCAACCACAATTCAACAATCGTCAACCATCGATAATTAACTCAAAAATAAACTACACGCACATACACTTAGGAGGATTCTGCTTTCATCAAGCTCTAGATGCTTATATATAGGGTCACCCGCAGCCTTCCCACCACATCTATAATCCACTAAAGGTATCGTCGTCTACCCTGTATGTACACTACCCTAATCACGATATCAAATCACTACAAGATCATATGGGGTAAAGCAACATCGCATAATAAATGAGTACGCGAATTATTAACGTCAGATCATGAGCCGTACGTATGTAAGACCATGATGTATATCAAATGCGTATCAATAACGTCATCAATGCAACAATAAAAGTATGTTTGAGTGTGCACCGCACAAGTCAAGTATAACAAAGCGTATATGAACATCCCAACACATTCCCAATATCCATCAATCACTCTAAACAGCGCGTACATACACTTCGGAGGATTTTACTTTCATCGAGTTCTAGATGCTTATGTATAGGGTCATCCGCAGCCTTCCCACCACATCTATAATCCACTAAAGGTATCGTCGTCTACCCTGTATGTACACTACCCTAATCACGATATCAAATCACTACAAGATCATATGGGGTAAAGCAACATCGCATAATAAATGAGTACGCGAATTATTAACGTCAGATCATGAGCCGTACGTATGTAAGACCATGATGTATATCAAATGCGTATCAATAACGTCATCAATGCAACAATAAAAGTATGTTTGAGTGTGCACCGCACAAGTCAAGTATAACAAAGCGTATATGAACATCCCAACACATTCCCAATATCCATCAATCACTCTAAACAGCGCGTACATACACTTCGGAGGATTTTACTTTCATCGAGTTCTAGATGCTTATATATAGGGTCACCCGCAGCCTTCCCACCACATCTATAATCCACTAAAGGTATCGTCGTCTACCCTGTATGTACACTACCCTAATCACGATATCAAATCACTACAAGATCATATGGGGTAAAGCAACATCGCATAATAAATGAGTACGCGAATTATTAACGTCAGATCATGAGCCGTACGTATGTAAGACCATGATGTATATCAAATGCGTATCAATAACGTCATCAATGCAACAATAAAAGTATGTTTGAGTGTGCACCGCACAAGTCAAGTATAACAAAGCGTATATGAACATCCCAACACATCTATAATCCACTAAAGGTATCGTCGTCTACCCTGTATGTACACTACCCTAATCACGATATCAAATCACTACAAGATCATATGGGGTAAAGCAACATCGCATAATAAATGAGTACGCGAATTATTAACGTCAGATCATGAGCCGTACGTATGTAAGACCATGATGTATATCAAATGCGTATCAATAACGTCATCAATGCAACAATAAAAGTATGTTTGAGTGTGCACCGCACAAGTCAAGTATAACAAAGCGTATATGAACATCCCAACACATTCCCAATATCCATCAATCACTCTAAACAGCGCGTACATACACTTCGGAGGATTTTACTTTCATCGAGTTCTAGATGCTTATGTATAGGGTCATCCGCAGCCTTCCCACCACATCTAAAACCCAAAGGAAGGCATAACCGACTTCCATGTATGTACGTCTATCCTAATGTATAAGTAATACTTAACGAAACACAACCCAAGTCAATCAAACGAAAGGATACGCCACATCAATCCAACAATCAAGTCAAACAATTAATACATCAATAAATACAAGTAAACAAGCCAGGTTTACACTTTTCAGCCCGAATCCCAAGCGGGTAGGGAGATACGAAACTCACCTTGATTGGCAAAGAAGCTAGCAAAGGATTGCAAACGAGTAATGGGGCCACACGTCCACAACCTATAATTATCCATCATAATACCGCCACGTCAACTATACAATCTCAAACAAGTTGAAAAGCGACACGCATAAAAACACCGTGACTATCCACTGCGCCGCAGTGGACCAGAACTATGTCCACTGCGCCGCAGTGGCCAAACTGAACCACTGCGCCGCAGTGAGCAAGGAATAGCCCACTGCGCCGCAGTGAGCAAGGAATATGCCCACTGCGCCGCAGTGGGGACTATGCCCTCCCACTGCGCCGCAGTGGGGACTATGCCCTCCCACTGCGCCGCAGTGGGGACTATGCTCCCACTGCGCCGCAGTGGGGACTATGCCTCCCACTGCGCCGCAGTGGGGACTATGCCCTCCCACTGCGCCGCAGTGGGGACATGCTCCCACTGCGCCGCAGTGGGGACTATGCCCTCCCACTGCGCCGCAGTGGGGACTATGCCCTCCCACTGCGCCGCAGTGGGGACTATGCCCTCCCACTGCGCCGCAGTGGGGACTATGCTCCACTGCGCCGCAGTGGGGACTATGCCCTCCCACTGCGCCGCAGTGGGGACTATGCCCTCCCACTGCGCCGCAGTGGGGACTATGCCCTCCCACTGCGCCGCAGTGGGGACTATGCCCTCCCACTGCGCCGCAGTGGGGACTATGCTCCCACTGCGCCGCAGTGGGGACTATGCCCTCCCACTGCGCCGCAGTGGGGACTATGCCTCCCACTGCGCCGCAGTGGGGACTATGCCCTCCCACTGCGCCGCAGTGGGGACTATGCCCTCCCACTGCGCCGCAGTGGCCGAGAACATCCACTGCGCCGCAGTGGGGACTATGCCCTCCCACTGCGCCGCAGTGGGGACTATGCCCTCCCACTGCGCCGCAGTGGCAGAACAGCCACTGCGCCGCAGTGGGGACTATGCCCTCCCACTGCGCCGCAGTGGGGACTATGCCCTCCCACTGCGCCGCAGTGGGGACTATGCCCTCCCACTGCGCCGCAGTGGGGACTAGCCCTCCCACTGCGCCGCAGTGGGGACTATCTCCACTGCGCCGCAGTGGGGACTATGCCCTCCCACTGCGCCGCAGTGGGGACTATGCCCTCCCACTGCGCCGCAGTGGGGACTATGCCTCCCACTGCGCCGCAGTGGGGACATGCTCCACTGCGCCGCAGTGGGGACTATGCCCTCCCACTGCGCCGCAGTGGGGACTATGCCTCCCACTGCGCCGCAGTGGGGACTATGCCTCCACTGCGCCGCAGTGGGGACTATGCCTCCCACTGCGCCGCAGTGGGGACTATGCCCTCCCACTGCGCCGCAGTGGGCTAAGGAGCCAGAACGGCCGAGGGAATCCACTGCGCCGCAGTGGGGACTATGCCCTCCCACTGCGCCGCAGTGGGACAACCAGCAGACTCAGAACCAGCAGCTGCAAGTGCAGCAAAGACGACCCAAAACCCCCAATTTCAACCCAAACCGATTTGCAAGGACTTTTAACTCGATTCGAAGCATAACAAAGCATCATTGAACATAAATACACATAACCCAACCCACAATTTCGACCAAAACATCAAAATCATCCACAAATTCTTCAAACCCTAACCTTAACCCTAAATTAACCCAAAACTCCATTTTACCATTTTAATAACTCAAAATCACATCAAATCGACTAGAAACACATGAACAAACATAAATAGAAGTAAATGGGTTGATTTAGACTTACCAAAACTCTTCCTAGTTCTCAATTCCGAATTTAGGTCAAAAATGGGTAAAATGGTAAGAACTTGGCCTTTGATTCTTCAAAGATGGCGACAATAAGAAGATGATGATTACGATTTTTGTATTAAAATCGATCTACTACTAGTTGATGCAAGAATGGTGAAGAGATTGAAATGGTTCTTTTGCTTTTGAGAGAAAGAGAGAAAGAGAGAAAGAGATAGTAATGAGAAATGAGAGGGAGGAAAAGGATAAGGGGGGGGGGAGATGGGTCTTGGGGGCTTGGTGGGTCATGGACTACCCACGGGCCGACCCGTTTCCCTTCTCAACCGCTATACCATTAGTTGCACAATTTCATACCGACTACACCTACGACGACCCGACTAATATACCACATAGTCATAAAATCACGAAACGACCCAATTAATTCATTAACTTAAATTGTTAGTCATATTACACGAAAAGTCAACGGGTCAAAATTCACGGAGTTACGCAGGTTTTTAAAAATATAATTGAAAATTAGATGTTTGATATAAAAATTAATAGTGTAGACATCAGAAATTATTAATAATTTAATGTTATACGTTATTAGTATAATGTTAATAGGTTTTGTATCAAGCTTGTTATTACTTATTAGTACTAATTTTTAAACAGTTGGTTTGGCTTTAGGTGTTGATTGCTAAATTGACTTCAAGGAAATGGAGCAAAGTTTGCATTGTGCTTAATATACATTTGTTAAAAGGCATCGTTAAGTTAGTTTAATTAATTTTGACATTTTGACCCTGATAAACCTTATTGGTTGGACATTAATTTATCTAAATGAGCTTAGATGTTACATTCCTGTTAGCGGTTCCATATCTCTCTGGAAAAATGGTAGCTTTTAACCTATCTGAGAAATTAACAAAGCTAATCAACTTGTACTGCAGTACTTGCCAGATATAATAAAAAAATACATAATATATCTACACACAAAAATAAACAATGAAATTACACTTTTGGTCCCTGAACTTGGCACGTTTTTCACTTTTAGTCACTAAACTTCAAAAATTGCAAATTATACACTAAACTTGCCACTTTTTTTCACTTTTGGTCACCGCGTCAACTTTGTTACCTTTCCTCCGTTAACTTGCCCAGATTCGTTAGTTTTTTTTTTCACTTTTCGTCCTTTTCATTTATTCCATTATTAAAAGTGATAATCGGCCTAACTTCAGGTCTTAGATATTGTTTTGTTCGATTAGTGAAAATACATATTCATTTGTGAGGGGTTTTGAAACAGTTTTTTTATGTTTACAGTTTACTACTTTATTGATTATAAAATAGTTTGATTAGATGAAATAATTGATTTTCTTTTTGAACGACGATGAAATAATTGTTGGTTGAAATTTTTATTTATAAAGTTAGATTTTTTTTAGTGCCTCTGTTTGAATTTTTTTAGTCTTCTTATTTCTACTTTAACCGTAAATATTTTTGTTTGTGTTATATAATTTATATAGTTTTCCTTAATTCATTTTATTAACTATTGCTAAACTATAATAAAAATAAGATATTGTAACGGTTATCCGGAGTAACGTGTTCTAGATTTTTTTTTCTCTGAATAATCGATAACGCCTTATGATTTAACCGTAAATATTTTTGTTTGTGTTATATAAATTTGTAATAAATCATATAAATGGATTGAGTTTTGAATGTACTTTTCATCGATTATCACTTTTAATAATGGAATAAATGAAAAGGACGAAAACTGAAAAAAAAACTAACGAATCTGGGCAAGTTAACGGAGGAAAGGTAACAAAGTTGACACGGTGACCAAAAGTGAAAAAAAGTGGCAAGTTTAGTGTATAATTTGCAATTTTTGAAGTTTAGTGACTAAAAGTGAAAAACGTGCCAAGTTCAGGGACCAAAAGTGTAATTTACCCTAAAAAATAACCTTTTTACACAAAATTCTAATAAAAATTAAACTTAATTACTTTATCTATCATGAACATTAATGTAAATGAAATTAATGTAAAGGGATGAGATAGACATTAGGGATGAGCGTGGGACTGGTACCGTCCCGTACCGGTCCCGGTACCGACGGTACCGATCCCGAAATTAAGCAAAACATGGTACCGATCCCGGTCCCATTTGAGGTACCGGTACCGGTACCGTACCGAGACGGGACCGGGATATCGGTACCAAATCCCGAGTAGTCCCGACTAAAAATAAAAGCTATCTCACAAACCATTTCAAAGCTAATATGATCTCCTGCTATTAATGTTTTGTCTCTCATATCCATTCTGTAATGCAAGTATACGCTATAATCTAATTAAGATACCAAGACATGTCGTTAAACTAACAACAGCAATAAGCCAGTAAGACATAAGCCATTAAATGTTAAAACCAACAACCAGCTACAATCCTAGGTTAGTGAGAAGCAGTTCAAAATAAAAAAACATATCATATGTCACGTAATGAATTCAGTAATTCGACTCTACTCGTAATTCGTAAGACTCGTGATTGGTACATGCATATATATATGCCCAAATTTATCTATATAGCGTTTCAATTATTGATAAATGTAAAGAATCTTCAAACCAAAATCATTCTATTTATGAAAAGATCAAATAGTAAAAAGCTAAAACCACAATCGCCAAAATATAGGTGTTGCTTTGACTTACTAATTGCGAGACGAATAAAAGATACCGTTGAAAGATTGTTATAGACCTTAATTTGGGACTAGTCGGGACATTCGGGATTTTCCCGGTACCGGCACCGATTGGTACCGGTCCCGGGAAACTATCAAAAGTGTACCGGTACCGGTCCCACTCGGGATTCGGTACCACTTTTCGGTACCGGGACCGGGATCGGGATTTGGGAATTTTTGCTCATCCCTAGTGATTATCAGTTAAATTATAAAACACTACAAAATAAAAATGCAACAAAAAAAGACAGATTGACAACACAAGCAAAAGGAAGAGTATTAGTCTCAGATGTGCGAGGTTTCCAATCTACAGTGCCAATACCCTCCTTCCAAACATAGCCCTTTAAGATTCCTCCAAACAAAATAATAAAAACCAATTACCTTTTGTAATGAAAGTGAAGAAGAAGATCGGAATCTTGGAACAAAATATGCATCCAAATATTACTTACTTTAAAAGATGACTGGCTTTGAACATCAACAGCACTGAATAGGTAATCAAACAACCGAAAATAAACATAAATTGAATAGATAGATAGAGATAGAGAGCAGGCATGATTAGGGTTAGAAATTAGAATTATGAGTAGAAACTTGTTTAAAGGAAAAGTTCAAATAAACGGGATTTCATGCGGGCCCCGCGTTATAGATATTTAATAAGTGGTAAAGGAATGGAGGATGCAGGTGTCAATGTCTAAGCTAGTTGTTAAGTTAAAGAGGCTCTACTGTTTTAATAAATATATAGATATAGATATAAAGTGGATATCATGATGCGCATCAAATTAGATACACTTAGGTAGATTCAAAGGTTATGTTGTAACATTTGATTTTAAAAACCTTCTTTGTTGTATGTTTGCTGAATAATTGATTTTTCCATATATCACGATTCAACTGCGTTCAGTAAGCCAGTGAATCCCTAACCCACCCAAATATACGTCGACATGACCCCCTCCTCGCCACCTCACCGTCACCACCACCACCACCACCACCGCCGATCAACCTCCGTTAACAGAATCGCCCCCAATCGAAACCCCCATAAACAATACAAAAACTACACTTATGCCCCCTCCACCTCCCATCCTACAACAAGAAGTTAACTCAGATTCTCCCATCGCTCCGGCCGATGAAGATGCTAATAAGAAACCGTCAAGCAATGCAGTTCCGTACACTATTCCTTCATGGAGTGAACCACCCTGCCATAATTATTATCTTGAAGTACTTAAAGAGGGTTCCATCATTGATCAATTTCATGTGTATGTCCTATATCTATATCTATATCTATATGTCTCTTTAATTTTTTTTTATTTTATGTAATTTGTCTAGTGTCTGCTTTTCTTTGCCCTAGTTTTTTTTATTTTATTTTATTAATTAGCTTTATATAATGTATTATATAATGTAATAATAGGTATGAGAAGGGAGCTTACATGTTTGGAAGAGTAGATCTTTGCGATTTCGTTCTCGAACATCCAACCATTTCTCGCTTTCATGCTGGTAACTCACTTTTTGCTTTCGTATATTCCCTGTTAAGTATCGAATCTGACGTGCGTTATAGATAGTGTAACCGCCTAGAATGCCAACAAAGTCACTGACTTGAACTATACTGATTCTGTTTCTAGATATGATGCCAACATAGATAGATAATGTAACCGTCTAAACGACTGGTGTTGAATTTTACAGTCTAGTACTGTCATAGCCGATCGATAGACACCTAAACAACGTGCCTTATTAATTTTTATTTAAATTTCTGCATATTGAGCGTATTTCACTAGTTTAAATATTTTCCACACAACTGATTAGTGTCCGCTCAGTGTTTTACTTAATTGCTGATATGTAAAACTATCAAAATTAAAATAAAAAATAGGCTGTAGTGTGGCTTTATGTAGGAATAAGTATGTTTATGGCATATTGACTAATTGACATGAAATTATATACATCAGAGTGTATACTTTTGTCGTAGATTTATGTGTCCTGGTGTATGTCCATAGTATTCCTTTTGGTGTTTTTTCTTTGCAACCATTTACTAAGAGGGTGTTTGATTTTGTTAGGCCGCTCCTTATAAGGGCTTCTAGCCCACGTCCGACGCCGATCCAATCCCAGACGCCGTTAGCACCGACACGTCTTCGTCTGCGTCCAAGTGGTTTATACCATTTTCAGACGTGCGTTCAACACTATGTGGTCCTGATGTGCCGTTGTATAATTTATTTATTATTTGGAAGAATCTCCTTTTTGAATGTCCCTGTATGTCCTGACTGTATGTATGCGTATAGTTTCTATATGTATAGCCACATATGTAGAAGACAACATATATTATATATATATTTATTATAAATGTTACATTTAAACCCCTGAAAAGTTTTGAATTAACCCCTGCACTTTTATAAAAGTTTTATGTTATTTGATATATTTTGATTAAAAGTTTGATTTTAAAGTACTTATTATAAAAAATCTATTTGTTTTAATTAATATTAATTAATGTTATTATTAATAAAAGTGTTTACTTATTTTGTGTAAAAGAAAAAGAAAAAAATAAAATGGAAGAATATGTGAAGAATAGGGGATTTTAAGGAGTGAGGTGTTCTTGGGATGTTCTAGGAGAGAGAAAAGCTGACGTGGCTGAAAACATAGGGGAAGAATAGAGGAAGAATAAGGGGCTTATAAGGAGAGGCCTTAGTTGTAAGTGCTTTTTTTGCCAAAATAAGCTAAACCCTGTATTCAAGTGTTGACACTCAAACACTTAAAAGTGCCTTTTGGCTTTCACATATATGCAACTAAATCATATGCACTCCCAAAGACCCCTCTAAGAAATTTCTCTGAGTTTGTTATTATTTTTGAAGTTGGGATTGCAACTAAATTACATATATTCTCTCTTTATGCCAGTTCTTCAGTACAACAAATCAGGTGATGCTTTCTTATATGATCTGAGTAGCACTCATGGGACTTTCAAAAATAAGAACCAGGTATTGTCATTTTAACTTTTTACATCAATACAATTAACCATCTTATTATAGCCATTTTCACGTTTATACTGGTTTGCGCCTCTGTGCACATATGTGCTTCAGGTGTACATCTGTTTGTTGTAAATGTAGTGAGTTGGTGTAAAATAGCATCTCTATATTAATTGTCTAATATCAACATTCAGGTGAAGCAAAAGGTGTATGTGGAGCTGCATGTTGGTGATGTCCTGCAATTTGGCCAGTAAGTTGTCGTGTTTATACGTTATTATTTTAAGTTATTGGTGATTTGTACCGCTGTTTTTCAGTCTTGTCTTTTGGTTCATCTTTAATTTGTACCAGATTTTGATTCAACTTCTTGCTTTGGCTTTCTTTATGTGCAGTTCATCTCGGTTATACATATTTCAGGGACCGTCTGAGTTAATGCCTCCAGTAAGTCCCTTGAATTATAATTGTTTTTTATGTGATTATTATGACAAAAGCTCACTGGTCATCCATTATCATTGCATCATTAGTTTAGTTATGACTGAGAAAAGATTGTCAAGATTCTCTTTAGGTACGCTTATATATCTATAATTACTTGCCTAAATATCCATATCTTTGCTTGTTGTATTAGGAAAAAGACTTGAAGAGTATCAGGAGTGTTAAAATGCGAGAAGAGAGACGTGACATGGAAGCTTCACTTCGGCGAGCGAAAAGGGAAGCAGCACTTGCTGATGGTATCTCATGGGGAATGGATGAGGATGCTTTTGAAGAAAATGAGGTTTGCATAATCACTTGCTACTAATAGTGAAATTTGTCTTTAAATAGAAAATGAGATATGTTGTTCTGTTTTGTTGTGTTTGGGATATTGTGTTGGAGGTTTAGTAACTTTGTTGGAACTATATGTTAGGATGACCTTGACGAAATAACATGGCAAACTTTCAAAGGACAGCTTACAGAGAAGCAGGAGAAGACCCGTGAGAAGGTTTTGAAGAGGCTTGAAAAGGTGAATGTGGTTTATCTCAAGCAATTTAGAAAAGCTTTAATAATACCACAAACATAATTTTCTTAGTTCATCATCCATCTATTCTGTATTTAACGTATGTATATTCTGTACTGGACTTTGATCAACGGACTACAGATTGCTAACATGAAGAAAGAGATAGATGCTATTCGTGCGAAGGACATTTCTCAAGGTGGTTTAACACAAGGCCAACAGACTCAGATTGCTCGTAATGAACAGAGAATGGCTCAGGTGTGTTTTTCATATGCTAATATTCTTTTATTCATGTTGCAGATATCTACATCTTGATTTTCATGTACATTTACTGAAAGTTTCTGAATGAATTTGATTAGGTTTTAGAAGAGCTTGAAAACTTGGAGGAAACTCTAAATGAAAGTATCCGTGAAAGTTTGGGTGCACGCGGTGGCAGGGTGCATGGTAAGAAGAAAGGAGCAATTGAGGATGATGAAGATGAATATATGAGGTATTTTTCTAAGAAATACTAAATGCATAGCTTATTTCCATACCGCTTGTTACACCTTGAGCTATTTAATTGGTTGATTATACTTAACAATATGACAGTGATGAAGATGACTTCTATGATCGAACAAGGAAGAAGTCATCTAAACAGAAGGGTGCAGATAGCCGGTCAGTTGAGACAGCTGATTCTCTTCTAGACAAGAAAGATATTATCAGTAGACAAATTGAAGAAAAAAAGAAATTGCTCGATGATGAGAAGAACAGAGCGATTCCTGAAAAAGATGACGTGGCTGAAGCTGGAGATGAACTGGATGCATTCATGACTGGACTCTCTTCTCAGCTAGGTTTGTAATATATCTCTTCATATTGTAGTAGTTGTCATGGGGGTATGTGTTTAATGTTTCTCTATTGCAGTGCATGACAAAGCAAACTCAATCCAGAAGGAATTGGACGAGCTGCAGTCTGCGCTAGAACGAGTACAATACTTGTTAAAAATAGCCGATCCTGCCGGAGAAGCTTCTAGAAAGAGGGAATCTATAGCAAGTGAAGGAAAACCAAACATTTCCATACCACCTGTTGTGAAAAAGCCATTCTTGGAGAAGCAGAAAAACACCCAAAAACAAATTAATCTTGATATCACTATAAAAGCAAGCAAGAACGACGAATCGTCTGATGTTGTAACAACTGCTACGCCACCTAAAGCCCCTGTGTATACGGTAACTAAGCCTCAATGGCTCGGAGCTGTGGACACAAAAGAAGAAAAGAAGCCACAAGAAGCACACTTGGTTGAACCGGAATCAGATCAGTTTGTAGACTATAAAGACAGAAAGAGGTTTTGGTGAAAAATGAGAGTGCTCAGGTGAATGTGGACTTGGGACTTGCAGATATAGCACCGGGTCTGCATATAAGAAAGAGAAAACAAGTGGAGGAACCGGAAAAGATTCACAATGGAAATTCTGATTCGGCTGAGGCATCTGGAGGAGTTGATAGTGCATCAGAAGCTGTAGCATTGTTGCTGAAACACACTAAAGGGATCCAAGCAACAGATGATGAAGAGATGATACACACCGAAGTTATTGCCGCAGATAGTAAAGGAAAGAAAGGTAAGAAAATGGCGAAAAAGGTTTTGGGACCCGAGAAACCTTCTTTTTTGGATAGTGAAGCTGCTTACGAGTCTTGGGTGCCTCCAGAAGGTAAAACTTATCCCCACCTGTTCATATTAAATGATAGTTGCATATTACTTGATTTTAATCTGTGATATCTCTGTGCATCAGGTCAATCAGGTGATGGGCGGACCTCACTCAATGATCGTTTCGGATACTAACTGCAGATGCTAATTCATAATTTTGATACAGAGATCCTTTATGCATCATTCCAGCTAAAAGAACTGACAAAACCGCTCATAATCAGCACCATTTGTGTATACTAATGATCAAAAGCAAAGCCATCCACACACCACATCAACCAAAACCTTGACGATACAGATCTGGGAAGAGAATTTGCAGCAACTTTATGTATCATGTTTGGTGAAGAGGTGGTTTCCGTGACCTAAACCTACCGCAAGTTATGTAAAAGGTAGACAGAAGAACCAGTTGCGGTTTTGCATGTAGTATTTCAACACATGTACAAGATAGATTCATTATTTTATAAGTAACAAATTACATAGTTAAGATTAGTTTGTTTGATGTTATGTATGGGATTATGGTACTCATGAAAATGATTCATGATACCCGCGCTATAAACTATCATCTTCCCACCCTGACACAATTTATTAAACATTACACTAATCGTCGCAGACTCGCAGGTAACATGAAATGAGATACCGAAACTAGTCACATTTAAAAGACAAATGTTGACATGTTCAAATAAGCGTAGCAGGGAAATATTATGTACTCACACGAATAACTAAAACTCGACAGCGGACTAATGTTGTCAATATTCTGCATCACAAGACAACCTTTAAATTAACTTTATTGGTTTCTTTCTGCATCACAAGACAACCTTGTATAATTAGTTTTTATTTTGTTTAGAGAACCTATACATATAACCAACCTTGTATATATCAAACTAATACACAAATTACCAAACATCCATCCATGACCACCAGTTTTATTAAAAAAACATTCTCCGATATATATCAACAATGTTCACTTGGAAAGACACAGAATCATGGAAAACAAGCACATGCCAACATGATTATATCTGGGTTTGTACCCAATGCCTATGTTACTAATTGTTTGATCAAAATGTATATCAAATGTTCAAACATGGACTTTTGTCAAATTTTCTTAAAGCGATCATGAAGAGAATAAAAAATCCAAACGGGTTACATGATAATATAGATAGATTTTTGTCAAATTTGTATACTTGTATGAGAACTCCTTACACAATCCCATGACATTGAACCGATGCAAATCCAATATGCAAACTCAAGTGATAACCAGTGAGCATTTCAACACCATTCAGACTCTGGCCTTTATGACAATGCTAAATTACAACGAGATTGCAGCGTAAAATGTTAACAATCTTCAGCTAGATTAATTTGTACTGACCTTTGAACCTAAATTCCAAGTTACCCTGCATGAACACTACCAATAAATCTGAAGGTTCATACATCATAACAATCTCTAGTCGTGAGAAATTAATGCTGAAGAGTTCCCTACCACCAAGTTAATCACTGCCCCAATTTTCATCCATATTTTTTGCTGTTTTTGGCTTGTTTTCAATGTCGTAATTTGTAGTTTCTGGTGATGATCTTGCTTCATTTTCTCCATCAGTTTCAAACATGACATTTTGCAAATCATTCAATATATCTTCTGACTCATATTCTTCTTGAACATCATTTCTCATGAATCTATCTTCGTCCCTACCATTAAACCTACCACCATCACTAGGTTTTCTATTACGACCTCCCTTCCACCTTTCTACTTTTGGAGCATCATAAATATAAGAAGCTTCATCTGAGTCATTTTCGTCAACTTGATCATCTTCATCCACCTCATCACTCTCACTATTACTACTCCTTTGTGGGGCCATCCTACCCATTCCTGGTTTTGTATACCTTCCATCATAATCTTCTTTATAAAGATATCTAATCTTGTTGACTTCTTCTTGCTCTGCAGCTTCTTCTGCTTCCCACTCTCTGTCCGCTGCCTCCTCAATCTCTGCTATGAACTTGTCAAGCTCCTCCTGATCACTGTCTTCACCAGATTCCGGTTCATTTGTGTTTACAGTACTTGCTTCACCCTTTTTGTCACCATGGAAGACATAAGGGCTTCCTTCCTTTTTGTCTATTGCATTAAAAAATGTGGATGCCACTCTTTGTATGCTGGCCATGGCAACCGGGTCATCAGGATTTACGTTCATTCTCCTAAGCTGCTGCTCTATTTTCTTGATATTAAGTTTTTGAGAATCAAGTGCTTGTTCGAATCTAGCTTTGAATAATGCCTGTATATCAATCACAATTTGGATATCAATCATCATAGCCAACACCAACCAGGGGTGATTAATTGGTGTCAAATTATATATTTTATATTAAATTAGAGCACAAAAGGTCAAACAAAATAGAGTCGGACCTTTCTTTTGGTAAGGGTGTTGATTGGTATCAAATTCTTTGGTTGTCTGTAATTTCTTCCACGGAACATGATGATTGTTTTGACATTATGTATGTTGACCACAATGCCACCACTTAATCTTGCAAGCATGGTTGCCATTTCCTTGATCTTTTCTTTGGGGAAGTTATCACAACAAACTTGAACAGTTTCATGAAACTTCCAATGCATGTGCATGTTTTGAACCACACCTCCAAACACACCACGGACACCAACTGGTACATAATTCCTGTTTCGGAAACCAATCTTTTTTAATGCTTGGACCTGCTCAGGGGTCAACAGTTCAGGATCGTGCCGTGGAGGTGGTAATTCTGGTAGCTCGTATTTTTTCAGCTTTTGAAGAAGCAATGCAACTTTTTTCTTGGCCTGCGCTAGTCAAAATAAACATGGGGGTGAATATAAACCACCTGTTCGATGACAAAAAATTTAAGCTATCAACCAATGTAAGTTATTAAACTATCCAACTCAAGTTTATGTATAATCACGACAAAGTATTTTACCAAACTTGTTACTGAATTCGTACATTCTAAACTTCACTAATGAGCCAAAGGACTAATTATTAAATCATTAAATTCTAAGAGCTTGAGCCAAGCTAGGAAGATAATCCGTTCCAGATGTTGCTTTCGATGCATCATCGATTTTAATACCCCCTAAACCCAACCATAGGAGTTAAATGGGTATATAATAAGAACCGGTCAAAACTTAATCAGAAGGCAAAAGAATGAAGGTTGGTGGGGATTCTGACTTTATGTTTTATAGAATAGATATGAACCACAATCAGGTAGTTATTGTTTTCAATACATCTATGATTTGGAAGTGCTAGAATCTGTTAATGCAAGCAAGCATGGAACAGGCAATTTTTCAATAGAGGGGATACGAACTAAGCAATCTGAAACTATTGGCTTTATGGGTTTTTAAAGCCGAGTAATCAGTTGCTCCAAAGATTATGTTGGGGTTCACAATATAGCAAGGGATAATGAATAAAATAAAATCCTAATACTTTTTGTCAAGACTGAGCTAAGTTTAGCCACCATAAGTCCATAAGATCGATTGTCAAATGGGACATATATACCAACAACTGATACTGATATAGGTTTTATATATATCAGTATAAACATCAAACTATTACATATGCTGTTCAAAAAAGGTTTTATAAATATCAACTATTACTTATTGCAGCTGGAATATATCATGTTTGTAGATAGTTTGGAGCTGAAATGGTTTAGATGGGAATAGAGAAACGGAAGTTGAACCGAGTAGTAGATAATTTCTTTTATGAGCTGCTACCTATTCATCTTGTATGGGGATCAAGCTGGGCCAGGAAATCAGTTCAGGATATTATAAGATGTGGAAATGGTCTTAAATGTATTCTTCTAGACATTGTTGCAATGCTATCGCTCTTCTAGGGATTGAAGGTAATTCATATGAATTTATGGACTATGGTAACTCAGATAAAAGAACATGGGAACTAGTCATCCCAATTTGTTTCTGTTCACATGGGCCTTTCGTGGTATGGTATGAATCTATGGGACTGAAATGCCTAAGTAATCATCTTATATATGATTTAGTGGGTCACATGTCAAGTAATCAAGTATACGATCGGTGTATAATGTTGAAGATTGTTATACTCAGTCAGCTACATCTCTTTAACCAACTGTCCATGGAGTCTACATAGTATTCGAATTGGCAACTCCTGTTGATGTATTTGGAAGGATTCTGAAGGGTGTACAAGTCCGAGAAGGTGTGTAAGCATGAGATGATTATTGTTGATTATTTTATGTTGAGAGAAGTGCGGCCCAGAACCATAAGGGAGGTTGTTAAGCTTAAGTATAAAGGCTGTTCCTAGCTACGCCAAAAGCAGAAACATGATGTTGATGCTAATTACATTGATGTAAATGGTTTGATGGGTCATTGACAACACCATAAGGGTCATGGACAATCTCACAAATTCAAGCTTCTGTATCGGATTTTAGGGCCCTTACGTGTTTATGTTCTAAACCTGGTAAACGGGAGAGGTTTTTCCTAAAATACCCGAGAGGGCAATTAGATGTATGCTGCCTAATAGGTGTATTCAGTGGCTATGATCATCCTAGCGGAGTTTGAAGCAGAGACCTCTTGTAAAGAACTCAGGATGTTAACCAATAGACCACCTTGGGGATGATTTCATGTTCTAGGCATAGGTTCATCATTATCGGCTGCCATTTTTGTGGCACTTTCACAGCAAGAATCGGTCTACACTCTACAACGGACACTGCCATTCTACTTTTATAGGGTTATTCTTTGTTGTCATATGCTTCTCAATAGGTCATCTACCACCTAGACTAGGATGAGAACTAAAACAGAGTGTTGGTTGAGTTAATTGGAAGCTTATAATAATCCTGTTGACTTAATGAAAGAAAGTAGTCAAGAGGGAACTACAAGTAAGAAAAGTGCTAGTTTTGCAACAAGTAAACAATTTTCACCTTGTTATAATCACAAAGGGAACCTTGAGGCCTCGTCTTATAAAACCACACTCAAGTCAGTACTTAGTAACGGAAATATGGCTACGACAGGTTAGCATGTGGAAGGAAAGATATCACAAGATTTCTAGAGAACTACCAACAGAAATCAATAGATAGATATGCAAGGTTTTAGCCCTATCATAAACCGAAGTATACCTAAAGATTTGTCTAGGTTACTAACATTTTTCCTATTTCACATAACACAAAATAACAATAACAACACATTAAGTCAACAAAGCATACCCTTTTAAGATTGTAAACGAGACGTTCCTCATCGGTCATCAACTTCTTTTGAATCTTTTTAGCCCTCCTAATCTCCCTCAGAGTTTTACCAGACTCTTTCTTCATCCTCATCTCCACTTTACTTCTCATACTCCTTCCTTTCGATGTCGAATACATCCGATTCCCATCAAACCAGTTCCCTGACCCGACCCATCTCAAAAGGCTATCATCTTTATTCACAAATTTGAACTGGGTATCATACCCATGTATCAAATTTGGGGCAACACCTCTTAACAACTTCACATCCCTGAAATAATACACAATCAAATCAAACAAAATTAATCTGAATTAAGAATACAATGAAGAAAAAATACAATATATATGGATAAATATATATATATAGTTTGATATGTATATACATACTGGGTGATGAAACGGTAGGTTAGGGTTTGAAAGCAATGCTTTTGAAGGTTTCTTGAACTAGCAATGAACATTGGACAGTGATAAAATTAATAGACAGATTTATTTATGATTTTGGAATTGTGGTGGAAGGAATGGGTATGGGGCTAAACTTGCGAATATTTTTTCCACCGAGTTTACGATTGAAACCGCTGATGGAAAACGAAATAGGAGATATAAGCAGGTATATTTTCATTCTATATCTAATTAAAGTATGTACTTATGTTTTGTATATATTGATTTTTGATTAGTTTTTGTTATTTGATTGTATATCTGTGATAAATTTTTAATATGGGCCGAGAATATATTGACCCTATAACATTGGGCTAAATATAAGTGTATCAGTGAAGCACCCGAGTCCAAAAATGCGTTAGCAGTACGTCAACTGATCCATTGATATTTGGGTACCGTATAAGTAAAGTAGTTACATACATAAAGTTATACAATGTCGTAAGTTTTATACTGGATTTATACTAGTTACAGTTATAACAACAATTTACGTAATTAGCTTTTGGCGTTTGCACATAAATTACATGAGAAGTCAATATCTGTTTTATAGTAAACAGGTATTTAGGCTGATGATATTTATACACATAAATGGTCACACGTATGCATCTCTTTTTAAAATTTTTTTCCCCCTTGAATGTGAACTCCACGATTTTATGACAAAAGTTCATTACAGGCAAAGTTAATCAAGTTGTGAGTGTTTTTTTACATTGTTCTTGGTTTAATTAGATACTCGAAACAAATATCTATCAGTTACACCCTTGTACTACCACAATCATATAATTGCATTATAATTTCTGTTAATGTATAACAGAACGACGGTACTTATAACTATATCACTAATTGTATTATGATTGTTCAAATTCATAAATAACTTATAACATACATCCCGATATGTATAACTATGTTCATATTTATCAGACGAGCATAATACCCGCGCGTTGCGGCGGAATTTTGTTTTAGGAGTGATAATTTGTTATAAGGGTAGATATGATAACTTAGTGTTGTAGTGTGTGGAGGGGCATTTTGGGAACCATAAATATGCTGAAAGGGGCTTTTTGGGGGAAAAAATATGCTTAATTTCTTAAGACATACCATAAATAAAAATAAAATGCTTTATAATATAGTAAAGATAAAGATAAAGATTAATAATGGATAGTAGTTTAATATTGCAATAAAAGGGTAGGTGAAAGTACAAGGGCTAAGGTGACATTTAAGCAAAGTGAATGGAATGGTGCTTCTGTGTAAACATAAAAGGACCACACCCGAGTTGTTGCTTTGAATTCTTGTATTCATCATCATATGGTATTACTATTGTATCTGTATCCTTCTTCTTCATGATCTTGCTTGCTGCAGGAGTATTAGTCGTCACAAGCCAGCCATCTCCACCGCATTCTGCCACATGCCACATACCAGCCATCTACAATTTCGGTGATTCAAACTCGGACACTGGTGGCATAGCTGCAGCATTTTATCCTCCAGGGCCACCATCAGGCGAAACCTTCTTCAAAAGGCCCATTGGAAGAGCCAGTGATGGTCGTCTGATCATCGACTTCATTGGTAAACAACAAAACATAATTTTGAATTGCAAATATGTCAACTAAATATCTAAATATAACTTTTATGTGTTACATTTATGATCATTAGCCGAGAAACTTGGATTGTTGTATTTGAGTGCGTATTTGGATTCAATCAAAGCCAATTTCACGCACGGGGCAAACTTTGCAACGGGTGGTGCAACTATTAGACGTGTGAATGAATCATGGTTTGCAAATGGTGTTAGCCCGTTTTCTCTTGACATTCAAGTTGAGCAATTTAATCAGTTTAAAGATAGAACCACTTATCTATATAACCAAGGTAAATTGCATTAAATATGTTTTTATTCGATTGGTATGATATATATAAATTAAAATGGGAGGTGATAATATATAACCATGCACCATGTATAGTATATTAGACAGTTTATAATCGTAAGAAGCCTAACACTGCACTAACATTTGTGGATGACATTCTAAATATGTACATATCATCATGACCTCTAGATCCTCTCATTCTAAAGACGAGTAATATGTTTAATATAACAATATAAAAAAGTTAACATATATATTGCAGCTAAGGATGACTCTCAAAGAAACAATCTACCTAGGCCCAACGATTTCGTGAAAGCTATTTACACGTTCGATATAGGCCAGAATGATCTAGCCTACATATTTAGGACACTGGGAGTTGAAGGGAGTCGAGCTGTTATCCCTGACATTATCGACCAATTTGCCTCTTCTATTCAAGTAAGTTAATTTGTATATTCAAGTCCATAACGTAAGATATATCCTTTAATGGAATTAGGACAAAAATAGATGAATCCTAATAACATTCATTATTCAAAAGATATCGATATACCGAGTAGAGGAGGACAGATGGTCACACTACTTATTTCGATCTCCCGACTCATATGAATAAGTGACAAAAGAATTCGAGACAAGTTAGTGTGTACAAATTGGCAACAAAGTCGTGTCGACCTATTTATGGCAAAATATGGCTAAGTTTTGACTCATAATAATTAGCTTCAAACATATGCTTGTTTTCGTCACAAGGAGAAAGAAAGAACGTGGTGTGTAGTGTGTACGATACATTAATAACATCATACGTAGAAGTCTTTCACTTTGTTATAAAACAGCTCAATTAAATGATCTAATGTACTAATTAATTCGGTCAATAACATTTTGCTAATTTGTAGCAATTGTACGGGAAAGGGGCAAGGGCATTTTGGATACATAACACAGGTCCCATAGGGTGCTTGCCTGTAACATATGTGAAGATCCGTGACCCGCCCCCTGGCTACCTTGACGATATTGGGTGCGTCAAAGGTCAAAACGCAATAGCAATCGAGTTCAACGAGAAACTTAAAGCCAGAATTGTTCAACTGAGGTCAATTCTACCGGAAGCTATATTGACATATGTGGACATGTACTCTGCAAAGTATCAACTTAATAAAAATGTTAAGGATCTAGGTACAACATTTATTCTGTCACGTTTATCCAACTTTATCACTAAAGTTATTTCATATTTTAAACAATGTGATTACTTTAAATTAGTGATAGGATTCAAGGAATGGTTTACGATATGTTGTGGGTACCATGATTTGGACGAGGATGTTTATTGTGGGAATCAAGGAAAGATAAATGGCACCCAAGTGTTTGCTGGTTCTTGTAAAGACCCGATTGTGCACCAAACCGCGTCGAGAGGCTTTATGTCAAAGGTGTTCAGGAGAAACCCTAAAGGGTTTTTAGGATTTGTTGGCGATTCCCCGAAGGTAGGAACGGTGTTCCTTTACGCCAACGAATGTGAATGAAGATGATAGTCGAATTGTATTCGACTTTAGAGTTTATGTTCGATCGATGATCGTAGGGTTTAGGGTTTATTCGGTGTTTGTTCCGAATATAGGTGTGTGTTTGTGAGAGATCGAAGTATATCGAATGAGAGGGATATCTCCTCCTTTTATAGGAGGAGATTCCTTGGGGAGAAGGTTAGAGTTTTCCCTAGTCCTTCTTTGATACAAACTCTTCTTACCATGTTTATCCGATCTAGTTTCCTTAGTGGGTATTCTGAGTTGTTGTTGGAGAGGATCATTAAGGACCCTGTTTTAGTCGTGTCATACCCTGATAATATCTTGTTCAAGGCCAAAGTGATCAGTTCGTTGCCCGCTGGGGAAGATGAGTTGGATGGTGAGTTGCGTAGATTTTCTTTTCCTTTGATTATTGTCCTTAACTGATCTTTCTTTTCACATGTTCTGCAGATATGTCTTTTCAGAACTTTGTTAGAAAGGGTGGCCGTACTGGCGAGGAACCATCTGGTTCTTCCTCTCATGCTCCTTTGAGTGTTGATCGTACCCCGAAGTTGGAGAGAGCGTTCCTTTAGTCTGGACTCTGCTTCGGGTATTCCCATTCTTCCTCAGGGAGATAACGCCGTCCCTCCTGGTCAGTCCGCAGAGGAAGATATTGTTGTAACTGGTGTTCGGGAGAAAAAGGTGAGCGTTGCTGTTGGAGGTGTGGCTTCCCGTCTTCGTAAAAGGAGTAAGGATTCCCCTCCTGATGTTAGCACTTCGAGGAAGAAAAAGAAATATGTGAAAGAAGATATTGGTGACACAGGTAATGTTCTGATCACTATTTTCTTTTTATATATATACCTTCCGTTCTTCGGAGGTGCGGTCTCTAGTGGTGCCACAGATCGTCCACATTCGTTGACTCCGTTCTTTGTTTATATAGTTGATATATGTCGTATGGAGACTAGGGAGTATGCCCAATTTTACAAAGAACGATTAAAGGAAAGAGCCATGATGGATGCTGAGGTGCTTGCTCGTCTAGACCACCTTTTGGGCGTTCAAGCTGAAGCTGAGAGATTATTGGAGGAGAAGAAAGCAGAATGCGTCTTGCTTCGGGAGTCTGTAAACGATGCTACGAGAGGCCTGGGAGATGTGAAGTCTCTGAAGAAGAAGCTTATGGAAGCGGAGGCCAAGAGTGAAGATTCAGGAAGACGAAATTGTCGATTTGAGGTCGAAGTTATCAAAGAGCATGGCCGAGTTAAACTTAGAGAAAGAAGTTTTTCAAAATCTTTCGTCTTTTGTTGAGGAGCACAATACGCAGCGATCTGGTTTGGTAACTGAAGTGATTCCCTTCGCATGTCGTAGCTTGGTTGATAGTGAAGAATTTGGGAAGCTGCTGGCAGAGGTGATTTCCGCGAATAGGGATGATGAGAGGGCTTCGGTGCTTCGTTCGTTAAGCGAAGAAGGTTTGGTTGATTTGTCCAAACGTTCTGATTTTAAGGAGAATACTGTTGATGCCATTAATTTGGCAATAGAGAACTATCAAAACGCCAGTTTCCCCTTTCTTGAGAAGCTTACTGCAGATCCCCTGGCGTCGTTTGAGTCACTTCTCAGTATTCAACCAGATAAGATTGCTGCTCCTGACATTGTAGCTCCTTCTGCTCCCAGTGCTTCTGCTGTTGCCACATCCCATTCTCCTCCTGGAGGTACCTCTGCTTCCTAAAGATTGTTTAATTTAATGGTCTGTGAAACGTATTTCAGGACGATGCTTTTGTAGGCCTATGGGCCTTTACAATAATTTTTCTATCCATTAGTGGTTTGTGTTGGCCACTCGTACTTTTTTGTTTCAATAATATTTGCGTTTGTGGTTTAGTCCAGGAGTGTTCTCCTTTCTCAAACCACTATATGTGTTGTGTGCTTGCATGGGCTCAAAGGCTCCGCCTTGTGATTGCTCCATGTATTTTAGTTGTTTTAGGTAATTTGCATGGTGGCGAAGGTAGTTTCCTTTGCTCGTTCCATGTCTTGTATTTTAGTGCATGTTTATTGTGATAGATTGTGATCTTTTCACAATTTTAGCTTTATGTTGTGTAGGCGTCCCTTTCACACATTTTAGCCTTTTTTAACATGTTTTTATGTATATATGCATGCGGTAAATAAATATAATACGGTAGGGAGCGACCCTTCGTAATTGTAAGTAATGACATTTTATGAGATGCTAAAAAGAAAATCCAATTTAATCACGATGTGATTACATAAGTTCATAAGAGGAAAGCTTTTTATTCACCTAAAGAAACTTTCATTCATCGCAGTGCGAGTTGCCTCCAGGTTGCTCTAAAGCGATCCTTTGGTGTGAGCATATTCTATATTTTGCTTCTTTTGATGGCTTATTCTTTTCCTTGATGATTATCCCTTTGGATGGGAATCCGTCCCATGCTTCGTCCAAGAAGTTCGGGATCTCCTTGTGTCTTTCACTTGTGAGGATCCCTTTTCCTTTATCGTATCTTCGTATGCTGGCTTCACTTTCTTCAGGATCTGCCTTCGGGTTACTTTTATCAATATTTTCTTCGTATTTTGTTCTGTCCGAAGGTATTTTGAACGTCTTTGATTGGCCATATTCTTGAAGAAACCGAGTGGGGAAAACTTCACTCTTGGATTTGTCTTTTTCTTCAGCATATTCCTTCATACTTTTATTCGGAGTGGATGCCTCTTGCTTCCTGTGCCTTGAGTTGGCTTTGTATAGGTGTGTATTTTCACTGGTTCCTCCTCCTATCATATCCTGAGCATCGATCCATGCGTATGCCCTCGCTCTTGTCTCTTCATATGTCTTAGGAAGTCCTCTGACCAAATAGTTGACCATCATTTTGCTTCGCAATCCATGCACAAGCCCTGAGATTCTGTGCGTTTCAGGTAACATAGGTATTCTCTGTGTTTCTTTAGTATACCTTGATATGTAGTCTCTGACGCTTTCCTTCTTCTTGCTTTATGTTATAGATCGTGATGCAGGACCTTACTTGGGCTTCCTTTTGGCCAAAGTACAGTTTAAACTTTTCTCTTAAGTCCGAGAAGTTGTGAATTGAGCCCTTTGGGAGACTGTGGAACCATTCCCTTGCGTCCCCCTTAAGTACCCATTCGAAAGCTTTGCAGGCTAAAGGGTCATTCCATTGGTACATAGTGGCGGCTCCCATAAATGATTGCAGGAAATCTTCTGGAGCATCTTTACCTTCGTAAGGCTCCATGTTGGTGGGATACTTCATGTTGCTGGGTATAGGGTATTTCTGTATCCATTCAGCTAGGGGTGAGCCTTTTATTTTGTCTTCCAAGGGAAGGAATTGCTTTCTTGATGTTATCCCGTCTTTTGGGCTGATCGAGGATATGGCACCTGAAGCCCATTCATTATCTTCGTAACGAGGGTACCATGGTGATTGTGGTGAATATGAGGTCACATTACCCGTAGTGCCCATTGGGTATCCTTCGGAAAATCCGTAAGTGGACCCTGGGTACCATGTAGGAGGAAAGGGGCTATTCCCGAAGGGTGTCAGAGGTCTCCAGTACGGGTAATAGCCGTGAAGGTGTGATAGGCTGCCTGTTGCCCCCTCGTATGAATCAGCTATGGTGTACCTTTGTGCCTTTGGAAGGTATTCTGGAGTTTGAGGAGCATATCGTTTGCTCTCCGAGGCCGATTTCTTTAGAACAGAGAATGAAGTCTTCGGAGTTTTGTGTACTTCGTTTCTAGCATCTTCATCAAAATTGAGTATCTTAGAAGACCTTAGGATCGCCTTTCGCTTATTGAGGTACTTGAGAGCCTCTTTTACTAATTCCGGATCTTCCAAAAGTTGCTCCAATTTCCTGCTTGTCATTTCTGAAGCTTCTACGTTACTTGGCTGGCTTTCGACATGGTTTTGGTAAATCAATGTCGTGGTATAATGGTGGGTTTTTTCTTTTTGCGAGCGTGTCCCACGGATGGCGCCAAATGATTGTGCACCAAACCGCGTCGAGAGGCTTTTTTGGATTAAAGGTGTTTAGGAAAAAAACCCTAAAGGGTTTTTAGGATTTGTTGGCGATTCCCCGAAGGTAGGAACGGTGTTCCTTTACGCCAACGAAGGTGGATTGAAGGGATAGTCGATTGTACTCGACTTTAGGGTTTATGTTCGATCGGTGATCGTCTAGGTTTAGGGTTTATTCGGTGTTGTTCCGAATATAGGTGTGTGTTTGTGAGAGATCGAAGTATATCGAATGAGAGGGATATCTCCTCCTTTTATAGGAGGAGATTCCTTGGGGGAGAAGGTTAGGGTTTTCCCTAGTCCTTCTTTGATACAAACTCTTCTTACCATCTTTATCCGATCTTGTTTCCTTTGGGAGTTTATCCCTTAGAGAGATCGGATTAGGTAAGGATTTGTATTTATCTTTAGGAGGGATTTGTGTCAATCCTTTGATCGATCGTCCTAATTGAGTATCTCCGTGGGGTTATCCTTCGTAATTATGCTTTGTGTAGATGACCTTGTATGGTATCTCGGAGTGGGATCAAGGAAAGATAAATGGCACCCAAGTGTTTGCTGGTTCTTGTAAAGACCCGAACGAAGGTCATAAGTTGGGATGGTGTTCACTACTCTGAGACCGCAAACCATTGGATTGCGACCCAAATCAATAACGGGTTATTTTCAGACCCGCCACTTCCAATTACGAAAACATGTCCTGAATTCATATCAATGATGTGATGTGGCATCATTGTCAAAAGTTACACTAATTCAAACAAACAAATTTGTTCTTAGTTTATATGTATGTCATTTCAAAAAGGAAAAGTGAAAGAAATAATTTGCTTCGTAAGGAAAATATATAAATCTTGCACACCACCATAACACATTTACCTTTGAGCTCAAGCTTTCGTTGTGTGTGAGATCAACCATTAATCATATAGTTCCAAGTTTTTTTTTCTTCTTACAAACAACAAATCATACACTTCTAGATTTTAACTCTGATCTTTTCATCAATAATATAACATTGTTACGATTTTAACTCTGATCTTTTCATCCAAACTCTATGATATATAAATTTATAAATGTTACGTGGATTATGGGTAAATGTTATTAATTTATGTTTCACAAAAATTAGAAAACCTTGATTTGGATTATCCAACTAATCAAACGTCGCTGAAGTCGTCCCTGCTAAAGTTCAATGAACTCAACAGTAAAAAATAAAAGCCGACATAAATTAATAAGGTTAAATTATAAGTTTAAAATTCTTCATATTAAAAACTCAAATAACTAAATTAAACATCTAAAATAACCCTGTAAATTAAAGAAGAAATTTTGGTTACCAGAATGAAGACTATCGGAGAGGTCCGAACCTTCCGCCCATGGCAGAAGAGTATGTCTGTACAACAGGACAAACGTACAATCATAATTATCACGCTTACAATAGCCCACCTCCACAATATAATCATTATCCAAATACAAACTCTCAACAGTACTTTACACCGCAGCCTACCAGGGGGTCACGGAACATGCGCATGCACTTTTCCACCCCGCAGCCTGGTAGAAGACAAACACAAAATATGCCCCATCAAAATACAAATTACTACCAATCGCACCCTCCTAGCACCACCAGGTACGCTCCGCACCCTCCGGGGTGGTTCCCAAGCGAAGAAGATATGATAGTACAAACAGAACCATGACCCTTCGTGCAATGGATTGAAGACTACCCACTGCCGGAGGGAGGTTTGCCAAAGGGAATAGAGATGTACGATGGGAAGGAGGATCCGGACAACCATTTGAAACACTTCAATGGGATGATCCGGATGCAGAGGTGGAACGTTCCAATAGCTTGCCATATGTTTGCTCTCACTCTAAAAGATTTGGCGCGTGTTTGGCTAGATGCGCAGCCAGAAGGAAGCATAACAAGTTTTGAAGATCTAAAAACCAAGTTCCGCTCTCACTTTAGTCAGCAGAGAAAATACAAGAAAATGCACTTGGAAGCCCATAACATCAAAAGAAGAGAAAATGAAAGCGTCCGCCAATTTATAACTCGCTATACAGACGAAACGGCGTTGATGAAGGGCCTCAGTGAAAATAAAAAAATATCAGGTTTCGTTCATGGGTTACGTTTCCAACCCCTTGTGGAGTTCCTTTCCACAGACTTACCACAAGAATATACGGTGTTGATGGACAAGACTTACACTTTCCTAGTAGGCAAAGAAACAGCGGGCGGAGTCACAGGGCCAGGCTACGGCAAAGACCTTGACAGAAATAGAAGAAACAGGAACTCTCGACATGAAAGGTTCCGAACTGCTCCATTCAACAGGCCACAAGGAGGAGCCTCCGGAAGTCACTCTACTTTCCAGCATCCCCCAAAAAATGCTCGTGATATTTTAGCAGCAGAGAAGGCTCCGACGAGGGGTAACCTCCGAAACAAAGATATGTCTAAGTTTTGTGAATTTCACAACCGTTATGGTCACGAGACGAATGAATGCAAAGTCTTCAAAAACAAGGTAGAAGAAGCGATGAAATCAGGAAAATACTCAATGCTACTAAAAGGCATCAAAGAACCAGGGCCAAGACAAAGCCATGGTAAAAATCCAATGATTGAGGCTCCGGAAGCAAAAGCAGAACCATTGGAGGAGATAATTGCAGCAGTGTTTCCGGAACGTCCGATAGCAGAAAGACCAGTGACCAGAACTGAAGCCTGGAAGAAGGTGGCCATAAGTTTCCCTCCGGTAGAAGATGAAGAAGCATCCGAAGCACCAATCATAATCGGAGCCATTGTGGGAAACCACCCAGTGAAAAGAATTCACTTGGATACCGAAGCGGATGTGAGATAATGTACGAGCATTGCTTCTTAAAGCTAAAGGCTACTTTAAGGAAGAAAAGAAAAGATAACATAAGTCCCTTGGTAGGCTTCTCAAATGAAAGAACATGGTCGCTGGGAGAAGTCACACTGAATGTCACTGTTGGGGAGGCTCCGCGGACAAGATCCGAAGCGTTAACCTTTGTGATAGTACGAGCGGAATCACCGTATAACATCATACTTGGCCGACCAGCAATGAGAAAGTTAGGCATGGTACCATCTCCAATTCACGCAATTGTGAAATTCCCAACTCCCAGATAAGGGCTCCGGAAGCCGGAGAGTGTTCCAAGAAGAATGAAAATCTTGAAGTGGAGACAGAAAAGTTATTCATCAACGACAAGTACCCAGATCAACATATCATGATTGGCAAGCAGTTACCGACTGAATATAAGAGAAAATTAAAAGATGTTTTCGCATGGACGCCTGCGGATATGATAGGTGTTCCTAGAGAATTGAAGATAAATGGTGAAATTTTTGACACCCAGCATCGCCTAAATACAAGACCACACCTGGAGCCTAACAAACAAAAACGTCGGAGCCTAGCTCCAGACCGGAATAAGGCTGCGAAAGAGCAAGTGGAAGATTTAGTGAAAGCTGGCATCCTCAGAGAAGTAAAATACCAAAGTTGGGTAGCTAACCCAGTGATGGTAAAAAAGAACGATGGAGGATGGAGAAATGTGTGTCGATTTCACAGATATCAACAAGGCGTGCCCAAAAGATTGTTATCCCCTTCCGGAAATTGATTGGAAGGTGGAGTCACTCGTAGGCTTCCGACTAAAATGTTTTTTAGATGCTTACAAAGGCTACCACCAGATACAAATGCATCCAGATGACGAAGACAAAACAGCCTTCTACACATCTGAAGGAATCTATTGCTATAAGAAAATGCCTTTTGGCTTAAAGAATGCTGGAGCAACATATCAAAGGTTGGTAGATAAAGTCTTTGGCGGACAGATTGGAAGGAATTTGGAGGCCTATGTGGATGACATGGTCATAAAAAGTAGAAGTGAAGAAGACATGCTCTTGGACATTGAAGAAACCTTCAAGACCCTCCGATCCATCAATATGAAATTAAATCCCAAGAAGTGCTCTTTTGGAGTGGAAAAAGGTCAATTCTTGGGACACATTATCACAAAAGAAGGGTTCAAGGCAGACCCAGAAAAAATCAAAGACATCCAAAATATGAAGGCTCCGCAGGCTCTCAAGGAGGTTCAAAGCCTCAATGGCAAGCTCGCAGCCCTTCATCGTTTTTTGTCAAAGTCAGCAGATAGATCCTTGCCTTTCTTTCAAACATTGAAGGGTTGCTTGGAAAAACAAAATTTTAGATGGACGGAAAACCCAACCATAGGAGTTAAATGGGTATATAATAAGAACCGGTCAAAACTTAATCAGAAGGCAAAAGAATGAAGGTTGGTGGGGATTCTGACTTTATGTTTTATAGAATAGATATGAACCACAATCAGGTCGTTATTGTTTAGAATACATCTATGATTTGGAAGTGCTAGAATCTGTTAATGCGAGGGCAATTTTTCAATAGAGGGGATACGAACTAAGCAATCTGAAACTATTGGCTTTATGGGTTTTTAAAGCCGAGTAATCAGTTGCTCCAAAGATTATGTTGGGGTTCACAATATAGCAAGGGATAATGAATAAAATAAAATCCTAATACTTTTTGTCAAGACTGAGCTAAGTTTAGCCACCATAAGTCCATAAGATCGATTGTCAAATGGGACATATATACCAACAACTGATACTGATATAGGTTTTATATATATCAGTATAAACATCAAACTATTACATATGCTGTTCAAAAAAGGTTTTATAAATATCAACTATTACTTATTGCAGCTGGAATATATCATGTTTGTAGATAGTTTGGAGCTGAAATGGTTTAGATGGGAATAGAGAAACGGAAGTTGAACCGAGTAGTAGATAATTTCTTTTATGAGCTGCTACCTATTCATCTTGTATGGGGATCAAGCTGGGCCAGGAAATCAGTTCAGGATATTATAAGATGTGGAAATGGTCTTAAATGTATTCTTCTAGACATTGTTGCAATGCTATCGCTCTTCTAGGGATTGAAGGTAATTCATATGAATTTATGGACTATGGTAACTCAGATAAAAGAACATGGGAACTAGTCATCCCAATTTGTTTCTGTTCACATGGGCCTTTCGTGGTATGGTATGAATCTATGGGACTGAAATGCCTAAGTAATCATCTTATATATGATTTAGTGGGTCACATGTCAAGTAATCAAGTATACGATCGGTGTATAATGTTGAAGATTGTTATACTCAGTCAGCTGAATAACTACATCTCTTTAACCAACTGTCCATGAAGCTTAAAAGATACATAGTATTCGATTTTGGCAACTCCTGTTGATGTATTTGGAAGGATTGTGAAGTGTGTACAAGTCTGAGAAGATGTGTAAGCATGAGATGATTATTGTTGATTATTTTATGTTGAGAGAAGTGCGGCCCAGAACCATAAGGGAGGTTGTTAAGCTTAAGTATAAAGGCTGTTCCTAGCTACGCCAAAAGCAGAAACATGATGTTGATGCTAATTACATTGATGTAAATGGTTTGATGGGTCATTGACAACACCATAAGGGTCATGGACAATCTCACAAATTCAAGCTTCTGTATCGGATTTTAGGGCCCTTAAGTGTTTATGTTCTAAACCTGGTAAATGGAAAAGGTTTTCCCTAGGATACCCGAGAGGGCAATTAGATGTAAGCAGCCTAATAGGTGTATCCAGTGGCCGTTTCCAAACCCTTCCTTGGCCATCCCCATGATCATCCTAGCGGAGTTTGAAGCAGAGACCTCTTGTAAAGAACTCAGGATGTTAACCAATAGACCACCTTGGGGATGATTTCATGTTCTAGGCATGGGTTCATTATTATTGGCTGCCATTTTTGTGGCACTTTCACAGCGACATTCGGTCTACACTATACAATGGACACTGCCATTCTACTTTTATAGGGTTATTCTTTGTTGTCATATGCTTCTCAATAGGTCATCTACCACCTAGACTAGGATGAGAACTAAAACAGAGTGTTGGTTGAGTTCATTGAAGCTTATAGTAATCCAATTGACTTCACAAAAGAAAGTATTCAAGAGGGAACTACAAGCAGATAAAGTGCTAGTTTTGCAACAAGTGAACACTTTTCACCTTGTTATAATCACAAAGGGAACCTTGAGGCCTCGTCTTATAAAACCACACTCAAGTCAGTACTTAGTAACGGAAATATGGCTACGACAGGTTAGCATGTGGAAGGAAAGATATCACAAGATTTCTAGAGAACTACCAACAGAAATCAATAGATAGATATGCAAGGTTTTAGCCCTATCATAAACCGAAGTATACCTAAAGATTTGTCTAGGTTATCATCTCATTTCATTATTCCTAACACTTTTCCTATTTCACATAACACAAAATAACAATAAAAACACATTAAGTCAACATAGCATACCCTTTTAAGATTGTAAACGAGACGTTCCTCATCGGTCATCAACTTCTTTTAAATCTTATTAGTCCTCCTAATCTCCCTCAGGGTTTTACCAGACTCTTTCTTCATCCTCATCTCCACTTTACTTCTCATACTCCTTCCTTTCGATGTCGAATACATCCGATTCCCATCAAACCCGTTCCCCGACCCGACCCACCTCAAAAAGCTATCATCTTTATTCACAAATTTGAACTGGGTATCATACCCATGTATCAAATTTGGGGCAACACCTCTTAACAACTTCACATCCCTGAAATAATACACAATCAAATCAAACAAAATTAATCTGAATTAAGAATACAATGAAGAAAAAATACAATATATATGGATAAATATATATATATAGTTTGATATGTATATACATACTGGGTGATGAAACGGTAGGTTAGGGTTTGAAAGCAATGCTTTTGAAGGTTTCTTGAACTAGCAATGAACATTGGACAGTGATAAAATTAATAGACAGATTTATTTATGATTTTGCTGGAATTGTTTTTGTGAGCATTTGGGGTTTTTCATCAGGGCAGGGTTTTAGCTGAGTATTTCGGTATTTGGATTTTTTATTCTGGGTAGTGTGGTGATTGAGTGGCTCAATGGTTTTTTTTATATTTTTTACTCAATTTTTAATGAGTTATAATTTTTTAGGGTTTAGGGTTTAGGGCTTAGGGTTTAGGGTTTAGGGTTTGGGGTTTAGGGCTTAGGGTTTGGGGTTTAGGGTCTAGGGTTTAGGGTCTAGGTTTAGGGTTTAGGTTCAGGGTCTAGGGTCCAGGGTCTAGGGTCCAGGTTCAGGGTCCAGGGTCTAGGGTCCAGGTTCAGGGTCCAGGGTCCAGGGTCCAGGGTCTAGGGTCTAAGGTCCAGGGTCTAGGGTCTAGGGTTTAGGGTTCAGGGTTCTAGGGTCTAGGGTTTAGGGTAAATTTTTGACACGCAACATCGCCTGAATACAAGACCACATCTGGAGCCTATCAAGCAAAAGCGTCGGAGCCTAGCTCCAGACCGAAGCAAGGCTGCGAAAGAGCAAGTGGAAGATTTAGTGAAAGCTGGCATCCTCAGAGAAGTAAAATACCAAAGTTGGGTAGCTAACCCAGTGATGGTAAAAAAGAACGATGGAGGATGGAGAATGTGTGTCGATTTCACAGATATCAACAAGGCGTGCCCAAAAGATTGTTATCCCCTTCCGGAAATTGATTGGAAGGTGGAGTCACTCGTAGGCTTTCGACTAAAATGTTTTTTAGATGCTTACAAAGGCTACCACCAGATACAAATGCATCCAGATGACGAAGACAAAATAGCCTTCTACACATCTGAAGGAATCTATTGCTATAAGAAAATGCCTTTTGGCTTAAAGAATGCTGGAGCAACATATCAAAGGTTGGTAGATAAAGTCTTTGGCGGACAGATTGGAAGGAATTTGGAGGCCTATGTGGATGACATGGTCATAAAAAGTAGAAGTGAAGAAGACATGCTCTTGGACATTGAAGAAACCTTCAAGACCCTCCGATCCATCAATATGAAATTAAATCCCAAGAAGTGCTCTTTTGGAGTGGAAAAAAGTCAATTCTTGGGACACATTATCACAAAAGAAGGGTTCAAGGCAGACCCAGAAAAAATCAAAGACATCCAAAATATGAAGGCTCCGCAGGCTCTCAAGGAGGTTCAAAGCCTCAATGGCAAGCTCGCAGCCCTTCATCGTTTTTTGTCAAAGTCAGCAGATAGATCCTTGCCTTTCTTTCAAACATTGAAGGGTTGCTTGGAAAAACAAAATTTTAGATGGACGGAGGAAGCTCAGAAAGCTTTTACAGAGCTAAAGAACTACTTAACTGAATTGTAAGTGCACGTTTTGGAAGAATTTAGTTACAATGATCTTAATGGAAAACCCAAGACCACCTGGGCTTGGGTTTCCAAAAGGAACTGATTGGTTTGTGTCATGTGCAGGGCAAGCAAGGAAAAAGGGCAACAAGTGGCATGTGGACAGTGCTTGCTCTAGGCACATGACAGGCAACAAGTCTTGCTTTCATGACTTCAAAAATTATGATGGTGGATTTGTTGCATTTTGGTGGAGATCCTAAGGGAGGAAAGATCACTGGTAAAGGTAATGTGAATCATGTAAGTAAACATCAATGATGTGTTGTATGTTGAACAATTAAAATTCAATTTGTTAAGTGTTTCTCAGGTGTGTGACAATCAAAACAATGTGTTGTTCACACCCACTGAGTGTATAATTTTGAAACCTGAATTAGTTATAGATGAGAGTATGGTTGTCCTTAGAACTCCTAGGGACGATAATGTGTATTGTTTGTATTGAATGATGTTGCAGTCCATAAGGATATGAATTGTTTTGTCTCCAAAGTTGGGTTGGATGAGTCTGAACTATGGCATAGATAGTTGTGTCATGTGAACTTTAAGACAATGAATGAACTGGTAAAGAAAGGACTAGTAAGAGGATTGCCTCAGAAGGAATTTATGTGTGAAGACAACTGCATAGCTTGTTTGAAAGGTAAACAACAAAAGTATTCTCATAAACCGAAGAAAGATTCTATTGCCAGCCCATTTGAGCTACTTCACATGGATTTGTTTGGCCCTGTGAATGTACGGAGTATAGGTGGGATGTATTACTGTTTGGTGGTTATTGATGATTACTCGAGATTCTCATGGGTATTCTTTCTTCAATCGAAAGATGAAACAAGATTTTAAGGATTCATTAAACAAGTAGAGAATCAAGTTGGGAAGAAGGTCAAAGTCATCAGGTCTGACAATGGGACAGATTCAAGAACTTTGACATGGATCAGTTTTGTGAGAAGAAAGGAATTTCACAAGTCTACTTAGCTGCCCAGGACTCCTCAACAGAATGGTGTTGCAGAAAGGAGAAAGAGAAACTCTTATTGAGGCTGCAAACAATGTTAGCTGACTCTAAGCTTCCCACCTTATTCTGGGGTGAAGCTACAAACACTGCTTGTTATGTACAATAGGGACATTAGTTGTTAAGTCTAAAACTAAAACTCCCTATGAACTTTTTAAGGGTAAGAAGCCAATGATTAGTTTCTTTAAGTCATTTGGGTGTCCTTGTACAATTTTGAATACCAAGGAGTATTTAGGCAAGTTTGATAGTAAGGTTGATGAAGGTTTCTTTTTGGGATATTCTAGTAAGAGCAAAGCATATAGGGTGTTTAATAAAAATACCATAATAGTGGAAGAAAGTAAACAATGTGACTTTCAATGAATTCACCCCTAATGCAAATGGAACAGGTCCTAGTTATTTGATATTGATGCTTTAACAACTTCTTTAAATTATGTTCCACAGAGCTCTGCAGGTACTGGTAGCAGTTCAAGTGCTTAACAGGTTACCAAACTAAGGAGAAGACACCAACTTGTGTGTACTTTCCTCAAACACATTTGACAACAGGCCGTAGCTTAGTCCTCACGAAGACAAGGAACATGAACCACCAAATCAAGAGAAACTAGCTGAATCAAGTCAAGTGAATGAACAAAGGGAAACTGAAGACTCTGAAGTCAACTCAATGCCTCATCTGGAAGAGGCATCTGAACTACCTGAAACACCAACAAGGACACAAGAACAAGAGCAATCTGACTTGGAATTCATGTATCCAGAGTCAGGTGGAGGAAATCTTGAGAGCAACATACAATTTAGTGAGCAGCAGACATTAAGGATCACAAGGATCACCCACTTACAAATGTCATTGGAGACTTGAAGACTCCAGTCAAGACAAGGGTTGAACTTGATAAATTGCTTAATCCAAGTAATGCTTGTTTGTTTTCTGGTTTTCTGTCACAGATTGAACCAAGAAGTATGTGGAGGCTCTAAAAGATCCAAGTTGGACTGAAGCAATGCAGGAGGAATTAATGCATTTAAAATCCAGGAAGTATGGAGGTTGGTAGATGCTCCAAAATGATAAAACTATCATTGGTACAAGATGGGTCTTTAGAAACAAGATGGATGAAAGAGGTATTGTGACAAGAAACAAGGCAAGATTGGTGGCTCAAGGTTACAGTCAAGAAGAAGGAATAGATTATGATGAGACCTTTGCTCCTGTTGCAAGATTAGAGGCAATCAGAATGTTTTTGGCCTTCTCTGCACATAAAGGTTTCAAGGTGTATCAGTTGGATGTGAAGAGTGCCTTCTTATATGGAGAAGTTAAGGAAGAAGTGTATGTTCGTCAACCACCAGGGTTTGAAGATCCAAATTATCCAAGAAGGGCATATCGACTGGATAAGGCTCTTTATGGATTACATCAAGCTCCAAGAGTGTGGTATGAAAAGTTGTCAACACTTGTTGAAAATTGGTTTTAAACGAGGTGCAATTGACAATACCTTATTCATTCTTCATGAGAAAGGTAATCTGTTAATGGTACAAATTTATGTTGATGATATCATTTTTGGGTCTACTGATGAAAATATGTGCAAGAAATTTTCAAAAATCATTCCAAATGAGTTCTATGGGAGAACTTCAATTCTTCTTAGGTTTGCAGGTTGATCAGAGGAAAGATGGATTTTTCATTCACAGTCTAAGTATGTGTTTGAAATCTTACACAAATTTGGATTGGTGAAGGTTCTACAACATCTACTCCTGTTGATACAAATGTGCATTTGACTAAGGATTTGAAGGTGTTTGAGGCTGATGTTCATTTGTATAGGTCCATGATTGGTTCACTAATGTATTTAACTGCCAGTAGACCAGACATAATGTTTTCAACATGTTTATGTGCTAGATATCAGTCTAATCCAAGAATCTCATTTGAGTGTAAAAGGATACTGAAGTACCTTAAAGGTGCTCCCAGTTTGGGTCTTGTGGTATCTTCATGATTCTCCTTTATATCTTATATCATAGCTGACAGTGACTATGGGGGTGACAATTTAAGTAGGATATCCACATCTAGTGGGTGTCAACTGTTTGGTAATAGATTGGTGTCTTGGCAATGCAAGAAACAAACTGCAGTGCCAAACTCTTCAGCAGAGGCAGAATATGTAGCAACTTCAAGTTACTGTGCTCAGGTTCTATGGATTCAAAATCAAATGTTGGACTATGGCATGAAATTCATGACTACTCCACTGTATGTGGATAACAGTAGTGCCATAAGCATTGTTAAAAACCCTGTCCAACATTCTAGAACAAAAACATATTGAATTTCGTTTTCATTTTATCAGGGACAATCATGAAAAGAAATTGATGAAGTTTGAAAATCCATACGATGTTCAGTTAGCAGATCTCTTTACAAAGTCATTTGATGTAGGGAGATTTAAATTCTTGGTCTCACTGTATCGGTTTATTAATCCCTAATCTAATATGTTTTGAAAATCATGTTGTAAAAGTTTGTACAAGTTCAGGATTAACTCCATTATTAGTTCTTTAGTTAGTACTGGTGGAGTTAGTACTGGCGTTTTTAGGTAAATATTTGATTTTTCGTTATTATTTTATTTAATGTTTTGGAAAAGTTTATGTTTTATTGGTGATGTGGCAGGTGGTTATTGGAGAAGGGGAATGGAAGCTTTGAAAATTGGTCAAAAACTATATAAAGGGGATTGATTTTTCTCTCTCATATTCTTCCAAATTTTCAAACCCTAAACAATCTATTCATCTTCCTTCTTTTCACCGAGTTGGGCGATCGATTACTGAAACCTAAATCACATTCTCAATCTCTCACATTCCATACAATAATAATGGCACAATCATCTTCGTCCTCATCATCATCCTCTGGTCACGACGGCGATCTTGAGTTCGTCGACAACCATAACATGGTTGCTTACTTGTTCAAGGCGGCAGATCATGAGGAGTATCACGAAGTGGTGGAGTTTCTTCAAAACTCATACATCCAGTATGCTCTTACTGTTCATCCAGTGATTTACGTATCCCACATAAGTCAGTTCTGGACTACTGCTACTCTCCATGGCAATGCGGGGGAGTATGAAGTTCACGCTACTGTCGATGGCCACAATGTCATCGTTGACGAAGCTGTTATTCGTCAACATCTTCATCTGAAAGATAGCAAAGGTATGATCTTTGTTCCTAAAGAGGAAATTTGGGTTGTATTAGAGAGAATGGGGTATGAGGGAAAACTAGGTATACTTACCTTTTTGAAAGCAAAATTGTGTTCCCATCGAATATTGGTTCATGTAATTCAACAATGTTTGAGTCTAAAAAGGTTGTCGTGGCATGATTTTGGAGGGTCAATTGCTTCAGCTCTTGGTTGTCAAGTCTGGTCGAGTCTTTAATTTTTCAAGAATGATTCTTGATGGGTTAGTGTTAAATATTCAAAGCAGGGATTCTAGATTGATAGGTATCCAAGGTTTTACACGTTATCTTGAATGGTTTGGTGTCAAAGTTGTCAACTCCTGATGAAGTTTATGTGTCGTGTCTCATAGTCCTAAAACTTTTTCGAATATGAGTAAAGTCAACAAAGGATTTTCTGGGAGAATTACTCCTCTATTTTCAAACATGTTGGTTCGTTCTACTGCTGGACCATCATCATCCCAACCCAAAAGAAAATCAACAACACAAATGGCTTCACCAACTGCCAAGAAGTTAAAACCATTCATCTCAAAACCAACAAGAAGAAAAACACCAACACCCACAGCAAAAGCACCAGTACCAAAACCACCACAATCCAAGGTCACAACAAGGGCCTCTTCTTCCAAATCAAAAGCAACAACACCATCAAAACAATCATCACCATCACCATCCAAAGAAAAATCATCATCATCATCATCATCATCATCATCATCATCACCACCATCATCATCTGCTAAACAGCCAACAAATGTAGCACTCATTTTTCTGCAAAAGAGGAAGAAATCAGTTCCTCAGTTCAAGCTGCTATCATCCAAAGGGCTAAGAGAGCTCCTCCCTCTCATAGTTCATCATCTACATCCACATCATCTCATCACTCAAAATACTCCACTCCATCATCTTTAAAGCAGCAAACCAATAAACCCAAGGAGGTGGTCTCTGAGGAGAAGGTAGACCATGAAGGGAGGGCTCACTCCCCTGTTCAACAGGCTGGAGTAACAGGCAATAAGACCCAATCTTCGGCAACTTTGAAAGAAGGACCCTGGAGCCACGGTACCATGGGGGGTGATATTGCTCATGCTAGGCATGAGAATGCACCTGATTATGTCGACGATTCTTCTAAGAAGGGTACCCCTTCTGACAAAGATGAGGCAAGTGCTAAACTTTCTTATAAGGAATTGATGGATATGTGCGAACTGTTAGCTGATGAACAAGCATAACTCCACAAAATCAACACCTTGCAGGCATTGGAAATTGAGGATCTGCAAAGGATAGTCAAACGCCTCAAGAAACTTCTAAAATCAAAGGACATTCCTCTGCCTTCCTCAAGTTCATCTTCTTCTTCCTCCAGCTCATCTGTACCTTCTTTAGGGGATGCAACCAAAAAGGGGGAGGAGAATAAGATTGGCATGAATGTAGATAATGAGGCTGCAGCAGATCATGAAGAGGTTAGGACTGGTGAAGCACCTAAGTCACCACAGGTTGAAACTAATTTAAGACTGGATGAAGAAGCTACAATCATGAAATTCTGGTAGCTGAAACTTTTGCCAGGTCTTTGAATTATGTTGAGAAAAAAAAGGAAATGGTGTTGAGATTGGGAAGGAAAAGGAAACTCTAGGCCCCTCTAAACCAGTGAAGAAATCTTTTTTGAAGACAAAGAAAGGTGTTAAGGAAGTTGTTTTCACTGAAGAAAAAATCAGGTCAAAGGGAAAGGCAAAGTAGGGGAAGCTAGTGAAACTGCAGAAGAAGTTTTGAAAAAGAAAGATGAAGAATTGGCAAGAAAAATGCAAAATGAGGAAAAACAGGTTGATGAAGCTATGGATGAAGAAACTGCAATAAAGATGCAGTTTGAAGAAGAAGAAAGGGAATGGGAAAGAACTCAAGAAATGATTAATGAACTATACTGGTGGGGTGTGTCTGGATGGCAGAAGACAGGTTTGCCAGAGAGTATAATCTAAAGAAAAAGAAAGAGTTCATGTTGAGTGAAGAAAGAAAGAAAGAAAGAAAATGATTCAGTTTTTCTGAATCTCAAATAGTTTTTTCTGGAAAACAGTTGGGTCCAATGTCTGGGGACAGGTTGAGAAAATTATTTGAAGATGAACACAAGAAGGTTGCTGAGGAAAAACAAAAAAAGGCAATCTCAACAAGAAAGTGTGCAGGAAAAGGTGAAGAAAAAGGCTGATGAGGAAACAAAGTGTGTTCCAAAATGTAGAAAACATAAGCCCATGGCAAGAAGAAAAGTGTCAATAAAGCTGAGAAAGAAGGAAAAGAAGTCAGCTGGTAATGCTCCTAATCCATCAGTCCAAGAATCTCAAAACAGGTGAAGATGCTCGCCAAAAAGAGTCATCTGAACCTGATCAAGATCCCAGAAGCTCAACACAAGCCAAAGTTCCACTAAAAGTTAAACCTCTCAAGGTGGCACCTCCTAGGAATTATTGACTGGGAAGGTATTACGGTAGAATATCAAGCTAAGTACAAAGTCACCAGAGAAGATGGCAGTGTTGTGAGGTACAAGAACGCAACTCATCTTTTCAAGGCAATTTCAAGACAGATCTGATTGAGTTGTATGAAATTGGGAAAGTTAAGTAGCAGGTGCTGGCAGATCTCTTCATGGATGCCAGAATGTTGATGGAATGGTTATTGTGCATGTTCGAACCTGAATCTCATCAGATTAATGATGACTCTCCAGTGTGGTTTTTGAACTTATATGCTAATTGTGGAATCTATCAGGTGACTCTGCACAATGGGAGAGTGTTTTTTTTCTTGGTGGACAGGGTGTACAATCATTCTGAGGAGAGACTGAGCAGCTTGGTGAGCAGGCAGTTGGGCACTGCAAGTGGGAATGATGAGAAAATGAGAGAAGAGCTTCTTGCACAGATTCGTCATCAATTTGATATAAGTGATTCTCGTGTATAAACTGTGAAAAGTTTTGGTTGCATCCCTAGTTTTTGTTCTAATATCAAGAAACTCATTTGCGTACAGGCATGAGTTTAGGGTGAGATTGTTAGGATATTAGAATGTATCCTAATGATTATATTTGGAGTTATATGGTGTTAGTTGTTCCTAATACAGACTGAAGACAAAGGTAGAGTACTACTAGTGATATTAGAGTTACTACTGGTGTCATCAGAGTTACTACTGGCGATCTCTCAGTTACTACTGGTGTTTGGTTTAGGCGGCTAGAAGGTAGGAGGATATCTCGGACTAAATCTTGAAGACTTATCAGAAGATTTAGTTGCTTTGGTTATCAAGATTCTCACATATCTTGTGGCAACGTTAGGATTTATACTATCTTTTTTCACTATATATACTCTTTGTAACCTAGTATTATGAACAGATTTTTATGTTTGTAATCGTTTAGTTCGAGCCTCAAGTTTTATGCCCAATACTTGAGAAGAAGTATTCGTGCATGATCATCATTAGATCATAGCATTGAGGCTCCCGGTGTTTTAATCAAATCATTATTGATTATATCGTGTGTGTTCAACTGTTTAAGCTTATTGTCGATCTTGAGTATAGTTATATTGTGTGTTTATTCCGCTTCAACATCAATATAATCGAGTCTTAGATAGTATTTCTTGTTAATAGATTGTAACACCTTCGATTAAAAAAATTCGGAAAATAAAAATTTTTCGAAATATCCGCTTTAAAACAAGCATTAAATAACCTGTTATAAATTTCATTTAAAACAAAGCGGAAAATACTTTATAAAAACTCTCAATAAATGCGGAAGCATCCCTTTTTCAAAACATAGTTTAACCATATCAAAGCGTATGGTTATCAAAACGTTTGGTGTTACCTAATCGTATCATAACAGTAATAAATGTCAACCAATAAACCGTTACATCAAAGGACGTTACATGTCCATAAAATAATCATAATCATAATCATAAGTCCATAAATGAGGCGTCTAATCAACATAACAGGAACCATCTACCCAGACCTCACTCTAAAAGCCATCAACGAACAACCTGAAGAAACACAACATTTTCAACAAAACAAGTGTCAGCTTAAAAAGCTGAGTAAGATAACCACAGGTTGTATAAAATGTTGCCAATTAAATCAATCTTATAAAACATCATCACATATCATATCATAAACATATCATAAACATGCATATCATATCATAAACCTACATGTGCCTAACATCATCAATATCATCTGTATCATCTGCTCTTTAACTACATTAAGGTTATGCCATTTAAAATCTACATAAAAGGGTTGTGTGTAGGCGGTCTAATAGACCAAATAGGGAACCTCACACCCGACATGATGGGTGACCTTACGGTGGTCCATCGGCGTCGTTAGGATAGGCATAACCAAATCCCGGAGTAAACCGTTAACTGTGGTGATCGGTCCTAATCACCCGGTATACTCATTCAACTGACCATGTCGTCAGAGGTATCATGACATAACCCCAAATCAACAACCTCGTAACACATTAACTAGTAGTCATGTGGGTTAAGCTTAACACTTGTTTCATCTGTTATTTATACTCGAGTACCATCTATGTCTTCATCTCGTTAGGGCCCTTACATGCACATATCATCTAATCATTAACCAGTTCATCATAACATATCATAAACATATCATCACATATCATATCATAAACATATCATAACCATCATCATAAATCATATCATAAACATATCATAAACATATCATAACATATCATAATCATATATCATAACTACGGGGAAACAGCCCCCGAATCCCCATAGTTGAACCCGGAGTTATATTTAATCATAATTATCAAAACTAAGTTTTGTTGTGTCCCTCGCGTGTCAAAAGTAAGTTATCTTACCTTTTGGAGCTTTCACAATCAACAAACAATAATAGTTTACCAAACTTGTTATATATTCCCAACAACTTAAATCACACAAAACACATCATATAAGTACCCCTAAACCAGTACCATAGCCAAGCTAGACCAAAAACTAAAGAATCGGTCACTTACGGTAGCTTAAACTTGACCATAACAACTTTGATTTGACTTCTGACCAAAATGATAACTGTGATTCAGACCATGAAAACATAATCATCTTAAACTTCATTCAAAGACCTTTCCAACGACAGTTTATACACCCAAAAAGGAGCTACGGATCAAAAGTTATGGCCAAAACAAACAAAACAGGAGAACTGATTTTCGGCTAACAACCTTTTTTTCAAATCATTACCCAACCAATACAAACTGTTATAACACATTAAATAACTCTTTTATCTAGCAATAGCCATTGGAATCACCTCAATACGATTTTTCATTATTTTCTATGAATTTTTGAATATAGCATTACTGATTTCGTCCAGAATCTGACCACTTTTAGAAATCAGTGTTTTCAACCATTTGAGGCAAAATCAAGGAAAACTTTATTCTAAACGAATTTAACACCTAGACCTTTCCAAATATGTAAGGAACGACCTCTATAGATTTATAATGAATTAGTTATGATTTTTGTAAAACAGATAAGATTTCAGCCCTACAAAACCCTTGTTTTCAAACACGACCACCAAACGGATCCCGACTTGACACTTTCCAGAACGCATATACACTTCCAAATGAACATATTTTCATAATCAATTACCACTTTGACCCATACATCAATACCTTTAATCTAGACGCAATTAACGACCCGAAAAAACCCTAAAATCATCATCAACACGCAATTTAACACCCATTCGGGTTCAAGTCCAGAAATTGACCTTAATTATACATCAATTGACATGAAATAAAAGTGACAACTGAAATACTACCTGTACGGATGATTATTTGGCCAAAACTATGCGAAAACAAGCCGAAAACGACACTAATTGATCACGAATTGAAGAAGGAAAGGCTAGGGTTCTTGAGGAGGATTATGAAGGCTATATAAACTGAAAAGTGGTGAATGAATGCAGATAATGGCCATAAAATCTGTCCAAAGTTGTTTTAAAAAAGTGACATCTAGGCCCCTAGACTTCTAACTAGCCTTTTAACTCAATTAACCAACTAACGGGAACTACTAACGACATTTTAAACACTTTATGGTAATCCGACACATCAATAATCATCTCATTAACATCTTATCATCTCATTCTTTATTATTGGCCAAACGACACATTAATTATATACAATTAAACACATAACGACATTACGGCCAATAAACAGTTTGACTGACTGAAAAGTCAACTACATAATGAAAAAAAGTTTGGGATGTTACATAGATCTACATAATTCGATCGTGACACAAGGAGATGCCAAGAAGAGGATTTGGGGCAAGGGCTTTATAGCAGCCGATGTGAACAAGGGTGTTATATTGGTCAAAACCCAAGTGCAACAAGTGTGGGAAGCATCATGTGGCCCCCATAGCTTGTTTGACATGTTTTACTTGCGGAAAGGTGGGGCATATGGCAAAGGACTGTAGGGTGGTGCCGATACCGGCGGTGCCGGCAAATGCAAGGAACCCCGTGGCAAACCGTCGAGCATGTTATGAGTGTGGTAGTGTTGATCATCTTCGCAATGCATGCCCAAGAGTGAATAGGCCACAGAGGCAAGGTGCAGCCAACCAGAATATGCAAATGATTGAGGGGCCAGTTCAGAACAGGCAAAATCAGGGTAACCAAGTTCAAGTCGTAGAGGACGTGCTTTTGAATGCTGCTGAGGCTCGTAATGACCCGAACGTTGTTGCAGGTACTTTTCTCTAAATGGTCATTATGCTACCGTTCTTTTTGATTCTGGAGCCGATTATAGTTTCTTTTCCAATTTTGTTCCTTTGATTGGCCTTAGCCCGTTGTCCTATTGTTATGAGATTGAGTTGGCTAGCGGTGAGCTTGTAAGACTTGATACTATAGCCAAGGGTTGTACCTTAGAGTTATGTGACCACCCGTTCTTGATAGACTTGATTCCTTTTGATGGTAGCTTTGACGTGATCGTGGGGATGGATTGGATGTCGGCCATGAATGCGGTGATTGATTGTGGTAGTAAGTCGTGCGTACACCTTTGTCCAAACGGTAGATTTCTCGAGATTCGGGGTGAGAAACCCAAACACGATGAACGATCCTGTATGAGTGCAAAAGTTAGTAAGCTAAAAATAGTTGACGTGCTTGTAGTTTGTGACTTCCCTGACGTCTTTCCCGAGGACTTGAAGGGTTTACCCCCAGCCCGACAAGTCGACTTTTGTATCGATTTAGTTCCTAACGCGACACCCATGGATAAGCACCGTACCGATTAGCACCTTCTGAGATGCAAGAGCTGGCGACACAACTCAAAGAACTTCAAGACAAGGGTATTCATTCGCCCGAGTTATTCTCCCTTGGGGCGCACCGATACTATTTGTTAAGAAGAAAGATGGATCTTTTCGCATGTGCATCGATTACCGGAGCTGAACAAGTTCAATTAAGAATCGATATCCACCTCGCATTGATGACCTGTTTGATCCAGTTGCAAGGCGCCAATTCTTTTCAAAGATAGATCTATCATCAAGAGCATCGATCGAACTTGCATCCCACTCATCCCATCTATGTTATCAATAATCTATTCATCTTTTTAATCATTATAATCCATGTGTGGCTTTGCATAATCAGACACTTCATCCTTAACAACCTTATTAGTGCAAACGCCACTACGCTACCACCTGGGGCAAAAAACATAACCAACACCTGGGGAATCATCATTGTCTAGCAGCAACAACACCACCGCCATCAGTTTGGTAGAAGCCTGTTGGAATTCGTCTGCCCAAGACACATATTAAATTGACGTGGCTAGTACGTGATGATCCAAGTCGGGTCATACCCAATAACAAGCTAGACAAACACTTATGGTATTTATTTATTGATTTGATCTTTAAATAAATATCAATACTTGAAACATTTAGAAAGTGGTTTTCTAATAATTGCACTTGAGATATGTAAATAAATTATATGGATGATTTATTTTGAGAGAAATGTGAATATGTTTATTTGGTAAAATAAACATTTATGTGTGTTGTATATAATATGTAATATGTTACATAAGATATGTAACAAGTTATGTTGCATTTTATATACAAAATGTACATGAAAATGGGTTTATATAATTTGCCACAAAAAAGTTTGTAAAACCTCATGTGAGGCCGCCCCCCCCCCCCATGTGCATTTTTGATGTGTTGTTCAACATATATCACTAGTTGTCTTGCATTGCTTACAACACACACCCCACTTAGGTTTGCATCCTTTCTTACATGCATAAGTGTGGTCTTTTCTCTCAAGGTTTTCAAGTGCAAAAACTATCCTTCTTTCTCTCTTTATTTTCGGCAATAACAAGAAGAAAGGGAGGGTTTTTCAAGTCTAATTCCTAGCATAGTTTGGGTGTTTGTTGGTAGTTTGGGGTATACTTGCTTGAGGTTCTTCTAGGTTGAAGACTTGCTTCTTGAAGAACATCTTCTTCTTCATTTCTACCTCATCATAAGCTTGGAAGAAGGTAGATTTCTAAAACACCCTATGGTTGTTGTTTTGATTGCATATTATTCATATACATGGATCCTTATTGTTTGGGTTTTCTTTAATAAGTTAAAATTTGGTTTTTAACCACATATAACACATTGAAATGGTTCAATATTCCGCTGCGTTTTTCATATTATAATGATAATATGACTTTGATAAAACCCAACAAGACCCAACAATGGCATCTAGAGCCGGTTATATGGATATATGCATCAAAAGTTGATTTTTGTTTGGACAAAAACAATTTTTTTGGCCAAATTTTCTGCATTTTTGGGCCAATATATATACACAAAAAAGGGTTCTTTTTTTGTGTATTTTAGTGTCACAACTTAGCCAAAAGACCTTGTGATTGATTGGGATGTATGGATGTGTTTGTATTTATTTAATTATTCAATGGTTGTAATAGTTAAATAGGATTTTATTCATTCATTTGGTTATGTAATTTATTTATTCCATTTGGTATGTAATAAATAGATTAGTTGCATTTTTTCTTGTAAATGTAATCTCCAAGAAGGCATAAAAGATTTAGGGGCTGAAGTTGGAGGCCAAATGAAAGGGTAAAGAAAAGCATTCAAATCACATCACAAAAGGTTACTTGAAGCATTTGGATGCAAGATCAAGTGGGAGCTCAACTAACACAAAATTTTGTGTTACTTTGTCCCTTAGGTTGAGACCTTTTGACCCACTTGTTTCGGCTAACAAGTGTGGTCAAAATAGTTGGCTAATGTTGTGCACTTATTATTATGTTTGTCATGTTTGTATGGTTGTTTATTATTTTGTCATGTGGATGCTTAAAAACCAACAAACTAAAAGACACACATAAAGATTAAAATTGGTTTTAATATTGACATTAACTTGGTAAATTAAAATGGGTTTTATTGAAAGTTAATGGTCACAATTATAAAAATGGATTTTATAAAAGAACCTTGAAATATGGATTTCAAAATTCATTATGGTACATAGTTTTTAACTAGAATATAAAAACTCAAACGACCCTTTAAAAACAAGTTAAACGCCATCCTTTTATACAACACTTAGTTATTTGGGAACTCTTTGTAGGATAAAGGTCACCTAACTACTTTGAGGGAACTTATAAGTTAAGGTAAATTTATTGTACTTATGGGATAAAGGTCACCTAACCACTAGTATAAGATAAATTTACATGTGTGTATAAGTAGGACAACTTGATTTGGAAACCATGTGATTAGGGTCACCGAAGCATGATAACCAAAGGCGTTGATGGGATTAAACATGCCAATTTAATATAAGATATTAAACCGGTCCCATACCACTAGAAATTGTAAAAGTTGCAATTGTCAAACGTTGACTACCTTGTTAATTTAGATCATGGGATAAAGGTCACCTAACCATCATTTAAATGTAACGTTGGATTCTAGATTTTAATTATTAATTGTCTATGAGACATAAAAGGGTATTAACAATTAAAATTTATATTTGATATCGAAAATACTAATAAAGAACTTTGTTAATCTTGTAGATGGCCGCTAACAATGCAATTAACCCCAACCCAAACGTCCATAACTTTTCACTAAGATCCATCCTTGAAAAGGATCGTCTTAACCAAAATAACTTTGTAGATTGGTTTCGTAACTTGAGAATTGTTCTCAGGCACGAAAAGAAATCCTATATTTTAGACGATCCTATTCCTGATGAGCCCGAAGAAACTGATGTTGAAGCCTATAATGATTGGGTTAAGTATGTCGAGGACTCCGTGCAAGTTAGTTGCATAATGTTAGCGAGTATGACTCCCGAACTCCAAAAGGAGTTCGAACACCATGGGGCCTACGACATGATTACCCAACTCAAGGAAATGTTCCAACAAAAGGCAAGGGTTGAGCGCTTCGAAACGGTTCGAGCGCTTCATGCATGTCGCATGGATGATTCACAACCCGTCTCAACATATGTTCTTAAAATGAAAAGCTACATTGATCGCCTCGAAAGGCTTAATTGTCCCGTCTCAAATGAGCTAGCTACGGATATGATCCTTAACTCATTATCTAAGAGATTTGAAACCTTCGTGTTAAATTATAACATGAACGGATGGGACAAGACCGTTTCCGAGCTCCATGGGATGCTCAAAACGGCCGAGGCTAGTATGGGAGGAAAAGTTCAACCCGTTCTCACGATCAATGAAGGCGGAAAGAAAAGGGCTTACTCCGGACCCAAGGCAAATGTTGCTAAGGGAAAGGGTAACAACAAAGGGAATTTCAAAGGCAAAGGAAAGGGAAAAATGGATACTCCAAAAGCGAAGAAGCAAAAGGTTGCTGTCAATGACCCATGCTTTGAGTGTGGGGAGGTAGGACATTGGAAACGTAATTGTCCAACCTATCTCAAGAGTTGAAAGCTAAGAGGGATGCAGGGCAAACCTCAGGTACAATATTTATGATATATATTGAGCTTAATACTATTTTTTCTTACATATGGGTATTGGATACCGGATGTGGAACTCATATTTGTAATATGTTACAGGGGTTCAGAAGAAAAAGCACATCAAGAAGGGAGACATTAGTCTTTTTATGGGCAATGGTGCATTGGTGCATGTTGAAGCCCAAGGAGACTATCTTTTGAAACTTCCAAATGGTTTGGAAATTGTATTGAACAATGTTTTGTATGCACCTAGTTTGACTAGGAGTATTATTTCTGTTTCCGTTTAAGACATGTTGGATATGATTTTAATTTTGTTAACAATGATATCTATGTTTCTATGAATGATGTATTTTATTTTAAAGCTATGCCTTTAAATGGTATTTATGAATTGGTTCATGAAAACACAACATATGATAACTCAATGTACCAAGCTACCACCAAGAAACTTAAATTAGATTTAAGTGAAACCTATATTTGGCATTGTCGTCTTGGACATATAAATAAAAATCGCATACTAACACTTCAAAAGAATGGTCTTTTGAAAACAAAATCAAATGATTCATTTAATGTATGTGAATCTTGTTTACAAGGCAAGATGACTAAAGCACCTTTCAAAGGCACTAATGAAAGGGCAAAAGATTTATTAGGTATCATACATTCGGATGTATGTGGTCCTTTTAAGCCAATGACTAGGAATGGTGAAAGATACTTCATTACATTCACCGATGACTATAGTCGTTACGGTTATGTATACTTATTAAAACATAAGAGTGAAGCTTTTGAAATGTTCAAAATTTTCAAGAATGAAGTAGAAAACCAACTCAGTAAATCAATAAAAATTCTTCGTTCTGATAGAGGAGGTGAATACCTAAGTGATGCTTTTCAAGATCATCTTAGAAGTTGTGGAATCATCTCACAACTAACTCCACCTGGAACACCACAACATAATGGTGTGTCTGAAAGGAGGAATCGAACTCTATTAGATATGGTTCGTTCCATGATGAGTAAAAGCTCACTACCTCTATCATTTTGGGGATATGCCATAATCTCTGCTGCCCGAATTTTAAATATGGCTCCCACCAAGAAAGTGGAGAAAACACCTTTTGAAATATGGCATGGAAGAGTTCCATCTTTGTCATATTTAAAGGTATGGGGTTGTGAGGCTTATGTAAGACATGATGCCTCAAACAAATTAGAGCCCCGATCCACTAAATGTATCTTTGTAGGATATCCTAAAGATGATTTGGGATATTATTTCTACAATCCTAATGAGCAAAATGTATTTGTTGCTCGAAAGGCTGAGTTCTTGGAGACTAAATTCCTTATGGAAGGAACTAGTTCCAGAACAGTGGAACTTGAAGAAGATCAAGAACCACTGACAGATACACACTTGGGTGACACTAGCATTCAACAAAAGGATGTTGAAGATGATCAAAGGGTTGATCAAGACACACAAATCGTTCGTAGATCTGGTAGAGCTACTTATCCACCTGAGAGATATGGATTTCTCGTGGATGAATGCTACATGGTAGTTTCTGATGAACCTACCACCTACCATGATGCAATGTCCAAATCAGATTCGAACAAATGGCTAGAGGCCATGAACGCTGAGATGCAATCCATGTATGACAACCAAGTTTGGGAATTGGTTGTTGAACCTCCTAATTCCAAAGTAGTTGGAAGTAAATGGGTGTTCAAATTGAAACACGATATGCATGGAAACTTGAGTACTTATAAAGCTAGACTTGTAGCAAAAGGTTTCACTCAAACTCGAGGGGTCGATTATGATGAAACTTTTTCGCCTGTGGCAATGCTAAAGTCTATTAGGATATTATTTGCCATAGCCGCACATTATGACTATGAGATATGGCAAATGGATGTCAAAACCGTTTTTCTAAATGGATATCTTGAGGAAGATGTCTATATGGATCAGCCTGAAGGTTTTGTCGATCCAAAACATCCTAATAAAGTATGCAAGTTAAAGAAATCAATCTATGGATTGAAACAAGCATCAAGGAGCTGGAATCGTCGTTTTGATGAAGAAGTCAAGAAATTTGGCTTCATCAAAAACGCTGATGAAGCTTGTGTGTATAAGAAGGCTAGTGGGAGCATCATTACTTTTCTAGTATTATATGTCGATGACATTCTACTATTTGGAAATGACATTCCAACCTTGGAAGGTGTAAAAGTCTGGCTTGGAAGTTGCTTTTCCATTAAGGATCTTGGTGAAGCCGCCTATATTTTGGGAATAAGGATCTATAGGGATAGATCAAGGCGCTTAATAGGTTTGAATCAAAGTGCATACATAGACAAAATCTTGAAAAGGTTCAAGATGGAAAACTCCAAGAAAGGTTTGGTACCTATTCAGAGAGGAACAATATTGAGCACTTCTCAATCTCCTAGCTCAAAAGTTGAGCAAGAGAGAATGAATGGAATCCCATATGCATCTGCTATAGGATCCATCATGTATGCTATGATATGCACGAGACCGGACGTGTCATGCGCTTTAAGCATGACAAGTAGATACCAGCAAAATCCAGGAGATAGTCATTGGATGGCTGTCAAATATATATTGAAATATCTTAGAAACACTAAAGATATGTTCTTAATATATGGATCTGGTGAGGAGGAGCTCGTTGTAAAGGGTTACACGGATGCGAGTTTCCAAACTGATCGAGATGATTCTCGATCACAATCAGGGTATATCTTCATTCTAAATGGAGGAGCTGTTTCTTGGAAAAGCTCAAAGCAAGATGTGGTTGCATTGTCCACTACAGAATCGGAATACATCGCCGCTTCTTTGGCAGCACAAGAAGCTGCATGGCTGAAGAAATTCATTGCCGATCTAGGGGTTGTTCCTTCCATTCAAGAACCCCTAGAAATTCTTTGTGATAACGAGGGCGCGATTGCTCAAATCAAAGAACCTCGTGCGCATCAAAAGACTAGGCACATTGAGCGGAGATTCAACTACATAAGGGATGAAGTTGAAAAGGGAAAGATATGTATTTGCAAAGTTCACACTGATCAAAATGTTGCGGATCCACTCACGAAGCTCCTTGAAAGGCCCAAGCATGAGAGACATACTTGTGCCATGGGACTTCGATATTCTAGTGATTGGATTTGATCTATTTTATGTATTTGGATATTGGAACACTTGTATTTATTAACACTATTTATATGAATATTGGTATTATGCATTTAAATTGTGTTATGTTCCATTTTTGCATGTTTAAATCCATGAATAAGTTAATTATTCTAAATGTCCGTAGTCGATCATATTTGTGGGAACAAATATGAATGTAAGATTATTATGAACTTGGATTGGTAGATATTCAAAAGGTTTTGAATATAGAGCAAAGTGTTGCTACCAAGGTTCATAGATATTTGTGGGATACAAATATTGGACTGACCTGCTCTCAAGCATTACTACATAGAATCTCTCTATGATTGATCATAAGTAATCTTGAGTTAAAAGGCGAATATCATTGTATCCTCAGACCTGAGATACATATTGGGTCTTGATATTCACTGAATGTTATATTTTGACTTAGTTCTTCGCTGTTCTGAAACATGGCAGTACATAAGACTAAGCTCAGGTATGATATAAGGTGATTGTGAAAGACGTATGTAGTCGAGATGGAATTTGTCCCTCTTATTCGTTGAGAGTAAGATGTCTAAGGCCTGCTACAAAGTTAAATCAATAGAGAATGATCACTCTGTGTCTCTAGGATTTAACATGACATCTGAGACAAAAGGATAAATGATCGATTCACCTAAATCATTTCAAGTAAGGGACTTGAAGAGGATGATGTTATTGAATGGCACTTCGTCATACGTATTAGGGGTAGCAAACCGTTGTTAGGCGGTATTTGCTGCTTGCGTCAATCTTCTATGAATCTTGTGCAAGTGGGAGATTGTTGGAATTCGTCTGCCCAAGACACATATTAAATTGACGTGGCTAGTACGTGATGATCCAAGTCGGGTCATACCCAATAACAAGCTAGACAAACACTTATGGTATTTATTTATTCGATTTGATCTTTAAATAAATATCAATACTTGAAACATTTAGAAAGTGGTTTTCTAAATAATTGCACTTGAGATATGTAAATAAATTATATGGATGATTTATTTTGAGAGAAATGTGAATATGTTTATTTGGTAAAATAAACATTTATGTGTGTTGTATATAATATGTAATATGTTACATAGGATATGTAACAAGTTATGTTGCATTTTATATAAAATGTACATGTAAATGGGTTTATATAATTTGCCACAAAATGTTTGTAAAACCTCATGTGAGGCCGCCCCCCCCCCCCCCATGTGCATTTTTGATGTGTTGTTCAACATATATCACTAGTTGTCTTGCATTGCTTACAACACACACCCCACTTAGGTTTGCATCATTTCTTACATGCATAAGTGTGGTCTTTTCTCTCAAGGTTTTCAAGTGCAAAAACTATCCTTCTTTCTCTCTTTATTTTCGGCAATAACAAGAAGAAAGGGAGGGTTTTTCAAGTCTAATTCCTAGCATAGTTTGGGTGTTTGTTGGTAGTTTGGGGTATACTTGCTTGAGGTTCTTCTAGGTTGAAGACTTGCTTCTTGAAGAACATCTTCTTCTTCATTTCTACCTCATCATAAGCTTGGAAGAAGGTAGATTTCTAAAACACCCTATGGTTGTTGTTTTGATTGCATATTATTCATATACATGGATCCTTATTGTTTGGGTTTTCTTTAATAAGTTAAAATTTGGTTTTTAACCACATATAACACATTGAAATGGTTCAATATTCCGCTGCGTTTTTCATATTATAATGATAATATGACTTTGATAAAACCCAACAAGACCCAACAATGCGAAAACAAAAACCTGATAACAATAGTAGAATCAAAAGCGTTAAAAAAATGACACAACAACAATAATTTACTTCATTTTATAACAAATAATAATGCAATAATCACTTGTTTTGAAATGATAGATAACCTTTTTTCGATCATTTTGGAGCTGGGTAAGCATTTATAAAAAACATTATAATTTGTTTGACCATTTATCCAACTGTCTATTTTAAAAATAGTATCATAATTCCCTATCTAGCTTGGGTGCGTATCAAAAACCCTTTCGAGGGATAGGAAGTAAAAAAAGAAGGGAAAAATTACCTTCGGTGAGTGCAGTAAAAACTTCTCCTAGTCACATTTTTCTTTAATCAACAATGTGAACAAAAATGCGCAAGGGCTTCATTTTCCGGTTACATCAAGGAAAATTTGCCAATTACCGGTCCTAAGTGTCACATTTTCTAGGAAAGACGAAAATCATTTGTTAGTGGATCATTGTTAGTATATAGTATACATATACGTAATTGGCAATTGTGCTCTCGAGTCTTTAACATACCAGAAACCCCACATAGAAAGCAACCATCTAACATTTATTCGCCATCTAGAAGCATGCTCCCAAGACTGACCCAAAAAAGATATCTCCAACTCTGATTTAAGATTTGTTGCTGTATTAATGCCCAACCAAGTACAGGAAAACAATGTTAAAAGTTGTGACATATTTAAAATTAACAAAACTGAACCACACCAGATAGACCAAGTATGAAAGACCATACCTCCAGTACCTCTAATTCATATTTGAAGTCGCTAACCCATTGACATTCACACTTTGTAGCCTTAATACATGATTACGACTGCTAAATTTATAATAGCGTGTATATAGAATCAAACTTCATAAACTACAAATTACCACAACAAATGGTACATGAGTGCTAATACTCCATACTTGCAGGGGAACTTTGTGTGTGTTCAAAAGCAAATGGCCTGAGTTTGTCTGCATACAAACACAACAAAAGAATATATCAGAATTACCAACTATATTAACACCACATAGTGTTGAAATAAGCTGTGACTATTGAAAAATGTATTTGACTAAAGAACATATAAAATGCCTCCATTGAATTTTTGTCACTAAATATGATATCAAGGTTTTGAGAAGTGTCAGCCACTAAGATTGTACCTTAAAAACAGAAATACCAGTTGCAAAGTTCTTTCCAAGCTTCTTTGGAGAATCACTCAATTTAACACCTACAATGCATTATGAAAAATCTTAGATAATTTAAGGAATAATTGGAGACTTGGTGCTCAAAAATCCAAGTAAAAGCAAATAGGTTTGATCAAAAAAAAAAAAAAAACCCTTATCTCATTTTTAAATACCCCAAATCTCAATAATTACATGAAAAAACAGAATAATAGTAAAATATAACAGTGAAAACCGGATAAATTTACCAAATATTAGACTTTCCTATATTAAAACAATCTACAACTTATTAATTTTAATCTATATAAATTAAAATAAGATTGTATATTTTATGGATACAAAATTTTTGATGTAACTTTCAAATATCGTATTTATTTGAAAGTGAAAAGTTTAAAATTGAACGATTATGCATGTCTAAAACATGTAAAAACATTCCTGATCTTTTAATATCGTTATTTTAACCTGACTGTGTGTATACACGGGACTAAAATCTAGTACCCTTATATATATCTAAAATATAATATATCTAATGCATATAATACTGTAGCTTTGTTATTATTAATAAAATTCTCTAAATAATAATAGAGATACCCTGATATATATCTAAAATATTATCTATAATTAAAATTATTATCTCCTGGAGAATATTACTCGTATCAATGTGTTGGTTATTAGATATGAATAAACAACTAGAAAGTGGAAACATAGTCTTTGTTGTTCGTGTCTGATCTTAATTGCAGAGTAAGAATTCCACGCTCTTCTTGGATGTTTTATTTTTTGTAGATGTTATTGAGGTTATCACCACTGCTACTTTTTTTAGGTTCCTTTTGAAATTGTTGTTAACCAAGTGATGGAACAACTCAAAAGAATTATAAAGGGAGAGTATGTTACAGCCACTAAGGAGAAGAGTAAGTTTCGAACAATTGTTTATGCTGCCATTGATGTTCCTCTTCCGGACGTGCATAATCTCCTTTCATATGTGAGGACAGTATCTACTTTGTTCTGTTTACATGCATAATTAGAAATAAGTCACCATCTTTAGCCACTATAATCATCGCAATTTCTTTTGAATTTTGACAAAGATCCAAGTCCAATGATTTGAAGGAGGTGTTTGGTATGTTTGGTTTGTCTATGGGTTTTGGGTTTGGGTATTATAAATGTAGTTTGGTATTGGTATTTGGGTTTAAAAAATGGGTATCAAACCCTTCAAATCAATGCATTTTGAATCCCATCAGAGACGGGGTTTGTCAGGAGAAATAGTTTTTCTAATATTTTTTTAGTTGTCTCTTTCTCTCTCTTGTTATTACTGTTTTTTTTTAATTATTTACTTTAAGATAATCGATAAGGTGCGATCTCTATTAAAAAATAATATAATTTTTATTTAGATCAATTATTTTTTTTCATCCAATCTTTCATATTTGCACCCAAAACTTATACCCATTTCTAATCCTTTAAGAGATAAAGGATTAAGGTCCAATTATATTAAAAAAAAATATATAATTATTATTTAGATAAATTATTTGTTTTTTAATCCTATCTTTCATACTTGTATCCAAAATTATACCCATTTCTAATCTCTTAATACACCACACACACCCTAAATCACATATTATCAAATGATACATAAGTCCATGAGGAAGTCTAGTATAGATCATAACTATTTTTCCTTCGACAGATATCTAGGAACGAGCCAAATGTTAAATCTTTCTTGGAGGACAAGAAGATAGAGAAAAACCTTAAGAAAGCTCACATAACTCTTGCTCACAAAACAAGTCATGGTGTAACCGCTGTAGCAAATTATGGTCATTTGGTAAACGAAAATATCCTTGTAGATGTGACTGCATTATTCTTTTCTGATCAACTCGCTGCGTTGGAAGCCCACCTCGGCTCAGTTGATGGTCAGAAAATAAGTTCTAAAAACCAATGGCCCCATCTCACATTATGGACTGCTAAAGGCATACTGCCCAAGGAAGCCAATACATTATGCGACTTGTTTTTGTTGGGAAAGGCAACTCGTGTAGAAATTGACCCGCCTTTTAGGCTCAGCGGGCTTTTGCAGATCCATTGAGGGTGTTTCCGTACTATCATGAACTACTTAAAAGTATCCTAGAAAACAGAGCATCAAATTATGTAAGACATGATTTATGTTTGGTTTTTTCAATCTAACAACTATTTATGGAAAGTTACAAATTGTATGGAACTTTGTAATAAATGAAATGAAATGGGAAAGCTCCATGTCCCCCCAAAACTTGCGGGTTTTGCTAAAAATCTAACAACTATTTATGGAAAGTTACAAATTGTATGGAACTTTGTAATAAATGAAATGAAATGGGAAAGCTCCCTCCCCCCCAAAATTGGAGGGAAATTTTGGTAATTAAAAGTTAAAAAAAAACCCATCTCATTTCCCTTCTCCCCTTACACGATTCCTAATTATTTCTCTCACTAAAAACACACACACCCACCTTTTTCTCTCTATTCCATCTCACTATCATCAATTTCGAATTTTGAAGTTAGGATTGTCATATTTTTTATTTTTTTTATTTTTTTTATATGGGTGCGCCGCACCTAGTTACATAGGTGCGCCGCACCATTTCATGTCGAGGCTAAAAAGTTGCCAGCTTCTCACTTTTGTGTGCCGCACCATACGAACCTGGTGCGCCGCACCAGTATAAAAACTTGCCCAGATAGAGCCTTAGACCATAGGTGCGCCGCACCACTTCATGTGTGCCGCACCTAGTTACATAGGTGCGCCGCACCTAGTTACATAGGTGCGCCGCACCATTTCATGTCGAGGCTAAAAAGTTGCCAGCTTCTCACTTTTGTGCGCCGAACCATACGAACCTGGTGCGCCGCACCAGTATAAAAACTTGCCCAGATAGAGCCTTAGACCATAGGTGCGCCGCACCTAGTTACATAGGTGCGCCGCACCATTTCATGTCGAGGCTAAAAAGTTGCCAGCTTCTCACTTTTGTGTGCCGCACCATACGAACCTGGTGCGCCGCACCAGTATAAAAACTTGCCCAGATAGAGCCTTAGACCATAGGTGCGCCGCACCACTTCATGTGTGCCGCACCTAGTTACATAGGTACGCCACACCATTTCATGTCGAGGCTAAAAAGTTGCCAGCTTCTCACTTTTGTGCGCCGAACCATACGAACCTGGTGCGCCGCACCAGTATAAAAACTTGCCCAGATAGAGCCTTAGACCATAGGTGCGCCGCACCACTATGCAAGGGTGCGCCGCACCACTGCAGGACAGCAGTTTTCCAATTTTCCGTTCAGGTCTGATTTTTTAACCATTTCACAAACAAAACTCATTTCCAGAATTAGAAAACCTGCAGATTTACTCAAAGACATATATACCACATTTCCATTTGGTCATTAACAAAGTTATAAGGACTTGAAACAAATCACTTCTTCTCGAATTTCTTCTCCAATTTTCGGAATTGGAAACTTCCCCCATTCAAGAATATGAACCCTAGTTCATTAGAAGATTGTTATTATCAACATCTGTATTCATCCAAACCATTCCCAAATTCGTTAAGCCCCCTACCCCTTTATAAATTTCTTTGAAGTTCTTAGAGAGTTAGGAGGAATGGAGCTTTCTTGGTTGGAAGGAAATCAAGTTACAGGGGATTTTGGGAGAGTTTACACCCCTTACAGATAAAAGCACTAATCAAGTTACAGGGGATTTTGGGAGAGTTTACACCCCTTACTAAAAGATACTTACAATTTTACACTAACGAAAACTTAACAGGGTTAACGGAGAATTAGGTCTTTTTATTAGCCGCCTCTATCAAAACTCCTAATTATTTCTCTCACTAAAAACACACACACCCACCTTTTTCTCTCTATTCCATCTCACTATCATCAATTTCGAATTTTGAAGTTAGGATTGTCATACATCCATTGTTTTTACACTACTTGGTAAATTTCTAATCTAAATTCTATCGATTTTTATGTTTAAATTTATGTTCTATTATGTATTTTCGGATATAAACTTATTTGGGTAAAAACTGACTTTTAAACTATGTTTTTCGATGGGTTAATGCTTGTAAAATGTTCTAATAACTTTTATATACGTTAATCGGATGATTTGGAGTCTTAAATGGGTTTTAAGAACCGTAAGTTATGAATAATAATTTACGTGCAATCGTCGATCAAGTGCGATCCTGATGACGTCATCTGCGATCATGCTGACATCATCTGCGATCCAGATCATATTTGGGACTTAAAATAATTTTATTGGTCTAAGTTTAAGTGCAATCGCAGATCTTTGATTAAGTGCGATCGCAGATCTTTGATTAAGTGCGATCGCAGTTATTCAGTTAAGTGCGATTACAGTTAATTTTTTGGCAACATATTTTTGAGTCGTTAAGTGGCATTTCTTAGGACACTAATAACATGTGAAGGTTATGTTTGACTAAGACTCGTCCCTTAATTTCATGATGATATGTTTAGGGATACTTGACGTTTGACCAGATACCATAGTTACACTTTTAGATGAGCAGTTCAGGTGAGTCTTTGTAGCCCCTTTTAACTGTTTTCCCGGGGCGAAAAGGTGCTCAAAATAAACTGTTTATACTTAAATGTTTTTGTTTGATAAATTGCTTTGTGTGTATACATGTACGAATGGTATGCCTTTAACGTCTTGTTAGTGTGGTAGGTACGCCGCTGGTAAACCTTGTATACAAGCACTGATGGGATGTTAGTGGTAGGACCCGTCGGGACACGTGTGCACAGTGTTATGTATGATAGTTTGTTCCTAGTGAGTGCACGTACAATTGGAATGCCTTTAACGTCTTATTAGTGTGGTAGGTACACCGCTGGTAAACCTTGTATACAAGCACTGATGAGACGTTAACGGTAGGATAATTGGGACGCGTACGCATTGTGTTGACCTGTTGAGACTTAGTCGTGCTATACATGTGGTAGGTGTCCACCCCTGAGATAGCCATTCCTTGAGACTTAGACGTGTTATACATGTGGTAGGTGTCCACCTCTGAGGTAGCCTTTCTTTGAGACTTATGCATGCTATACATGTGGTAGGTGTCCACCTCTGAGATAACCAAACCGTGAGACATAGACGCGCTATACTTGTGGTCTGGTGTTCATCTCTGAGATAGCAAACCCCATTAGACATTAGACGTGCCACATAAGTGGGATCTCCCACCACTGTTCGGCCTATCCCTTGAGACCCGATACTATATTGGGTGAGGATACTTTATTGTTTGAGATACTATATTGGTTGAGATACTTTATTTGGTTGAGATACTATAATGGTTGAGGATACTATATTAGTTGAGATACTATATTGGTTGAGATACTTATATTGGTTGAGATACTATATTGGTTGAGATACTTTATTGGTTGAGATACTGTAACATCCGTGAATTTTGACCGTTTGACTTTACGTGCAATTTGACTAACAATTTAAGTTAATGAAATAATTGGGTCGTTTTGTGATTAAATGACCATGTGGTATATTCGTCGGGTCGATAATATGTTTAAATCGGTGTTTAAATGCCTAACGTTTGTAATTTAGCTTGGGAAGAGAAGTGGGTCGGCCCGTGGGTAGTCCACGACCCACCAGCCACCCAAGACCCAATTTACCCCCCCTTATCTCTTTCTTCCCCTTTCATTTCTCTCCTCTTTCTCTCTTTTCTCTTCCAAGAAACACACACAAACACACACCTCTCTCTCTCTAGATTTCTATCTCATATATTGGGAATTAAGCAAGATTTTGTTCGGGGTTTTCATCATCAACCTCATCTTAACAACATATCAAAGATTTGGGTTTCAAAGTGCAAGATTTCTAGCCATTTCGGGTCAAATTCGGGTTGGAGACTAGGTGAAGGTTTTGGTAAGTCAAATTCATCCCATTTATACCTACTTATGTTTGTTTAAGCATTTCTAGTCATCTTGAACAATTGCAAGTCTTGAATCGAGTCAAAAGACGATTTGGGTCAAATTAGGGTTTAAGTAGGGTTTGAGCGTTTTGGAAGATTCGGTGATGTTATGAACGGATTTGGGGATTAGGTTATGTGTATTTATGGTTAATGATGTTTATTTATGCTTCAAAATGAGTTACAAGTCCCTGCAAGTCGTTTTGGATCGATTTGGGTCGAGTTTTAGGGTTTTGGTTCATGAAAATCTGCTGCTGCTGCTGTCCTTCTTCATGTAACGGCCGTTACACCTTGTAACGCCCGTTACATAGTGTAACGGCTGTTACATGGCCGTTACAGTAACTTGGCTTGTGATGGAGTTAACGGCCGTTAGTTTTGTAACGCCCGTTAGGGACTGGTTTTGTCAATATTTTCAAACGTCAATAACTTTTGATCCGTAAGTCCAAATAAGTCGTATGACCTATCGTTAGAATCGTGAAAGAGTCTACTTTCTTGTAGTAACACCCTTTTTGTATGAATCTTCTGTCATTTCTAAAAAGGTCGAGTCGAATGCGTCTTGTTCCTACTCGTTTAAGTTAAAAAGGCGTTTAGGGTTTGTGACTTGACCTAATGGTACTAAACCTACTTGTTTATGATTGTATAGTTGACATTACGGTATTATGATGTATAATTATAGGTTGTGGACGTGTGGACCCCGTTACTCGTTTGTAATCTTTCACTAACATCTTTGCGGACAAGGTGAGTTTCGTATCTCCCTACTCGCTTGAGATTCGGGCTGAAAAGTGTAAACCTGGCGTGTTTACTTGCATTTATTGATTGATTGATTGATTGTTTTGGTTGTTGGATTGATGTGACGTTTCTTTTCGTTTGATTGGTTAAATTGGTTTGAGTATTGAATTGTTGAGATGATTATCACATTTGAATGACTTAGTTTATATTTGTTAAGTATCTAGTAATATTAGGATAGATGTACATACATGAAAGTCGGTTATGCCTTCGTCGGGTTTTAGATGTGGTGGGAAGGCTGCGGGTGACCCTATATATAAGCATCTGAGACTCGAAGGAAGTAGAATCCTCTGAAGTATATGTACGTATAGTCGGTTTAAATTGTGATTAGTGGCTTATGTTGTTGATTATTGATCGTTGGCGTATGATGTCGTATATTGGTTGTTGGGTTATGTTTGACGAGTATTGATTGTTGGCACAGGTTTATCGTATATTGATTGTTGGTTCATGATTTATGCATTTACATTCGATTGTAAACATTGCATACATTGTTGATGACCCTCGGCAGGGGATTGCCGACATCCTGGTGTATAGATGTATGCACCCATTTTGGATGTAGTCTTGACCCCGAGTATATAGACATATATATCTCGATGTTTTTGAGATACAGCCTTGTCCATAGCGATGGCAGAAGGGTATCGTTGCATAGGTGACTGAAGGTCACGCATAGGATAGGCATATTTGCTTATTCATACATTTGGCACTTACATTGATTCGCATATCATTGTGCATTCTCATTACACATTTACTTGTCTTGTGTAATCTTGTGGTGAGACGATATTGTGTTGCTTAGAGGCTTGCTGTAAGTCATGTCTAGCCTCTATTGATATATTGTGATTATTGATGCTGGTTCTTTATGAACCATTACTACGAACTCACCAACCTTGTGTTGACTATGCTTAGTACACTTTTCAGGTAATCAGGATAATCCGGAACATGGAGTTTAGTTGCTTGCTTGTTGTACACCCGGACTATGGACTTCATGGATCAAGGATCCATTTGCCTTCTCTTTTGCATCGTACTTAGAACTGTTAATCGTCTTTGATGTACTATTGTAATCCTTGATGATAACTTACTTCTCTTGTATTCAACACTGGTTTATCTTATTGTATGGATTCACTGAATCCCTTGTCTGCATATAGTTCATGTTCTACATTAATCCCACCTTGTGCTATATGATTTCCGTAATATTTTGAGCCTCGGCTTGGGGTGTTACAGAATGGTGGCCCATGCGTGGTCGTAGAGAATTAGGCGGTTTGACCTAGACTACGGCTTAAGTTAAAACTCTTCATATAGCATGCATGGTTAGGAAATTCGTGTGCAATGTGAATTATGTGGATCCCCTTGTGAGTTCGTAGTTAAGACCACTTATGTGATGGCTTGAATTCAACGTGATGAATGTGGAATGGATACAATGTGGTTAATGTGTGCTTTGATTGAATTTGATTGTCATTAATATGGATTGTTATTGATTGGTGCTAGTTTGATGATTTAGAGCAAAATGAAGTTATGTTATTAACTTAGTATAATATTGTGGCAACCCTAAAAGAACCCGATCAACTCTTTTATGGTCACCCAATATTATAACAAGTTAATAACATCATGGATTGCGCATGCTTGGCTTAGAGTATAATAAGGAACCGATATGCTTAATGGGAGTTGATTAGGTGGAGGGTTAGCCGTTGGTACACCCTGTATACATACCCGGTCAATAACTAGAGAGCATATCGAATTCGGATTATACTTTAAACCACTCGTGTTAGTTGACTTGTTTTAGCTGCTTGTAATGAGATGTGTTTAATACGAGTATTTGGTTTTGACGATGGTTAATTGTTGTGAACTTAGCACGAGAACACGATAGATAACAATTACTTGAGAACTTTGATATGCTGTCCTTAGTGTAGTAATGTGAAACACGTAGGGTATGTTGGTATGATAACATGATTTATGACAGTTAATTGAGAATATTTATATGTTGGCCTTAGTAAAAGACATTGAACATGTGTAGTGTGTCGACGTTAAAACACTAACTAATACGGCGGTTAACATGAGAGAAACTGTGAAGCTAACCCCCGGGTCATAAACTCTAGAACTACTACTATTATTGGATTTAGTGGTGGAATGACATGTTGACTAGTATGATTTAGTAACATATATGTTATGCATGTGTGATGTGTATGTATGTATGTATGTATGTATGGCCGTAGTGGTCAAGTTGAAATCGTAAATGCTTTTGTTGTAATTTGACTTAAACGTGTTGATAAACGGTTAGGATACAACGTGATAGATATGTTGATATGCACCCTAAGAGAGTATCAAGGTTGTAAACATCCTAACTCATATGTATTATAAACGAATGATTTTCCAACACTAATAATGTTAATCGTAATCGGTGAACAATAGGGATATGTTGCTTAATGGTATGTGAACTTAAAAACGTATGAGGCATAGTTAAACTTGATTGCATGCGGGTTATGGGATAATTGGTAATGCACGTGTAAAAGGTATTAGTAGACGGGCGATTGTAGGAATGAAGTTAACAAGTTAGTTTTATTGTATGATGTATTGACATGATTACATGAAGTAAAGATAACCAATGGTAATGAACTTAACATGATAAAATAATAAGTAACAATTTCATAGGATTCTAACACCCTTACCTTAGTGTAATAACATGAAATGAGTATGTTATATGGTGTGAGAGCATTAACTACTTGTGTGACTAATATGTGAGCATTGTGAGGCTAACTTTCGGGTCAACGTGTTACTTACCTTGTAGAAAATGGTGAGACCAAGAAGGAATGCGACTAGCCATAGCGATGAGCCGGATTTAGCAACCGTGATTGCCCAAGCCGTGGTAAACGCCATACCTACTATCGTAGCCCAAGTCACGGCAAGCCTTCAAAGAAGCAGTGAAACGCGTGAAGCTAGAGTAATTATGGACGATGAGAAGGTGTCGAGTAGAGTCTCATCGAAAAGGAAAGAAATCGGAGAATCTAGTGAGGCGAGGAAGACGGGCAGGTTTGACCCCAATGGCCATAAGAAGAGTAGATCCAGGGTGGCGATGGGACCGGTGAAGAAAGCTTATGTAGGACCTCATCCGTTATGTGAAGGATGTGACAATCACCACCCCACCAACTTTCAATGCAGGGCGTGTTTTAATTGCAATCAAGTTGGCCACACGTCCAAGAATTGTAGAGCCCCGAGAACGGGCCCAACGAACGTGACTCCTATTCATGTCATCCCTCCCCAAGGTAATCAACAAAAAGGCGAGTGTTTTGGATGTGGTAGTCGTGCACACTACGTGAAAGATTGTCCGAAATGGGATTGGACAACAAGCTGAAGTAGCAGAGCCGGCAAGGAAAACTTACTTAGGACCTCACCCCTTGTGTGGAAGGTGTAATCGCCATCACTCTCCCACTATCCAATGTGGGACTTGCTTTAATTGTAATCAAATCGGGCACGAGGCTAAGAATTGTAGAGCACCGAAAGCGGCACCATTGAATGTAACGCCTCTTCAAACCATTTATCCCCAAGCTGACCACCCTCGGAGCCATCAAGGTGTTTGTTTTGTGTGTGGTAGCCCCGAACACTACAGAAATGCTTGTCCTAAATGGACTGAACCACAAGCCCAAGTGGCGATTCCTCGTAATCAACTACAAATAGTCGTTTATAACCAAAGCCGTGGCCAGCAAGACCATCAAGTTCAACTTCGTAGCCGAGCTTTTGCAGAGAATGGCAAAGGAGACCAAAGTAATCCTAACGTTGGTTAAGGTACATTCCTCCTAATGGTTGTTATGTTACGACACTATTCGATATCGAAACCGACTATGAATCTCGTTTATTCTAACGTTACCCCTTTGAGTTACATTCGTTCGTGTGTTTTGGAATTATATGTTTGCAATTTTGAATGTTTAGCGACTCACTAACTAAATTTGTTCAAATATCCCGTGTATCTATCTCGACTCTAAAAGACGACAAAACTCTTCACGTACTTAGTGCCTTATGATATAAAGATTCTTGGCGAAAAAGTGAGTGTAATCTGAATGCTCCCGGGTAAGACAGTTATAAATTTGTATAGTAGGGTTACTAGTGTAAAGTATCTAACGGTAAAATTCGTAGGGCCCCGTGTAAGTCTTCCAACTCAGGCGTCCTTAGAGCTACCGTCTCAAGAGTCTGAAAACTAACGTTGTCCTTGTTAATCTTGAGTCTCCCGAGGATTTTCCGGGTGACTTACCGGGCTTGTTCCATCTCGATGTCCTAAATTTCGTATATACTTAACTTTCTAACATCGCGCGCGTAGTCAAAACCCTTATAGACTTTTAGGGATGTAAATAAGCGAGTAGTGAAGGACCAGAAGGAAGATTGGAAGGAAAACGAATTGGAATGGACTTCGCCATGAAGCCGTTGACGACAAGAAGCGATCACGATACGACGAAACCAATGAAATTTGACAACTGGGCACGTTAGCATGTAGAAAAGTGGGTAGGTGCACGGAGAATTGATTTCTATTATTTCAGAGAAAGAAAGTCGCTTAACTCCTATTCAGGGAGCCATCTAATGGACGACGGGCATTCGAACCGACTTGAGACTTGATCGCGCGTAAAGAGTATGTGCTAATGACCAAAAGGAGATCTTATGCAATAACAAGGGTTAAATGAGTATTGAATGTCATCAACCAAAGCACTGAGTAGTGGAGATGTCACTCCCCACCGGATAAACCAAGGATCGAATAAAGCCAATGCAGCGGGACAGGGATATTAATTGGAATGACAAGGACGATTTCTCAAGCTAAGAGAATAGCCCAGCTAGCTCACATGCTAAGTAAGGAGTATGCCGATGTGAGGCTGAGACCGTTAGAGTTGAAAGTGGGTGACTTTGTACGTTTGAAAGTATCACAGTGGAAAGGCGTCATCCGATTCGTGAAGCAAGGCAAACTCGGGCCGAGGTATAACTGTCCTTTCAAGATCCTCAAAAAGGGTTGGAAAAGTCGCTTATCGATTAGAATTACCACAAGAACTTAGCGGTGTACATGGTGTGTTTCATATTTGCAACCTACGGGAGTGTTTGGCGGACCCTACATATCATGTGCCTGTGGACGAGATTAGGGTTGATTCGAATTTGAATTTTATTGAAGAACCGGTAGAGATCTTGGACCGCCGAGTCAAGAAACTCAAGAATAAGCTCTACACGATTGATAGGGTTAGGTAGAAACGCTAGGCGTGGAGCCGAGTGCAGTTGGGAGCGAAAGGATCACATGAAGTCTAAGTATCCGCATTTATTTGCCAATTAGGGTTTTGTTGAATTTCGGGACGAAATTCTTTTGACGGGGGAATAATGTAACATCCGTGAATTTTGACCGTTTGACTTTACGTGCAATTTGACTAACAATTTAAGTTAATGAAATAATTGGGTCGTTTTGTGATTAAATGACCATGTGGTATATTCGTCGGGTCGATAATATGTTTAAATCGGTGTTTAAATGCCTAACGTTTGTAATTTAGCTTGGGAAGAGAAGTGGGTCGGCCCGTGGGTAGTCCACGACCCACCAGCCACCCAAGACCCAATTTACCCCCCCTTATCTCTTTCTTCCCCTTTCATTTCTCTCCTCTTTCTCTCTTTTCTCTTCCAAGAAACACACACAAACACACACCTCTCTCTCTCTAGATTTCTATCTCATATATTGGGAATTAAGCAAGATTTTGTTCGGGGTTTTCATCATCAACCTCATCTTAACAACATATCAAAGATTTGGGTTTCAAAGTGCAAGATTTCTAGCCATTTCGGGTCAAATTCGGGTTAGAGACTAGGTGAAGGTTTTGGTAAGTCAAATTCATCCCATTTATACCTACTTATGTTTGTTTAAGCATTTCTAGTCATCTTGAACAATTGCAAGTCTTGAATCGAGTCAAAAGACGATTTAGGTCAAATTAGGGTTTAAGTAGGGTTTGAGCGTTTTGGAAGATTCGGTGATGTTATGAACGGATTTGGGGATTAGGTTATGTGTATTTATGGTTAATGATGTTTATTTATGCTTCAAAATGAGTTACAAGTCCCTGCAAGTCGTTTTGGATCGATTTGGGTCGAGTTTTAGGGTTTTGGTTCATGAAAATCTGCTGCTGCTGCTGTCCTTCTTCATGTAACGGCCGTTACACCTTGTAACGCCCGTTACATAGTGTAACGGCTGTTACATGGCCGTTACAGTAACTTGGCTTGTGATGGAGTTAACGGCCGTTAGTTTTGTAACGCCCGTTAGGGACTGGTTTTGTCAATATTTTCAAACGTCAATAACTTTTGATCCGTAAGTCCAAATAAGTCGTATGACCTATCGTTAGAATCGTGAAAGAGTCTACTTTCTTGTAGTAACACTCTTTTTGTATGAATCTTCTGTCATTTCTAAAAAGGTCGAGTCGAATGCGTCTTGTTCCTACTCGTTTAAGTTAAAAAGGCGTTTAGGGTTTGTGACTTGACCTAATGGTACTAAACCTACTTGTTTATGATTGTATAGTTGACATTACGGTATTATGATGTATAATTATAGGTTGTGGACGTGTGGACCCCGTTACTCGTTTGTAATCTTTCACTAACCTCTTTGCGGACAAGGTGAGTTTCGTATCTCCCTACTCGCTTGAGATTCGGGCTGAAAAGTGTAAACCTGGCGTGTTTACTTGCATTTATTGATTGATTGATTGATTGTTTTGGTTGTTGGATTGATGTGACGTTTCTTTTCGTTTGATTGGTTAAATTGGTTTGAGATACTGTATTGGTTGAGATACTTATTGTTGAGATACTTATTGGTTGAGATACTTTATTGGTTGAGATACTATATTGGTTGAGATACTATAATGGTTGAGGATACTATATTAGTTGAGATACCTTATTGGTTGAGATACTTTATTGGTTGAGATACTGTATTGGTTGAGGATACTATATTGGTTGAGATACTTTATTGGTTGAGATACTTTATTGGTTGAGGATACTATATTGGTTGAGATACTTATTGGTTGAGATACTTTATTGGTTGAGGATACTATATTGGTTGAGATACTTTATTGGTTGAGATACTATATTGGTTGAGATACTTTATTGGTTGAGGATACTATATTGGTTGAGATACTTATTGGTTGAGATACTTTATTGGTTGAGATACTATATTGGTTGAGATACTTTATTGGTTGAGATACTGTATTAGTTGAGATACCTTATTGGTTGAGATACTTTATTGGTTGAGATACTGTATTGGTTGAGGATACTTTATTGGTTAGGATACTATATTGGTTGAAGATACTTTATTGCTTGAGATACTATATTGGTTGAGATACTTTATTGGTTGAGGATACTATATTGGTTGAGATACTTATTGGTTGAGATACTTTATTGGTTGAGGATACTATATTGGTTGAGATACTTTATTGGTTGAGATACTTTATTGGTTGAGGATACTATATTGGTTGAGATACTTATTGGTTGAGATACTTTATTGGTTGAGATACTATATTGGTTGAGATACTTTATTGGTTGAGATACTGTATTGGTTGAGATACTTTATTGGTTGAGATACTATATTGGTTGAGATACTTTATTGGTTGAGGATACTATATTGGTTGAGATACTTATTGGTTGAGATACTTTATTGGTTAGATACTATATTGGTTGAGATACTTTATTGGTTGAGGATACTATATTGGTTGAGATACTTATTGGTTGAGATACTTTATTGGTTGAGATACTTTAGTGGTGAGACGATATTGTGTCGCTTAGAGGCTTGCTGTAAGTCATGTCTAGCCTCTATTGATATATTGTGATTATTGATGCTGGTTCTTTATGAACCATTACTACGAACTCACCAACCTTGTGTTGACTATGCTTAGTACACTTTTCAGGTAATCAGGATAATCCGGAACATGGAGTTTAGTTGCTTGCTTGTTGTACACCCGGACTATGGACTTCATGGATCAAGGATCCATTTGCCTTCTCTTTTGCATCGTACTTAGAACTGTTAATCGTCTTTGATGTACTATTGTAATCCTTGATGATAACTTACTTCTCTTGTATTCAACACTGGTTTATCTTATTGTATGGATTCACTGAATCCCTTGTCTGCATATAGTTCATGTTCTACATTAATCCCACCTTGTGCTATATGATTTCCGTAATATTTCGAGCCTCGGCTTGGGGTGTTACAGATACTTTATTGGTTGAGATACTGTATTGGTTGAGGATACTTTATTGGTTAGGATACTATATTGGTTGAAGATACTTTATTGCTTGAGATACGTTGATAATTGATTCGATGATTCTTTGCATGTATGACACTTTGACACTATGATTCTTTGACTAAGTGGTTCTCTGACTATGTGATTCTGAAATCCTTTGTGAATAAGCTGTTAATTGTTTGATTGTGTTATGTGATTCTGATGGTGATTGGGCACTTATTTGTGTGGAAAGATTCTTTACGATTCAGGTCTAATGATTTATGATAAGCGTGGTATGGAACGCGTTCATCATACTATCGTACTTCAAATTACTATTTTTTTAAAAGTTCTTTTATCTCAAATTACTTTTCGGTTAATGGTATTGAAACCGCGATTCCCTTTACTATAAAACCTACTAACTCACCAACCTTTATGTTGACATTTTCGAGTATCCTTTTCAGGTAATCGTTGAGCTAGATGCTAGAAGATTAAGGATATTGGGCTTTAGCAGGACTTGAGGACTAGGATGCTAGAAATGGATACTCTACTTTAGCATTTTTGATACATTTTTGATACTTTTGTATGACATTGTGGCCTTAACTTTCCGCCATTTCGGGATGATACATTGTGTAATTTGGTACCTTAATTTGAATGCATTTAGTTTTCTCTATTATGTTTACATGTGTTGTGATATTTGGTCATACTTCGCGTTTCCGACTTGGCGGGGTATGACACATTTACTTCGACTTTTATTTATAGGCAAACTTTAAAGCATTGCTTAGGTTGTACCATACAAACATAAAGGCTTTTAGGATATTTTATTAGGACGCATTAAATGCGTTTAAGCCTTGTTGACAACACATTTATTGAGCCTTGTGTAATCAATAAATGTTATCCTCTTCGAATGTTGTCAAGGAAGTCATGTTGTGTATGCATGTGTAATACTCAAGTAAATTAACATTAAATGCAAGCACATGGTCAAGTAATCCCACTTGTTCAATATAATATCATTGTCGGAGATATTAGTACTCAACAATCTTTAGGTCTTTAGTCGGTTAAGGCATCAGTAAAATTTACCGCTTAGGATCCTGGCCTTTATCTCAATTAGGGATATACTTTCCCAGACTAAGGATCCTAGTTATTATCTATATTGCATATCTGTTCGCCACTATTACATTAATGATCCTGAAATATGACTATGATACTAATTTCTTTGTGATCCCTGTTGTACACTTAACGAGTATGGCGGAGGTTTCTTGTTGTCTTTGATACAGGATCAGGGATCAAGCGTATATGGAACACGTGCTGGAAACGTTCACAACGGCTAGTGGGACGAGTCTATGAAGATCCCTACAATATCGGAACAGAATTGGAACGAGTCAAGACTTGAAGAAGACGCGAGGGATTAAGGCTTGACCAGGTGAATTATGGCATGGGTTAAAGTTGATTCCAAGTCTTTCAACGTTCAAGAAGAAGAAGTCAACAACGGCTATGAGAGAATCCGGAGGATCCTGGATATTTCGGAGATATAGTTAGCGAGTTTAGTCTATAAATAGCGA
>CM067171.1:45384206-45489206 GCA_034093135.1 Erigeron breviscapus | reverse complement strand
TATTACAAGTATATTCTTCAATGATATTATTAGGTTTCACTAAAACACTCTGGATCACTTTTCATGTATGCTGGTCGTGAAGGCGGGGCGTATGCAAAGAACAGCTTAGGGAATAAGTATGTTAACACCCCTTTCCTTCTATTTGGCTTTACATCAGCTGCATCCTCATTCCAGATATCAGTTATAATAATCTCATTATTAATTTATGAACTCACATACGGGATAGATAATGCTACAATTTCTAAAAGGACTATTAAATTTGATAATATGGTTGGGTTAACTTGCTACCTTTCAATTTGAATTTGTTAAGTGCATTTAAGGTAAAAAAATTATTATTCATAACTTACGTTCTTAAATTTAAGAAAGAAGAAACACTAAACTTTAAAAAGATCTGAAAAATTATTATTAAAATACCGATTTACAATATTAAAAAAGTTAAAGGTATAAAAACTTTTACTTCAATTACCGTGTATATGGAAAACTTAAACCACATAATTTTCTCTCTAAAAAGTAAAAAAAACATTTGTCTTCATCTTCCACCCAAGATGGTCGTCAAACCTTCGGGTGACAATGAGACCGGAAACAAGAGGTAAAGAAAAGTGCGATGGTGGGTATTTGTTACTTCTGGTCTAGAAGGTTCCGTAGGTAGTTTTTTTATTATCAATTCTGATTTTGTTTTAACACTTGTTGATAACCCGGATTTCTATAAATAGTTTGAAATCACCTAGACTGCTTAGCCATCATCCATTATCAACCAACAAAGCAAGACGGCCTCTTTACCATTCTATATAAATAGGCTATTCTATTTGTACAGATATGGTAGAGGGGCGTTCAAATCATTTTATCGATATGAGTGTTCTATATTGATAAAATATATATTTATTTTTTTGAAACCGTCTCTATATTAACATAGTGGTAGAATCCGTTTCCCCCCTTTTCCTGCTAGGATTGGAAATCCTGTATTTTACATATTCATACAATTGAGTCCTTGGGTTTCCGAAATAGTGTAACAAGAAAAACTTGCCTGGAATGATCTGTTTCTAATACTTTGGGTCATGATTCCTAGGTCTATAGTTACTATGTCTATACATCAAACTTCAACATAAACATATTCTCAGAAGAAAAGTTTGGTTATTTTGCTTTCTCCTTATTGTAATTTGTTCTTTTTTCTGTAGATATACTGCAGTTGGGGTTTTTGTTTTTGATAGAACATTTCGTCTGGCATGGGGCATGGAAGCTCGCAAAAAGCAAGCAGAGTTCAGTGAATTTCTTGTGGTACTTGTCGTGTTAAAAGTCATGATCATAATTTGATAAATACCGATAAATATTAGGTAGTTTTTGTCTTTTTAATAACTCCCATTATGAAAATGGCGTTCATTTAGCGAGAGCAGATGAGCATATCTATGGAATTGGTGACTGCAGTTCTAGGAGACCATGGGCAACAACCTTATGAAGATTATGGTGAGAGTAAAAGAAAAATTACAATTGTTCGCTCCCATTTACCATTTCTATTTCTATACAATATATATATATATGGTTTCGATGTAATACTGTTTTCTGGCGCCAATTGCTTATGACAATTGCATATCTTATTTTGAGCAGTTGTTGTTACTGCCATCACTAAATTTGGGAACCAGAAGCCCAAGTTCTACTCTAGTCCAGAGATTATTGCTTTTTGTAGAATATGGCGCTTACCTACGAATCATATTTGGTTGTTCTTTACAAGGTTATTTTCTGGAATGTTACAATCATGAAGAGCTACCTTTTATTCTTTCTCCAATCCAGTTTAAATAACATTTTCTCCTTTACCGAACATTCTATCTATTGTCGTGTTTCATTGAACTTTTGTTTCCTTCAAATTTTTCATTGTAAGAAACTGATAATCATGAGTATCTTCTCATGATCATAGTTTCTAGCAAATTAAATGAGTGTTTGTTTATTGAAGGAACTCCGTGAAAGCATTTTTTGCTGCTTACGATGCACTATGTGAGGTGGGAACAGCTACATCTGTATGTAAAGCTCTTGATGATATTGCCGATATCTCCGTACCAGGTGCAACATTTTGTTTAGCCGAGGCACATACTGTTGTCGAATTGAATTTGAAAGTTTGACGTTGCGATAAGATATTATTATTATAGTTAATATGCCAGAAATTAAGATTTGTGATGGAATTTAAGGAAACACTAGTCTATTAATATGTAACGTCAGTTACTCAAGTATATATTATCTGTAATGCTAATGAATGATTACAGGTTCAGTAGACCATATAAAGGTGCAGGGGGAGCTTTTGGAAGGCCTTGTTGCACGAACTGTAAGTCTTGTGAGCATAAAACAGATGGAACTTGTTTTAAAAGATTATCCATCGCCAAGAGAGGAAGGTTTGCTAGCCTTTAACCCTGTTCCACCTATATCTTGTTTGGCATACTATGGGTATTCATTTATTTTTAAGCAATTTACTAAACATTTTTTTTTATAGAATTTGTTTTTTTTTTTTGCTGACTTGGCAGCCTTTCGAGATCTGGGGCCGGATCTGCGGGAAATATTTGCTGCAAATAGACCTGATGAGAAAGAGGTTATGTTATTCGTTTTTAATGTCGCATAAACTGTGCCTCTTTTAGAGACTTGTAAAATGCAGCTCATAAAGGAACTTCATAATACTAGTACCTCTTTCTGTCCCGATCATTTGGACTGGTTTGGGACCGAAGTTGTTGATGTCTTGAATTATCCATTTTTAATGTCGCATAAACTATGCCTCTTTTAGAGACTTATAATACTCCTGATATTTTACCAATGCAGCTAATAAAGGCACTTCTTAATAATACTAGTACCTCTTTCTGTCCCGATCATTTGGAATGGTTTGGAACTGAAGTTGCTGGTGTCGTTCCAAAAAATGTTGATGGATTGGTAGTCTCCAAATTTCTACAGGCAAAGCCTTCTGATTCTACTACGGCCAAGTTAATGGTAAAACTAGATCTTTACCTTAGTGTGCAAACTGATACGAACCTAATGCACGTATCATGATAAAATTAATAAAAAGATAGATAATTGATATTCGAGAGCTCGATCAACTCTCTCACAGTCTACTTTCGAGAAGTAAACCAAGTCTCCTAATTGATAACCAAATCACCAATAATATTCATCATGATCAAATTACAACCCTAACGTTCTATTTATACTAATCTTATAGCTTGGTTAATAAGCTATTATTAATTAAAGAAACTAATAATAAATAATAAAGATATCCTAATACATTCTAAAATATAATATATCTAAATAATAAAATAGTTATCTATAATTATTATATCCTGGAGAATATGAGTTGTATCACAAACCTTCATAACAAGTAGCACACGGACAATATCTCAAAGGGCTCCTTAACAAACAGGAAACTTAAAATAGTTATTAGTTGGTGCTTTCCATTTTAGTCGTGCCAATTTTTTATTTTATTTTGATGTTCATATGCTCTCTAGTAACAGTTTGATTGAACACATGACTAATGAAACCTGATTACTGTTTTAGCATGCTTATTTTAGGTTACACAGTATCAATATACTTCATTAGTTATTTCGCATTGTGCCTACTTGTGCTCTTTGCTGACCCATTTTGTATTGAAGATTTGTGTTATGCTTTATCTTTAATGGGGTAAATTCTAAGAGTGAGCTGCCTAAAGTGTATTTTTATTGCATCAAGTCTCTTAAGTCATTTTACTAAATTAAATTTGAAATGTTCTTGAGATAATATAAACTTTGTAATCATAATTAAAACTCCATTTATAAATAGATTTGAAATTTTGGATATGGGTGTTTTGGGCCAACCTGACCCGTACCAAAGTTTAACTTGTGAGGCCGGCCCATTTTTCCACTTCTAATATGATGGTCTTTATGTTGATTTTGGTCAGTTCTCTACTTACATTTCAGTATATGATAACAGGAAATGGTTTCTTTGATAAGAGAAAAGTTTTCTTCTGCTGTTGCATTTAATTGCTACCACAAAATCAATTCTATGTCTAATGACAATCTTCACTGTAAGATGGCGATTCATGTACGTAATGATTCTGCCTTCCAGAAGTACCAAACAGTTATGAGGTCTTGCATCTTTGCTCTTGAACCATTTTTTGCAGTACTTCAATAAAAGATATGTTTTCTTTCTTCTCACAACCATGGTGTTTATATGCTTTGGCGTTAATGACTTGTACTTGTTGATTCTCAGATACAACCCAGACCTCTGGCCACTATATCGAGGTAAATGGAACGCTACTAATTTAATATAACTAAGATCTAACTTTATTATCTCTACATTCAGTTGTAGTTTCATTGTCATAAATGAGAATATATGATTTTTCTAAATATCGAGCATAAATAATGAATTTTATAGAACTAAGATGGTTGTCATGACTAATGCATATGCGCCTTCTGCTTTTCAGGTTTTTTTGTTGAGATTAATCTGTCCAAGGCAAGTCAAGAGGAAGCGGCGGGCCTTGCCAAATCTAGCACTGATGTTGGGCATAATCGCAAAGAAAGTGATGGCACATCTATAAAAGGTGGTTTAGAAGATGAAGATGCAAATCTAATGATAAAACTTAAATTTCTTAAATACAAGGTATGCTAATTATAAACCATATATGAGATGCATTTTCTGCTTATTTTCTTTGGGTACTTAATTCACATTTTTCTGATATCATGTTCTTATGGTATAGTTGAGAACATTTTTGATCCGCAATGGCGTATCTTTTCTTGTTAAAGGTGGTCTAGATCGTTACAGGGAGTACTACATCAGGTATCTTTCATTATATACATACACTTCTTGATACGGTATATATTGTGGTTTATGTTTTTTCTTCAAAGACCCTGTCATTGATTCTGTTAACTAGGGATGTTTGTACCTCTTATGTATGCTTTATTATTAGGATACACTCTAAGGGTTACTAATTGCTTGTTATAGCCAAATGGAAAAATGGAATACATCGCCAAAAAAGCGGACACAGCTCATTGAGATGCTGGAGGAATGGTGAATGGATGTTTCTGTTTATGTTTTATATGCTTACCAATTTTGCATTCACCAAGTACTAGCTAAACAATAAAAAATAAAAAATAATTCAGGGCAGAGTACATAACAAAGGATGGTAGACACAAACAGCTGTCATCATCTATTTACTTGAGTGAAGCCGAGCCATTCCTTGAACAGTATGCAAAACGTAGTCTAGAAAATCTAGCTTTGATAGGATGTGCTGGGGACCTGGTGAGAACCGAAGATCTCTTGGCCATTGTTGCGGGAACCAAAGACGAGGAAAGTGACCTTGAGACCAAGAAGGTTCCAGAACCTTCTAGTCCTGATGCTGTTCAAAAAAAAGAAGGGCTCATAGTATTCTTTCCAGGTTCTGGGATTGATATTCTGATCCTAAATCTGATATATGTGTACATGCATGCGCTTTTCACTAATATAAGCTATTTATTTTCTTTCCAGGAATACCTGGTTGTGCTAAATCCGCCCTCTGTGACGCAATATTAAGCATTCCAAGGTGTCTTGATGATGATCGTCCAATCCATCGTCTAATGGGAGACAAGATAAAAAGTATCTTGCACTGCTAGCTACTTTGTGTACATATTTGTGGCCGTCTTTCTGTTTTAACTTCTGTACTACCATAAATATAATGAAAGCTTTTTGGTTCCTCACTTTCTTATTCAGGGAGATATTGGCAAAAAATTGCTGATGAGCTGTGCATACAACCTTATTCTGTTGTACTTGCTGACAAAAATGCACCCAATGAAGATGTTTGGGAGCAGGCAAACTCTTATTTTTCTATTTTTTTATTTGTATATCATATAGAGCACTACAGGGATAAGGTGACATTTTCCACTTTGCAGATTGAGGACATTTGCGCTACCACTAAAGCATCCGCGGTTCCGATTGTGCCCGACTCTGAAGGTTATTATTTCTACCCTCTACAGAACTAATGAATTTTTTATTCTCCAGAAATGCATTTGAAAATTAATTATTGTCAATTACTTAAGATAGCTGGGTATTTAAATTCTCGAGCAAGTTCAATACTATTTGCCAAATTATAGTACACATGATAATGGTATACAAATAAGGTGCCTTGTTTTCAATAATTGACAAATATAACCTTTATTTTGAGGCTATTATAGAAATTGCTATATACGAATTGCCTTATATTTGTTTGGTTTACTGTTATTGTCAATAACTAGTATCCGCGCAATGCAGTGAGAGTTTGACTAAATGTATAACGAAACTATTGATTAGCATTTAAGGTGTAATAGTATGTTATAATTTCGAGTCTTAACATTTTAATAGTTTAAGAAAAAGATGTAAAATCTTGATAACGTAATTATAGATGAATTAACTGTTTATTATGATAATCTTTGTTTTTCTGAATACGTTCAGGCTCTTTTATTATTAATCTTATCTCCAAAGTGAATGTAATGTTGACTAGGCACCTACGTTAGTGAGAGTATCTTTCTTTATTTACATTAAATTACCTAAAATGGCCCTTAACAAGATAAAATCAAAGGATTTTGGGCCAAACTTAATCTCATAAATATCTTGTAATCGTTAAGGGACCGAAAGGTAAATTTTAGATTGGAATCTTACTAAAGGAGAAAGTATGGGAAGTTTTGCGATCTATTGTGGAAAGAGATTTATACTCTTCTAGCTTTGACCAAGACTTGTAAGATACTTGCTTATAACATATTAACTTTCGTGGTTAAACATGCAGGAACCGAATCAAATCCATTTTCTCTTGATGCATTAGCAGTTTTCCTACATCGTGTACTTAACAGAGTTGATCATCCTGTATGTTTGAATTGTTTTTTGGGTTTAAGCTATATACTCGCTATATATGTTCCGTTTTGTCCCAATATACGTAATGGGTTACAAAAAATACCAATGTACGTAAGCATTCATTAGAACAAAATTTGGAAGTATGTTATATACTTTGGTATTTTTTTTTTTGGGGCTAATGGCTTGGAAAGGTATCCAACTATCCTAAAAATGCTTTAGCAGGTACACATTTTTAAAAACGTCTATGGTAGGGTATAAACTACCAAAAAATTCCAATGTGGGTACCATACAACCATAAAAGTTCTAATGTGGGTACCATACAACAATAAAAAGTTCTAATGTGGGTACCATAGAAACTCTAATGTGGGTATCAAAAACCCACATTAGAGCTTTTTCGTAGTTAATATCCCAACTTAGACGTTTTTAAAAGTGGATACCCGGTAAAGCTTTTTTTGGCGTAGTTACATACCTTTTCAAACTAATACCCCCTTTTTTTTAGTTCTACACGGGAATAAAATTTGAAAGTATGTTACGTACATTGGTATTTGTTGGAGTTCATTACCTACATTGGGACAAAATAGAAAGTATGTAGTCAATCAATAGCTTAAGCCCTTTTTTTTTTCTTTCATATATGCATTTGTGTTTTCCCTCATAATGGGTTTCTAAACACTTATTTAACCCTTTGCTGTTCAATACGAAGGGCAATCTCCATAAATCTAGTTCAAATGTTGGAAACGTGTTGTTAATGTTCTATCACCTATATGATGGAAGGGTATGTCACCTCTGGGCCCCATGCTTTATTTTATTGTAAAGACCGTTGCTTCAGTTGTTCTCTATTCACATTTCAGAACCATAAAGAGTTTGAGAGTGAACTTATTGAGCGTTTTGGGTCACTTGTGAAAATGCCTCTCCTGAAATCTGAAAGGTAATGCAATTTCCACCCATTTGATAATTCTGATAGTCGCCCAAATATTAATTTATGCATAAAATGTCCTATACTCTCTTGTTCATCAGATTACATTGTTGTTTATAAAATATAATACATTACAGTTTTGTAAACTAATTATTTCTGAAAAAGTTACAGTTTAGGTTGACCTGACCCCTTTTGACATATAACCAACCCACCTGACTTTGCAATTTTGCCACGATACTGGATGTTTAACGTGACATGTTTTCTTTTTATTTGGTATGTAAAGGAACCCAATACCTGATTCAGTGAAGACAGTATTGGAAGAGGGTATAACTTTATACCAGCTTGATCCTAATATGAACGAAAGGTTGTGTTGGGAGTGGTTTCTTTATTTTTTTCTTTTACTTATACTTTAAATTTTATTTTATTCCATTAAATCTATGTGCAGATCAGAGTCCATTGGAAGGTGGAAAGAGTGGGAGAAGCAACTCAAGGATGTTTTATTTAGAAATGCTGAGTATTTAACATCTATTCAGGTAACGTGTTTATGTTAACCAATGTTTGCAAGCTATCATTTATATAATAAAAGAAGTTGACCCAAAACTCAATTAACCAATCATAATTTTCAATTTGTTAAAATCAGGACTATGCTTATACAGTAAACCTAAAAAAGCAAATAAATTACAAGTATGCTATTATATTCTTTTAAATAAAGCTAATATATAAATAACCAAACCTAAAAGTAAAAACCCATATCTAATCTTTATATTATTAAAAGATAGTTGACCTAAAACTCAATTGACCAATCAGAAGCTTCAATTTATTAAAATCAGATTTTTGCCTTGCATAGTAAACCAAAAGAAACACATAAATTACAAACATGCCATTGAGTTGTCTACATTATCAAAAATAATATATTAGGAAACTAAAAATATTTTACTAATTGAATCATGATTATATGTAATCTTATTTTTTTTATTTATATGTATTCTTGTGTTTAATATATCAAGTCAACTAATTATAAATGTCATTGAGTTGTTAAAAACAACTATTATAATTTTATTTAAAAAGCTCAAAGATTAACTAAAAGACAAAAATTAAAAAATTAAAATCATACCTTCTATAAAAAATCAACACGTACTTCGTTTTTTAACATCGTTATTTTAATTATTTTCGTGTGTATACACGAGACTAAAATCTAGTAATATAATAATTTATAGAAGATATTAATCTTCAAAAATTTCTAAACGGCATAACTTCCGAATTCATAGATTGCCAAAATTGAGATTGCCATCACAATCATTTTTATAATATATATTTATTTATAAATATGGTATTTATCGTATTATAATTCATAAAAGCTTGTAAAACACAATTGTATTAATTATATATTTATATATTTATTTATAAATTATAAATATGGTATTTATCGTATAACGTATTAATTACTAGTCTCTAAGGCCCGTCTGATGGACGTGTGGTTTTAAATGAAATAGAGATAGCTTTCGCTTCAATTTATTTTTTAAAAAATAAAGGTATACGAAAAGAACAATGTAAGTTTGATTAAAATTGAATACCTACAAACTTTTAATTTCTAAAAGATGGTTATTGGACAAATTTTTTTAATTCATTCAAGAAATCTAAACATAAACATAGGTTATATATAAAAGAAAGTAACAGTTATATTTTTATTACAAATATTTGAAATACTAAATACATTTCTAAATAATATCGTCAAAACATAGTTTGAAACAAAATAATCAACATAACATGACATCCAAGAATTAATTTAAACAAAAGCCTAAAATCATAAGAAGAATAATGAAACTATACCTACTGTCATGAAAATAAAAATTATAAGAGAAGAAAAGAAGATATAAGAACCAGTACAACAAAAGAACCAAACTGATATAGTCTACCCGCTATCATCAAGAGCATCGATCGAACTTGCATCCCACTCATCCCATCTATGTTATCAATAATCTATTCATCTTTTTAATCATTATAATCCATGTGTGGCTTTGCATAATCAGACACTTCATCCTTAACAACCTTATTAGTGCAAACGCCACTACGCTACCACCTGGGGCAAAAAACATAACCAACACCTGGGGAATCATCATTGTCTAGCAGCAACAACACCACCGCCATCAGTTTGGTAGAAGCCGCGAAAACAAAAACCTGATAACAATAGTAGAATCAAAAGCGTTAAAAAAATGACACAACAACAATAATTTACTTCATTTTATAACAAATAATAATGCAATAATCACTTGTTTTGAAATGATAGATAACCTTTTTTCGATCATTTTGGAGCTGGGTAAGCATTTATAAAAAACATTATAATTTGTTTGACCATTTATCCAACTGTCTATTTTAAAAATAGTATCATAATTCCCTATCTAGCTTGGGTGCGTATCAAAAACCCTTTCGAGGGATAGGAAGTAAAAAAAGAAGGGAAAAATTACCTTCGGTGAGTGCAGTAAAAACTTCTCCTAGTCACATTTTTCTTTAATCAACAATGTGAACAAAAATGCGCAAGGGCTTCATTTTCCGGTTACATCAAGGAAAATTTGCCAATTACCGGTCCTAAGTGTCACATTTTCTAGGAAAGACGAAAATCATTTGTTAGTGGATCATTGTTAGTATATAGTATACATATACGTAATTGGCAATTGTGCTCTCGAGTCTTTAACATACCAGAAACCCCACATAGAAAGCAACCATCTAACATTTATTCGCCATCTAGAAGCATGCTCCCAAGACTGACCCAAAAAAGATATCTCCAACTCTGATTTAAGATTTGTTGCTGTATTAATGCCCAACCAAGTACAGGAAAACAATGTTAAAAGTTGTGACATATTTAAAATTAACAAAACTGAACCACACCAGATAGACCAAGTATGAAAGACCATACCTCCAGTACCTCTAATTCATATTTGAAGTCGCTAACCCATTGACATTCACACTTTGTAGCCTTAATACATGATTACGACTGCTAAATTTATAATAGCGTGTATATAGAATCAAACTTCATAAACTACAAATTACCACAACAAATGGTACATGAGTGCTAATACTCCATACTTGCAGGGGAACTTTGTGTGTGTTCAAAAGCAAATGGCCTGAGTTTGTCTGCATACAAACACAACAAAAGAATATATCAGAATTACCAACTATATTAACACCACATAGTGTTGAAATAAGCTGTGACTATTGAAAAATGTATTTGACTAAAGAACATATAAAATGCCTCCATTGAATTTTTGTCACTAAATATGATATCAAGGTTTTGAGAAGTGTCAGCCACTAAGATTGTACCTTAAAAACAGAAATACCAGTTGCAAAGTTCTTTCCAAGCTTCTTTGGAGAATCACTCAATTTAACACCTACAATGCATTATGAAAAATCTTAGATAATTTAAGGAATAATTGGAGACTTGGTGCTCAAAAATCCAAGTAAAAGCAAATAGGTTTGATCAAAAAAAAAAAAAAAACCCTTATCTCATTTTTAAATACCCCAAATCTCAATAATTACATGAAAAAACAGAATAATAGTAAAATATAACAGTGAAAACCGGATAAATTTACCAAATATTAGACTTTCCTATATTAAAACAATCTACAACTTATTAATTTTAATCTATATAAATTAAAATAAGATTGTATATTTTATGGATACAAAATTTTTGATGTAACTTTCAAATATCGTATTTATTTGAAAGTGAAAAGTTTAAAATTGAACGATTATGCATGTCTAAAACATGTAAAAACATTCCTGATCTTTTAATATCGTTATTTTAACCTGACTGTGTGTATACACGGGACTAAAATCTAGTACCCTTATATATATCTAAAATATAATATATCTAATGCATATAATACTGTAGCTTTGTTATTATTAATAAAATTCTCTAAATAATAATAGAGATACCCTGATATATATCTAAAATATTATCTATAATTAAAATTATTATCTCCTGGAGAATATTACTCGTATCAATGTGTTGGTTATTAGATATGAATAAACAACTAGAAAGTGGAAACATAGTCTTTGTTGTTCGTGTCTGATCTTAATTGCAGAGTAAGAATTCCACGCTCTTCTTGGATGTTTTATTTTTTGTAGATGTTATTGAGGTTATCACCACTGCTACTTTTTTTAGGTTCCTTTTGAAATTGTTGTTAACCAAGTGATGGAACAACTCAAAAGAATTATAAAGGGAGAGTATGTTACAGCCACTAAGGAGAAGAGTAAGTTTCGAACAATTGTTTATGCTGCCATTGATGTTCCTCTTCCGGACGTGCATAATCTCCTTTCATATGTGAGGACAGTATCTACTTTGTTCTGTTTACATGCATAATTAGAAATAAGTCACCATCTTTAGCCACTATAATCATCGCAATTTCTTTTGAATTTTGACAAAGATCCAAGTCCAATGATTTGAAGGAGGTGTTTGGTATGTTTGGTTTGTCTATGGGTTTTGGGTTTGGGTATTATAAATGTAGTTTGGTATTGGTATTTGGGTTTAAAAAATGGGTATCAAACCCTTCAAATCAATGCATTTTGAATCCCATCAGAGACGGGGTTTGTCAGGAGAAATAGTTTTTCTAATATTTTTTTAGTTGTCTCTTTCTCTCTCTTGTTATTACTGTTTTTTTTTAATTATTTACTTTAAGATAATCGATAAGGTGCGATCTCTATTAAAAAATAATATAATTTTTATTTAGATCAATTATTTTTTTTCATCCAATCTTTCATATTTGCACCCAAAACTTATACCCATTTCTAATCCTTTAAGAGATAAAGGATTAAGGTCCAATTATATTAAAAAAAAATATATAATTATTATTTAGATAAATTATTTGTTTTTTAATCCTATCTTTCATACTTGTATCCAAAATTATACCCATTTCTAATCTCTTAATACACCACACACACCCTAAATCACATATTATCAAATGATACATAAGTCCATGAGGAAGTCTAGTATAGATCATAACTATTTTTCCTTCGACAGATATCTAGGAACGAGCCAAATGTTAAATCTTTCTTGGAGGACAAGAAGATAGAGAAAAACCTTAAGAAAGCTCACATAACTCTTGCTCACAAAACAAGTCATGGTGTAACCGCTGTAGCAAATTATGGTCATTTGGTAAACGAAAATATCCTTGTAGATGTGACTGCATTATTCTTTTCTGATCAACTCGCTGCGTTGGAAGCCCACCTCGGCTCAGTTGATGGTCAGAAAATAAGTTCTAAAAACCAATGGCCCCATCTCACATTATGGACTGCTAAAGGCATACTGCCCAAGGAAGCCAATACATTATGCGACTTGTTTTTGTTGGGAAAGGCAACTCGTGTAGAAATTGACCCGCCTTTTAGGCTCAGCGGGCTTTTGCAGATCCATTGAGGGTGTTTCCGTACTATCATGAACTACTTAAAAGTATCCTAGAAAACAGAGCATCAAATTATGTAAGACATGATTTATGTTTGGTTGGGTTTTCAACTCTAACAACTATTTATGGAAAGTTACAAATTGTATGAAACTTTGTAATAAATGAAATGAAATGGGAAAGCTCCATGTCTTCGGTCTTTGTTCTAAAAATCTAACAACTATTTATGGAAAGTTACAAATTGTATGGAACTTTGTAATAAATGAAATGAAATGGGAAAGCTCCCTCCCCCCCAAAATTGGAGGGAAATTTTGGTAATTAAAAGTTAAAAAAAAACCCATCTCATTTCCCTTCTCCCCTTACACGATTCCTAATTATTTCTCTCACTAAAAACACACACACCCACCTTTTTCTCTCTATTCCATCTCACTATCATCAATTTCGAATTTTGAAGTTAGGATTGTCATACATCCATTGTTTTTACACTACTTGGTAAATTTCTAATCTAAATTCTATCGATTTTTATGTTTAAATTTATGTTCTATTATGTATTTTCGGATATAAACTTATTTGGGTAAAAACTGACTTTTAAACTATGTTTTTCGATGGGTTAATGCTTGTAAAATGTTCTAATAACTTTTATATACGTTAATCGGATGATTTGGAGTCTTAAATGGGTTCGTCTCATTCCGACAAACGGAGAAAGTTGTCGGAATCCGGCCACTACGAGACCGCAAGTAATGACAACCTTGTGATTCCGGATCTCAATGACGACACGATGACTCGCATTCAAAAAAGAAAGGGTGGGCATTCTAGTTATTATTTGAAAAAAAAATAGATCACAAAATATGTCTAACATCTTTGTAACATAAGAATTTGGTTGGTGTAAATATCCCTATTCTTGAACTAATAATGATATTGATTGTTCTTTTCCTTTTCTTTTTTCAAATTGTAGTGTATGATTTCAAATTATAAACCTAAATTCTAAACGCTAAATGTCATTCGGTTTGATACTGGACGCAGTTTGGGTTTAGGGTTAACCCTAAATGTCATACGGTCTAGGATTGAACGCGATTTTTTTTTACTTTCTAAAATCCTAAATGATAAACCCAGAGGGAAAGTGAAAAGCTAAACCCACTATTCTTTTTTAAAAAAAAGTTATAAATAAAAACAGGAACTCTTTAGCCTTCTTACATTAATTACCTTTTTATTTGAACTTCTTAACCTCTTTTACTCACAAAGTGGGCTTAAAAAGGAGAATTAACAACATGCCCATTACTTAAAAACTCATCAGGCTTATCAGTGATAACGTAAGTCGCCGCCCGAGTAGCAAAAGGCAAGCATCCAATGCCCAAGCGCTAGGCGTGCCTAGGCATGCCTGCCTTCTTTTTTCATCCATATGAACAAGTTTAGTTGCGAACAGTGTACTCACTACAAAGTCAGTGACCGAAGAGTTGATTAATCTTCGAGTGATCACTACCTGGTCTATAATTTGGTCAAAACTCGACCAACTCGGTCTTATGTACAATTCTATAAACATGTGATACCTACAATTACGGAATAAAAAATTGTAAAGCACAGCTTCCAATTAAGCATCCTCAACAAATGGCTATAATTACGAATGTAGGAGTACAACCTAGCGAGTTTTACAACCATGATGTGAATCGAATCGAAAGAGTCAACACCATCCGTTTCTGTCCTCGAAGTGGCTGGTCTTGTCGCATTGCGCGAGTACATGCTAGTATATATAGAACGAGGTTACACATTATGGAAAAAGTTAGCATTCTCATTTGAACATACGTCGTACAATTTGAGGCCCTATACCTTCGCACACCCTCAAGGATGGCCTTTACATTTCATATTCTGCAAAGTGTGATGTTATTTGTGCAATTTGAATTTTTGTTAATCTACTATTGTATAAAGAGTTGATATGAGGTTTATTAATATCCAAGCATGGATTAATTTGGAATATTAAAATGTGTGGCAAAAAGTTATTATGTTCATGATTTGAACACTACTTGACTAATCTTTATAATGTCCTGAAAAAGGGTGATCAAACAAATAAGAAGTGGATTCAAATCCCAAGCAGCAACATCTATAAAAGTGGGCAGTATACTGAAGCTATCATCAACGGAATTAATAAGCTCGACATCGTTGAAAGCAGTGCACATTACCGTGTTCCATTGCCTTCGAGTATTAGTTTAGATGAGATAGCATCTGTGGATGATCAAACCAATGAACAGTCTCCAATGATAGATGCTAACCCTTTACATGGGCAAAAACCTTTTTTACAGCAAGAGTCTTATGGGACATTGTTTTCTACTGAAAGAAATTTTGTTAATACTGCAACCCAAGTTGATTTTTCTTTCCAGGTTCCGGGATTGATATTCTGATCCTAAATCTGATATATGTGTACATGCATGCGCTTTTCACTAATATAAGCTATTTATTTTCTCTCCAGGAATACCTGGTTGTGCTAAATCCGCACTCTGTGACGCAATATTAAGCATTCCAAGGTGTCTTGATGATGATCGTCCAATCCATCGTCTAATGGGAGACAAGATAAAAAGTATCTTGCACTGCTAGCTACTTTGTGTACATATTTGTGGCCGTCTTTCTGTTTTAACTTCTGTACTACCATAAATATAATGAAAGCTTTTTGGTTCCTCACTTTCTTATTCAGGGAGATATTGGCAAAAAATTGCTGATGAGCTGTGCATACAACCTTATTCTGTTGTACTTGCTGACAAAAATGCACCCAATGAAGATGTTTGGGAGCAGGCAAACTCTTATTTTTCTATTTTTTTATTTGTATATCATATAGAGCACTACAGGGATAAGGTGACATTTTCCACTTTGCAGATTGAGGACATTTGCGCTACCACTAAAGCATCCGCGGTTCCGATTGTGCCCGACTCTGAAGGTTATTATTTCTACCCTCTACAGAACTAATGAATTTTTTATTCTCCAGAAATGCATTTGAAAATTAATTATTGTCAATTACTTAAGATAGCTGGGTATTTAAATTCTCGAGCAAGTTCAATACTATTTGCCAAATTATAGTACACATGATAATGGTATACAAATAAGGTGCCTTGTTTTCAATAATTGACAAATATAACCTTTATTTTGAGGCTATTATAGAAATTGCTATATACGAATTGCCTTATATTTGTTTGGTTTACTGTTATTGTCAATAACTAGTATCCGCGCAATGCAGTGAGAGTTTGACTAAATGTATAACGAAACTATTGATTAGCATTTAAGGTGTAATAGTATGTTATAATTTCGAGTCTTAACATTTTAATAGTTTAAGAAAAAGATGTAAAATCTTGATAACGTAATTATAGATGAATTAACTGTTTATTATGATAATCTTTGTTTTTCTGAATACGTTCAGGCTCTTTTATTATTAATCTTATCTCCAAAGTGAATGTAATGTTGACTAGGCACCTACGTTAGTGAGAGTATCTTTCTTTATTTACATTAAATTACCTAAAATGGCCCTTAACAAGATAAAATCAAAGGATTTTGGGCCAAACTTAATCTCATAAATATCTTGTAATCGTTAAGGGACCGAAAGGTAAATTTTAGATTGGAATCTTACTAAAGGAGAAAGTATGGGAAGTTTTGCGATCTATTGTGGAAAGAGATTTATACTCTTCTAGCTTTGACCAAGACTTGTAAGATACTTGCTTATAACATATTAACTTTCGTGGTTAAACATGCAGGAACCGAATCAAATCCATTTTCTCTTGATGCATTAGCAGTTTTCCTACATCGTGTACTTAACAGAGTTGATCATCCTGTATGTTTGAATTGTTTTTTGGGTTTAAGCTATATACTCGCTATATATGTTCCGTTTTGTCCCAATATACGTAATGGGTTACAAAAAATACCAATGTACGTAAGCATTCATTAGAACAAAATTTGGAAGTATGTTATATACTTTGGTATTTTTTTTTTTGGGGCTAATGGCTTGGAAAGGTATCCAACTATCCTAAAAATGCTTTAGCAGGTACACATTTTTAAAAACGTCTATGGTAGGGTATAAACTACCAAAAAATTCCAATGTGGGTACCATACAACCATAAAAGTTCTAATGTGGGTACCATACAACAATAAAAAGTTCTAATGTGGGTACCATAGAAACTCTAATGTGGAGTTACATACCTTTTCAAACTAATACCCCCTTTTTTTTAGTTCTACACGGGAATAAAATTTGAAAGTATGTTACGTACATTGGTATTTGTTGGAGTTCATTACCTACATTGGGACAAAATAGAAAGTATGTAGTCAATCAATAGCTTAAGCCCTTTTTTTTTTCTTTCATATATGCATTTGTGTTTTCCCTCATAATGGGTTTCTAAACACTTATTTAACCCTTTGCTGTTCAATACGAAGGGCAATCTCCATAAATCTAGTTCAAATGTTGGAAACGTGTTGTTAATGTTCTATCACCTATATGATGGAAGGGTATGTCACCTCTGGGCCCCATGCTTTATTTTATTGTAAAGACCGTTGCTTCAGTTGTTCTCTATTCACATTTCAGAACCATAAAGAGTTTGAGAGTGAACTTATTGAGCGTTTTGGGTCACTTGTGAAAATGCCTCTCCTGAAATCTGAAAGGTAATGCAATTTCCACCCATTTGATAATTCTGATAGTCGCCCAAATATTAATTTATGCATAAAATGTCCTATACTCTCTTGTTCATCAGATTACATTGTTGTTTATAAAATATAATACATTACAGTTTTGTAAACTAATTATTTCTGAAAAAGTTACAGTTTAGGTTGACCTGACCCCTTTTGACATATAACCAACCCACCTGACTTTGCAATTTTGCCACGATACTGGATGTTTAACGTGACATGTTTTCTTTTTATTTGGTATGTAAAGGAACCCAATACCTGATTCAGTGAAGACAGTATTGGAAGAGGGTATAACTTTATACCAGCTTGATCCTAATATGAACGAAAGGTTGTGTTGGGAGTGGTTTCTTTATTTTTTTCTTTTACTTATACTTTAAATTTTATTTTATTCCATTAAATCTATGTGCAGATCAGAGTCCATTGGAAGGTGGAAAGAGTGGGAGAAGCAACTCAAGGATGTTTTATTTAGAAATGCTGAGTATTTAACATCTATTCAGGTAACGTGTTTATGTTAACCAATGTTTGCAAGCTATCATTTATATAATAAAAGAAGTTGACCCAAAACTCAATTAACCAATCATAATTTTCAATTTGTTAAAATCAGGACTATGCTTATACAGTAAACCTAAAAAAGCAAATAAATTACAAGTATGCTATTATATTCTTTTAAATAAAGCTAATATATAAATAACCAAACCTAAAAGTAAAAACCCATATCTAATCTTTATATTATTAAAAGATAGTTGACCTAAAACTCAATTGACCAATCAGAAGCTTCAATTTATTAAAATCAGATTTTTGCCTTGCATAGTAAACCAAAAGAAACACATAAATTACAAACATGCCATTGAGTTGTCTACATTATCAAAAATAATATATTAGGAAACTAAAAATATTTTACTAATTGAATCATGATTATATGTAATCTTATTTTTTTTATTTATATGTATTCTTGTGTTTAATATATCAAGTCAACTAATTATAAATGTCATTGAGTTGTTAAAAACAACTATTATAATTTTATTTAAAAAGCTCAAAGATTAACTAAAAGACAAAAATTAAAAAATTAAAATCATACCTTCTATAAAAAATCAACACGTACTTCGTTTTTTAACATCGTTATTTTAATTATTTTCGTGTGTATACACGAGACTAAAATCTAGTAATATAATAATTTATAGAAGATATTAATCTTCAAAAATTTCTAAACGGCATAACTTCCGAATTCATAGATTGCCAAAATTGAGATTGCCATCACAATCATTTTTATAATATATATTTATTTATAAATATGGTATTTATCGTATTATAATTCATAAAAGCTTGTAAAACACAATTGTATTAATTATATATTTATATATTTATTTATAAATTATAAATATGGTATTTATCGTATAACGTATTAATTACTAGTCTCTAAGGCCCGTCTGATGGACGTGTGGTTTTAAATGAAATAGAGATAGCTTTCGCTTCAATTTATTTTTTAAAAAATAAAGGTATACGAAAAGAACAATGTAAGTTTGATTAAAATTGAATACCTACAAACTTTTAATTTCTAAAAGATGGTTATTGGACAAATTTTTTTAATTCATTCAAGAAATCTAAACATAAACATAGGTTATATATAAAAGAAAGTAACAGTTATATTTTTATTACAAATATTTGAAATACTAAATACATTTCTAAATAATATCGTCAAAACATAGTTTGAAACAAAATAATCAACATAACATGACATCCAAGAATTAATTTAAACAAAAGCCTAAAATCATAAGAAGAATAATGAAACTATACCTACTGTCATGAAAATAAAAATTATAAGAGAAGAAAAGAAGATATAAGAACCAGTACAACAAAAGAACCAAACTGATATAGTCTACCCGCTATCATCAAGAGCATCGATCGAACTTGCATCCCACTCATCCCATCTATGTTATCAATAATCTATTCATCTTTTTAATCATTATAATCCATGTGTGGCTTTGCATAATCAGACACTTCATCCTTAACAACCTTATTAGTGCAAACGCCACTACGCTACCACCTGGGGCAAAAAACATAACCAACACCTGGGGAATCATCATTGTCTAGCAGCAACAACACCACCGCCATCAGTTTGGTAGAAGCCGCGAAAACAAAAACCTGATAACAATAGTAGAATCAAAAGCGTTAAAAAAATGACACAACAACAATAATTTACTTCATTTTATAACAAATAATAATGCAATAATCACTTGTTTTGAAATGATAGATAACCTTTTTTCGATCATTTTGGAGCTGGGTAAGCATTTATAAAAAACATTATAATTTGTTTGACCATTTATCCAACTGTCTATTTTAAAAATAGTATCATAATTCCCTATCTAGCTTGGGTGCGTATCAAAAACCCTTTCGAGGGATAGGAAGTAAAAAAAGAAGGGAAAAATTACCTTCGGTGAGTGCAGTAAAAACTTCTCCTAGTCACATTTTTCTTTAATCAACAATGTGAACAAAAATGCGCAAGGGCTTCATTTTCCGGTTACATCAAGGAAAATTTGCCAATTACCGGTCCTAAGTGTCACATTTTCTAGGAAAGACGAAAATCATTTGTTAGTGGATCATTGTTAGTATATAGTATACATATACGTAATTGGCAATTGTGCTCTCGAGTCTTTAACATACCAGAAACCCCACATAGAAAGCAACCATCTAACATTTATTCGCCATCTAGAAGCATGCTCCCAAGACTGACCCAAAAAAGATATCTCCAACTCTGATTTAAGATTTGTTGCTGTATTAATGCCCAACCAAGTACAGGAAAACAATGTTAAAAGTTGTGACATATTTAAAATTAACAAAACTGAACCACACCAGATAGACCAAGTATGAAAGACCATACCTCCAGTACCTCTAATTCATATTTGAAGTCGCTAACCCATTGACATTCACACTTTGTAGCCTTAATACATGATTACGACTGCTAAATTTATAATAGCGTGTATATAGAATCAAACTTCATAAACTACAAATTACCACAACAAATGGTACATGAGTGCTAATACTCCATACTTGCAGGGGAACTTTGTGTGTGTTCAAAAGCAAATGGCCTGAGTTTGTCTGCATACAAACACAACAAAAGAATATATCAGAATTACCAACTATATTAACACCACATAGTGTTGAAATAAGCTGTGACTATTGAAAAATGTATTTGACTAAAGAACATATAAAATGCCTCCATTGAATTTTTGTCACTAAATATGATATCAAGGTTTTGAGAAGTGTCAGCCACTAAGATTGTACCTTAAAAACAGAAATACCAGTTGCAAAGTTCTTTCCAAGCTTCTTTGGAGAATCACTCAATTTAACACCTACAATGCATTATGAAAAATCTTAGATAATTTAAGGAATAATTGGAGACTTGGTGCTCAAAAATCCAAGTAAAAGCAAATAGGTTTGATCAAAAAAAAAAAAAAAACCCTTATCTCATTTTTAAATACCCCAAATCTCAATAATTACATGAAAAAACAGAATAATAGTAAAATATAACAGTGAAAACCGGATAAATTTACCAAATATTAGACTTTCCTATATTAAAACAATCTACAACTTATTAATTTTAATCTATATAAATTAAAATAAGATTGTATATTTTATGGATACAAAATTTTTGATGTAACTTTCAAATATCGTATTTATTTGAAAGTGAAAAGTTTAAAATTGAACGATTATGCATGTCTAAAACATGTAAAAACATTCCTGATCTTTTAATATCGTTATTTTAACCTGACTGTGTGTATACACGGGACTAAAATCTAGTACCCTTATATATATCTAAAATATAATATATCTAATGCATATAATACTGTAGCTTTGTTATTATTAATAAAATTCTCTAAATAATAATAGAGATACCCTGATATATATCTAAAATATTATCTATAATTAAAATTATTATCTCCTGGAGAATATTACTCGTATCAATGTGTTGGTTATTAGATATGAATAAACAACTAGAAAGTGGAAACATAGTCTTTGTTGTTCGTGTCTGATCTTAATTGCAGAGTAAGAATTCCACGCTCTTCTTGGATGTTTTATTTTTTGTAGATGTTATTGAGGTTATCACCACTGCTACTTTTTTTAGGTTCCTTTTGAAATTGTTGTTAACCAAGTGATGGAACAACTCAAAAGAATTATAAAGGGAGAGTATGTTACAGCCACTAAGGAGAAGAGTAAGTTTCGAACAATTGTTTATGCTGCCATTGATGTTCCTCTTCCGGACGTGCATAATCTCCTTTCATATGTGAGGACAGTATCTACTTTGTTCTGTTTACATGCATAATTAGAAATAAGTCACCATCTTTAGCCACTATAATCATCGCAATTTCTTTTGAATTTTGACAAAGATCCAAGTCCAATGATTTGAAGGAGGTGTTTGGTATGTTTGGTTTGTCTATGGGTTTTGGGTTTGGGTATTATAAATGTAGTTTGGTATTGGTATTTGGGTTTAAAAAATGGGTATCAAACCCTTCAAATCAATGCATTTTGAATCCCATCAGAGACGGGGTTTGTCAGGAGAAATAGTTTTTCTAATATTTTTTTAGTTGTCTCTTTCTCTCTCTTGTTATTACTGTTTTTTTTTAATTATTTACTTTAAGATAATCGATAAGGTGCGATCTCTATTAAAAAATAATATAATTTTTATTTAGATCAATTATTTTTTTTCATCCAATCTTTCATATTTGCACCCAAAACTTATACCCATTTCTAATCCTTTAAGAGATAAAGGATTAAGGTCCAATTATATTAAAAAAAAATATATAATTATTATTTAGATAAATTATTTGTTTTTTAATCCTATCTTTCATACTTGTATCCAAAATTATACCCATTTCTAATCTCTTAATACACCACACACACCCTAAATCACATATTATCAAATGATACATAAGTCCATGAGGAAGTCTAGTATAGATCATAACTATTTTTCCTTCGACAGATATCTAGGAACGAGCCAAATGTTAAATCTTTCTTGGAGGACAAGAAGATAGAGAAAAACCTTAAGAAAGCTCACATAACTCTTGCTCACAAAACAAGTCATGGTGTAACCGCTGTAGCAAATTATGGTCATTTGGTAAACGAAAATATCCTTGTAGATGTGACTGCATTATTCTTTTCTGATCAACTCGCTGCGTTGGAAGCCCACCTCGGCTCAGTTGATGGTCAGAAAATAAGTTCTAAAAACCAATGGCCCCATCTCACATTATGGACTGCTAAAGGCATACTGCCCAAGGAAGCCAATACATTATGCGACTTGTTTTTGTTGGGAAAGGCAACTCGTGTAGAAATTGACCCGCCTTTTAGGCTCAGCGGGCTTTTGCAGATCCATTGAGGGTGTTTCCGTACTATCATGAACTACTTAAAAGTATCCTAGAAAACAGAGCATCAAATTATGTAAGACATGATTTATGTTTGGTTGGGTTTTCAACTCTAACAACTATTTATGGAAAGTTACAAATTGTATGAAACTTTGTAATAAATGAAATGAAATGGGAAAGCTCCATGTCTTCGGTCTTTGTTCTAAAAATCTAACAACTATTTATGGAAAGTTACAAATTGTATGGAACTTTGTAATAAATGAAATGAAATGGGAAAGCTCCCTCCCCCCCAAAATTGGAGGGAAATTTTGGTAATTAAAAGTTAAAAAAAAACCCATCTCATTTCCCTTCTCCCCTTACACGATTCCTAATTATTTCTCTCACTAAAAACACACACACCCACCTTTTTCTCTCTATTCCATCTCACTATCATCAATTTCGAATTTTGAAGTTAGGATTGTCATACATCCATTGTTTTTACACTACTTGGTAAATTTCTAATCTAAATTCTATCGATTTTTATGTTTAAATTTATGTTCTATTATGTATTTTCGGATATAAACTTATTTGGGTAAAAACTGACTTTTAAACTATGTTTTTCGATGGGTTAATGCTTGTAAAATGTTCTAATAACTTTTATATACGTTAATCGGATGATTTGGAGTCTTAAATGGGTTCGTCTCATTCCGACAAACGGAGAAAGTTGTCGGAATCCGGCCACTACGAGACCGCAAGTAATGACAACCTTGTGATTCCGGATCTCAATGACGACACGATGACTCGCATTCAAAAAAGAAAGGGTGGGCATTCTAGTTATTATTTGAAAAAAAAATAGATCACAAAATATGTCTAACATCTTTGTAACATAAGAATTTGGTTGGTGTAAATATCCCTATTCTTGAACTAATAATGATATTGATTGTTCTTTTCCTTTTCTTTTTTCAAATTGTAGTGTATGATTTCAAATTATAAACCTAAATTCTAAACGCTAAATGTCATTCGGTTTGATACTGGACGCAGTTTGGGTTTAGGGTTAACCCTAAATGTCATACGGTCTAGGATTGAACGCGATTTTTTTTTACTTTCTAAAATCCTAAATGATAAACCCAGAGGGAAAGTGAAAAGCTAAACCCACTATTCTTTTTTAAAAAAAAGTTATAAATAAAAACAGGAACTCTTTAGCCTTCTTACATTAATTACCTTTTTATTTGAACTTCTTAACCTCTTTTACTCACAAAGTGGGCTTAAAAAGGAGAATTAACAACATGCCCATTACTTAAAAACTCATCAGGCTTATCAGTGATAACGTAAGTCGCCGCCCGAGTAGCAAAAGGCAAGCATCCAATGCCCAAGCGCTAGGCGTGCCTAGGCATGCCTGCCTTCTTTTTTCATCCATATGAACAAGTTTAGTTGCGAACAGTGTACTCACTACAAAGTCAGTGACCGAAGAGTTGATTAATCTTCGAGTGATCACTACCTGGTCTATAATTTGGTCAAAACTCGACCAACTCGGTCTTATGTACAATTCTATAAACATGTGATACCTACAATTACGGAATAAAAAATTGTAAAGCACAGCTTCCAATTAAGCATCCTCAACAAATGGCTATAATTACGAATGTAGGAGTACAACCTAGCGAGTTTTACAACCATGATGTGAATCGAATCGAAAGAGTCAACACCATCCGTTTCTGTCCTCGAAGTGGCTGGTCTTGTCGCATTGCGCGAGTACATGCTAGTATATATAGAACGAGGTTACACATTATGGAAAAAGTTAGCATTCTCATTTGAACATACGTCGTACAATTTGAGGCCCTATACCTTCGCACACCCTCAAGGATGGCCTTTACATTTCATATTCTGCAAAGTGTGATGTTATTTGTGCAATTTGAATTTTTGTTAATCTACTATTGTATAAAGAGTTGATATGAGGTTTATTAATATCCAAGCATGGATTAATTTGGAATATTAAAATGTGTGGCAAAAAGTTATTATGTTCATGATTTGAACACTACTTGACTAATCTTTATAATGTCCTGAAAAAGGGTGATCAAACAAATAAGAAGTGGATTCAAATCCCAAGCAGCAACATCTACAAAAGTGGGCAGTATACTGAAGCTATCATCAACGGAATTAATAAGCTCGACATCGTTGAAAGCAGTGCACATTACCGTGTTCCATTGCCTTCGAGTATTAGTTTAGATGAGATAGCATCTGTGGATGATCAAACCAATGAACAGTCTCCAATGATAGATGCTAACCCTTTACATGGGCAAAAACCTTTTTTACAGCAAGAGTCTTATGGGACATTGTTTTCTACTGAAAGAAATTTTGTTAATACTGCAACCCAAGTTGATTTTTCTTTCCAGGTTCCGGGATTGATATTCTGATCCTAAATCTGATATATGTGTACATGCATGCGCTTTTCACTAATATAAGCTATTTATTTTCTCTCCAGGAATACCTGGTTGTGCTAAATCCGCACTCTGTGACGCAATATTAAGCATTCCAAGGTGTCTTGATGATGATCGTCCAATCCATCGTCTAATGGGAGACAAGATAAAAAGTATCTTGCACTGCTAGCTACTTTGTGTACATATTTGTGGCCGTCTTTCTGTTTTAACTTCTGTACTACCATAAATATAATGAAAGCTTTTTGGTTCCTCACTTTCTTATTCAGGGAGATATTGGCAAAAAATTGCTGATGAGCTGTGCATACAACCTTATTCTGTTGTACTTGCTGACAAAAATGCACCCAATGAAGATGTTTGGGAGCAGGCAAACTCTTATTTTTCTATTTTTTTATTTGTATATCATATAGAGCACTACAGGGATAAGGTGACATTTTCCACTTTGCAGATTGAGGACATTTGCGCTACCACTAAAGCATCCGCGGTTCCGATTGTGCCCGACTCTGAAGGTTCTTATTTCTACCCTGTTAGAACATTATAATGGTGTTAAATTGTATTTACTTTTAATGTTCAAGGGGGCTTTATAGAACTTCATATATAGGTATAAAAGCCCCCCCTTTATTCCTTTTGATGTAACCTTTAACCATTTACTTAATTCCAATCTTTCTCTTTTACCTACATTCTCTCTCAAACCTCCATACACACACATCACCTTAATACACACACAAACACACGAATTCATATCATAAATCATATAATTACAATTGGTATCAGAGACCAATCATTAATTTGAACGATCCCACACGTTTTCATTTATCAAAAATTTGATTTTCAATGAGAAAAGTGAATTTTTGAGTTCGTCGGTACTGTTTGATTAATTTTAGAGTTTAATTCGTGTTTTTGTTGCAAGTTATGGATTGAAACATGTTTCTGTAGGTAGTATTCACCTTCTAGTTGCTTTAGATTCCAGAAATTTACAAGCTTTAAGCGATTTTGGTGATTTCGAATGTTTTCATTAGTTTGTCGGTAAACATAGTTTTAGAGATTTGATTAGATTTGAGGGATTTTTTGAGTTGTTTATGTTTGGGATAGATTAGGTAGTATATTTCGAGTATCTTTGTGGAAGGATTTCGCATTTGAAGCAGATTACAAGGGTTTAATCGTTGATTTGTGGGTTTCCAGCGAGTTTACAATAGGTTCACCGACAAAATACCCAGTTGGTGTTCTAAGCATTTGTAGCTGATTTACCGCCAACCAAAACCCACGGCATAGGCGGTCATTTACCGACAACCACTTGGTTGTGATTCACCGACAAAGTTCTTCAACAGCTAGTTTCCTTTTACATTTATTGTCTAGATAATCTTCATTTTTATTGGTAATTTTTTCATTATTTAGATAAATTTTTCTAAGTGTTCAAAGCTTTGCTATCTATTTACCGACAACCATTTGTCGGTAAACTCATTACAACCCTTGTCTTTTATAAAACCAAACTCTTTCAAATTTTTCCCTTTGCATTTACCGACAACCTTTCGTCGGTAAATACATTGACTTTACATTTCTCTTATTATAATTTATCCAAGTCTTTATTCCTTTCATTTACCGACAACCACTTGTCGGTAAAACTATTACCAACCAGTACCTTACTTAAACCCCACTCTGTCAAAATTTTTCCTTGAATTTACCGACAAACTCTTGTCGGTAAATACATTGAACTTGTTCAATTATTCAACAAAGGATACTTGTTTCTTTTATCAAGTATATTTACCGACGAACATTTGTCGGTAAATACATTGTGGATTTATTACTTTTGTTAACACTCATTCACCGACAATCTCTTGTCGGTAAATCAATAATTGACAAATTCATTACTACCAAGGTCTATTTCTAGACTAAGTTATTGACAAATTTTCCAACATATTTACCGACAACCTCTTGTCGGTAAATATATTGTGATTCAAACAAATCATAATTGTTACTTGTCAGAATCTTCATAGTACATTCACCGACATCCACTTGTCGGTAAATACATTGATATTTATCTTAAACTTTCCTTTGATTTCACCGACAACCTCTTGTCGGTAAAACCATTGGGCAGATTCTTTTAAGACTTATTCCATCACAACTTTGTATTCTGTACTTTGATATTCCATACTTCTGTTCACTCTCAGGTTTTTTAAATAGATATTATGGCAAATTCAGCAAGAGATGCTCTTTCTCTGGGTTCCGACACTCGTCCACCAGTCTTGTACCAAGGCAACTACTATCAATGGAAGGAAAGGTTTCTTGATTTCATTGATCGTCAAGACTTATGTGAGGACATCATGGAATCCCTTACGAAAGGCCCAAAGCAATACTTTCAACCAGATGATGTTACTCCTCTCACACTAGCTCAGATGAGCACAGCTCAGAAAAACAGAACCAAAGGAGATAAGCTGGCCAGATCATATCTCCTACTTGCCATCCCCGATGAAATTTTCACCAATGTCGACAGTTACAAGACAGGCAAAGAAATCTAGGATGAAATCAACAAACAAATGCAAGGCTCCAGTTTAGCTTCAAAGACCAGAATGGCTAATGCTTTGTCCATTTATGAAAGTTTCAAACAAGGTGAGAATGAATTGTTGGAAGATACCTACACAAGGTTCTGCAACATCATGAATGAGCTGAGGAAGAACAAGATCACAAAGTCTAATATGGAGTTCAACATCAAGTTCTTACAGAAGAATAACCAGGAACAGCTTGAGAGGAGGAGGGCATACCCATAGAGAGCATTGGTGTTCATAACATCTTTGAAACTCTCTCTCTTAATCAACCAGAAGTTCTGAAAACTCAAGCTGCTCGTCACAAAGAAGTTGATTCTGTTGCCCTAATCGCTGAAAAGAAGTCCTCTGCTCCTCGTTCTTCCAAAAAGACTGTGATTGAATCTGAAAGTGAAGAAGAGAGTGATTCTGAAATGGATGAGGCTGATAAGCAACTCCTCAAAGCTGTTGCTATGTTCTCAAAAGCTGTCCAGAGAAAGTACTACAAGCCCAAGCAAACAAACAACAACCTCAGGACTTCATCTTCTTCATCCTCCTCCCGACAGACTGACTATCATCAAAAGCCTGAAGCAGAGAAGAAAGTCTTTGAAAAGAAGAATGATGATAGAAAGTGCTACAACTGTGGACTTTCTGGTCATTTTGCCATTAACTGCACCAAACCTCCTCAAAAGAACTCTGACTACTACAAATACAAGCTCATGCTGGCAAGACAACAAGAATGTGGTATTGCTCTCCTTGCAGAGGATGACAATTGGCTACACCTCACTGATGATGAGACTGAAGAGCTTGCAGCAAATGTGTGCTTCATGACTAATCTCACAAAGGAGGACGATGATGGCAACACCGAGGTAAACATTCCCTCTGAATTCATAGAACAAGTTGAGATGATGAAGAATATCATTCAAGACCTTTCAAAAGAGAAAAAGAAATTGAAACATGATATTAAATGTTTAAACAAAGAGATTAATAATCAATCAATCATGGTTCATAATTTAGAGGTAGAAAAAGATCAGTTTTTCAAACAAAATCAACAATTGGAAACTGAATTTGAAAAACTTAAGGTTGAAAATGAAACTCTTCATCATTCCCAACCATCTTCTTCTGTGGATGACCTCTCAACTCATTGCAAAATTCTTGATCTTGAAAAACAATTGAATGAGTTGAAGTCATTAAATAACACCTTGAAAGTGGAACGAACGGGTGAAATGCTGCGAGCCGACGCTCTGGATGAACAAATCTTGATTTTGAAAGACAAATTGCAAGAACAACAACCTCACATCAAAGTTTTAAATGAACAAATCAATGATTTAAATCATGAAAACTTTTTGAAAGAAGAAAAATGTGAGGAATTGGTAAAAGAACTTGAGTCGTATCAAGGACAATTGGTCATTTTTGAAAACAAATTATATAAAGTTGGTCAATCCAAACAAACTGTTTTCTTGCACAATGCTAAACAATATAAATCATTTTTTGATAAGCAAGGGTTGGGTTTGAGAATCCAAAGTATTTGCTCAAGAGCACAACATGAAGTTCCACCTTTGTATGATGCCAATTACATGAGATATGGCTATGCATTATCTCCGTACTTCGGATGAGGAACTAAGGGAACAAGAGGCAAAGAGGAAATTAGATCATTACATTCAGTATTCATTAAATTCTGATTCTTTAAACATTCATTTGGAAGAAAAAATCCGAAAACACGTTTTGGACAGAGAAACTGAAAAGTTGGAATATGTGGAATTGTTGTATGCCTCATCTTGTGATGAAGTTCCACAAATTTATATTCCACAAAGTATTTTGGAAAACAAAATTGGTGATTTAAAACAAGAGCTTGAAATCAAAAAGATTGTTTTTGTCAAACGTGAAACACAACTTCTCCAAACCATTGATATTCTACAAAGGGAAAATGACTTGTTAAAAGCCAAACTTGACTCCAAATCAAAACCTGTTCCCTCTCCTCCTCCTGCTCCTAAAGCTCCTATCAAGTTTAAATTTTGTGTAGATAGTGATTTACTTGATTCATTCGACAATAAATTTGCAAAAATCGAAGGTCGCATTGAATCACTTAAATCTAAATCTCGTGATGTTTTTGAAAGGGCCAACCCTTTGAACCCCCCAATGAACTTAAAGCGAACGTTTCCGGTTCCAAAAGATGTTAACCCGCAAATCTTTTCCTTTTCACAAATTAAAAATGAACCAGTCAAACCCCAAAATGGCATGGACTTTTCTTTTTCCAAACGTCAAGATCCTCCGAAGACGGATGATTTTGAATTCTCTTTTTCAAAAAGACAAGATCCCCCAGAAACGGATGATTTTGACTTTGACGCATTCATTAATAACCTCAAGTGTTTGAAAAAGAATTTGAAAAGAATTTGAACCCAAGGAACCAAAAACAACGTTTGCTCCAAGTTCCCTTTATTCCAAAAAGACCCCAAAGATTTCAAAGAAATCTACTTCAACCCCAAAGAATGTGAAACCATCAACAAACCACCCGTCAAGGCTTCTCATGCTAGCACTCCTAAGACACCCATCTCCACTAGTCACTTAAATCCGTACACCAGTGCATCTAGATTTAAGGCAGCTAGTTCAACGTCTAAGGATGATCCTGCTAGATTTCATGATCAATATGGATGGTTTGCACATTCATCAAAACCAAAGGTTTCCCCATCTAATTCCACTAGAACTAACGAATTTTCTCAAATTCCAGGGTTAAATAGGAAGTCTGTGCATGCTCAGGGCCGTTTAATAATTCGCATAAATTTTCGTCTGCCCGTCAGCATCCACTGTCTGCATCTAAGAAGAATACCTCTCAAAGATTTCCTGTTAACTCTAGTTCTAAGACTTATGCATATTTTAAGGATTCTAAGTTTGTACTTAAGACAAAATATGTACCTACGCCTGTGAATCCGCAGGCTTTGAATTCTATGTGTAATGATGGTGCATGCAACTGTTTTAATTCAAATTTTTCTTGTGCTAGTGTAAATAAATCTTATTTTGCTTGCAATAACAATCGCGGACCCACTAAGTGGGTACCTAAAACCTTACTTCCTGATTTTACAGGATTCACATCTGTGTCTGGTATGTCGATTCCGGATGCTCTAGACACATGACTGGGTGATAAGACAAAACTTCACTTTGTTGAACGTTTCATGGGAACGGTTAGATTTGGAAATGATCATCTAGCCCCCATTCTTGGCTATGGGGATATTGTTCAAAATGGCATCACCATCAAACGTGTGTCTATGTTGAAGGTTTAGGCCATAATCTTTTCAGTGTCGGTCAATTTTGTGATAATGATCTTCAAGTGATCTTTAGAAGATATGAATGTAAAGTTCAAACTGAAGATGGTGTTGATATCCTCACTGGTACTAGAGATAATAACTTGTACACAATTAATCTTAACGATCTTTCCTCAACTCCGGGTATTTGTCTCCTTTCCAAAGCCACACTTCAAAACTCGTGGCTTTGGCACCGTCGTTTTTCCCACCTTAAACTCGTTGAAGGTCTCCCCGATTACACTTATGACCTAGATCATCTTTGTCCGCTTGTGCTATTGGAAAGATGAAGAAAGCTCTCACAACGAAACCATTAGAAGCACTGAAGGTCCTTTACACCTTCTTCATATGGATTTGTGTGGCCCAATGAAAGTTCAAAGTATCCATGGCAAGCGATACATTCTTGTGATTGTTGATGATTATTCTCGTTACACTTGGGTATTCTTTCTTCATGCAAAGAGTGATACTCCAAATGCAATTATTGATTTTAAAGAAAGACTCAAAACAATCTTAGACTTCCCGTTAGGATTCTTCGCACAGATAATGGCACCGAGTTCAAGAATTCAACTCTTGATTCATATCTCAAATCCGTTGGAATTACTCACCAATTTTCCACTGCCAGAACACCTCAACAGAAATGGAGTTTGAAAGAAGAAATCGTACTCTTGTTGAAGCAGCTCGAAATGCTTGCCTATTCTAAGTTGCCTCCATTTCTATGGGCCGAAGCTGCAACTGCCTGCTTTACTCAAAACCGATCAATAATCAACAAGAGGTTTGACATTACTCCATATGAAGTCATCAACAAGAGAAGACCCAATGTGAACTATTTCCATATATTTGGGTGTGTCTGTTATGTCTTAAATGATAGAGATAATCTTGGAAAATTTGAACCAAGGGAGATGCCGGCTACTTCGTTGGATATGGACGCGAGAATGTTGCCTTCCGTGTTTACAATCGACGCACAAGGATGATCACGGAGACTGTGAATGTTCGCTTTGATGAGCTTTCGGGAATGACTTTTGAACACCTCTGTTCAAAACCTGAGCTCCATGGTACCACCGCTTCCGCAACTAACTCTGAATCCACTCAATTCATTCCTAAAGCTCAACCAACACTGTCCGACTTGGAAATTCTCTTCGAACATTTTTACAAAGACTTACCATCTCCTCCGTCTACCCAAAATGACCAAGCCGACACTGATTCAAGTGAAACAACCGAGGCGACCACTTCTGAGAATTCGACTTCATCTTCTAGTTCTTCTTCTGATGATAATTTTCCTCCTTCTGACCCTCCAAATGATAATTCTACTCCTCCTGAATCTTCTTCAAATGATTCTCCCTCATCGGATGATTCGCCTCTGTCTTCACCATCAAACGATTCTTCGAATCCAAGTGATTCTTCTCCTCCTGCAGATAACTCTACAAATCCGAATAATTCTCAAACTCCAGTTAATCAAACGAATCAAGCGTCTACTTCTCAAAATCCACCTCAAACGTCGACTTCAAAAGATCCTACTTTCTATATTCAAATGCCGCCGATGCGCCACAATCCTGATTTGCATCTTCGACCTCTTGAATATTATGAGGGTCTTCCTTCGTCTTCGTACGTGGATCATTCTCATGATGATCTTCGTCTTCCTCATCCTCCTCATTCACTCAAATGGACGAGAGATCATCCAATCGAAGATGTCATTGGTGATCCGACAACCGGCGTTCAGACTCGACGAGCAAGTGCAAATGAGTGCTTGTATGTCAATTTCTAAGCGAAGTCGAACCTTCTAAAGTTGCCGATGCACTTCAAGATCCGGATTGGGTTTCTGCCATGCAAGAAGAAATCAATCAATTTGAGCGATTAAAAGTGTGAAATTGTGAAGCAAAGAACAAATTGACCAAGTGGATCTTCAAGAATAAAAAGGATGAGAATGGAGTGTTGTGTTCGCAACAAAGCACGATTGGTTGCAAAGGGATATTGCCAACAAGATGGTTGACTATGATGAGACGTTTGCTCCTGTTGCCCGCATTGAAGCCATTCGAATCTTCCTGGCTTATGCAGCATTCAAAAACTTCACAGTTTATCAAATGGATGTCAAGTCTGCCTTTCTGAATGGAGTACTCAAAGAAGAAGTTTACGTTGATCAACCAGAAGGATTGATCCTCAAAGAGCCAAACCATGTCTACAGGTGTAGAAAGGCTTTGTATGGTCTGAAACAAGCCCCTCGTGCATGGTATGATGCTCTATCTTCTTATCTTGTGCAATCTGGTTTTTCCAAAGGTTCGATTGACACTACCTTGTTTATCAAAAGACAAGGAAGTGACATCATCTTTCAGATATATGTTGATGACATTTTTCGGGTCGAACTAATCCTAAGTACTGCAAAACTTTTCTGCATTAATGGTTAAGAATTTTGAAATGAGTATGATGGGAAATTAAACTTTTTTCTTGGTCTACAAGTCAAACAATTGTCAAATGGTATTTTATAAAAATAAGTATATTAGACATGTTGAAAAAGTTTGATATGATGGATTGTCAAACAATTGGAACACCCATGGAAGCTCGAACAAAGATTAATGCTGATTTAAATGGAAAATCTTTTGATCAAAAGAGATATCGCAGTATGATAGGTTCACTCATGTATTTGACTGCGAGTCGCTCGGATATTATGTTCGCCACATGCATGTGTGCCAGGTACCAGGGCAATCCTAAGGAAAGTCATTTCCAGGCCGTCAAACGAATTTTTCGTTATCTTAAAGGCACAGTGAACCTTGGTCTCTGGTATCCAAGGGATACCGGGTTTCAGTTGATTGCATATTCGGATGCTGACCATGCAGGTTGTAAGCTTGATCGAAAGAGTACTTCTGGGAGTGTACAGATTTCTAGGGGATAGATTGGTTAGTTGGTCTTCAAAGAAACAGAATTGTGTATCCACATCTACTGCAGAAGCAGAATATGTTGCTGCAGCAAGCTGTTGTTCACAGTTCTTTGGATGAAGACGCAAGTTACTGACTATGGTTTTAAACAGAATTCCAATCTACTGTGACTCCAAAAGTGCTATTGCAATCTCTTGCAATCCTGTTCAGCATACCAAGACAAAGCACATCGATGTTAGGTACCATTTTATCAAAGATCATGTTGAAAAAGGTAACATCGAACTCTACTTTGTCCCAACTGACTACCAACTTGCTGACCTTTTCACTAAACCTTTGGATGAACAAAGATTTAATTTCTTGAAAACCAAGTTGGGTATGCTTGATCTACAACCTGAGAAAAAGAAAGCTGTCAACCATTCGCCATCAACTCCCGGCAATGTTTGAGGGGGAGAATGAAAATATGCTCATAATTTGAGGGGGAGCCAATAATTGAGGGGGAGTTTGTAAATATCTTAATATTTCAGAAAAACTTCAAAAACATTTTTCTTTTAATTTTTAAATTTTGAATTTTTTTTATGTTTTATATTTTCTTTTAACAAAAATCCATTCCAAAAAAAAAAAAATTAATTTTTTTTTCTTTTCTTAATTCAAAGTTTTTTTTTATAAATTCAAAGTTTTTTATTTTATTTTTGACCTTGTTTTTCTTAAAATTTCTGAAAATCTTCAAAAAAAATATTTTTTCCTTTTAAAAGTTTTTTTTTATATATATATCTGTTTTAGATATATTTGTATATAGTAGTTGTTTTTTTTTATTTATAAGCCCAAATTTGTCTTATGATTCGAAAGCCCAAAATTCTTTTTGTAAGAGGGAGCCCAGCCATTTTCTTTTAATCGAAAAGTATATGAGAGGGGGGGGGGGGGGGCTCGAGGTAAATCATACCACTTCCCATCATTTTTCAAATTTTCCATCTCCCTTACATCATCACTGCCGAGCACTCATTCCAGTTGATTCACCGACAAACAGAAACTGCCACTAATCATCATCTTCTTTAATAATAACGATTATAAAAGGATTTCTGGGCTCACTTGATTTCATTGTGTTTTATCTATCATTCTTATCTATTTCATTCATCACAATCAGGTACACCCTTCTAATCCTTCTTTTTCATTTTCCTTTCTTTTTTTTTTTTTTTTTCTTTTCTTCGTTTTTATTAATCATGGATCTGCAACTGTTATGTCTTGATTATATGAGTAGATATTAATCTTTTGTGTTTAGATTTCATGTATGCATACATGTTTAGGATTGATAGTTTCAGATCTAGTTGCAGATCTAGGATGTTGAGTTGATTTGTTTAAAGTTTGAGATTTAAAAGAAAATTTTTCTGGGTTTGTTGTTGAAGAACAGCCAAACACAACTTTTTGATCTATTGTTTTACCGACAAGTTCCCCAGATCTTCAAAATTTTGAAATTCAAAAACTCACAATTATTTCACCGACAAACTCTTGTCGGTGAATTCATTGTGAAACTTCTTGTTTAGATTAGGCTTGATAATTAGTTATTGTTACTTGGTCTCTACTTGTTTCACCGACAAATGCTTGTCGGTGATTGCACTACTTAGTTTTTGCTTAATCTATTTTAGGTTGCCTATTAGACTGTTTACTTGTCTCGTTGTACATTCACCGACAAACTGCTGTCGGTGAATGCATGATGGTTCTCTTATTTTTCACAATATCTTCTCACATGTATCTTTTCTTACATTCACCGACAAATTTTTGTTGGTGAATGCCTTATGAATTGTGTTCAAATTGTGTACTTACATTCACCGACAAACACTTGTCGGTGAAATCATTGGCAAAATCTCTCATTCCCTTAACCACACTTTGCCAAATTTTTCCTCACACAAATATGAATCCTTTACATTTACCGACAAACACTTGTCGGTAAATGCACTGTCAATTTTTCAAACCAAGAAAATCAAAGGTCAAAATTTTCTCTTATTGATTCACCGACAAACATTCGTCGGTAAATCAACAGCCAAACCTTCTCTTTTATTTTCAATTACTTCACTTCACATTCACCGACAACCATTTGTCGGTGAATGCATTACAAAACCTCACTTATACAAGTTTCCACTATCTCCTTTACATTTACCGACAAGTACTTGTCGGTAAATCACACTTAGGCATTTTCTTTGAAACTCACATATACAATCTTTGCTTTATTTTTCTTTGAACATCAGCATTATGGCAGAAAACTGGGATTCTAGCTCAATGAACAACAACTACTTCATGCATGATGATGTCAACACTCCATACCCAATCATGGTCTCTATCCTCAAAAACCATATCCTGTCTGATACCTTGACAAGAACAGAAGTGATTCCGGAGAGATACCTTATCCAGCTATGGGATACAATCACTTATGTCAAAGGCACCCGAACAGTAGCTGATTACTTTAGGTTTGAGGTCACTGCCCCTACTGCAGAAAACCAGGAATCTACCTTTGAACTCATCTTTGACCTTCCTGATCTCCGTGAAGCAATTGGATTCCCTGCTGCAGACTCAATCAAGGGCAAGAAGGATTTTGATGATGTTTCCAACTGAAATGGCTATGCTACAAGGAGTGATGAATCTAGGGTATGAAGAACATCTGGCCAAAGTTGGAGACTTCAAGACCAAATGTTTATCCAGATTGTGGTGCACAATGTATGCTATTCTGAATAGGTGTCTGACTCCATCAGAGCGAGGGATGGATACCATGACCAAAGCCACACTCACCTTCCTCTATGGAGTTGCCTACAATCAACATTTCGACTACGCCGGTGTAGTATGGAATCAAATGGTCACCTTGGTCAAAAGAAAGAACAGGCAAAACAGAACCTACATTCCGTTCAAGCGCTTCTTCAGCCTTGTCATCCATCTTCTCCTACAACGTTATACCAATGTCCCAAAACTTCCAGAAGACCCAATTGCTATTCTCTCCCTGCAATGAAATACATTCAAGGAAGCACTGGTTCTGCTAATGTTGAACCCAAACCCATTCCCCACTTCCTACTCAGACTTCTTCACAAAAAGGACCCGGTACTAAAGGCTTACTTAGCATTAGTTGCACCTCCGGCCGCTGAATCTACTCAGAGGCCTTCCCAGGGTGTGCATAGGTCACTTGGTGAGGGGTCCGGTAGTCAAGCTAAGCAAAGGACACTAAGGGGAAAAGAAAAGAAAGTGATGTAGAGTTGATTGTACCGGTAAAGAAAAGAAAACCAAATCCCCCAGTTGTTATTCTTGAATCAAAACCCGAATCACCTCCCAAAACTTTCATTCACCAAAGAATTAAAACCGTTGCTTACCGCTCTCATAAACCATCTCAACACATCCGTTTTCCCTCCGATGATGAAGAAACTGAATCCGACTCTCCCCATGACAAATCACAACATATCCCTTCTGAAACAGACATTCCAGAAACCTCTCCAATTTCCCCAACCCAAGAATCAATTCATGTCTCTCCAGCTACCCAAGAAACACCCGAAGCTGTGACTGTGACATCATCCGGAAATGAGGCGGAGGATGAAGAATTTGTTGATAATATTCTGAATAGTGATTATGAGGAACCTCTTGAGCAAAGGTTTGAGCCTCAGGATGTAGATATGGAGGTACAAGGTAGATCTGAGGGTGAAGTTGAAAAACAGAGTGAGGTTGAGAGGTCAGAAACAGCGGACTCTACTCGAACATCTAGCCTTGAACCTTTACATGCACGAACCTCAACCCGATTCACTTCTGACTTCATGCAAGCTTTAGTTTCACTCCCTTTACCACCTCGATTTACAATTCAACCTGAGCACGTATACACCATCTTAAGTTCACTTGCACTCAACCCAAGTCTTCGTGACTTTGCACACCTCTGTGGTGTTGCCGGAACTCCAAGAGGGTCTTCATTCACTTTTGATACCCGAGGACGGAGGAAGTCCTACCAGTGCTAATATCATGCCAACACTGAACGTAGGCCTCACTTCTTTGCCTGAGAGGACTTTGGATTCTCCATTGACTTCACATTCAAGGATTGTTGAGTTAACGGGAAGCCTATGTGGCCCCGGTGAGGTATTTACACATGGTACATCTTACCATGGCCCCTCTGTTCTTAGTGAACAAGTTGGGGTTCAAACTTTACCCCTTACGGGCCATTCTCATGGCTCTGCAACTTTTCTCCGTGATCTTGCGGAAACACTCAGAGGGTCTTCTTCGGAAACCCGAGGACCGAGTGGAAGTCCTGGTGATGTGAATCCTGTGCTAACATCATTAGGCCCCAATATTCCTTCTGTGGAAACTAACATTGGGTTAACGGAGAGTCTGAGTGCCTCCGGAATTGACTCTACCCGGGTACCTCTCCGTGACAGTACGGAAACACTCAGAGGGTCTTCTTCGGAAACCCGAGGACCGAGTGGAAGTCCTGTGGATGTGAATTCCGTGCTAACATCCTCAGGCCCCAACATTCCTTGTGTGGAATCTGTTGGGACAACGGAGAGTCTGGTGCCTCCGGATCTCACCCTACAACAGTTCTTCTCGGTGAAGTTCCCGAAACACTTGTAGGGAGCTCATCCGTTGAGCCCCGAGGATCAAGTGGAAGCCCTACTGTCGCGATTTCTGTGCTAACGACTTTAGGCTCCAATGTCCATAGTGTTGGACCTCTTGGATCAACTGAGGGTCTTCGTGCCTCAGGCAGTGAATCTTTGCCCCAAACAGTTCACCTAGGTGGTGTTCCCGAAACATCCATAGAGACGTTGCTTCGTGCACCTCAAGGATTGGATGGTAGTCCTGCCATGGTGAATACAGTGCTAACCATGAGCGCGGGCCTCATGAAATCTACGAGTACGACTCCTTTATATCATACATCGGGGACGTCTCAAGAAAGAATAGTTTCGGTTGAAAAGCCAACTACGACTTCTGATTTCTTTGAGTCAACGGGTACTCTACGTGAGCCCGGAAGTGCTTTCCCCGAAAGAACCAGTCAGGGTTGGAAAGCCCAGACTGTTTCTCAAACTACTTCCCTTCCATCCTCATCTACACAACCACCCTCCACTTCTGAACCTCTCAGACTCCGCAGAACCCCCACATTCTCCATTCAAACATCTCAAATTCCCCGTGCCACAATGCTTAACACACTTCTCACTGAACTAACCTTAGCCGAAATACAACAATTACATCGTGAAAAACTCCGTTTAACCCGTCAAACCTCTGAGCTAACCGATGACCAAAACCTCCTCTATGAAATATTAAATTCAGAATCTCAACCACCATCCTTCCAAACAAACATTCCAACTCCTCCACCTCCACCACCACCACCTTCACAATCCCCTGAAACACAATCTCAACCAATTTCCCAAGCACAAACTCAATCAATTCCTCTACCACAAGCTCAACCTCATCAACTTCATGATTTTGTATTCAGATTAGCCTCCGATCTTGCAAATCTCACCAAAAGAGTAGAATCTCTCGAGACTTGTCGTCCAGCATCTCTTTCTTCCTCCCATCGCCATGATGACCCTGATTCCGAGGGTCCTCATGAGGGGGAGAACAGAGGAAGCCAGCTAGCAAAAATCGTTCATTCAAGTGCCCCTTCTGGAACAAGTTCTCAACAAGGCGGAGTTGCTAAAGAAGCTGAAAAAGGAAAAGGAGTTCAAGAAGGTCTGGTTGAAGGAATCGTTGAGGATGTCTCTAGTGATGAGGATAGGTCAAAGTTCGATGAGTTTGGTGATGACTATGATGATTATGGTGGTGATGATGAGGATGATGGTAATGATGGTGATGATGAAGGAGGCCATGGTTCTCAACCAATTCCGCTACAAGTTATTGAACCAACTGAAGTGTTAGCATTGACATGGAATTCGATTCAAGATTCAAGTTGGTTTGATGAAGAGATTTTTGAAACTGAGAAGGAGTACAATGAGATACCAGTTGATAAAGAAATGTACAATAACCAAAAGGAAGAAGTTATCGAGATAAGTTCAGGTGATGAAGAGTTTGACATCAACAAGTTGTTCCCAGAAGTCAAGGAAGAAGAAGTTGATGAGATGGAGACCGAGAACAGTGAAAAACAACAGGAATCTCAACCCGAGTCCTCTACTGCTCATGAAGTGCCATCCAATGAAGGGTTTGACTATGAAACTGTCGGAGATTTAGATGTTGATGATGAAGAGAATGCCTTGAATTATTTGGATGAAATGTTCAATAAATTCATGAATGAACCTGCCTCCAATCAACCAACCCCTTCAGTTCCACTCCCTCCAGTCAGAAATAACCCCGCTATCAGGCATTATAAACATGAAGGAAAATTCTTCAAAGACATAGAAAACCGGATAAGTCGAGCAGATGAGATCCCAAGAAGGAGAATAAGATTGCCATGGTTGGAAGAGAAGTTATTCCGAATTTATTCCAAGACTACTTTTGAACCAAACATCTATGAAGTGATTGCAAACAGCAACTTCAAAGTCAAAGGTGGTCTACAAACTGAGTATAAGGAAGCAATGAACTTCAAAATCAAAGATGAACTGTATCTTGAAGCCCAGGTCACCAACAACCCAATTCTTGTATTCATCAGGGTGTTTTGCACTATGAAGTCCAGGATTCTCATTCCCGTGTTTGAAGTAAAAAGAAAGGACGGAAAGATCTATAAGTTCTCAGAAGCCGACTTCATTGATCTCCCATTTAAAGAGATAATGGATATCTACAACTTTTTGAGACGTCAAGTAGTCCGAAAAGAACCAATGCAAATCGGAATGGATGCTATTAAGAGGTTCATGGACCAAATGATCAAAATCTTCTGCCTTCAAGACTTTCAAATGGGTGTCGAATCTGGTCGCTTCAAGATAAACCTCACAGTTCCCAACCAAACCCTTCCCGGTGTCAATCTTTATTCTATTCCACTGTTTCATGTCCTAGTTGAGCCCGAACTTGGATTTGTCTTTCTAAACAGCAAAATGGAAAGGATGTTCATCAGAGTAAAAGAACTGAGGAAGTATTCTGATGGCACTATCAACCTAGCTCTTGATATGTTCATAAGAATTCTCCGTATGAACAAAGTGAGCCAGATGCAACAAAAACTGATCTCTGCCATTATGAATCGAATGTTCGACCGAACCCACGAAATCAGACTCAGAGTTGAAATGAGGCAAATGGAAGAACTTCGAGGCGAAAGAAAGAAAAAGTTCATCAAAATCCATGTTCCCACAAGAAAGTACATTCCAAGAAATATCGTGGCTCCTCAATCCGACTTTCCTGAACACTTTGCTCCTGGAGCTCCTTACCTTCCTGGACAACACCTAAAACCTCATCCCTTGACTTGATTTATGACCAACTGATAGCTGAAAAGAACCAAAGGATTTATGGAAGAGGAAGAGGAAGAGGCCGAAGAGGAATGGGCTCATCATGTTTATTTAAAGACCGAAGACGATGCAACATTTACAATTCAACACCAAGGGGGAGATTGTTAGAAATTATAGTGGTGTTAAATTGTATTTACTTTTAATGTTCAAGGGGGCTTTATAGAACTTCATATATAGGTATAAAAGCCCCCCCTTTATTCCTTTTGATGTAACCTTTAACCATTTACTTAATTCCAATCTTTCTCTTTTACCTACATTCTCTCTCAAACCTCCATACACACACATCACCTTAATACACACACAAACACACGAATTCATATCATAAATCATATAATTATATACCCTCTACAGAACTAATGAATTTTTTATTCTCCAGAAATGCATTTGAAAATTAATTATTGTCAATTACTTAAGATAGCTGGGTATTTAAATTCTCGAGCAAGTTCAATACTATTTGCCAAATTATAGTACACATGATAATGGTATACAAATAAGGTGCCTTGTTTTCAATAATTGACAAATATAACCTTTATTTTGAGGCTATTATAGAAATTGCTATATACGAATTGCCTTATATTTGTTTGGTTTACTGTTATTGTCAATTACTTAAGATAGCTGGGTATTTAAATTCTCGAGCAAGTTCAATACTATTTGCCAAATTATAGTACACATGATAATGGTATACAAATAAGGTGCCTTGTTTTCAATAATTGACAAATATAACCTTTATTTTGAGGCTATTATAGAAATTGCTATATACGAATTGCCTTATATTTGTTTGGTTTACTGTTATTGTCAATTACTTAAGATAGCTGGGTATTTAAATTCTCGAGCAAGTTCAATACTATTTGCCAAATTATAGTACACATGATAATGGTATACAAATAAGGTGCCTTGTTTTCAATAATTGACAAATATAACCTTTATTTTGAGGCTATTATAGAAATTGCTATATACGAATTGCCTTATATTTGTTTGGTTTACTGTTATTGTCAATAACTAGTATCCGCGCAATGCAGTGAGAGTTTGACTAAATGTATAACGAAACTATTGATTAGCATTTAAGGTGTAATAGTATGTTATAATTTCGAGTCTTAACATTTTAATAGTTTAAGAAAAAGATGTAAAATCTTGATAACGTAATTATAGATGAATTAACTGTTTATTATGATAATCTTTGTTTTTCTGAATACGTTCAGGCTCTTTTATTATTAATCTTATCTCCAAAGTGAATGTAATGTTGACTAGGCACCTACGTTAGTGAGAGTATCTTTCTTTATTTACATTAAATTACCTAAAATGGCCCTTAACAAGATAAAATCAAAGGATTTTGGGCCAAACTTAATCTCATAAATATCTTGTAATCGTTAAGGGACCGAAAGGTAAATTTTAGATTGGAATCTTACTAAAGGAGAAAGTATGGGAAGTTTTGCGATCTATTGTGGAAAGAGATTTATACTCTTCTAGCTTTGACCAAGACTTGTAAGATACTTGCTTATAACATATTAACTTTCGTGGTTAAACATGCAGGAACCGAATCAAATCCATTTTCTCTTGATGCATTAGCAGTTTTCCTACATCGTGTACTTAACAGAGTTGATCATCCTGTATGTTTGAATTGTTTTTTGGGTTTAAGCTATATACTCGCTATATATGTTCCGTTTTGTCCCAATATACGTAATGGGTTACAAAAAATACCAATGTACGTAAGCATTCATTAGAACAAAATTTGGAAGTATGTTATATACTTTGGTATTTTTTTTTTGTTGATTCATTAGAACAAAATTTGGAAGTATGTTATATACTTTGGTATTTTTTTTTTTGGGGCTAATGGCTTGGAAAGGTATCCAACTATCCTAAAAATGCTTTAGCAGGTACACATTTTTAAAAACGTCTATGGTAGGGTATAAACTACCAAAAAATTCCAATGTGGGTACCATACAACCATAAAAGTTCTAATGTGGGTACCATACAACAATAAAAAGTTCTAATGTGGGTACCATAGAAACTCTAATGTGGGTATCAAAAACCCACATTAGAGCTTTTTCGTAGTTAATATCCCAACTTAGACGTTTTTAAAAGTGGATACCCGGTAAAGCTTTTTTTGGCGTAGTTACATACCTTTTCAAACTAATACCCCCTTTTTTTTAGTTCTACACGGGAATAAAATTTGAAAGTATGTTACGTACATTGGTATTTGTTGGAGTTCATTACCTACATTGGGACAAAATAGAAAGTATGTAGTCAATCAATAGCTTAAGCCCTTTTTTTTTTCTTTCATATATGCATTTGTGTTTTCCCTCATAATGGGTTTCTAAACACTTATTTAACCCTTTGCTGTTCAATACGAAGGGCAATCTCCATAAATCTAGTTCAAATGTTGGAAACGTGTTGTTAATGTTCTATCACCTATATGATGGAAGGGTATGTCACCTCTGGGCCCCATGCTTTATTTTATTGTAAAGACCGTTGCTTCAGTTGTTCTCTATTCACATTTCAGAACCATAAAGAGTTTGAGAGTGAACTTATTGAGCGTTTTGGGTCACTTGTGAAAATGCCTCTCCTGAAATCTGAAAGGTAATGCAATTTCCACCCATTTGATAATTCTGATAGTCGCCCAAATATTAATTTATGCATAAAATGTCCTATACTCTCTTGTTCATCAGATTACATTGTTGTTTATAAAATATAATACATTACAGTTTTGTAAACTAATTATTTCTGAAAAAGTTACAGTTTAGGTTGACCTGACCCCTTTTGACATATAACCAACCCACCTGACTTTGCAATTTTGCCACGATACTGGATGTTTAACGTGACATGTTTTCTTTTTATTTGGTATGTAAAGGAACCCAATACCTGATTCAGTGAAGACAGTATTGGAAGAGGGTATAACTTTATACCAGCTTGATCCTAATATGAACGAAAGGTTGTGTTGGGAGTGGTTTCTTTATTTTTTTCTTTTACTTATACTTTAAATTTTATTTTATTCCATTAAATCTATGTGCAGATCAGAGTCCATTGGAAGGTGGAAAGAGTGGGAGAAGCAACTCAAGGATGTTTTATTTAGAAATGCTGAGTATTTAACATCTATTCAGGTAACGTGTTTATGTTAACCAATGTTTGCAAGCTATCATTTATATAATAAAAGAAGTTGACCCAAAACTCAATTAACCAATCATAATTTTCAATTTGTTAAAATCAGGACTATGCTTATACAGTAAACCTAAAAAAGCAAATAAATTACAAGTATGCTATTATATTCTTTTAAATAAAGCTAATATATAAATAAACCAAAAGAAACACATAAATTACAAACATGCCATTGAGTTGTCTACATTATCAAAAATAATATATTAGGAAACTAAAAATATTTTACTAATTGAATCATGATTATATGTAATCTTATTTTTTTTATTTATATGTATTCTTGTGTTTAATATATCAAGTCAACTAATTATAAATGTCATTGAGTTGTTAAAAACAACTATTATAATTTTATTTAAAAAGCTCAAAGATTAACTAAAAGACAAAAATTAAAAAATTAAAATCATACCTTCTATAAAAAATCAACACGTACTTCGTTTTTTAACATCGTTATTTTAATTATTTTCGTGTGTATACACGAGACTAAAATCTAGTAATATAATAATTTATAGAAGATATTAATCTTCAAAAATTTCTAAACGGCATAACTTCCGAATTCATAGATTGCCAAAATTGAGATTGCCATCACAATCATTTTTATAATATATATTTATTTATAAATATGGTATTTATCGTATTATAATTCATAAAAGCTTGTAAAACACAATTGTATTAATTATATATTTATTTATAAATTATAAATATGGTATTTATCGTATAACGTATTAATTACTAGTCTCTAAGGCCCGTCTGATGGACGTGTGGTTTTAAATGAAATAGAGATAGCTTTCGCTTCAATTTATTTTTTAAAAAATAAAGGTATACGAAAAGAACAATGTAAGTTTGATTAAAATTGAATACCTACAAACTTTTAATTTCTAAAAGATGGTTATTGGACAAATTTTTTTAATTCATTCAAGAAATCTAAACATAAACATAGGTTATATATAAAAGAAAGTAACAGTTATATTTTTATTACAAATATTTGAAATACTAAATACATTTCTAAATAATATCGTCAAAACATAGTTTGAAACAAAATAATCAACATAACATGACATCCAAGAATTAATTTAAACAAAAGCCTAAAATCATAAGAAGAATAATGAAACTATACCTACTGTCATGAAAATAAAAATTATAAGAGAAGAAAAGAAGATATAAGAACCAGTACAACAAAAGAACCAAACTGATATAGTCTACCCGCTATCATCAAGAGCATCGATCGAACTTGCATCCCACTCATCCCATCTATGTTATCAATAATCTATTCATCTTTTTAATCATTCAAGAAATCTAAACATAAACATAGGTTATATATAAAAGAAAGTAACAGTTATATTTTTATTACAAATATTTGAAATACTAAATACATTTCTAAATAATATCGTCAAAACATAGTTTGAAACAAAATAATCAACATAACATGACATCCAAGAATTAATTTAAACAAAAGCCTAAAATCATAAGAAGAATAATGAAACTATACCTACTGTCATGAAAATAAAAATTATAAGAGAAGAAAAGAAGATATAAGAACCAGTACAACAAAAGAACCAAACTGATATAGTCTACCCGCTATCATCAAGAGCATCGATCGAACTTGCATCCCACTCATCCCATCTATGTTATCAATAATCTATTCATCTTTTTAATCATTATAATCCATGTGTGGCTTTGCATAATCAGACACTTCATCCTTAACAACCTTATTAGTGCAAACGCCACTACGCTACCACCTGGGGCAAAAAACATAACCTTAACAAAACTGAACCACACCAGATAGACCAAGTATGAAAGACCATACCTCCAGTACCTCTAATTCATATTTGAAGTCGCTAACCCATTGACATTCACACTTTGTAGCCTTAATACATGATTACGACTGCTAAATTTATAATAGCGTGTATATAGAATCAAACTTCATAAACTACAAATTACCACAACAAATGGTACATGAGTGCTAATACTCCATACTTGCAGGGGAACTTTGTGTGTGTTCAAAAGCAAATGGCCTGAGTTTGTCTGCATACAAACACAACAAAAGAATATATCAGAATTACCAACTATATTAACACCACATAGTGTTGAAATAAGCTGTGACTATTGAAAAATGTATTTGACTAAAGAACATATAAAATGCCTCCATTGAATTTTTGTCACTAAATATGATATCAAGGTTTTGAGAAACGACAAGATTTTTTTTTTTTTTTTTTTTTATATAATATTTCTTTTCCAACATTCTTATATTCCATAAATCGTGTCATGAATGACATCACCATGATTTAATAAAAGACATTTATTTATTTACAATGATTTAAATACAATCTGAATATCGTACAACCAACCCATCTGGTATCAATGCAAATGAGTAAGCTACTTGTACCATTTAAGCAACTAGTACAAGCTTCACAGTAGTTGTCTTCATCCTTTAATAAGCATCTACAAAATAATAAACACATGAAACGTAAGTCATATGCTTAGTGAGTACAAAGATGCATACAACTCAATATTGGCATTCATATACAATTTCATTCATATCCTCATTCTACACTCCTTCGCATTAAATCATGTATCAAATCAATCAACATATATTCTTTCATAATCAAATTATATATCCATTTATATGTCCATCTCGTATAACCATACCATATCTGGGTTCATACCACGCAGGTGGTACATCGGATAACCATTTCCATTCAATTCATATCATCGTTTATATATGCAAGTCCATACCATACCAATATCATGGTCATAACCATAACTATCCATTCCATGTTCAAATCATACATACAACTTCATACCCAATAGATATCATATACATACTCGTTCGTATTAGATTCATGTCATCAATGATACACTAATATCATCATTTAGCAACAGTGATTCCGCTACAGTGATTCCATTCCGCTACGGTGATTCCGTTCCGCTACAGTGATTCCATTCCGCTACGGTGATTCCGTTCCGCTACTATTCCGGCCACCGGCGCGTGAACGCGCGTGGCCCATTTTCCGGCCACCGGATTTTCGCAGTTTTTCCAGTTTTTATTATTGGTCAAGTCTGTCCAGTCAATTTTTGAATCCGAGCACTTTGTTTTTCTGCCCCGTTCTTCGTATTCGTGTACGAATCGGCAAGTTCAAATTCTTCGGTTTATTATTATTTTTCAATGAGAAAAACACCTCTGACCACTTCCAGAAACAACCACCGCTGCCACTACCTGCCGCCAGTCAAAGATGCCGGAATATCCGTTTGAAAGTGTCCGAACCTGTCAAAAATGGTTGAACCTGTCTAGTCTGAATCTGTCAACCATTTTTGAACCTGTCTATATGGTTGAACCTGTCTGATTCTGTATGAACCTGTCAACCATTTATGAACCTGTCAAAATGGTTGAACCTGTCTGTCTGAACCTATCAACCATTTCTGAACCTGTCTGATTCTGTATGAACCTGTCAACCATTTATGAACCTGTCAAAATGGTTGAACCTGTCTGCTTTCTTCTAAACCTGTCAACCTATTCTGGACTGTCAAAGTCTGTCTGAATCTATCAACCATTTCTGAACCTGTCTGATTCTGTATGAACCTGTCAACCATTTATGAACCTGTCAAAATGGTTGAACCTGTCTGCTTTCTGAACCTATCAACCATTTCTGAACCTGTCTGATTCTGTCTGAACCTGTCAACCATTCTGAACCTGTCAAGAATTGGTTGAATCTGTCTGAACCTGTCAACCATTCTGAACCTGTCAATAATGTTGAATCTGTCTGAACATGTCAACCAATTCTGACCCATTAGAATTGGTTGAACCTGTCTAAACAACCTGTCTGAACCTGTTAACTAATTTTGACAAATCAAAATTAGTCTGAATCTGTTAAAACTGTCTGAACCCGTCAGAGCCATCTGACTCAGAAACCACAGACCCGATTACGGAGGAATGTCCTTTCTTTCCAACGTCCTCCATTCCAACCGTCTGATCCATTTCCATTTCCTAATATTTCCGAGTCAGGCATTATCCCGATCAGTATTGTCTCATCTGTTCTGATCGCCCCTCCGACTAGAAACCGTTGCCTATGTCCCTCAGGTGAAGTCTATCATGATATACCTATTACCCGCCAATCTGGACACACCACCCGTTATCCCATCCAGGATTATGTTACTTTACGGTATAATCATACATGGGATCCTGAACCGCTTCCTCCTGGAAGCGTATTATTGGTTGTCTTTGGGTATTCAAGGGTTATTCTCAGGCTTATGGCATTGATTACGATGAGACATTTTCTCCAGTAGCCAAAATGCCATCAGTTCGCATTTGTATCTCTCTGGCGGCCTATTAATCATTGGCCACTCCATCAGCTTGATGTCAAGAACGCATTTCTTAATGGTGTTCTTGAGGAGGAGGTTTATATGGAGCAGCCACCCGGCTTTATTGTTAAGGAGGAGGCTTCGAAAGTATGCAGATTACGCCGATCACTTTATGGTCTTAGCAGTCCTTAGAGCACCGCTTACTCAAGACCCTTGCTGACACCGTTTACACAAGACCCTCGCTGGCATCGGTTTACTCTGTTACCCTCTTGGCAGCAGTTTACTCAAGTCCCTCGGAGGCAACTGTTCACTCAAGTCCCTCGCAGGCAACTGTTAGCTCAAGTCCCTGGCAGGCATTGTTCGCTCAAGTCCCTCGTTGGCAACTTAACCTGGAAATACCTGCCCTGTTGCAGGTAGTCTCAGTTTATTACACTAAAGTTGATCCTCCGTCAATACAGCCAATAAATGTCAAGACAGAGTTTCAGCCTGCAGATATCCTCGCCAAACCACTCCGGAAGAACTCAAATAGATTTCATATGTAGCAAGTTGGGCATGATTAACATCTATGCTCCAACTTGAGGAGGAGTGTTAGTTGTGAATACTTATTAGCTTAATGACCTAGTTGTAATTATAGAGGTCCTTACCATGTAATTATTAATTTAGTTTAGGTCCCTCATTCCCATCAATCAAGTTTACAACCAATCAATTACCACTTGGTAATAAACATAAAAACGATAACCCCCAAAATCATTATGCACCATAACATCGACTTAGCTTGCATCCTTCCTATTCAAACAAACCTTTGAGCCATTTAAATTTTGATTTAGATTATAAGACCATAGCCATTGTAAAGTTCATTCAAATACCTTTCAAATGACAGCTTATACGCCCCAAACCGAGTTACGAGTCAAAAGTTATGGCCTTTTAAAAACTGACCCAGACTGATCTGCAGGTTGGGACGGCCGTGACAAGTCGGGACGGGCGTGCCACACCTGCAGGTCAGTTTTCTGACCCCGAACACTGTCCAGACCTGTTCCATTCCATTCCGAGGCCTATACTCATTTTCAAAACACCCAAAACTTGCAGATTACAACATATATACATATCGGACGTATCTTATTTGCCCGTTTCTAATTTGACCACTCTAAGACTAAACGGGTCAAAATGACCACTTTGGCTCTTTTGGCCGTTTTAAAACTCAACACTAACCAAACGACCTCCGATTCAACTCATATTTTCCAGAAACGTCTAAATGACCATTTAAGACATGTCAAAGTCATTATACACAAATTTTGACCCATAAATATCCAAACGGGTCAAGATGCCATAAAGGCCAAACCAACATTACATATTACGTAAACTTGCATAAAACAACCATACAACTACCATTCACATTCATATTTTCCAGATTCACATAAATACATATAATGGACGTTTCCAACTCAACAAGTTTTACTCTCGGACCCGTATGGCCCATTTCCACTCGTTACTCATCTAGAATACCATAATGGCCTAAATGGTCAATTCTAAACCATACGACCTTTTCATTACTTCCAAATTTCCAGAATTGACTTAATACATATAACGGACATATTCAACTTAACAAACTCTGTTCTCGGCCCCATATGACCCGTTTCCACTCATTACTCGTCTAAATCATCAAAATGGCCTAAATGACCAATTCCAACTTATACGATCCTCTAATTACCTCATATTTTTAAGAAATTCTTATAATTACATATCAAATATAATTCAATCCATTTTTCAACATTTCGGACCCATTCGGGTCAAACGGGTCAAACACCCTTATTTAGCCAAACATAATCAATTTCTTTTAAACTAAGGCTCGTATATCATATATTCATTCGGGGCTTATTTATTTCATTACATACACAAATCGATCACATAATCATCATCAAGTCGCTATTTCCACATTCAATCATTTATATGCTATCAAATAACCAAATGTCACACATCATTCACATTATCGACATATCATTTAAATAACCATATACATACATATATATACACGAGATATCACGAGTCACACGATATGTATCTATCAATACATATCGTGTTCACGAAGTATTTGTACTCACCTCATTGACGACACGCATACGCAACCACAAACCTTTCCATAGCTCAATTCACCTATTTACATCATAATCATCATATTCAGATATGTTGTCTTTTTCTCACTTTTTATTACCCAATATAACCCTAACCACTTTTCATCATATCCTTATTACCTTTGATCATTTTCCTAGAAAACCATCACTTTTCTCAACACTTTATTGTCACCAACCGTGACAGAAAAACAGTCCCGGAATTTAACCAATTTTTAATATATCCTTTCTAATATTGTATAGATGCTATAAAATAAATATGGACCCCAAGGGTCACCTTTTCTTAACCCAATTTATTTTTAATCATAATAATAAAACTATGAAAATAATAGAAATAATACCTTTTAGGGACCAAATCAAGGTTTCTAACTATCCCCAAGTGATCCAGGACATTTGATTTAGCTAGGAAATCTGTCATTAAGCACCTCTCTCTTTCCTCTCTCTCCTCTTCTTTCTTTCTCTTTTTCTTTCTTTCTTTCTTTCTTTCTCTCTCTCTTTCTTTCTTTCTTTCTTTCTTAACGTGTAAGTATATATATAGATAGGTAGATTAGATAGGATAGAATAGATAGATAATAGGTATAATGGTTAGTTACCACTATACCCCCAACACTTAAATTCTTTTCTTTTTCTTTTCATAATATCCAAATGGTAATATCCTTATAATTAAAATATTACTTAATCTCGAAATAATAATATAAAATGTCCTTTTTAGATTTGGGGTGTTACAATTCTCCCCCACTTAGACTATTCGCGTCCCGCGAATTTCCTGGTTCTATGCCCACCATATCTTTCTATTCACACATAACTACTCGTTTCATCATTCTAGCAAATCCTCATAACACATATTCATAATTACAATAGCCTACGTGGCTACATCAATTTCAAACAAATTCCATAGCTTCTCTAGCCATGCTTATCCAAATTCACATTCAATAGCTATAACTAGCAGTCATTTATCAGTTTCATATTCAATCATATCAATAATCCAAATATCTCAATTAACGAGTCCAATACAACCATTTAACACACAGTTGAATACATCAATATTAATAATTAATCATGTATAACCCCTTTCAATCACGTATCAATCATTTCAATCGTATCAAATCAATACTAAGCCTCATTCAAATCATAATTAGCCCAATCGAGTTTAATGTGTTTATATTTAATAGTTAAAAGAAACAGCGTCCCATTTCTTTCAATTATTAAACCATAAACACATCTCACTTCATGTATTAATTATAATTCTTATGAGACACCACATACATTTCATACAGCTATTTATCAATTTATCTCAGTCATCGTATTCAAATTTCCAATCATCTATTATAGTATCACATTATCTGGGATTCCCCCCCCCCCCCCCCACTTGGGCATTTATCATTAACGTTTTGCTTCCATATAATAACATAACATTCATCTCTCATTAGCATATATCATCAATTCAATCAAGTTTAATACATCATATCAAGCTAATTCATTTCATTGCTAGTGAACTTTCTTGTTCATACATCATTTTCAAGTAATGTTATTACGGGTCTTTGTTCAATCAATTTCCCGTTTTCATTTTCAATTCATTTTCCATCATAATTCCCTTCTCGGGTCATATCATTACCATATCACATTTCATTCAATCGTTTACATCATATCTCAGTCTTATCTTTTCCAATACAATGTGATAGATAAATAACATCCCAGTTGGTTTTACACCACAGTAGCCATCTCAACCATTTCATCATGGTTAAATGGTAAAACAAATCATATACGGGTTTATCATTTCATATATCATGTCCGTCTACAACGGTAAACAGTAGCTCACATGACCACCGCAGTCGAATCATATGGCTGTTTCCAATCAAATCAAGATCAATATAGTTCATATGGCCACCGCAGTCGATCCATATGATTGTTTCCCATAACTCAATATCATTTATGTTTTTTTATTATTTATTTCATTTTCTATTTCATTATTTCTTTTATTATTCACAACAATATGCGCATACTAAAATCAACTCATTTCCATCCGAGCTATCTCATACGTATGGCATTCTCATCTCATTCGAGCTATCTCATACGTATGGCATTCTCATCAACCCGTTTGGTTACCGCAGTCAACCAAATGTAGGCCACCGCAGTCGACCTAGTTCATGTGCTCACCGGTGAGTCTTTCTCAATCAATTCAATATCAATGTAGCACACATGGATACCGCAGTCAACCATGTGGCTATTTCTCGCGTGGCTACCGCAGTCAACCACGTCTTTAGTTTCACATATCAATATCAATGTAGCACACATGGATACCGCAGTCAACCATGTGGCTATTTCTCGCGTGGCTACCGCAGTCAACCACGTCTTTAATCAATCCGTTTATCTCATCAGTATGCGCATACTCTTGCTACTTACCTAATGAATAATCCATGACTTTGATAAGCCCACATCATATCATGTAATCATAAACACGTTGGCCAGACGCCCCCATGATTACATCATACCATATGCTTCTTATCAAACCCACTTCATATCCCAAATTCACATAGCCATTACCAAGTAATTTCACATAAGCATACAATTCAATTCATTATCCTTAAGTTTCGTTATCATTCCAGTTCAACATGCTCAATTCATTCTCGTTTCATATTTCTCAATTCAAGTTTTTATAGAATTTCATCATTCATTGGCCCGTAGGCAATCTTTCATATTTTCAGTTTATTCATACCTTAGCTGTTCAGTAGTGCCCACATGGCTCAGTTTGTTATTTCTCATCAAATTCTATCATGTGTTTGCCTTCACGGCATAGCCCAAATAATGCTATTTATCATATAGCATATATATACATATATCCATATACCAAGGTAAACATATATTCCTATTCATCATTCATAAAATTTTCATATTACTCAAATTAACTTCGTTAAATGCTTCCATACTCCAATATAAAACCACCTATCTCTATTATAGCCATTCACATTCTATGGTTTAAGTTTAGGCATCCTAACAAAAATCGAATACCTAAATCTCTTAAACCTTTGCTCTGATACCAACTTGAAAGAACTGAACTCGATAAACCGAAAACACAAGATTTTTTTTTTTTTTTTTTATTTTTTTTTTAACTTATATCCATAAATCGTGTCATGAATGACATCACCATGATTTAATAAAAGACATTTATTTATTTACAATGATTTAAATACAATCTGAATATCGTACAACCAACCCATCTGGTATCAATGCAAATGAGTAAGCTACTTGTACCATTTAAGCAACTAGTACAAGCTTCACAGTAGTTGTCTTCATCCTTTAATAAGCATCTACAAAATAATAAACACATGAAACGTAAGTCATATGCTTAGTGAGTACAAAGATGCATACAACTCAATATTGGCATTCATATACAATTTCATTCATATCCTCATTCTACACTCCTTCGCATTAAATCATGTATCAAATCAATCAACATATATTCTTTCATAATCAAATTATATATCCATTTATATGTCCATCTCGTATAACCATACCATATCCGGGTTCATACCACGCAGGTATCATCTGGATAACCATTTCCATTCAATTCATATCATCGTTTATATATGCAAGTCCCTACCATACATATCATGGTCATAACCATAACTATCCATTCCATGTTCAAATCATACATACAACTTCATACCCAATAGATATCATATACATACTCGTTCGTATTAGATTCATGTCATCAATGATACACTAATATCATCATTTAGCTTACAAGTCACTAAATCATTCAATATCAATCAAGTTTACAACCAATCAATTACCACTGGGAATAAACATAAAAACGATAACCCCCAAAATCATTATGCACCATAACATCGACTTAGCTTGCATCCTTCCTATTCAAACAAACCTTTGAGCCATTTAAATTTTGATTTAGATTATAAGACCATAGCCATTGTAAAGTTCATTCAAATACCTTTCAAATGACAGCTTATACGCCCCAAACCGAGTTACGAGTCAAAAGTTATGGCCTTTTAAAAACTGACCCAGACTGATCTGCAGGTTGGGACGGCCGTGACAAGTCGGGACGGGCGTGCCACACCTGCAGGTCAGTTTTCTGACCCCGAACACTGTCCAGACCTGTTCCATTCCATTCCGAGGCCTATACTCATTTTCAAAACACCCAAAACTTGCAGATTACAACATATATACATATCGGACGTATCTTATTTGCCCGTTTCTAAATTTGACCACTCTAAGACTAAACGGGTCAAAATGACCACTTTGGCTCTTTTGGCCGTTTTAAAACTCAACACTAACCAAACGACCTCCGATTCAACTCATATTTTCCAGAAACGTCTAAATGACCATTTAAGACATGTCAAAGTCATTATACACAAATTTTGACCCATAAATATCCAAACGGGTCAAGATGCCATAAAGGCCAAACCAACATTACATATTACGTAAACTTGCATAAAACAACCATACAACTACCATTCACATTCATATTTTCCAGATTCACATAAATACATATAATGGACGTTTCCAACTCAACAAGTTTTACTCTCGGACCCGTATGGCCCATTTCCACTCGTTACTCATCTAGAATACCATAATGGCCTAAATGGTCAATTCTAAACCATACGACCTTTTCATTACTTCCAAATTTCCAGAATTGACTTAATACATATAACGGCATATTCAACTTAACAAACTCTGTTCTCGGCCCCATATGACCCGTTTCCACTCATTACTCGTCTAAATCATCAAAATGGCCTAAATGACCAATTCCAACTTATACGATCCTCTAATTACCTCATATTTTTAAGAAATTCTTATAATTACATATCAAATATAATTCAATCCATTTTTCAACATTTCGGACCCATTCGGGTCAAACGGGTCAAACACCCTTATTTAGCCAAACATAATCAATTTCTTTTAAACTAAGGCTCGTATATCATATATTCATTCGGGGCTTATTTATTTCATTACATACACAAATCGATCACATAATCATCATCAAGTCGCTATTTCCACATTCAATCATTTATATGCTATCAATAACCAAATGTCACACATCATTCACATTATCGACATATCATTTAAATAACCATATACATACATATATATACACGAGATATCACGAGTCACACGATATGTATCTATCAATACATATCGTGTTCACGAAGTATTTGTACTCACCTCATTGACGACACGCATACGCAACCACAAACCTTTCCATAGCTCAATTCACCTATTTACATCATAATCATCATATTCAGATATGTTGTCTTTTTCTCACTTTTTATTACCCAATATAACCCTAACCACTTTTTCTCACTTTTGATCATTTTCCTAGAAAACCATCACTTTTCTCAACACTTTATTGTCACCAACCGTGACAGAAAAACAGTCCGGAATTTAACCAATTTTTAATATATCCTTTCTAATATTGTATAGATGCTATAAAATAAATATGGACCCCAAGGGTCACCTTTTCTTAACCCAATTTATTTTTAATCATAATAATAAAACTATGAAAATAATAGAAATAATACCTTTTAGGGACCAAATCAAGGTTTCTAACTATCCCCAAGTGATCCAGGACATTTGATTTAGCTAGGGGCAAAGTCTCTCCCAAATCTCTCTCCTCTTTCCCGATCTCTCTCCCAATCTCTCTTGTCTCTCTTTTCTTTCTTTTCTTAGTCTTTTCTTTCTTTCTTTCTTTTCTTAACGTGTAAGTATATATATAGATAGGTAGATTAGATAGGATAGAATAGATAGATAATAGGTATAATGGTTAGTTACCACTATACCCCCAACACTTAAATTCTTTTCTTTTTCTTTTCATAATATCCAAATGGTAATATCCTTATAATTAAAATATTACTTAATCTCGAAATAATAATATAAAATGTCCTTTTTAGATTTGGGGTGTTACAATTCTCCCCCACTTAGACTATTCGCGTCCCTCTAATTCCGGTTCTCGGCCCACCATATCTTTCTATTCACACATAACTACTCGTTTCATCATTCTAGCAAATCCTCATAACACATATTCATAATTACAATAGCCTACGTGGCTACATCAATTTCAAACAAATTCCATAGCTTCTCTAGCCATGCTTATCCAAATTCACATTCAATAGCTATAACTAGCAGTCATTTATCAGTTTCATATTCAATCATATCAATAATCCAAATATCTCAATTAACGAGTCCAATACAACCATTTAACACACAGTTGAATACATCAATATTAATAATTAATCATGTATAACCCCTTTCAATCACGTATCAATCATTTCAATCGTATCAAATCAATACTAAGCCTCATTCAAATCATAATTAGCCCAATCGAGTTTAATGTGTTTATATTTTAATAGTTAAAAGAAACAGCGTCCCATTTCTTTCAATTATTAAACCATAAACACATCTCACTTTCATGTATTAATTATAATTCTTATGAGACACCACATACATTTCATACAGCTATTTATCAATTTATCTCAGTCATCGTATTCAAATTTCCAATCATCTATTATAGTATCACATTATCTGGGATTCCCCCCCCCCCCCCCCCCCCCACTTGGGCATTTATCATTAACGTTTTGCTTCCATATAATAACATAACATTCATCTCTCATTAGCATATATCATCAATTCAATCAAGTTTAATACATCATATCAAGCTAATTCATTTCATTGCTAGTGAACTTTCTTGTTCATACATCATTTCAAGTAATGTTATTACGGGTCTTTGTTCAATCAATTTCCCGTTTTCATTTTCAATTCATTTTCCATCATAATTCCCTTCTCGGGTCATATCATTACCATATTCACATTTCATTCAATCGTTTACATCATATCTCAGTCTTATCTTTTCCAATACAATGTGATAGATAAATAACATCCCAGTTGGTTTTTACACCACCAGTAGCCATCTCAACCATTTCATCATGGTTAAATGGTAAAACAAATCATATACGGGTTTATCATTTCATATATCATGTCCGTCTACAACGGTAAACAGTAGCTCACATGACCACCGCAGTCGAATCATATGGCTGTTTCCAATCAAATCAAGATCAATATAGTTCATATGGCCACCGCAGTCGATCCATATGATTGTTTCCCATAACTCAATATCATTTATGTTTTTTATTATTTATTTCATTTTCTATTTCATTATTTCTTTTATTATTCACAACAATATGCGCATACTAATCAACTCATTTCCATCCGAGCTATCTCATACGTATGGCATTCTCATCTCATTCGAGCTATCTCATACGTATGGCATTCTCATCAACCCGTTTGGTTACCGCAGTCAACCAAATGTAGGCCACCGCAGTCGACCTAGTTCATGTGCTCACCGGTGAGTCTTTCTCAATCAATTCAATATCAATGTAGCACACATGGATACCGCAGTCAACCATGTGGCTATTTCTCGCGTGGCTACCGCAGTCAACCACGTCTTTAGTTTCACATATCAATATCAATGTAGCACACATGGATACCGCAGTCAACCATGTGGCTATTTCTCGCGTGGCTACCGCAGTCAACCACGTCTTTAGTTTCACATATCAATATCAATGTAGCACACATGGATACCGCAGTCAACCATGTGGCTATTTCTCGCGTGGCTACCGCAGTCAACCACGTCTTTAATCAATCCGTTTATCTCATCAGTATGCGCATACTCTTGCTACTTACCTAATGAATAATCCATGACTTTGATAAGCCCACATCATATCATGTAATCATAAACACGTTGGCCAGACGCCCCATGATTACATCATACCATATGCTTCTTATCAAACCCACTTCATATCCCAAATTCACATAGCCATTTACCAAGTAATTTCACATAAGCATACAATTCAATTCATTATCCTTAAGTTTCGTTATCATTCCAGTTCAACATGCTCAATTCATTCTCGTTTCATATTTCTCAATTCAAGTTTTTATAGAATTTTCATCATTCATTGGCCCGTAGGCAATCTTTCATATTTTCAGTTTATTCATACCTTAGCTGTTCAGTAGTGCCCACATGGCTCAGTTGTTATTTCTCATCAAATTCTATCATGTGTTTGCCTTCACGGCATAGCCCAAATAATGCTATTTATCATATAGCATATATATACATATATCCATATACCAAGGTAAACATATATTCCTATTCATCATTCATAAAATTTTCATATTACTCAAATTAACTTCGTTAAATGCTTCCATACTCCAATATAAAACCACCTATCTCTATTATAGCCATTCACATTCTATGGTTTAAGTTTAGGCATCCTAACAAAAATCGAATACCTAAATCTCTTAAACCTTTGCTCTGATACCATTTGTAACGTCCCAAAAATTGAAATCGATTACACAAGATTTTTTTATTTTTTTTTTTATATATATTTCTTTTTCCAACATTCTTATATTCCATAAATCGTGTCATGAATGACATCACCATGATTTAATAAAAGACATTTATTTATTTACAATGATTTAAATACAATCTGAATATCGTACAACCAACCCATCTGGTATCAATGCAAATGAGTAAGCTACTTGTACCATTTAAGCAACTAGTACAAGCTTCACAGTAGTTGTCTTCATCCTTTAATAAGCATCTACAAAATAATAAACACATGAAACGTAAGTCATATGCTTAGTGAGTACAAAGATGCATACAACTCAATATTGGCATTCATATACAATTTCATTCATATCCTCATTCTACACTCCTTCGCATTAAATCATGTATCAAATCAATCAACATATATTCTTTCATAATCAAATTATATATCCATTTATATGTCCATCTCGTATAACCATACCATATCCGGGTTCATACCACGCAGGTATCATCTGGATAACCATTTCCATTCAATTCATATCATCGTTTATATATGCAAGTCCATACCATACCAATATCATGGTCATAACCATAACTATCCATTCCATGTTCAAATCATACATACAACTTCATACCCAATAGATATCATATACATACTCGTTCGTATTAGATTCATGTCATCAATGATACACTAATATCATCATTTAGCTTACAAGTCACTAAATCATTCAATATCAATCAAGTTTACAACCAATCAATTACCACTTGGTAATAAACATAAAAACGATAACCCCCAAAATCATTATGCACCATAACATCGACTTAGCTTGCATCCTTCCTATTCAAACAAACCTTTGAGCCATTTAAATTTTGATTTAGATTATAAGACCATAGCCATTGTAAAGTTCATTCAAATACCTTTCAAATGACAGCTTATACGCCCCAAACCGAGTTACGAGTCAAAAGTTATGGCCTTTTAAAAACTGACCCAGACTGATCTGCAGGTTGGGACGGCCGTGACAAGTCGGGACGGGCGTGCCACACCTGCAGGTCAGTTTTCTGACCCCGAACACTGTCCAGACCTGTTCCATTCCATTCCGAGGCCTATACTCATTTTCAAAACACCCAAAACTTGCAGATTACAACATATATACATATCGGACGTATCTTATTTGCCCGTTTCTAAATTTGACCACTCTAAGACTAAACGGGTCAAAATGACCACTTTGGCTCTTTTGGCCGTTTTAAAACTCAACACTAACCAAACGACCTCCGATTCAACTCATATTTTCCAGAAACGTCTAAATGACCATTTAAGACATGTCAAAGTCATTATACACAAATTTTGACCCATAAATATCCAAACGGGTCAAGATGCCATAAAGGCCAAACCAACATTACATATTACGTAAACTTGCATAAAACAACCATACAACTACCATTCACATTCATATTTTCCAGATTCACATAAATACATATAATGGACGTTTCCAACTCAACAAGTTTTACTCTCGGACCCGTATGGCCCATTTCCACTCGTTACTCATCTAGAATACCATAATGGCCTAAATGGTCAATTCTAAACCATACGACCTTTTCATTACTTCCAAATTTCCAGAATTGACTTAATACATATAACGGACATATTCAACTTAACAAACTCTGTTCTCGGCCCCATATGACCCGTTTCCACTCATTACTCGTCTAAATCATCAAAATGGCCTAAATGACCAATTCCAACTTATACGATCCTCTAATTACCTCATATTTTTAAGAAATTCTTATAATTACATATCAAATATAATTCAATCCATTTTTCAACATTTCGGACCCATTCGGGTCAAACGGGTCAAACACCCTTATTTAGCCAAACATAATCAATTTCTTTTAAACTAAGGCTCGTATATCATATATTCATTCGGGGCTTATTTATTTCATTACATACACAAATCGATCACATAATCATCATCAAGTCGCTATTTCCACATTCAATCATTTATATGCTATCAAATAACCAAATGTCACACATCATTCACATTATCGACATATCATTTAAATAACCATATACATACATATATATACACGAGATATCACGAGTCACACGATATGTATCTATCAATACATATCGTGTTCACGAAGTATTTGTACTCACCTCATTGACGACACGCATACGCAACCACAAACCTTTCCATAGCTCAATTCACCTATTTACATCATAATCATCATATTCAGATATGTTGTCTTTTTCTCACTTTTTATTACCCAATATAACCCTAACCACTTTTCATCATATCCTTATTACCTTTTGATCATTTTCCTAGAAAACCATCACTTTTCTCAACACTTTATTGTCACCAACCGTGACAGAAAAACAGTCCCGGAATTTAACCAATTTTTAATATATCCTTTCTAATATTGTATAGATGCTATAAAATAAATATGGACCCCAAGGGTCACCTTTTCTTAACCCAATTTATTTTTAATCATAATAATAAAACTATGGAAATAATAGAAATAATACCTTTTAGGGACCAAATCAAGGTTTCTAACTATCCCCAAGTGATCCAGGACATTTGATTTAGCTAGAGGCAAAGTCTCTCCCAAATCTCTCTCCTCTTTCCCGATCTCTCTCCCAATCTCTCTTGTCTCTCTTTTTCTTTCTTTTCTTAGTCTTTTCTTTCTTTCTTTTCTTAACGTGTAAGTATATATATAGATAGGTAGATTAGATAGGATAGAATAGATAGATAATAGGTATAATGGTTAGCTAACACTATACCCCCAACACTTAAATTCTTTTCCTTTTCTTTTCATAATATCCAAATGGTAATATCCTTACAATTAAAATATTACTTAATCTCGAAATAAGCTGTGACTATTGAAAAATGTATTGAAAAATGTATTTGACTAAAGAACATATAAAATGCCTCCATTGAATTTTTGTCACTAAATATGATATCAAGGTTTTGAGAAGTGTCAGCCACTAAGATTGTACCTTAAAAACAGAAATACCAGTTGCAAAGTTCTTTCCAAGCTTCTTTGGAGAATCACTCAATTTAACACCTACAATGCATTATGAAAAATCTTAGATAATTTAAGGAATAATTGGAGACTTGGTGCTCAAAAATCCAAGTAAAAGCAAATAGGTTTGATCAAAAAAAAAAAAAAACCAGTTGCAAAGTTCTTTCCAAGCTTCTTTGGAGAATCACTCAATTTAACACCTACAATGCATTATGAAAAATCTTAGATAATTTAAGGAATAATTGGAGACTTGGTGCTCAAAAATCCAAGTAAAAGCAAATAGGTTTGATCAAAAAAACAGAAATACCAGTTGCAAAGTTCTTTCCAAGCTTCTTTGGAGAATCACTCAATTTAACACCTACAATGCATTATGAAAAATCTTAGATAATTTAAGGAATAATTGGAGACTTGGTGCTCAAAAATCCAAGTAAAAGCAAATAGGTTTGATCAAAAAAAAAAAAAAAACCCTTATCTCATTTTTAAATACCCCAAATCTCAATAATTACATGAAAAAACAGAATAATAGTAAAATATAACAGTGAAAACCGGATAAATTTACCAAATATTAGACTTTCCTATATTAAAACAATCTACAACTTATTAATTTTAATCTATATAAATTAAAATAAGATTGTATATTTTATGGATACAAAATTTTTGATGTAACTTTCAAATATCGTATTTATTTGAAAGTGAAAAGTTTAAAATTGAACGATTATGCATGTCTAAAACATGTAAAAACATTCCTGATCTTTTAATATCGTTATTTTAACCTGACTGTGTGTATACACGGGACTAAAATCTAGTACCCTTATATATATCTAAAATATAATATATCTAATGCATATAATACTGTAGCTTTGTTATTATTAATAAAATTCTCTAAATAATAATAGAGATACCCTGATATATATCTAAAATATTATCTATAATTAAAATTATTATCTCCTGGAGAATATTACTCGTATCAATGTGTTGGTTATTAGATATGAATAAACAACTAGAAAGTGGAAACATAGTCTTTGTTGTTCGTGTCTGATCTTAATTGCAGAGTAAGAATTCCACGCTCTTCTTGGATGTTTTATTTTTTGTAGATGTTATTGAGGTTATCACCACTGCTACTTTTTTTAGGTTCCTTTTGAAATTGTTGTTAACCAAGTGATGGAACAACTCAAAAGAATTATAAAGGGAGAGTATGTTACAGCCACTAAGGAGAAGAGTAAGTTTCGAACAATTGTTTATGCTGCCATTGATGTTCCTCTTCCGGACGTGCATAATCTCCTTTCATATGTGAGGACAGTATCTACTTTGTTCTGTTTACATGCATAATTAGAAATAAGTCACCATCTTTAGCCACTATAATCATCGCAATTTCTTTTGAATTTTGACAAAGATCCAAGTCCAATGATTTGAAGGAGGTGTTTGGTATGTTTGGTTTGTCTATGGGTTTTGGGTTTGGGTATTATAAATGTAGTTTGGTATTGGTATTTGGGTTTAAAAAATGGGTATCAAACCCTTCAAATCAATGCATTTTGAATCCCATCAGAGACGGGGTTTGTCAGGAGAAATAGTTTTTCTAATATTTTTTTAGTTGTCTCTTTCTCTCTCTTGTTATTACTGTTTTTTTTTAATTATTTACTTTAAGATAATCGATAAGGTGCGATCTCTATTAAAAAATAATATAATTTTTATTTAGATCAATTATTTTTTTTCATCCAATCTTTCATATTTGCACCCAAAACTTATACCCATTTCTAATCCTTTAAGAGATAAAGGATTAAGGTCCAATTATATTAAAAAAAAATATATAATTATTATTTAGATAAATTATTTGTTTTTTAATCCTATCTTTCATACTTGTATCCAAAATTATACCCATTTCTAATCTCTTAATACACCACACACACCCTAAATCACATATTATCAAATGATACATAAGTCCATGAGGAAGTCTAGTATAGATCATAACTATTTTTCCTTCGACAGATATCTAGGAACGAGCCAAATGTTAAATCTTTCTTGGAGGACAAGAAGATAGAGAAAAACCTTAAGAAAGCTCACATAACTCTTGCTCACAAAACAAGTCATGGTGTAACCGCTGTAGCAAATTATGGTCATTTGGTAAACGAAAATATCCTTGTAGATGTGACTGCATTATTCTTTTCTGATCAACTCGCTGCGTTGGAAGCCCACCTCGGCTCAGTTGATGGTCAGAAAATAAGTTCTAAAAACCAATGGCCCCATCTCACATTATGGACTGCTAAAGGCATACTGCCCAAGGAAGCCAATACATTATGCGACTTGTTTTTGTTGGGAAAGGCAACTCGTGTAGAAATTGACCCGCCTTTTAGGCTCAGCGGGCTTTTGCAGATCCATTGAGGGTGTTTCCGTACTATCATGAACTACTTAAAAGTATCCTAGAAAACAGAGCATCAAATTATGTAAGACATGATTTATGTTTGGTTGGGTTTTCAACTCTAACAACTATTTATGGAAAGTTACAAATTGTATGAAACTTTGTAATAAATGAAATGAAATGGGAAAGCTCCCTCCCCCCCAAAATTGGATGGGTCTTTGTTCTAAAAATCTAACAACTATTTATGGAAAGTTACAAATTGTATGGAACTTTGTAATAAATGAAATGAAATGGGAAAGCTCCCTCCCCCCCAAAATTGGAGGGAAATTTTGGTAATTAAAAACCCATTATCTGTATGGAAGTAAAATAATAATCTACACTGATCATAAAAGTCTTAAGTATTTCTTTGATCAGCGAGACTTGAATAACCGGCAAAGAAGATGGTTAGACTTGGTCAAGGATTATGACTGTGAAATCTTATACCACCCAGGAAAAGCGAATGTGTAGCAGATGCACTGAGTCGAAAGACTCATCATTATCCTCTTGTTGTTAAATCCTTGGCTATTGTTGTTTCTACTGAGTTCTTTGATCAGATTCGTGAAGCTCAACGTGTAGCTTTACAGGATGATGAGAAAAAGGAGCGGATCAGAGGACATGTTCAGTTTTTCACCAAGGATTCTCGTGATCTTCTTTTGCGACATGGTAGAATTTGGATACCTGTCAGGAGTGAGGTCAAGAACATGTTACATGAGAGTCATCGATCTAAGTACTCTATCCATCCTGGTGCTGACAAAATGTACCATGGATTAAAGGATTTTTACTGGTGGCCTGGTATGAAAAGAGATATGTTGTTAAATATGTCGAGAAATGCTTGACTTGTTCTCAAGTCAAGGCTGAACATCAGAAACCGAGCGGTAAACTGCAGCCTTTGGATATCCCGATGTGGAAATGGGAAGAATTGACAATGGATTTCTTTACCAAATTACCCAAGATCTATGTAAAGGAAGTTGTAGCAAGACATGGAGTTCCAATCTCCATTGTTTCAGATAGAGATACTCGGTTCACTTCTCATTTTTGGCGAAGATTCCATGATGAAATGGGTACCAAGCTTAATTTAGCACCGCTATCACCCACAAACGATGGTCAGAGTGAGAGAACTATTCAAACACTTTGGAAGACATGTTAAGAGCTTGTGCTATTGATTTTGGTGGTAATTAGGATGTGCATCTTCCTTGTTGAATTTCTTACAATAATAGCTATCATGCGAGTATTGGAATGCCACCTTTGAGATGTTATATGGTAGAAAGTGTCGATCTCCAATTTGTTGGGGAGAAGTGGGTCAACGCGAGATAGGGGGCACGGAGATAGTATTGAAAACTATTGAGAAGATTGATGTGATCAAAGAAAGATTGAAAGTCGAAAGACGACAACTAAAGTATGCCAACGTTAGACGACGACCTCTTGAATTCGAAGTCGGTGATTATGTGTTACTCAAAGTGTCTCCGTGGAATGGAGTAGTCCGTTTTGTGAAACGTGGTAAATTGGGTCCAAGATATATTGGCCCATTTAAGATTTTAGAACGAATTGGAGTCGTATCGTTGGACTCCGGAGGATTATCACGAACTTCCTCAAACACATTTCACGTGTCTCATCTCCGTAAATGTTTAGCTGATGAAACAATGAAGGTACCTTTAAATGACATTGAACTTGATGAAAATCTGAATTATATTGAACAACCGGTAGCTATCATTGACGAGCAAGTAAAGCAAATAAGAAATAAGACGTTGAAATCCTTTAAAGTTCAATGGAAACATCGGAAGGGGTCAGAATATACTTGTGAGACCGAGGAATTCGTGCTTAAATACCTTCCTTCATGGCATATGGCATGGATCACGAGGACATGATCCGGAATAAGGAGGGGAGATTTGAACATCCTGTTTCGATTTAAGGTAATGTTTTATATGTCATAGTTAAATAGTTAACTATAAGTTAGAAAAAGGACTAGTATTATAAGAAATATGATATAGATTGTTAAACCTTTGGATGGAAAGGGTAAAAAGTGTCATATATGCTAAGTTGAGGGGTTAAATGGAAAGTATGGGAATGGATGGATTTTTATCCAAGAAAGTTGAGAAACTTCTCAATCTTTCTTCTTTCTTCTCGTCATTCTCCCCTCTCAAAAATACTAAACCGAAATTAGCTGAAGAATCCACTTCATGACCTAAATTGCTAATTAACTTAATAGTAAGTGAGTGTATTAGCTTGTAATTGAGTTGTGGAAGTTGTGGTGGGTTAAAAGTCCGAAAATTTAAAGAGAAGAAAGAGATAGGGCTGAAATTTATAATCTTGCTTGTGGGTTTGTGATATTTAACTTTAATTAAAGGTATGTACATATGATTATATGTTTTTGATATGTTTGTAGTTAATTATTTGATGAATTAGATTGACGTAAGTTATGGGTTGTTATGATAATTATGGGTTTGGTTAATAATCCATGAATTAGTGTTAAACAATCCATATTTGATGAGAAATATTGATAATTACTTGGTTGGACACTAACCAAGTGGTGATTTTGATGAAAGTGGAAAAAATGGAGAAATGGTGATTATGGGGAACATGAAAATGATGAAATTGTATGTATGCATGCTAGGTGTTTGATGTATTGCTTGTGAGAACTTGGAATTGTGATTAAAAACCATAATCGGCTCGTAAGGTAAGTATGACTATCTTATAGACCAGTATGCACATTAAGTGCATATCGAGTGACTGACATGCATTATTGAGTGCATATCGAGTGGTGATATTGATAACGGATTAGTAGTTTGATCATGTATGTGGTATACGTGGACTACTAGTTAAGGTATCGGCTAGAATGCGCATTTTGTAGTCGGTGGGTGCCAATTATGGCCATTATGATTGGGATTATGGTTTATTTATGAGGGTGTCGTACTTACTAAGCGATTTGCTTATTGTTTTAGTTGTTGAATGTCTTTGTAGGTTCCCAAAGTACAAGTGAAAAGGGGAAAGCTAGTCAAGCATAAGGAATTGCCGTAGATCTTTTGAAGGTGGAATTGTGCCTTTGTATGTACTAGTTGGTAATGGCACAAATTTTCCCTTAATCCTTGTATTGATACCAACCAAACCTTTGGTTTTGATGTATGTATGGTATGGTTAAGTGTCTAGACAAATGGTTGTAATATATTTGTAATGGTTTGAATGTAAAGTTATGTTTTGGTATGAAATGGTTTACGGAAGTGGTAAAAAATGAAGCAGAATCTGGAAAAAATGATGGCAGGGACTATTAAGGGGGGTAATAGGTCTAATTTGGACGGATTTGGATCTAAAAATGGCGGAAATTATTTAAGTAAGGGCAGGACCTATTACCCGAGGTAATAGGTCTAAAAATGGCGGGAAAAAAATCTTGTGTTTTCGTTTTATCGAGTTCAGTTCTTTCAAGTTGGTATCAAAGCCGAGGTTTAAGGGATTTAGGTATTCCCTTGTATAGAGAGTGCCTAGACTTAAACCTTAGTTGAGACTCGACCTTAGGTAACCGAAACTTTTTATGGGAAATGAAGTACGGATTGGTTGTGATTTCAAGTAATGCTACATCTAGTCATGGTAATGTCTGACCAACATTACTATGACCGTGTGATGCCTTATTTGAAATTGGAACAAATGTGTAATGAAGTGACCAAATGGGGTTAGTGTAGAAATTTGTTATGTATTGATTGTGTAACTGTCTATATTATAGATGTCGGATCAAGAGGGCGATATTAGTCGTGGATGGGGAACTTGCCCGAGTCACGAAGACGAGGGCGGTGATCGTAATGAACAAGATAAGAATCCGGAAATAGAGGCCCCGATTATGATAAGGGGAGTATGGCCGAGCAGATTGGCAAGGCCCTTGAAAATTTTGCTCCTTTTTTTCTTGCGTAAAATAGAGGAAGTTGTTGATAGGGCTGTTAGTGAAAAGGTCCTAGGTGTGGTTGAAACAGAATTTGATAAACGGTTTCCAAAAGAACTCGAGACTCATTTGATTCGTACTGAGCCTCCTCGAAACACTGAATTGACCATTCTTGCTCCTAAGTCAAAAGATGAGTATGATTACAAGAATTTCACTGTTTGCAAACCTCCAACCTTCGATGGAACTCCTAATCCGATTGTTAGTGCTCGATGGTTATCTGAGATTGAAGGAGTGTTTTGAGTTAGTAGGTGTCCTATTGAGTACCGAATTATTTTTGGTACTAGCATGCTGAGGAATACAACTAAGAGATGGTGGGATGGGTTGTTCCTGTCTAGGGCGAGGAGAGAATGTTGAGCATGTCTTGGATGAATTTAAAGTGTTATTTTTGGATGAGTTCGCGCCAGAGGCTGAAGTGGCGGGTCTTCGAGAAGAATTTTTGACTACCAAGCAAGGGAACCGTACTGTAAATGAATTTCATGCGTGGATAATTGATCGTGTGCAGTTCTGTTCAGAGTATGCTAAGAGCGATAAAATGCTCAAGGAACATTTTCACAGGTTGTTAAAGTCGGAAATCCGTCAATACATTAACTTGGTGCAGGTTAAATCTTTTGAAGAATTGGTAAATGTAGCTCGAGCGCGGGACTTGAGATAAACGACTTTTGCAGAGGATGAATCTTCTAAGAGAAAGGTTGAGAGTTATTCTCAACAGTCAGCTAAGAAGTTTAAATCCGGTGATGGTGGTAGTGGTGGAACATCAGGAAGTGGAAGCAAAGGGTCGGGATTTAAAAGTGACGGAACTTGCAAGAACTGTGGGAAGAAACATCAGGGGGAATGCAGGCGCCGAAGAGTTGTTTTATTTGTCATAAGCCGGGTCATATTAGCAAGTTTGTCCATCGAAGAAGATTATCGTTTGTTTCAAATGTCATCAGGAAGGTCACCGAATAGCTGAATGCCCGAGTTTGACTGATGCTGAACGAAGAGAGGAAGTTAGGAAGGAGGAGAGCGCAGGGTAGCGGCACATGGAAGAGTGCAGGGTCGTTCATTTCAAATCATCGCTGATGAGCTCGAGATGCGCCTGATGTCGTTTCAGGTACCTTTCTTTGTAATAATATACCTGCTAAAATTCTATTCGACTCGGGTGCAAATCGTTCATTTGTGTCTACTAAATTTGCTCCCCGATTAGTCAAGCCTAAATCTAAATTGAGAATTCCAGTAGAAGTAGAGGTAGCAGGTGATATTAAATATTTTCTTGATGATGTTTTTCATAATTGTGAATTAGAAATAAATTCTGAAAATTTTAAATCTCACTTAATTCCTATGGAATTGGGGGAATTTGACATTATCATCGGGATGGATTGGCTTGGTACAGCATAACGCTAACATTGCCTGTAAAGATAAGTCTATCCATCTCGTTACCCGAATTGGGAAAATCTTGTTATCTTCGGGGAAAGACGGAAGGAATCTCTTCCGATCTGTTCTTATGCTCGAGCGAAGCGATATCTATCGCGCGGCTGTGAAGCCTACTTAGCTCATGTGATTGATTCTTAGAAGCAGTCTCCGACTCTTAATGATATGTCGGTTGTTAAAGATTTCCCTGATGTATTTCTAGACGATCTTCCGGGGTCTTCCGCCTGATCGTCAAGTTGAGTTTAATATTGAATTGGTTCCGGGTGCTACACCCGTTGCTAAAGCACCTTATCGTCTTGCGCCTAAGAAATGCAAGGAATTAATGACACAACTTCAAGAGTTGTTAGCTAAAGGACTAATTCGCCCAAGTTCATCACCTTGGGGAGCTCCGATTCTTTTTGTTAAAAAGAAGGACGGCTCTATGCGCATGTGTATAGATTATAGGGAATTGAACAAGTTGACTAAATAAATATCCTCTTCCTCGTATAGATGATTTATTTGATCAATTGCAGGGTTCTTCATTTTTCTCAAAAATTGATCTTCGTTTTGGCTACCATCAGTTGAAAGTAGAAAAGGAAAGTGTTGCTAAGACTGCTTTCCGAACTCGCTATGTACACCCCATCGTTAGCGGAAACATGAGGTGTCATGAAAAGTACAGCACGACATGGAATTACATAGATACTGCTAAATGAATCGGATTAAGCAAACCCAAAGGGGAAACAATCCATTCAAACATAAACGATTCAACAATCATCCAACAAATACACAAAACAAAGTATCATGCAGTCTAGTACAATTGTATCAAAATAACAATTGTTCATCCCTCAAAGGAGATTCGGGTCATCGACCTCGAGAATCAAGTCAAAACAAGAAAGCGCTACCAAATGCGCATATTCCTAATAAAATCTAACAAAAGATGCGCCGCTTCCTTGATTCAATCCAAAGCTAGCCTCCAACATCAACCTCTGGTTCGCAGATTACCTGAAAGTGTACTAAACAAGTCAACACTAGGTTGGTGAGTTCGTAGGTTAGTTACAAGAACATTTTGTCATACCTAACATTACATATAGATACCAAGGAATACTTACAGTTAGACCTTAACGTTGGCATTAGATTCAAGACACACTGCTCATCATACAATCAACAGTCATCAACAACAATCAACAACAATCATACAACAATCAACAACAATCACAACCAATCAACAATCCGTTGCCATAACCATGGCCGTTGCCCATACGTTGGCCGCCCCTGTTTAACACCATATTCCCATAACCATGAGGGTGTACGTGTCGTCTCAACTACGCCGGGGACCCCAATCAAGGGTGCGTAGGCCGACAATGCGCTTGGCATGCGCCAAATAGGTTAACCATACCAACAACAAAACCATAATACCGGGACAACGTCCCATAAGGTAAACATATAAGCATTCAACACAACTAATATATTGTACCATAAAACTATCGACACTAGTTTCATATAACCGAGTACACTTTCCACCCCAAAGCTCAACGTAAATAGGGGCTACGAAACTCACCTTCGCCGAGCAACAATGATTACGCAAGCTAAAACGACCATTCAAAAGTCCCCAAACGTCCGCAACCTAACACATAATCCATATACAAGTCAAACATACGTACGTACGGCCCTAGCGTGACCAACGACCTAGAACAACTCAAAATGACCAATCATGACTCTAGGAGACTCAGGGAGCGTAATAGACTCGATACACGAATGAACGAAAGGAGAATTGACCCATAAAAAGTCAAACAGGAAAAGTCAATATAGGGATAGGCGTCTCAGACGCCAGTTCTTGGCGTCTCATACGCCGGCAAAAGTAACCAACGTCTCATACGCCATAATGGGGCGTCTCATACGCTGGGAAGGAAACACACGGGCGTATCACACGCCAATAATGGGCGTATCATACGCTGGGCAAGAAATACATTAGCGTCTCAGACGCCAGACACGGCGTCTCTTACGCTGCAAGGGAAAGATGAACTTTGGCGTCTGGCTCGGCGTAACACAGGGTCAATTGGCGTAACACATTTCTAGGGGACCGTCTCTTACGCCAGAACTGGCGTACGAGACGCCAGAGCAAATCTGGGCAATTTCTGGGCAAGTTCATCAAAACCCCAACGAACCAAAACTCAAAATTTCACACACAAATCATTTCCAACACCAAAAATCGACCCAAAACTCGACACCAAACATATCTAAACATCAAATAACACAAAACCCATATCATAATGAGACCCATAACGCCAAGATCGACACGCATCTACCAAAAATCACCAAGAACACTCAAAAAACAATTTTAGCCATAACTCAAGTTTTAACCAAGACAACTCAAGATCCTTCAAGTATGATATAAAACAACTATAATCGAACATTTTAAGAGTAAAAAGAGCTTACCAAACGATCTCTAACACCAAAACCCGGAAATCTCTAGAAATGAAGGATGAACACTTGGATTTCTTCAAAACTCTTGAACCCCAAATACAATGATTATTATGATTATGATATGAAGATGTAAATTTTATAAACCCACCAAAGATCTTGCAAAGATTTAAGAAGAAGATCAAGACAATTGTGGAAAGTGTGTGTGTTAGTGTGTGTTCTGAGAGAGAAAGAGAGGGTAAGGAAATGGATGGAATGAAATGAAAATGAAAATGAAAATGGGTGGCTCCCCATTGGGGAGGCCGGCCCCATCTCCCACCCATACTCACTAAACAGTCAAAATACTACTAACTGGTCACGCGCTACGTACGTATCTAACAATCTAACCACTCTTAACGTTCCGCGAACGTACCATATGAAACGAAATCGAAAAACGCTTCATTTTTACCAATAACATTCTCAAAAATTAAACGTTAGTTTTCAAGTCAAACGGGTCAAAATAGCGGATGTTACATCATTCCCCCGTTAAAAGAATTTCGTCCTGAAATTCAACAAAACACTAATCACTAAACAAATTACATCTAGGCTCACTAAATAAATGAGGGTACTTAGCACGCATAGAATCCTCTCGTTCCCAAGTAAACTCGGGACCACGCCTTGCTTGCCATCGAACCTTACAATGTATATGTATTCTTTAGTTTCGTTCCTTTCGATCCACAATCTCTAAAGGCTTTTCAACGAAGTTCAACTTATCATCAATCTGAATCTCGTCCATAGGCACGTGATGTTCCTCCTCGGCCAAACACTTCCGAAGATGTGACACATGAAATACGTCGACTCAAGTCTTGAGGAAGTTCTAAACGATACGTCACCGGACCAATTCGTTCCAAGATCTTAAACGGCCCAATATACCTCGGACCCAATTTACCCCGTTTCACAAACCACACCCCTTTCCACGAGACACTTCAACAACACTATCACCACTTCAAATTCTAGGGGTCTTCGCCTCACATCGGCATAACTCTTTTGCCTCTCGCGAGCCACTCTCAACCTATCTTTGATTTGCACCAATCTCCTAAACGTTTCTTCCGATCTCTCGTGGCTTTTGCTGAATCTCCGCTTCGATCCAACACATGGGTGATCTACACTTACGTTCGTACAAGGCTTCAAACGGTACACATTGTATGCTAGAATGATAACTATTATTGTAAGTAAACTCGCATAGCGGCAAATGGTCTTCCCAACTTCCACCAAAATCAATTGCACAAGCTCTCAACATGTCTTCAAGAGTCTGGATGGTTCTCTCGGTTTGCCCATCCGTTTGAGGATGAAATGCTGTGCTCATATCAAGTCGAGTACCCATGCTTTTGAAACTTCCAAAATCTTGAAGTAAATCGGCTGTCTCTATCCGAACAATAGATACCGGGACTCCATGATGTGCTACCACTTCACGTAAATACAGATTTGTTAAAACCTTGACTCCAGCGAGTCCTTTTCTCGAATTGCAAGGAAACGTGCGGACTTCGTCAACCTATCAACAATCACCCAAATCATGTCATGACCATCTCTTGTCCTCGGAAACTTTGTAATGAAGTCCATAGTAATTCGCTCCCATTTCCACACCGGTGTTCTCGGTTGAACTAGCAAACCGGGTGGTTTCTTGTGGTCGGCCTTTACTTGCAAACATGTAATGCATTCACTAACATACCTAGCAATATCTTCTTCATCCCCGGCCACCAATACAAATCTCTCATATCAAATACATTTTATCCGATCCCGGATGGACCGAATAAGCCGACTTGTGGGCTTCATTCATCAATGTCCTCAAACCACAAGAATGGGAACCCAAATCGTTCAACAAAATACATCCGCCATCTTCCTTTTCAACCAATTGCTTCTCAAGACCCCGCAACTCTTCGTTAGGAAGATTTTCAACTAATCCGGTCACGAATATTTGGCCCCATCGTGAGGCTCATAGCTCTAGCCCGTCTTGGTTTCACTCTCTCCTTTCTACTCAAGGCATCGGCTACTACATTTGCCTTGCCCGGATGGTAACGGATGTCACAATCATAATCACTAAATAGTTCAAGCCAAGCCTTTGCCTCATATTCAACTCGCTTTGATCGAAAATGTGTTGTAGGCTTTTGTGATCAGTATAGATCACACTTTTAGTGCCGTACAAGATAATGTCTCCAACACTTCAAAGCAAACACAACGGCTCCCAATTCCAAATCATGAGTCGGGTAGTTCTTCTCATGCACCTTCAATTGACGAGAGGCATAAGCAATGACTTTACCCCTTTGCATCAAGACACAACCCAATCCTTGCCCGGACGCATTACAATACACTACAAAATCCTCCCTCGGGCAAAGCAAAATGGGCATCACACAATTTGTCTTTAGGAAAATTTTCTTGTCTTTCGCCCCATTCAAAGTTTCTCTCCTTTTGAGTCAAGAGAGTGAGTGGTTGAGCAATACGGGAGAAATTTTCAATGAATCTTCTATAGTAACCTGCCAATCCAAGGAATTGACGGATCTCGGATGGCGTCTCGGGTCGTCTCCAATTTTTCACCGCTTCAATTTTACTAGGGTCCACATGAATACCATCCTTGCTCACCATGTGACCAAGAAAGTGGACCTTCTCCAACCAAAACTCACACTTCGAGAATTTAGCATACAACTTCTCCTTTCTCAACAACTCGAAACTTCTTCAAATGTTCCGCATGATCTTCCTTTCGTCTTAATAGATAAGTATGTCATCAATGAAAACAATGATGAACTCATCCAAGTAGGGCCGACACACCCGGTTCATCAAATCCATGAACACCGCCGGTGCATTGGTCAACCCAAAAGGCATAACCGTGAATTCAAAATGCCCAAAACGTGTACGAAAGGCTGTCTTGGGAATATCGTCTTCATGGACCCTCAATTGATGGTAACCCGACCTCAAATCAATCTTAGAAAAATATTGAGCACCTTGAAGTTGGTCAAATAAATCGTCAATCTAGGAAGAGGGATATCGATTTTTAACGGTTAACTTGTTTAACTCTCGATAATCTATACACATCCTAAACGACCCATCCTTCTTCTTTACAAACAAAATAGGAGCTCCCCATGGTGATTGACTAGGACGAATGAACCCTTTGTCTTGAAGTTCTTTTAGTTGTACGGCCAATTCTTGTAGTTCAGTCGTTGCTAGTCTATAAGGGGATTTTGCTACAGGAGCTGCGTTAGGAACAAGACTAATGCGAAAATCAAGTTGTCGAGACGGAGCAAACCCGGTAAGTCATCGGGGAAAACATCCGCAAATTCGTTAACAACGGGCACGGTCTTCAACTCAACTTTGATGACGTTAACATTATACACTTTATTTTCCCAAGACTCGGACATTTCACCTACAACTAACGGCCCTTCGACACCGGAATACAAACCACTTTCTCACTACCATTTATCCACCGCCGCCAAAAACGCCCCATCCAATCCATTCCCACTATCACATCAAAGCTACCAATATCAAACGATATAAGATCAGTGAGAAAAGGATGACCCTCTAACTCTAGTTCACAATCACGGACCACTTGACTAAGTTTAGAAACACCACCATTAACCATTTCAATTTCAAACACATAGCTCAACGGATAAAGAGGCACATCAATCAAGGGAAGAAAACTAGGATATAATCCGCCTCCCCCGGAAGGCATAAACAGTCGGTTGCAAGAGACCATTAAAGAGAAAAGTACCTGCTACTACGTTGGGATCGTTGCGGGCTTCATTTACATTGGCCGCAAAGGCTCGGCCGCGTGGTTGCACTTGGTGGCCTTGTTGTCCCCGGTTTTGGTTAGGCCCGACAATTTGGAGTTGATTGGGGTGAACGGCTACTTGAACTTGTTGTCCCACCCATCGAGGACAATTATCACGGTAGTGGTCGGCTACCACACACAAACAAGTACCCCCTCCGTGGGTGATTGGCTTGGGGATGAACTTTCGGCGCCCTGGCAACATTCGCCCTACAAGCCTTGGCCTATGCGCATTTGGTTTCATCGGTAACAGCTCCACATTGAATATTAATCGGGTGGTGTCGGTTGCATTTTCCACACAACGGGTATGTCAACATCCCCTTCTCTCCGGCTCCGTCGCCGCAAAACCCTTACCTCCCTCTCCTTTGCATTTAGTGAAACAAAAGAACACCTACCACCTTCGCTTCGACTACCCGCCTCACATCATTCTTCCTCTTCTCCCCAACCCTAGCAATCACACCATTCCTTACCAAATCCCTCGGTCACCCGACGCGGCGCTCTCCACGCCTCTTGAAAGTTTTAGGCCTCGGTGAAGAAACCACACTTGGACTTCCTTCTCCAAACCCCGAATGTACTTTCTAATCCTTTCCGGCTCGGGGGTCACCATGTGAGGAACCAATCTAGCTAACTCGTGAACCGGTTCGTATCTCCATCATAGTCGGCTCCAACCATCGTTTGATTAGTGAATTCAAGTTGTAATTTCTCTGCCCTCATGCTCGGGGCAAAATTTCGCGTGCATCAAGGTCTTAAACATATCCCATGGCATAGCCAATGCCCCTTCTCTCCCCCGGTCCGAATCTCCGAATTCCACCAAGTCAACGCTCTACCTCCAAGAGACCCGGAAACAAAAGTCCCCGTTGTTCGGGAGCACACCCACTTAAGGCAACCACTGCCTCATCTTCTCCATCCATTGGACAAACGCCGTTGCCCCGCCCAAACCATCAAAATCCATCGGCTTACAAAACGTGAAATCTCTATATGTGATGACCCCGTATTTGCACCACCACCATTCACATTACCATTCCCTCCGTCGTGCCACCATCTTACCATTACCGTTTACCATCTCCACCACCATTATCATTACCATTATCATTCCCACCGTCACCACCATCATTTCCACCCCTACCTAAAGCTTCGGTAACTCGCTCTAAAAAAAAAAAAAAAAGACGGGTAGGCATAAGAGCATTTAGTGCCTCTCCAAGCACGCGGTCAATCCGGGGGATTCTCGGGTCCTTCGCCTCTACCACCCCCACGGCCACCACGACCACCTCGGCCACCCCTTTGTGCTCTTGTTCTTGCCATAATCTAATTACACACGTTTAATCATAGGTTAGTCATTAATCACCGAGAACACTCAACCAATTTGCATTCGTATCCATACAATATTCTTAAGACTAACTCATTCGCATACCATAGTCATAGTCCACAATTTTGATTCGGGTTCCATATCAATTCTTTAACATAAACCTCAATACAAACAACAAAGAAAATAAATTCTTGTTTTTCCTAAATCGAGTCGTGTCGTTTCACGATGCTTATATATAGGGTGTACGAGCGGCTAACCCACCACATCTCGTGCACACTAAAGCTTATCGGGATCCGATTCTGAAATACTGTCAATGTATTGGTAATGCTTATATATAGGGTGTACCAACGGCTAACCCACCACATTACCAACGCTCGTGAAATTATTGTATCCCTGTTTTTCATACCAACCTATGCAAGTGAAATCGCATTTACCGATAACCATCATATCACTCCGTAATACCGTAGACGTGATCAGGCGTTTCTATGGTAATACCACGTCATACTATGTCGTCATCACTTCACATTGCGAACAATTAAGATAAATAAATGAACAACATAATCAAAAAATCCATCCATCTCATATCAACACGTGAGTTAACCAACCAAATCACATATAGATCCAACTACGAACATCACTATTAACCAAGTACACTTAGAAAACAATTCATCAAGATCAAGTTGCACACATAATCTCCTATTATGCATGCTATATGAAAGGTTCCTTAGTTATAGTCTAGGCCAAACCACCTAATTCTCTATAACCATGGCTCTGATACCATTCTGTAACACCCCAACAAGGCGGAAACATGAGGCGTCTAGAAAATACAGCACGACATGGAATTACATAGATACTAATGAATGAAATAAAATATAATAAATATATTCAAACATAGATTCAAAGTCATCACAACAAATACACAAAACAAAGTATCATGCATCTAGTACAATTTACAAAACAATTGTTCATCCCTCAATAGGGAGCATTCGGGTCATCGACCTCGAGAATCAAGTCAAATCAAGAAAGCGCTACCAAATGCGCATATTCCTAATAATCTAACAAAAGATGCGCCGCTCCTTGACTCAATCCAAAGCTAGCATCCAACATCGTCCTTGGTTCACCTGATTACCTGAAAAGTGTACTAAACAAGTCAACACTAGGTTGGTGAGTTCGTAATAATGGTTCACAAGGAACCATCGTCATAATCAACAGTACAATAAGGCAAGTAATACTTACATTAGACCTTAACGTTGGCATTAGATTCAAGACCACTGCTCATCATACAATCAACTGTCACAACAACAATCAGCAACAACACAAATCACAACCAAATCACAATCCGTGCCCCAAAACCTGCCGTTGCCCATACGTTGGCCGTCTCCCTGTTTACACATATTCCCATAACCATGAGGGTGTACGTGTCCGTCTCACTACGCCGGGGACCCCAATCAAGGGGGCGTAGGCCGACAATGCGCTTGGCATGCGCCAAATAGGTTAACCCTACGTTGCCAAATCAATCTCAATACCGGGACAACGTCCCATAAGGTAAACATATAAGCATTCAACACAACTAATATATTGTACCATAAAACTATCGACACTAGTTTCATATAACCGAGTACACTTTCCACCCCAAAGCTCAACGTAAATAGGGGCTACGAAACTCACCTTCGCCGAGCAACAATGATTACGCAAGCTAAAACGACCATTCAAAAGTCCCCAAACGTCCGCAACCTAACACATAATCCATATACAAGTCAAACATACGTACGTACGGCCCTAGCGTGACCAACGACCTAGAACAACTCAAAATGACCAATCATGACTCTAGGAGACTCAGGGAAGGAATGCTCGACTATTAGACTCGATACAAGGACGTACGAAGGAGAATTGACCCATAAAAGTCAAACAGGAAAAGTCATATAGGGATAGGCGTCTCAGACGCCAGTCCTTGGCGTCTCATACGCCGGGCAAAGTAACCAACGTCTCATACGCCATAATGGGGCGTCTCATACGCTGGGAAGGAAACACACGGGCGTATCACACGCCAATAATGGGCGTATCATAACGCTGGGCAGAAATACATTAGCGTCCGTCTCAACGCCAGAACACGCTCCGGCGTCCTTACGTTCAAAGGGAAAGATGAACTTTGGCGTCTGGCTCGGCGTAACACAAGGGTCCAATGGCGTAACACATTTCTAGGGGACCGTCTCTTATGCCAGAACTGGCGTACGAGACGCCAGAGCAAATCTGGGCAATTTCTGGGCAAGTTTGTTGTTTTTTTCACATCAAAACCCCAACGAACCAAAACTCAAAATTTTCAACACACAAATCATTTCCAACACCAAAAATCGACCCAAAACTCGACACCAAACATATCTAAACATCAAATAACACAAAACCCATATCATAATGAGACCCATAACGCCAAGATCGACACGCATCTACCAAAAATCACCAAGAATACTCAAAAAACAATTTTAGCCATAACTCCAAGATTAACCAAGACAACTCAAGATCCTTCAAGTATGATATAAACAACTATAATCGAACATTTTAAGAGTAAAAAGAGCTTACCAAACGATCTCTAACACCAAAACCGGAATCTCTAGAAATGAAGGATGAACACTTGGATTTCTTCAAAACTCTGAAACCCCAAATACAATGATTATTATGATTATGATATGAAGATGTAAATTTTATAAACCCACCAAAGATCTTGCAAAGATTTAAGAAGAAGATCAAGACAATTGTGGAAAGTGTGTGTGTTAGTGTGTGTTCTTGAGAGAGAAAGATGGATGGAATGAAATGAAAATGAAAATGAAAATGGGTGGCTCCCCATTGGGGAGGCCGGCCCCATCTCCCACCCATACTCACTAAACAGTCAAAATACTACTAACTGGTCACGCGCTACGTACGTATCTAACAATCTAACCACTCTTAACGTTCCGCGAACGTACCATATGAAACGAAATCGAAAAACGCTTCATTTTTACCAATAACATTCTCAAAAATTAAACGTTAGTTTTCATGGTCAAAACGGGTCAAAGTGACAGATGTCACAGCTATGGTCACTTTGAATTTGTGTCATGCCTTTTGGTCTTACTAACGCACCCGCGGCTTCATGGATCTTATGAATCGGTTTGTCGTCCTATGCTTGATAAGTCCGTTTGTTTTCATTGATGATATTTTGATTTATTCGAGTGAAGAGGAGCATGAACATCTACGAATTGTGTTGGAAACCTTAAGGAAAGAGAAGTTATATGCTAAATTTTCAAAGTGTGAGTTCTGGTTGAAGAAGTTCAATTTCTGGGGCATGTATTTCTCGATAAAAATCAAATATCGTTCAAGGACCGAGATTTGAATATCGGTTATCGGTGAGATATCGGTGAGATAGCGGTTTTTATATTATTTTAAATATTATATTATATTATATTATATATATATATATATATATTATATATATATATATATAAATTAAAATCATAAAAGATTATATTTTAAAAAAGGCGTGTTGTTGGAAGGCCAGTCAAAAAGTCATCACTGATGCTACATAATAAAATACTACCCAAAATATAGTCATGTGATCACTTATGCATCAACTGTCAAACACTAACTCCATACTATCCATATATATTATATTATATTTTTTATTTTATATATATAATCTATATTCTTTCCATATAATACATCGATCTCCATCTTTATATCTATATATATCTAAACATAAATCCATCTATAATTTCACCCATCAGAGACTTCCAAATCGACAAACACAAAAAGTCTTGTTTGGCTTCCTTCTGCTATCAATTCCTTGTAACTTACCACTTTCCATCATCAACACAACACAACAAAACAATCAAAAATCAAATCGGTACTTGGATTGGAGTTGAAAGAAAGCAGAAAGAAGAAAAAGAAGTTAAAGAGGGAAAGAAAAAACATACCTGATGTGTTTTGTTTTAATTAGGAAGGAAGAAGACTGCTGTGTTCATCATCGTATGGAAAGAAGGAGAAGAAAAAAACCTGCAATGTCAATATCGCTGAGATTAGGTGTAAAACGATATGCAAAAATCGTCCAAATCTCGTTCTATCTCGCCGATATTCTCGGTCCGAGATTTGTGAACGATTTTTTGAACCGATTTTTTCTTGATGAACGATATCCGAGATCCAAACGAATCTCACCGAATTTCCGGCGATATTAACTACATAGATTCTTGGGTCATGTGATTAACTCTGAAGGGATTAAAGAAGTCATCCAGCTAAGATCAATGTTGTTATGAGCTGGGAAGCCTAAGTCTCCTCTGAATCCGTAGTTTTCTTGGTTTGGCGGGTTATTATCGTCGTTTTATCAAGACTTTTCTAAGATTGCCTTGCCTCTAAGATTGACTCGAAAGAATGAAATATGTTTGGACCCAGGAACAGGAGAATGCTTTTCAGACGTTGAAACAGAAATTGAGTCAAACTCCTATTCTTGTTCTGCCTGAGGGGTTAGACGACATGGTTGTTTACTGCGATGCTTCGGGTCAAGGTTTAGGTTGTGTTCTTATGCAGAGGACAAAGTCATTGCTTATGCTTCCCAGTTGAAGACATGAGAACTATCCTACTCATGATCTTGAGCTGGCTGCTGTTGTTTTTGCTCTGAAGTTGTGGCGACATTATCTGTATGGTACAAAGTGTACCCTTTATACGGATCATAAGAGCTTACAGTATGTGTTTACTCAGAAGGACATGAATGTTAGACAGAGAAGATGGAGTAGTTAAGGATTACGATTGTGAAATTAAGTCACCCAGGAAAGGCGAATGTGGTTGCTGACGCCCTGAGTCGAAAGACTCATCATTATCCTCTTGTTGTTAAATCCTTGGCTATGGTTGTTTCTACTGAGTTCTTTGATCAGATTCGTGAAGCTCAGCGTGTAGCTTTACAGGATGATGAGAAAAAGGAGCGGATCAGAGGACATGTTCAGTTTTTCACCAAGGATTCTCGTGATCTTCTTTTGCGACATGGTAGAATTTGGATACCTGTCAGGAGTGAGGTCAAGTACATGTTGTTACATGAAGCCCATAAATCTAAGTATTCTATTCATCCAGGGGCTACAAAGATGTATGCACTATTGAGTGCATATCGAGTGGTGATATTGATAACGGATTAGTAGTTTGATCATGTATGTGGTATACGTGGACTACTAGTTAAGGTATCGACAAACCCTAAAAACGTTTCTGGAATGTTCCTAGACATTCCTTATTGGATTACAACTAAAAAACGGAATTAAAAATCTAATTAAAACTAAACCCAAAACTGAAAAACTGCGATTTGGACCCTTAAACGACCCCGAAAGGCCTAAAACTGACAGGGCCCATGGCGAAGCGATGGGTCTTGACCGTTGGGCCGGGTTTGATGCAAAGGGTAAAGTATTGCTTATGCATCTAGGCAATTGAAGGTGCATGAGAAGAATTACCTGACTCATGACTTGGAGTTGGGAGCTGTCGTGTTTGCCTTAAAGTGTTGGAGACATTATTTGTATGGCACCAAAAGTGTGATCTATACCGATCACAAAAGTCAACACATTTAATATTGTTTAATCAAAGTGAGTTGAACATGAGGCAAAGAAGATGGCTCGAACTTTTTAGCGATTATGATTGTGATATTCGCTACCATCCGGGCAAAGCTAATGTTGTAGCCGATGCATTGAGTAGAAAAGAAAGGGTCAAGCCGAGAAGAACAAGAGCCATGAGTCTCACGGTGGGACAAAGATATGAGATTATGGGAGCACACGTAAGCGATCAAGAGTATAACTTACCGATCGAATCGTTGCATGGATTGGAGAAACAGTTTGAAAAAGAAGCCAATGATGGATTTTATTTTGTTGGAAGGATTTGGATCCCATTCTCTTGCGAGTTGAAGCAAGTTCTCCTCAATGAGGCTCACAAATCCAAGTACTCTATTCATCCCGGCGCTACAAAGATGTATCATGATTTGAAAGTAGAGTATTGGTGGCCCGACATGAAGCGTGATGTAGTGAAGTATGTGGAGAAGTGTTTGACTTGTGCACAAGTGAAAGCGGAGCATCCAAAGCCTTATGGATTACTCAGACAACCAGAAATTCCTGAATGGAAGTGGGAATCTGTGACTATGGATTTCATTACGAAACTACCTAGAACGAAGGAAGGTCATGACATGATATGGGTGATCGTCGATAGATTGACAAAGTCTGCTCATTTCTTGCTATTAAGGAAATGGATAAGTTGGAAGTAGTTTCACGTTTACACACGACATGGGATACCTATTTCGATTATTTCGGATAGAGATAGTCATTTTACTTCTAGATTTTGGCAGACATTACAGAAAGCCTTAGGTACACGATTAGATATGAGTACCGCATACCACCCGCAGACCGATGGTCAGAGTGAAAGGACATTCAAACGCTTGAAGACATGTTGAGGGCGTGTGTCATTGACTTTGGTGGTAATTGGGATGAACACTTACCGTTGGTCGAGTTTTCTTACAACAATAGTTACCATTCGAGTATTCAAATGCCGCCATATGAAATGTTGTATGGAAGGAAGTGTCGATCTCCAATTTGTTGGGGAGAGGGCGAGAGTCAGTTGTTTGCGTCCAGAGATTGTCTTGGAAACAACCGATAAGATCGCGCAGACCAGGATGATAGCTAAGATCGACAAAAGAGTTATGTTGATCTTCATCGAAGGGACGTGGAATTCAATGTTGGAGATCATGTGTTGTTACGTGTTGCTCCATGGAAAGGAGTTACAAGATTTAAGAAAGGAAAGCTAAATCCTCGATACATTGGACCATTCGAGATACTAGAAAGAATTGGTCGAGTGGCATATCGTATGAAGCTTCTAGAGAAGCTTAGTGGTGTCCATAACGTGTTTCACGTGTCGAACCTGAAGAAATGTTAGCGATGCGACGTTACATGTTCCAATGGATGAGATAATACGTGTGGAGGATAAGCTCCAATTTCGTGAGGAGCCAATAGAAGTTCTCGATCGCGATGAGAAACGCCTAAAGAGGAGCAAGATCCCTATTGTGAAAGTTAGATGGGATACGAAACGCGGACCAGAGTTTACTTGGGAACGAGAGGACTCTATGCATGCTAAGTATCCTCATTTGTTTAGTGAGCCTAGTATAGATTGAATTTCGGGGACGAAATTGCTTTAACGGGGTAATGCTTTGACAACCGTCATCTGAGCGAATTTTCCGAATTACTTTTGCGGTCGTTTTAGTTCGTTTTGTTTAAGTACGTCATTAGACTTTAAGACTTTATCGATGGATTAAGTTTTATTCTATGACTTCGGTGTGTGCCGAATCGATATTATAAGTGTAAGTGTAACATTACTGTTATTAGCTGGTTCGGAAATGCCGGATCTAAATATTTTTATATTTTTGCTCAATTTTGGATGTTGTGTAAAAATGTTAAATGAGTCGTATCGCAATAAAAAATGGATGTGGAAAATTTATTTTTGTTTAAAAAAATTGGAGGGAAATTTTGGTAATTAAAAGTTAAAAAAAAACCCATCTCATTTCCCTTCTCCCCTTACACGATTCCTAATTATTTCTCTCACTAAAAACACACACACCCACCTTTTTCTCTCTATTCCATCTCACTATCATCAATTTCGAATTTTGAAGTTAGGATTTCAGTTAAGTGCGATTACAGTTAATTTTTTGGCAACATATTTTTGAGTCGTTAAGTGGCATTTCTTAGGACACTAATAACATGTGAAGGTTATGTTTGACTAAGACTCGTCCCTTAATTTCATGATGATATGTTTAGGGATACTTGACGTTTGACCAGATACCATAGTTACACTTTTAGATGAGCAGTTCAGGTGAGTCTTTGTAGCCCCTTTTAACTGTTTTCCCGGGGCGAAAAGGTGCTCAAAATAAACTGTTTATACTTAAATGTTTTTGTTTGATAAATTGCTTTGTGTGTATACATGTACGAATGGTATGCCTTTAACGTCTTGTTAGTGTGGTAGGTACGCCGCTGGTAAACCTTGTATACAAGCACTGATGGGATGTTAGTGGTAGGACCCGTCGGGACACGTGTGCACAGTGTTATGTATGATAGTTTGTTCCTAGTGAGTGCACGTACAATTGGAATGCCTTTAACGTCTTATTAGTGTGGTAGGTACACCGCTGGTAAACCTTGTATACAAGCACTGATGAGACGTTAACGGTAGGATAATTGGGACGCGTACGCATTGTGTTGACCTGTTGAGACTTAGTCGTGCTATACATGTGGTAGGTGTCCACCCCTGAGATAGCCATTCCTTGAGACTTAGACGTGTTATACATGTGGTAGGTGTCCACCTCTGAGGTAGCCATTCCTTGAGACTTAGCGTGTTATACATGTGGTAGGTGTCCACCTCTGAGGTAGCCTTTCTTTGAGTACTTATGCAATTAATTATCAAATCAAGCTTTAAATTTATACAAGGAAATCCGGCATTTACACTAAAACATACACGGGCAGTGTACCCTGTTGTTTATAATATAGTTACTAGTAAGTCCAGGATCGAACACAGGGAAAGCGTTAGTTTATCAATCTTAATAATAGTACTATGTTTAATCTAGAAAAGTGGGGGTTTTGTGACCGAGTTGTCACGTTGCTTATCAACTACTTGTGATCCATTTGAAAGTAAAGGATCGTGATCGCCTTCGAAGATCGGGTGAAGTCCAAGAGTATGGAGCCTATCGGATGATCACGCAGTCCAACGACACCCACAGGATCTTCAAGAGTTTGTGATGATGGTAACCTGAAAGTGAATAGTACTCATAAATAGTACTTCGTGAATAGTACTTTATGAATAGTACTTTGTGAATAGTATCCTGTGAATAGTACTTTGTGAATAGTAAAACTGAATAACTCGGAATCAGTACTGTACTCCGACATGAAAAACACTTGGAAACATGATTAGTAACATCAAGAGAAACATGAAATCATTAGAAAGCATGAACAAATATGGAACCCAGAAACAACTTCACTGTGAAACTTAAAAACTTCATCGGAGACCTCGGATGATTATGAGGGGGCTGTCACCCCACCTCATACACCTTGGTTGTGGACTAGAAGAGCTATCACCACCTTCTGTTCACCCTCCATAACTGCAACGGAAAACTTGGATTTACCCGCGTATGTTTAATACACGGATAAAATAACTGTAACGAAATCGAATGAACTTTTGCATATAGCTAAAACCATCATGAGACATCATTAAACAACTTATAGAACGGAAATTCAACGTAACAATCAGATTTAATTCGAACTTAAACTTCACTGTGAACTTTTGAAATTACAAACGAAGCATCATACGGGAAAAGTAACTCGGTGGGTATTCTTAGAACTTGAAAGTGATCACGAAACCAACAAGAAGTAACAAAAGCATGAGTATTAAGAAATCCGGCCTGTGAATAGTGTTTTCCGGCCAAACATGGAAAGTACGGTAAAAACTTCATTACATGTAAAACAACTTCGGGGGTTCATTTTAATCTTCGTTAGGAACTTATTCATGAAAGAAACAGAGTGTATAAACGTTAAACACAGAGAATTGATTTTGATTTCAAAAACTTACGTAACTTAAATTGAGAAATTCATTTAACAAACAGAGAATTACTACAAATTATGAACTGGAAAATGATCATAAACTAGGCTGAATTACAGAGAATTCAGGGAGTGGGGAGAAGCCCCGGCTCAAGTTTTGAATGATGAACGATGCATTCCATTTATAGGCTCCGTGAATGCCAACTGTGAATTCAAATGAGATCATGGCATGCGTATGATGGTTTGGCCTGGTCTTCATGAGTACATTACAGAGAAGCAAGTGGTCTCGTATGTCTGTAAACAAATACGTACGTCACTGTAGAAGAATACAAATGACAGATCATGCCAGACCTGTTGTGGTACCTTTTTCGGCGAATAGGATTTACCTTTTTCGGCGAAAAAGGTACAATGTACCTGGTTCGGCGAAAAGGGAATCCCTTTTTCGCCGAAATGGGTACATCCCATTACGTTTTCGTAGTTTTCGTCTGATTTCTTCGTTTGTGCTCGTTTCAAGTCCATTTCAGTTTCCGTCAGTTTCATTAGCTTCGTAATTCCTTTTCTTGTAATTTATTCTGATAATACGTTGAAAATGACCTTCCTACCCTTGTCCGATGGCTGTCTGAATTCTTCGTAAAGTACCGGAAACGTCCATTTTTGAGCAGATTATATCTTTTACCGATCACATTTCACATGTACCATAATTATATGTAATTCAAGCCATAGGTAGAATATTAGGAACTGAAATTGGTCTGGGACCCACTTTGAGCTGAAATTCGAACTAAAACTGCTACGTAAATGCCTCGGAACTTGACTAGAGGCTTCAATTTGTATCCAGTGGACCTCCAAAGTACTTCTTCTCTTCATTTAGGAAATTTGTAACAAATCTTCATGAAAATGTTTTCCCGGGTCTTTTCCGGCGAATCGTATCGCACCCGAGAATGTCTGGAATTGCCATAAATGCGCATTTTTAGCCCTTTTGCATCATTTTAGATCATTTCTCTAAATATACCTACAAAACACTCAAACACACAAATAAATGCAAAATAGACACAAAAGTAGTAAAATTCAAATTTACATAAAAGAAATAAATAAATATGTATAAAATAGGCGATATCAAATTCCCCACACTTAAGCTTTGCTTGTCCTCAAGCAAATCCAAGCTTAATTAACCTTAATAACCATTGACTTACTTTCAAAACATTCGATTTTCATCCATCTACACATTATAAAATATATAGATAATTTTATTTCAGTTTAAGTTCAATTATGAAAATCGAGATGTTTGTATGATTTGGATTTTGTTGCATGAAAGTGATGATGATTCCCACATATCTCTCAGAACTAACTCTAATTGGGTGTTTGATATATGGTTGAATCACTCGTATGAATCCTAATCACACTGATTATCAAAAGAGGTAAATAATCGGTTGTTAACATTCTGAAGGCTTAGGGTAAATTAACAGGGTAGGAATGGGATATAAATTGGTTTTAAAGAAAAAGTTTTAAAGTCGAATCCCTCAAACAATCTATACAAACTTTACAACAATCACAAACCCATAAAATCTGTTCAAATACAAAAAATGGTAACCCTTATCTACAGTTAGGGTTTAAAATATTTGAACAGATTCAAAAACCTTATAATGATTTTTCAAAATAAAACTCTCGATAAACCAACACCATTGTGGTGTTATGAAAATCATTTTTAAATCATTTCGACCCTTTGAACCGATGTAGTTGGTTTGACAAACTAAAAATTGAAAATAAAAATGATTATACCCATCGACAGTCCTAGTTTGATTTTAATTTTTTTTTTTTATATCCCACTGAAATGTATATGACGGAAATAAAAACTAACCTTATTTTGGGTAAGGTTAACAAAAACCTTAAACAAATAAAACGTATTAGCACACTGTATTATACACTATCAGCGGACACAAACAAACTTAGAACTTTAACAATCAGCATAATGGATTTTAGGCGAATTTGGTTTAGCGGACGAGGTGAATTCGGTGATAGAATTTTGGCGATAGGTTTGGTAGAGGCGAAGGTTATTTGGTTTTTTATGCAAAGTCTAATTTTGGTGGTGAAATACTGATTTTATGAAACATACTACAAAACTGAATACTTATACGGATGTACTCATTTAGTTGGACAATATATATAATATTTTTCATTTTTCATTTTTTTTACTACATATATATATATATATATGTCCAAAAACAACAACCTTTTTACGATGATGAATAATGACGAGGCGAACAGAAACCTTTAAAAATGAATGTACTTGGTTTCTCGGTTTATCTGTCATGGTTTCTGTTAACGGTTTTCAAACGGTTTTGGTTGTATGGTTTTTAAAATGCGCACACTTTATTTAACACTTTTAAAAGAAAAAACTCAGAAAAGAACGATCACACCTTATTTTTCACATGAACGAAACAAAGGCTTTGACAGTGTTTTTGGGTGAACATATCTATGACGGATATGCAAAAACTTAGGCGAACAATGGCTGTATAGACTAAACAACCAGAAAAATGTTAGTGAAGTCAAAGTTAACGGTTAAAGGTTAGTGGTTAATATGTCAAGTCAACAAAGAATGAAAACGGTAGTGAATTTGGATGTATGGGAGAATGTTACCATGTTAGGCGGTTTTAACACTGTCTAGGCTGAAACACTGAAGAAGCGAGCACACAATAATCACGAACAAAGAACACATATATTTATATACAAATCAGTGGAATCTTTTTTTTTATTCAAACTGTTTTTACCCCGCAACAAATCGGTATTTTATTGACTCTGAAAAATAATAACAAAAATTGTTTTTCAACAAAATTGATCGGCAAATTTTGAAACTACAAACATGATCAATTTTTAAGAATTTGATCAAAAGAATTCAAATATTTATCAAATATTATATTTTCCCCAAAATAATTCACAAAAATGTGAATTTCCCAAATATAATATCGATAATCACCCAAAACAATTCTAATCAAACCAAGGCAACTAATAACCCACCATGGATTTCGACTATTGGGTATGGCTAGGATAGGTTTATATATGTAGAGTGGTTTTAAACAAGAAAAAGGCTAGGCTCAACATGGTGTCTAATTGTTTCTAGCACTAAAAATGAGTGCTAACAAAGGTTCACGGGGTGATTAACTAACCAATGTAGTTAGCTGATATAAACAATTTTCGAAATTCGGGCTAAATTTTTGAAAAACCGGTTTATCCTAAACAAAACACCTTAGAAATCAAAACCTACTTCTTCCAATGATGGCACGTCCATTAACAAACTCATTCCGAATATAAATTCAGCCCAAGAATGGTAATAAACATGAGACCACGGATAGAACTACATTTGATTCTAAGATGGTTTTACCTCTTTATCTTTTAATCCTCTGAATTGTATCTCTGTAACACACAATCATATCAAGTAGCTTCTCACATATTTGGGGTACGGCTATAAATGTGCGAGTCATGCAATTCTATCTTTTTGATTGCTCTATCGATCGTGATACATCTCCCAATTAAAGCATTTTAGTCAAGGAAAAATTTGTCACGTTTTAATATTTGATCATTTAGGTGTCAAAAGTGACTAGTTTCCTATGAGGACAAACGTTAAAATTAATGTACATTTTAAAATTTCACACACTTTATAAAACTAACTTAACAAGGAAACAATTAAATACATAAAGTTTCTACCCCCCTCCCTACACTTAAGATATACATTGTCCCCAATGTATTAATTATGACCAAATGAGTGTGAAAAGGGATAGAGAAACTTAGCGAGATTAATTGTTACTGATCATGTTGCTTATGAAGTACATATGTATACTGCATCTTTGCAAACTTCAACAGCAACTGTAACGCCCCAAAACCAATTTCAGCGGAAAACGACAAAATTTTTCGCTTTTTCTTTATTAAATCATTTCATTTCTTATTTAATCAAACTAAAACACCACTTGTGATACTTTCAATCAAAACCTTTCAAATATTTATTTTACATTCATATCCCGAGCAAAAGTCCAAAAGTACACTTGTACCTTACTATACAAATGAACCCACAAATAGTACAAATTGTGACATCCGTCATTTTGACCCGTTTGACTTTTAAAACAAACATTTATTTATTCGGTATGTGATGGGGAAATAGGGATCGTGTTATAAAAAGCAAGTGTTCGAGTTCATTTTGGTTCAAGTTGAGGTTGGCAGACGAATGCCCCGTCATTTGGTGTTAAATTGTCAATTTGTTGTTTTTTTTTCCTAGTTAGTTTGTCAAATTTGTCAAATTTCCATTTGGTCTTCGTTATTTTATTTTACTGTCTCGTGATTTATTTAAATGGGTTCCGGAAAATATTATAGCGTAAAACTATGTTTTCAGTATAAACGTTGATCTGTTAAGTGGCTAGCAGGTATTATATCTGTTTTAAATATCCCCCCCACCTATCCGCATCCCCATCTACATATCACATCTAGAATACATACACACAAGAAAAAGAAAGAAAAGAAAGAAAAGAAAGAAAAGAAAGAAAAGAAAGAAAAGAAAGAAAATCTGTATTCGCCAGAAATATAGCTTACAAGATATTTGGATAAAGAAAAGGAAGAGATTTTCACAAGATTTAACATCATCATCTTCTTCATCTCTTCCTCCGAATTGTTTCAGTTTCAATTTTGTGCAAATGGATTTCAGGTTCAACAAGATTGGTAAGTGTTTTGAACTATTTTTCATTGTCAACTCGTTCATTTATATGCATAGATCGTTGTATGTTGTTGGATCTTAGGTGTTCTTGGCTAGATTCCCTTTTTGTTTAAAGGTTTTTGAGTTTCACCTCGTTAATGGCATCTCGTGTTTTGGTCCGTGGGTTTGAGTAAAAAGTGTGGAAATATGTTCATTTAACTAGGCAGTAACTTTGTTAAAGTTTCAAGGCTCGATTGATCGTTTGGTATGTCGATTTGGGTGTTTGGCCCCAAAAACCCGTTTTGTCGAAACTGCATTTTCTAGGCCAGAGTATGAGACGCCGGCTCCAGCGTATGAGACGCCAGTGCAATTTACATGGGCTTATGAGACGCCAGGAGGTGGCGTATGAGACGCTGGCTTGGATTTGTGAGACGCCAAAAACCCCTGTTTTACGCCAAAAATGCATTTTCTAGGCCAGAGTATGAGACGCCAAGGGTGGGCGTATGAGACGCTTGGGCCAAAACTCACTTTCCTGTTTGACTTTTTAAAGGTCCAAAACCCACTCGTTGATTCTCGTGTTCGAGTCTAATAGTCGAGCATTCCTTCCCTGAGTCTCCTAGAGTCATGATTGGTCATTTTGAGTTGTTCTAGGTCGTTGGTCACGCTAGGGCCGTACGTACGTATGTTTGACTTGTATATGGATTATGTGTTAGGTTGCGGACGTTTGGGGACTTTTGAATGGTCGTTTTAGCTTGCGTAATCATTGTTGCTCGGCGAAGGTGAGTTTCGTAGCCCCTATTTACGTTGAGCTTTGGGGTGGAAAGTGTACTCGGTTATATGAAACTAGTGTCGATAGTTTTATGGTACAATATATTAGTTGTGTTGAATGCTTATATGTTTACCTTATGGGACGTTGTCCCGGTATTATGGTTTTGTTGTTGGTATGCATGTACATCTGGTATGCCATTAATGTGTTATTAGTGTGGTAGGATATTTCCGTACTCCTTATATATAAGCACTAATAAGGTATTAGAGGTAGCACCATGATGGGACATGTATGCACTAAGTTGGGTTGTATATGTTGATTGTTTAGACGATGTTGCTCCATCGAGATGAATTGTATGCTATATATGTTGGGTGGTAAATGTGGGTTGGTTTGATGATGGTGTTCCTAGATGGACTGGTGGTTCTGTACGTCCTAGATGGACTGGTGGTTCTGTACGTCCTAGATGGACTGGTGGTTCTGTACGTCCTAGATGGACTGGTGGTTCTGTACGTCCTAGATGGACTGGTGGTTCTGTACGTCCTTAGTTGGACTGGTGGTTTTATATGTCCTTATTAGGACCATTGAATGTGCATGTGCCATGTATTGTGGATTGGGTTGAAGCAGGCAATGTGTGGTGACACTTCAGGCAGTCTTTGTGGTTACGACTCTAGTTGTTATTTGTTTGTTGATTGATGTTGATGATTGTGATTGTTGAGCAGTCTGTCTTGATTTTGTGCCAATGTTAAGGTTTTACTGTAGTATTTTCATCCTTAAATATCTTAAACGGTTGTTATCCCGACACTATGATTTTATGTTTAAACCTACGAACTCACCAACCTAGTGTTGACTGTTTTTAGTACACTTTTCAGGTAATCAAGTAAACTGAGGACTAATGGTGATTTGCTTAGTTGGACTTATTAGACTTGTTTGTTGCATTGTAGATCTTTAGACTTGAGCACGATGCCTCGGTTGTTTTCCCTCGTATGGGACTTATTGTTGTATCTTGATTTGTATTTGAAATTGTAGCTTTATATGAACATCATATAGTTTCTCTGAGTAATATCCATTTGCAAGCTTGTTTCAGTTGCATCTCACGTTTCCGCCACTGGTGGGGTGTTACAGAATGGTATCAGAGCCTAGGTTTTAGAGAATTAGGTGGTTTGCCTAGACTAAAACCTAAGCACCCGCATATAGTATATTTCATAGGAAACTATGTGTGCATTGCTATATGTGAATTATATGGATTGCTTGCGGATAAATTGAGAAATTTATAACGTTTCTTCAGTGTTTCAAAGTTTTAAAAACCCTTCCAACTTTAACGTCGGTGATTTGAAAGTCTTAAGTTTTCAAAAGGTACGATAAAAGCTTATGTGTAACTACATGTTTTCAAATGACTTATTTATTTTTGGAAAAACTCAAGGTTTCAACTCTTTACAAGACTTGTAGTTACATGTTTTCTTAAACGCAAATATTACTCAAATGGTTGGCAAACTCCGAAATACAAAACTTTCCATTTTGAATGGTCGAAAATATTTTTGGGATCCCCGTTTTATATAAAAAAAAATAAATAAAAAAAAAAATTTTTAATTTTCTTTTCCTTGAGGAAAAACCTATGTGTATGTTAAATGATTGTAGCATGAGTAGCCATAAGTGATGATAGACAAAAGTGTTTTGGGGATACCCGTAACGTCGATCGAGTTCAAATGGTTTTTGTAAGGGAGGATAATGAGATGCTAAATTGAAATGATTTTTGTTGAAATAAGTGGATTTGTTATTTTCAAATGAGTTTGTTAAGAATTGTTGAGATGGTTATTTCGAGAGGATTTTGACAAAAATAAGTGAGTGGTTGTTTTCAAAAGGATTTTTGTCAAAATTGGTGAGTTCGTCGTTTTCAAAAGATTTTGACAAGAATGAGTGAGTCCGTCATTTTCAAATGTCATTCTTTGTGAGTATTGTCTCATCGTGTGTGTTTAAATGCAAGTAATATGGCTATTGAAGCATTATACTTAAAATCCATTGCATTCGCACTTGTTTGATTTTATATTTACTTGCGTTATTGTTGGATCAAGTTGAGATTGATTGTTGGAAATGTTTGTTGATATGACGATGTGTCGATACTGTTGTTGTTAATGATATGAGCACCCTATTTTGTGGGGAAACATGTGCGAACCTTGTTGTGGATATATGAGTGGTTGAAGTTATTTGGATTGTTTTTATTAAGTACTAAGTCGCCGCCGCGTGAATGACAATAGACGCATGGCATGATATAAGCATAAAGCGGGTGGCCAACGCCTTTTATGGTTACATGATGGCATGTGGAAGGTCTGAATCGTATTTGTCTAAAGTGGTTGATTTCGGTAGGTGACCTAGTATACCATCAATGTATTGGCGATGTGGTGGGATATTTCCGTACTCCCTATAGATCAGCATCAAGGTACATGAGGTAAGCCACTAGGCGGGTTGGCCGTTTGACCATGGATGGTGGAACTGATTTATCACCGATGTGCTGTTAATGTGGTAGGTAACGCGCGGCACGCCGTATATATAGCATATAACAGTATGTTGAGGGTAAATTGGGCTCTTATCGTGAACTAACCATGGACGACAGGTAATAAGCAAGTGTGTGTTTATTGGGGTGCTGAATTGGTTGTATGAGTATGTGTGAACTATGTTGTTAAGCTGGACGGGATGCATGAGATTATAGAGATGGTAATGCATGCGTTTGATATGCTAAAACAAGTAAACAATTGTATGAAATGCTTGTGAGATAAATTTATGCTTCCGGCTTTATATGGTGTGAGATTTCCAAGTGGTCCTTGAATATGCAATTACATTATGATAGCCATGTTTAGGGAATTAGCTATCAACGGTGAAATGGTAATTAGCTATTGGAAAATGGTTTAGGACCGTTGGTTTATTATGAATGCATGATCGCACCTACATAATTTTGTTGCTATCTTACACTTGGCTATACACATGCGTATTTGATAAATATTGCATGCGTAGTTGTGTTGGGCATTGTGAACGTAAGTATGTGTGAATTTGGTATGTTTGAGTAATTGTTGAATGAAATAAGCATGAACTTTATTGCCTAAATTGTTTTGAGACTAATAGTAGAAGTGATATTACATGCTTAGAGTATTCGGCCTTATGAACTATATGACTTAGTTGGTGGTATGAGGAACGCATGTATAGTTGTATTGTGAATATAAAAGCCTCGTTATACTATACGCCATTGTAATCGAGCAATTGAGTAAAAATTTGTGTCCGTTGAGGTAGGACGACAACGAACGAGTAATGGTGGAAATCGATAGAGGCGCAATAACGAGGGTAATGATGAGTGTTAACGATTGTATGCGAGACTCGATACAACTATAAAACAGTATTTAATATGACTATAAGTAATTGTGAGCATTGTTGTATTGTAGATTGCATACCGTTACTTAAAAATTAATGTGACGAAACTAGGTACATGTATGTATGTATATGGTCACGTGAGAAGTGTACTAGTGATTTGAGGGAAAATGAGATGAAAGGAGATGATATATGTTGTGCGAACGAAATCTAGAATTCGATTAGCATACGAAATGGCTAGAAACATGAATAGAGATATGAACGATAATTGGTGTTTGATATGGATGTGAGTTGGTTTGAGGATGTGTGAAATGGTTATTTTTTTAAAAGAGTTATTGAGTAAAGAATGGGTTGTTTGTAACTAGTGAATAACGAGTTAATGAGATGAGCGCGACGCGATTAGGTGACGAAAGAGTCCATAGTGGAATGAAATTTTGATGGTTGAATTTATGGGAATAAATTTATTGAAAACGTAGAACTTGTGCATAAAGAATAAAGAATTTGAAATAGCGATCGGTGATTGTAGAATGAGGATTTGAGAATTCGATGATGAGAGAGTTTTTAATGATCTTAAGAAGTAAAATAAGAATGTAAACTGGAGAGAAATTTCTTAGAGATTTGAATGGAAAGACGTAAGTAACAATGAGGGTTGAAAGTGGATTAACCCTTTAAGGAAATTGTGATTTTTGGTGACATGGTAAAATAGCGAAGAGATAATGTGACGATGAATCGATTGAGTGAGTAGGTATGTTATGTAATTGATTAAAAGGTAATCTAAAATAGAAAGCAAACAATAAGGCTTTCCAATTTGATACGGTAAATTTTCCGGATCGTTATAAAGAAATAATGAGTTTAAAGAAAGTTGTTAAGGGTCCAAACTGTGTGAGACTAATGATGGTTCTAAAGCTTAAATGAAATGACATAATATAACAAGTTACACTAATAGAAATTTTAAAAGGTGACACATGCTTACAACCGAAAGGAGCAAACGATCATGGAGCTCAGGGAGACGATGAACTTGTTGGAGTTGGATAAGAAATCGCGGAGTCATAATAATGGTGAGGAAATTCCAACATGGTATAATGAGTATAAAAGCCGACACCAAGTTAAATATTTAATGTTCGAACAAATTATGAGTCAAGTCTTCTTATCGAAAATGGCAATTATAATCTGGTTTCAATTGAATAAATTCTTTAGAGGTATGGGTGAAATGTTTTGGAAACTCGCGTAATAAACTCTTAATTAATATTCAATCATGAGGTCGTGGACAAATTCGCCTAAAAAAGTTTTTAGTCATATTTGCAAAATTTTCGAAAAATCAACCCATGAAAGTATTTCCTAAAATTCTAATTCTTTTAATGCGTGAGATTTTCAAAGTAATATATGAGTTCAAATTAAAGACTCATAAAAATGGTGGTGTTGGGTAAAGTCGAATGCGACCAAAGTACTAATAAAATCTTAGTCCGATTAAAAGCAGTACGAGGACGTTTAGTGTCAATATGGGGTGAGTTTGAAAAAAAAATTTTGTTGCCTTGGGTAAAAGGAAACAATAAAAACTTTGAACATACGAAATGAAATGAGTCATAACAAATCGGATTAGTAAAGTAATAAAATTCAGAAATGAAGGGGAATTCTTTTAACTGGGGAATTCCCCAAGGCGTCAAAGTAAGATCTCGGTCCGGGAAGATTCTCTTTTAACTGGGGAATCAACCATGGCGTGTGTGAGACGAGAATGATCAGCATGTGAAATGTAAGTGAAATAGTGCTAAATGAGAAAATGTACTAAAATGATGATTGTTTGGCGGGTCGCACGAAAGCTTAATGTAAAGACGTCCATAAATTTTAATTGGGTAATGAATGAATCACTAATCGACTTAGTATGTAAATCGTGAATCTGTTAACCATGAAATGACGTCTTAGAATCGAGGTGCATTCCGAGCGAGTAGGATTGCATGGCTTGCGTTGGATATATGTTGAGCATATGAAGTCCAAGTATCCGCACTTATTTGTTAATTAGGGTTTTGTTGAATTTCGGGACGAAATTCTTGTAACGGGGGGATAATGTAACATCCGTAAATTTTGACCCGTTGACTTTTCGTGTAAAATGACTAACAATTAAGTAGTGAAGTAATTTGGGCCCATTTATGATCGTGGTTATATAAAACAAGTGTTCGAGTTCATTTTTGTTCAAGTTTGCGGTTGGCATGACGAATGTCCCCGTCATTTGGTGTTTAAATTGTCAATTTGTTGTTTTTTTTTCCTAGTTGTTTTGTCAATTTGTCAATTCATTTAGCCAGCATGTCTCGATTATTGACTTCTCTTGGATTTTAAGTGAAAATTCCATTAGGAAGGTATGTGTAACATCCCAAACTTTTCTTTAAGATTTGACTAACGCCGTTAAGTCAACTTTGTGTGTGTCGTTAAGTCTAGTGTGAATATATGCATATACGTAGTTAATGTGTGTTATGTGTGAGGCTTGGAAGCCTAAATATTAATGTAGTATAAATGTGTGAAATATGAAGGTTTATGTCTATGTAGTGACATCTAATGAAGGGTTAATGTTGTATATGGTCAATAAAGTAGTTTGTGACCAATAACGAAGCATTAGGAAGCCTAGGGACTAGTTTTGACATATGGGTAAAGTCAAAAACGGGATTAAGGGTTTAGGAGCTGCCATTAGATGATATTATGCAGCCAAAACAATCTCTAAACAGACCCTAAGCCTTCCCTTAGCAATCCTTCATCAATTTCAAGCCGAAAAGCTTTCCTACGTGTGATTCGAGTGTGTTTTGTCAAGGGTATTGCATCCTATTTGGCATTTGCAGGTAATAATCAATTCATTGATTAGATTTTCAGATTCAAGGTTATATTTTAAAGGAGCAAATCTGATTTATAAAAGGGTTTTGAAAAGTTAGGGTTTATATTATGTTTAAGCCAATTAATGTTCAAAACGATGTTAAACGAGTCTATAATCGATCTTGATGATCAAAAGATGTTAAATTGTGTCGAAAACATGTTTGGGGAAAAGCCTAGATGGATCGTTTTCTGGAAAATCGAAGAACTTAGTCGTTTTTGAAAAAAACGAACGAATTTAACGAAACTGTTGCTAAGTTCGTACGAACGAAGGCTATCTTCGTAAGAAGAATTTCTGAAGTTAAATTCGTAAGGCAAAATTAAGTTCGTAAGAAGGTTTTCATGCTAAATTCGTAAGAAGGATTTCAAAGTTAAGTTCGTAAGAACAAAACTAAATTCGTAAGGCAAAACTAACTTCGTTAGTTATAACCTATCTTCGTAAGAACTGGAACTAACTTCGTAAGAAGGAATTTCCAGGCTAAGTTCGTGAGGGCTGTTAAGTCCGTTTGAGTCCCAAATGACTTATACTTTATATGTTAATGTACGATAGGTGTCGGGGATTACTGATAAGCACTATTAGCTATTTGTTTGCGCGCGTACGCTACTACCAGGTAAGATACACTACTTTGACACGCTGGGGGATCAACTAAAAGCTGGTTTCAAATCGTAAACACTTCCATTCGGTATCTTTATATTGCATGTGGGCATATGGGTTACTTGGGAGGTATTATGGGTTATGCAGTTGACCATGAGACCTGAGATGCAGTCCCTATTGTAGTGTAATGTAGTATTGCTTAATGTAGTATGTAGCTATGCAGTTGATGTAGTTAATGAAGTATCTTGATATGCATGATATATAGAAATGAAGTTGATGTGTGATATGCATGCTTGACCTGTACGCCTAGTTCACTAGACTTGCTAGGTTGCTATGTCACTTGCACGTTTAAGGATCCAAACGTAATGAAGTTAAAGTGTGTGAATGTCTAGGAATGTGTGTTACCTAGACTATATGTGTGTGAATGTTTGGGAATGCAGGGACCTAATCTATATGTGTGAAATTGAGCTCATAAAACAGATGCAGTGAAAAGTGTTAAGCTTAACCCGTACTTGTCTTAGCCGGATGAGTGCGTTGATGCAGTTGTTGCTTGGGTGGCTCCTCGCAACATGGTCTTTATAATGCAGGGCGAGTAATACGAGAGGTTTGACCAACCTCCACATACGGATTACTCTGGGATTGGCTTGCCATTCCTTAACGACGTAAGATGATAGTCTTTTGACTGATCATCCAGTCGGGTGTGGTGCAGGGCACACTTATATGCAGTTAACGACAATGTGTGAACTAATGCAGGATAGGCACATTTAGGATGATTATCCTAATTGAGATGAGTTGAAATGCAGTATATGTGTGAACGTGTGATGTGTGTTGTGCCTAATAAAACTTGTCTAATAATGAAGATTGTTTTAATTGGACATATGCTTTTAAATTAAGTGTTATCTTACTTAGCTATTCTTATAGCTAACACTTGTTTCTTTAATGTGGTTGTTCCCTCAGGTTTAGCTTGATGGAATTAGATGAAGGACGTGTGAGCTTGGGTAGATTCATTGAAGGAGCCTTAGCTACCCATAGACGATTATCTCTTAGACATTTATTTACATTTCGTACTTGATGTCGAATTTATGTAGTATTGTTGAACGGTTGTTTTGTGTTGGGCAACCGTTGGGTTTTCATTTGAACTATTGTTTGATATGGCATGTAACACCAAATAAATGCAGAAACCGAAATGTTTTTATCGGTTTTGACTTTTACAGTCTTTTCTTCCGCAATTTGACACCGTTAGGTGAAAGTTTTTGAAAACCCATATTTTTAAACGACGGGTGTTACAAGTTGGTATCAAAGCAATGGTTTAAGTGAACCAAAATTCGACTTATGCCGTAGGATTTTGGACTTAGACCGATGAGGAATAAGTTAGGCTAAAGTAGGATGCCTAGCTAATGAAGTGAAATGCTATAGGATGGGTTGGGATGAGTGCGAGTGTGATAGAGCTTACAATGATATGTTTTAGCCTTATCTCAACGAGCTTTTTGTTTTATTTTGAGCTTATCGACTCCACCATTTTATTGAAGGAAAATGGTTAACACTCGCAACCGCAACATCCAACGTGACGGAACTACTGCTAGCATTACCCCACCTGTCCATCCAGGTGCCGGCGCTGCAAATGCTGCTAATGCTGCTGCTGCTGTTGCAGCCAATGCGAACAGAAATCGAGGAATTCCCCGCCCGGCCAATCAACAAGGCTCATTGGGTCCGATGCCTCCACCACCTGGCAATCTTCCGAGAGTTAACGATGTAGTGTGACATTTGTCAAATTTCATATCAACTAGTTAAACCATATATTGAACAAATATGTTATATATGCTAGTTTAGAGCATTTTAAGCTAAGTTAGGGCATGATTAAGTATATGAGTATGTGTTAAGATTTCTTATTGATTATGTAACTAATCAATGTACAACTTAAACTATCAAAACAAAGATCAAAAACATTGATGATGAGCAATTAAAACATATAAAGAAGAAAAGTTCATGAAAGTTTGTAAAACGTTGGTTTTTCGATCGTTTCTCTTCCGGTTTCGCCTCAAACTTCCTAGAACCTAATAACTAGTGTTAAGATACCTTAATATGATTTTTATTTCACAAAATAACACACTTGAAAAATCAGAAAATTTAATTTATTTCCCGTGAATAGTAAGGAGGTTTAAAAATTAGATATTTTGTTTATATGTTATATATTTTGTAATAAGTTATAAAAATACTCATATATATAGAGATAATTAAGAAATATATATGTGTATATATATATATAATTAAGAAATATATATATATATATATATATATATATATATATATATATATATATATATTAGATATTTATGCTAGTAATTTCCAAAGATTTTACATGATAAGTCTTAAAGTCTTTTAACTTCCATGACACCACAACTTTTCCTACAACTTGGAACTTCAATCCACCACATATTGGAGTGATTCATGGATGTATTTCCTTGTCCAAATTCGTTCATATAGGTCATGCATGATGTATATGCATAAATTTTATCATATTTAATTCCATTTCATTTACTATAAATACTAGCCTTAAGTTCTCATTAAAAACTCACACCTTAAACTTCATTCTCTCTAAATTTAGCATTCTATAAGTCTAAAAACATCTCCCCCTTCTTGTTATAATTTTTAAAGAACTCTTGAAAGTTCTAAGCATAGTCGAAGTTACTTCGATCTTAAAGTGCGCCAAAAATCGTCAGAAGAAGTTGTTATCAACAAATCTTCTCAAAGTTCTTCAAAATTCTAGTTATAATGGCCAATTGAAGTTGGGAATTTTCCATATTCTTCAAGTAAACAAGTCCAAACTATAGTCGATTCTATCAAGATCTTCTTTGGAGCTCATTCCTATATCGTTACTTTGATCTTAGAATTCATAATTCTCCGAACTTGTAAGTGTTTTTATAAAACTTTACTATACTTTGCTCTATGATTTAAGAACTATATGTTATGTATTGAAATGCTTGTCAACTTATTTCTATACTCAATTAATACATATTTGCATTTAAATACGGTTATAATCGCTTTTATTCAAATATTGAATTATAAGGTTACTATTGCGAAAAATGAATTATAGCCGAAAGTACGAGAAATTGTAAAACTTCTATTAAATCATTTTATATACTTGTTATGGTATATAAACAAAGGCATAGTTATATACCTAACTATCCAAATTCATAAAATTACTATTCACTATCTGTGAATTATTTCGTATTCTCAAATTATTTGATTAATGGATAGAATATATCCTTGATACACTTTTAACCGCACTATGTTTCCGAAAGTGATTGCACTATTGGGCCTCTTTGGCTTATACCTCGGAGTGGATTGTAGTTCGCAAAAGGCTTGCTATATGCATCCGAACGCAACTTGGTTCGCCGACGTATTCTTCATGACCCACGGTCAACCCTAACACAACTTGGAAATAAAATGCTGGTTTTTCCTACCATTTAAGGTATCTCTTCATTTGTAATCAATACATTTTGTATTGATTATAATACATACCATACAAGGTATCTTTTCATATCTATGCTATTGAAAGCATCTCTTCGTTACAAAGATTAATACATTCTTCGTATTAATTATACAAATAAAAATATCTCTTTGTTAAAATGATTAATACATTTTGGTATTAATATTTCCAATTAAAATATACATCTATATATAAATATAGATGTACATTCTTGGTGTTCATTCTTGAATACATTCATTATGGATCTCGTATTGAGATTATCTGGTATATCTTCATTTCTGGAGGATATACACTTAGCTTATTTATGATGTTTCAAAAGAGACTTTTAAAGATTTCAATAAATATAAATGAGACTTCATTTCAAGTATATGTTCCAAAGATTATTGAAATAACTCAAAATCAATTACGTTGACAAGCGTATTAATGAATAACGATATAGTTAAGTTAATTAAAAACAAGGAAATTAAAATCAAGTCTATTATGTTAGGAAACGTACAAGCTCATCATCATCATCTTTCATCGATCTTTGATCATAATCACCTAAGTAACTAAGGTGAGTTTCATGGATCCCTATTTACTCTATTTTGGGCTGAGAATACACAACTGTTTTATGGATACAACTGTTTTATGGATACAACTGTTTTATGGATACAACTGTTTTATGGATACAACTGTTTTATGGATACAACTGTTTTATGGATACAACTGATTTTATGGTTACTATTTTATGGACACAAGTGTTTAAAAAGTTCTATGCTTATATTGGTTACAATGCTTGGTTTGAAATCCCCTATATTGAACTTGGACCGATAAATGGAACGCGAATATTAATAATAGTACTATTGGGTTGACACCCCTATCCGGGTTAGTAGCGCTAACCTGAAAAACGGATAATTAATATTTGAACTTAATCGTGATTGCGTTAAGCATTAGCATCACAAGAGGGGTAATATACATGAATTGTATGGTTAAGGTACTCGGTTTCCAAGGTATAAGCATAGTGTGAAATGGATTTCATAATCCATACTGTTTTATGATAATGTAATGCATGCATTATCATACCAAAGAAAAAGTCTTGTGATCCAAAGGTAAAATTATTTTATTGGACGATGATCCAAAGGCATATTCTATCATTTTTGATTTAAAGTTAGGTATATTGTTTGGGCCCGTGATCCAAAGAGACGCACGGACGGTGGCGTTATGAGAAGCTGGCTTGGATTTGTGAGACGCCACCAAAAAACCTTTTACGCCAAAAATGCATTTTTAGGCAGAGTATGAGACGCACAAGGTCGGGAGTATGAGACGAGTGGGGCCAAAACTTGCACTTTCCTGTTATGACTTGTTAAAGGTCCAAAACCCACTCGTTGATTCTAGTGTTGGTCTATCTTCCAAGTGCAGCATGTAAGGAATTATGGTTTAATTCCTTAAATGCTCACAACCACTTTGTACGATCTTGTCCATGTCATCATGGACTTGGTCTATAAATACAAAGTCTTCTCACAACTTGCAAAAGGCTTAAAAACTTTAGCATTGCAACTTGTGAGATATACTCTAAGTAAAACTTACGAGTATTTCTAAGTTACTTAGATCACTTGTTTTTTCGGGATTGTTTAGATACTTACACTTGGGTGTTTATCTTTGTTCCGCAACAATCCTTGTATTTGTTTATATATCAATAAATCAAATACATTAGAAAGGAAACAACGTGTCTCAATGCTACATACTTGATTATACATATATATCTTTATATAGTTTCTGCCATTTAGTTCTTGTTATTTACGTTAAGTCATTTGTTTCTTGTTATCCATATCTGGATCGTAAACTTAACTTGTCCATCAAGATTAGTTGTACTTGTCAGTCGGGTTTAGTTAATCATCTATATTTGGGACTCATATTATTCTTTAAGAAAAATGAAAGAAGATAGCGAGAGGGGAGAGAGATAGAAGGGTGTCTCTTTAAGATCTTTTATT
>CM067171.1:45329312-45383206 GCA_034093135.1 Erigeron breviscapus | reverse complement strand
AATTCCACATGTTCAAGTCAGTTTCGAAATTGAAATTATATCAGCTTAGTATAACTTCCTCAACTATATTATACCAAGCAATACCAATCTGACTAAATATAATAATTAAATAAGATTTTAAAAATTTGAATTCAAAATTTATCTTAATTATCATTATAACGATTTGCTGCAGTATATTGTTGGTGGTATCAATGCCACAACTATATTATCCCAGGCAATATCAGACTGGTTAAATATAATAATAATTGAATTCACAAAAAAAAAAATAAGTTTACAAGAATGTGATTACAGTAAGAATAAGCAAACATAAAAATAAAAGCAAAATAAACTTAATAAGTTACAAAATATAATCATAAAATTTAAATACATAAATCATTGATGGATTTGATATTTTTAAGTAAAGAAATAGCAACACAATCCATGGAATAATGAAAAGGTTTATTAAAGTTACAGTATTATTGTTCTTTTTAAAATGGATAATTCTTTTCAAAGTTAAAATGGACAATGAAAAGGCTGATTGATGATGTCAGTTTGAGGAATTATATTTACTGTTATTCACGATCTCAACACTGGACCCAAAAAAAATTGCCATTATCACAATAATAAGAATAAGTATAAGTATACTAGGAAAAAAATTTCTAGGGGTTTAAACCCTGCGTAGGAACCCCACTTATCCTAATTAGGAACACCCGACCGACAAAACAAACATACGACCAATGTGGCGTTGAAACCATGTATAGGATAACCGAAGACAGTGATATGAATGTTCTTTATGGATAAAAATAAATTTTCTGGAAGTTCTAAACCCTGCGTAGGAACCCCACTTATGCTAATTAGGAACACCCGACCGACAAAACAAACATACGACCAGTGTGGCGTCTGCACCATGTATAGGATAACCGAAGACAGTGATATGAATGTTCTTTATGGATAAAAATAAATTTTCTGGAAGTTGTAAACCCTGCGTAGGAACCCCACTTATGCTAATTAGGAACACCCGACCGACAAAACAAAAAAGCCCCACCCCCCCAGCCCCCCTCCCCAGCGCTCCCTCCCCCCCCCCCCGACACCCCCACACCTCCCCCCCTCCTCTCCACCCGACCGACAAAAAAAACATACGACCAGTGTGGCGTCTGCACCATGCATAGGATAACCGAAGACAGTGATATGAATGTTCTTTATGGATAAAAATAAATTTTCTGGAAGTTCTAAACCCTGCGTAAGAACCCCACTTATGCTAATTCGGAACACCCGACCGACAAAACAAACATACGACCATGTGGCGTCTGCACCATGGATAGGATAACCGAAGACATTGATATGAATGTTCTTTATGGATAAAAATAAATTTTCTGGAAGTTCTAAACCCTACTTAGGAACCCCACTTATCCTAATTAGGAACACCCGACCGAACAAAACAAACATACGACCAGTGTGGCGTTGAAACCATGTATAGGATAACCGAAGACAGTGATATGAATGTTCTTTATGGATAAAAATAAATTTTCTGGAAGTTATAAACCCTGCGTAGGAACCCCACTTATCCTAATTAGGAACACCCGACCGAACAAAACAAACATACGACCAGTGTGGCGTTGAAACCATGTATAGGATAACCGAAGACAGTGATATGAATGTTCTTTATGGATAAAAATAAATTTTCTGGAAGTTGTAAACCCTGCGTAGGAACCCCACTTATGCCAATTAGGAACACCCGACCGACAGAAAAAAGGGAGACGGAAAGGGAAGGGGAGGATGGAAAAGGAGAAAAAGAAACGGAAAGAAAAGGTGGAAGAGGCGGGGAACTAAAACGTCGGGGGGGGTTCTCGGGGAGAAAGGGGGCGTGGGGAGAAAAGGACCTGGGGGCATAGCAGCAAAGATGTTCTTTATGGATAAAAAAAAGGAGAAGAGTTACACACTGCGTAGGAACCCCACTTATCCTAATTAGGAACACCCGACCGACAAAACAAACATACGACCAATGTGGCGTTGAAACCATGTATAGTAAATTTAAGTTTTTACTACATTAGTGCCTTGATAAGTGCCTTAATCACTTCAACGGTTATAGGTGAGCGGCAAACATTATTACCGGAAGCAAAAGCCATTTTTTAAACTTTATTAGATATTTAAATATCAATTATATATAATTTTTCAAATTATATTAATTAGCAGAATAAAAATATTTCAAGATTTACATGCCTAGATATATATTATTAATTATATATAATTTTCAAATATATATTATTCTCCATACATGAAGATTATCATCATCTTTAAGCATCTCCAACCATGGGTTGATGAAAGACATTTTTGTTATAAAAAAGTCATTAAAAAGCTTTTTATCATTGCAACCAAAAGCTTTTTTCTCCAAAATAAAAAGAAAATAAAAAGGGTAGGGAACAGTAGAGAGAGAAAGAGGGTAGGGGTGGGGGTGGACTGACACTCTGACAGTATTCTTCTGTGAATAAGAATCAGATTTCCTATTTGTTTAATTGATTTTAATAAGTCAGTTTAGACTATTAAAATTGGGAAAATAACACTCAAAATATATCAGATCAAGACTCACGAGCTGAGTCAGATTGCTTATAAATCAGCTTGAAAATGAGCAGATTTATAAATCTGAGATTTAGTATGTAAGCTGACAGCAAGATCAGTTTGAAGAGGCCCATCTTGATTATAAATTTTATTATTATTATTCAAAAAATAGATTCAAATTTTTTTGTCTCACTCACTTTTATTTATATTCTTCTTTTTCTATCAATATCTTTCCAAGGATTTCCTTATTCTCTTTTATACTTTAATTAATATAATTTTTTCATGACGATTAAGTTCAAAAATATATTCTGACGATTAACTTTTTTGTGTTCACCACCAAAAAGAAATTTCTTCTGAGGAACTTTTTTTACACCTCCAAAAAACAAGCTGTGATTACAACCAAAGAGAAATAAACAGTGCCCTTTCTTCATATTTAAGATATTGTTATTCAATATCTTAAAAGTGTGTAAAAAATCAAACTGATAGTAATTACCACCCAATGATTTTCAATATCTTAAAAGTGTGTACAAAATCAAACATAATCCTTGATTCTTCTATATCAACTGAACTGCATATAACTACTACAACAAACAGCAAATCCTTTTCTCTTTGATCCTTGAAACCACGATTTTCCTGCTACACCGAAACAGCAAGTGATCGTAGTAAATTTGCTTGCTTGTTGAATTTTAATGTCCAAAAAATATATATATTGATGCTGAAGGAAACTTTTCAGTTGATTTCTGATACATACGTATGATTTTTGATTTTACATCTATATGTGTACATGAGTACATCTTCGATCTTGTAAGCAGCGTTTACCAGTACACCTAATAGACAAAAAAGAACAAGAAAAATACAAGAAAAAAAAGAAAAACCATGAGAGTTTCTCATTGAAAAGCATGTAAAGTATAGAATTTGAGCTTATGTGTGTTTATGTGTGTGTTAATGGCGGTTTGATGTGAGAGAAAGTAGAGAGAGAGAGTAGAGATTGGCAGGGAAAGTTTGGATAGCATAAATGGTAAAAGGTTACCAAATACATATGGAGGGGGTTTATATACATATGACTAATTTACACTAAGCCCCCTTCCATACTTAGACATTTACATTCTAAGTACAAACATACAATAGAAATACAAATCACCTACTACAAATTATATTTCTAACAATCTCCCCCTTAGTAGTGATTTGTCAAAAATATCCAGTCTTTGTTCATCTTCAAGCTCTTGTATTAGGTCTGTCTTTGTTTGGATGCCAGAACCAATTATCTCCCTTCAGGTCTATCATCAGGAACAATCATGTTTGCTTCAAAATTTCTTGGTGGAATGTTTTGTGGTCCTGGAAGATGACTGGCTCGTACTTGATCCAACAACCTCCTCTTCGACGTACGACGTACTTAGACTTCTGAACATTCTTTGCCTCTCTCATCATTCTGATACTGTCTCTGTACTCGAGTCTTTGATTGATCTTGGAGATTACTTTATCAAATACTTCCTTTTTCTTTTCATCTTGGTCATCTTCTTTCAAACATAACAACACATTCTTGCAAAACTCTAATGTTCCATCTGAATAAGAAGCAAGTTCATCCATGCGAATGAAAATCTTCTTCTTTCGACTATTGAGAAAAACAACTCCGAAGGATGGTTCTTCAATGACATGACCAATACTGAGCTGTTCGATGTCTGCTGTGTAAAGACTTTGATCTGGATATGGTACATTGATCTTTCTCTTAACAACTTCAAAATCAATTTGAAAATCTTCCAATGAAGCGTATTGAATGCAACTTGACATGTATCTCTTCACAGCATCAAAAGCAACAACATCTTCACGGTATCTTTGCATTGCATTCAGGAAATGGTTGTAGAGAAAGATAATGTCATCAACTGGCAGCAGCTTGAACTGGGCTTTAGTGAATCTGTACATCTTATTATTATCTCTTTTCACATGATAACATGGAACAGAGATAGAAACCCTTTTAATCAAAATTACTCTGACCAGCACCAAGATTTTATGATTTCTTTGTTCTTCGAGAAGCTTGGGATTGTATTGCTTGGTGAGTTTAAGAAGCTCTTTGTATTCTTCAATTTGTCTTGCTTCCTTAAACTTGTACATTGAATCCAACTCTGGTCTCTTTGTTTTGGTAACTTTGGTAGCTCCACAGAATATCGGATAAGCTCTTTCTTCCAGATATCTAGACTTCTTTGCTGCCTCCTTTGGCTTAACACCCAGAGCAACCATTCTTTCTTTATCCCTCAAGAAGTATCCCCGATTAATAAACCTCCTTTGTTCTTCAGTCAATTCTGTTGGAAAGTAATCAGGAAGAACTTCCTCGGATATGATTGCTTCTTTCAACACTTGTTTATATGTTGACTTCTTGAAATTATGAGATGCAGCTTCAGGAGTCTTTCTCAATTCATTAAAACTATTGAAGTCTTCAAAAGTGTAACTTTGGAGTTGTGCTACCAGGAATAGATGATTCTCCAACTTCTTTTCTGCTTGAAGAACCTGTTTCAAAATAATCAAGATCTGGAAATTCTTCAAACATTGGTTCTTCATCAGCTTCTACGTTTACTGGAGTCTCAACTATCTCCGGCTCATCCAAGATTACATTATCTTTTACAGCTTCAATATCTGCTTCACTTTTAGCATATTCGACAACTTCATTTTCAATCACAAATCCTTCTTCTTCAATTACTTCAACATTCTCATTCTCTTCTTCTTCTTCTTCTTCTTCTTCATCACTATCAGCTCCAAAAACTTCATTAAATTTTCTTTTAATTTCAGCAATTCTTTCAATCTCCTCAGGGTCATCATCATTATTTCTTTCATTAAATCTTTCAGTAAAATCTCTAACCATATTATCAACTTCTTCTTGAGTACTATCAGCAAGCTCTTTCCATCTTCTATCAGATCTAGCTCTAATAGCAGCTAATCTTTCAATCTCAGCTTGATCTTCTTCAATAAAATCTTGATTTCCACCCTCAGATCTTTCTTGCATCACCACATCTTCAATATTCACATCAACTCTTGCCGAAGTATTTCCAATATTAGTTTGACCTTCTCCTTGGTTCTCCCCCTCGGGGTGATCATCAGAATCAGGATCATCCCATCGAGAAGCAACCGAGGCCGGTCGGCAAGATTCTAATGCCAACAAACGTAATTCAAAGGCAGCAAGCTTAGCATCATACTCTGCTTTCTGTTTTTGAACTTGATCTTGAAGATTCTTGACTTGTTTTTCATGTGCAATCTCCCTTTCTCTTACTTCCAATGCATTCAACACTCCTCTTTCAGTTACTGTCAACAACTCACCTTCAGATCTTAAAATCTCCAACAAATGATCACATGCTTTGTCTTTTTCTTGTTGTTTTGTTGTTGGTGATATTTGAGATGGTGTTTGTGTTCTTTGTGTTGGTGTTTGAGAAGGAAGAGTAGTACCCAACCCGGAGGTTGTTTGCACACTTGTGGTGTGACCTAAATTCAGTGAAGCTGATTCAGGATTTCCTGCGGATCCTCGGGTTATACCCTCACCAGCAGTTTCAGATTCATGGGCTTTGCAACCGAATCAAGTTTGTGTCCTAGACTGTGATAAATCACTGTTCGGGACTTGTTGTTGGGCAACACCTCTAACAACACCGGGGTCACTGAGAATGCCCGTTAATACAGTCTCAGGTTGATCCTGAGGAACAGTAGTGTCACTACGGCGTTCATACTGTCCCCCAGTCTCGGTTTGAGAACTGTTACCTGCGGCTAAAGCTGGCATGATGTTAGCTAAGGCAGGATTTCCAAGCTGTCCTTGAGGGTCACACAAAGTGGGTCCCTCTCCGCTTGTTCTGGCAACAGTACTAAACTGTGCTTGTGAATCTGTGTGCCTAGGAGATCTAGACTCTTGTGCACGAAATGAAGTCGAGAGGTGGGGTTGTTCCTCTCTATTTTCAACACTTTCATCCTCCAAATGAGGAGAGTGTGGTGAACGTGGCTGTTCCCCGTGCATTTGTGAGACTAACTCCTGTTGTGAGGAGTCAGAATGGCGAGGAGAGTTTGGTGTAAGCGAGAATGGGGAGTTCTCGACTTCTATCCTAGGGTTGACATCCCGGCTAGACACATTGGTTTCAACTATCGGAGGGCCAACGTTTTCTTTATGCCCTTGTCCTAACCCGGACCTCTCAACCTCTCTAACATTTTCAACTCCTCCCTCAATCCCGCCTTGTTCCTCCTGCACAACTGCATCTCCTGTGCTAACATTCTCAGATTCCAACTCAGATAATACATTCTCAACAATTCTAGTTGCTTGTTCAACATCAAACTCAGCTGAGGCACCAACTTGTTCATTCAAATCTGCTGATGGAGATTCATATCTTTGGCTTGCAGATTTAGAAGACTTATGTTTTCTTTTGGATTTCTTCTTCTTTGATGCCTTCTTTGGTGTACTTCTAGCAGCCATTTTAAGTCGTCTACCTGGTGGTGGAGTTGGTTCATTAGGTAGTGCTGAAGCAAGCGGTGTTGGATTAAGTACAGGTGATAAACGAGGTGGTGTTAGAGTTGGTGGATTTGGTGAAACAACGGATGGTATTGGTGTAGATTGAAGGTGAAGATTGTGAAAATTGAACGGCAGGTGGAGATTGTGTTGTTTGAATGGATGGTGTTGATTGAGAAATAGGTTAAGGTGTAGCAACTTCTTTCTCAAACATAAATCTTTTGGATTTCCTTTTCTTCTGCCCAGAAGTCCCCTCATCACTAACCCCTCTTTTCTTTTAGAAGACCTAGGACCCTCACTTGGCGACCTATTCACAGCTTGGGTAGGAATCTGTCGGCTTTCAGATCCCATCGCTGTGGCTAACCACTCTCTATAGGACCTAAGGTGAGGACTCTGAGCAGGAACCAGATTAAGCAGAAATGGTGGAATCGGAAAAGGTCTTGCAATTTCACTTCCTGTGCCTCTTATTCTCATGTTTGACTTATACATTGCAATGACACACTTGAAACTGTCTTCCAACTTTGGAATCTCTTCAACATTATCAAGTACGTCTTCGATTATCAAAGTGAAGAATCGAATATAAGGAATGTATTTTCTTTCTTGAACATCCTTTCCTTTCACAACTTGTCTCATCTTATCCCACACAATCTTGGCAAAATCACATTGAACATTATGTGTGACAGCATAGTATATTGACAGTGAGTGCTTTGTCATGGTATCAATCCCCTTCTGAGATGGCATCAGACAGGTGCTTAAGACATTGTACATTGTATGCCATAATGTAGCCACATTCATCCTTTTAAAATCCCTCATGGATGTCAACTCCCCTTCATATCCCAAAGCATGAATTGCAGATAACATTTCATCAACTGAAGGCAATTCTTCATACTCTTCTTGTTCTGGAAAACCAATGATCGATCTGAATTCATCTAGTGTGAATTGGCAGTTAAACACATTATCATCTGATTGAAGAGAATATCTAAAGTATTCTTCTTGATGATGTCTTTTATTGGCTTTCACAAATTCAATTGATTCCCATAACTCAAATATGTACTTTTCGGGAACAATTGCACCACTAGTCAAAGCAGTTTCCAATGGATGATGGCTTAAAATCTCCGTTATGATTGGGAATTTGCAGGTAAATGGAATATGAAGAGCTTGATTGGCTTGCATCTTCATTGTAGCACCTTCTTGGAACATCACCATCTTTATATTTATTATTTTTCTGAAAAGACAAACTGACCAAAATTTTGACCAGAAAATACACTTTAACCACAGAAAAATAAAAACACAATAACATTTAATAAACACATTTATAACACAAAGACAATGTTTCGCACATATATCAAAAATGAGAAAACAAAGTAGTACACAAAGGCGTTCGATACCTTGCTTCTCACCCTAATATATATACAAAACATGACGATATATAGAATCACATAAGTATTAAAAGATAAGAAAACAAAGGTAGTACACAAAGGCGTTCGATACCTTGCTTCTTACCCTCAACACTTATGAAATACTATATAGACAAACACAATACACACATACATACATACATACATACATTTTAAAACACACAAAAATAAAAAAATAAAAAAAATAATTCAATTTTAACTGTTTGCCGAGAAAAAACCTCGGCAAATGGGGTTTTAAAAAAAAAATTCTCAAAATTTTGCCCAGAAATTAATAAGGACCAAAAATTAGATTTGGCAAACATTTTGAAAATTTTCATGATTTGCCGAGCAAAAACCTCGGCAAACACGAGAATGAAGCAGATCAGGGTCCAAAAATTCAAGTCATCGGGTATCGAAGTGAAGTCTCGTAAACGCCGAGCAAAAATCTCGGCAAATGAGCTTTTCAGACTAGACTTCATTGAATATATGAAAATTCCTTTGATTTGATCAACAAGAGTGTTGACAAATGTTAAAGAAATATTTCAATGACAAAATGTGCATTTGCCGAGATAAAATCTCTGCAAATGGCACATTTGATATTAAACCAGAAAGAATGTAATCAAGTCTTTTTGAAAAATTTTAAGCATTTGCCGAGATAAAATCTCTGCAAAATGGCATAAGTGATCAAGTCTTTTTGAAAAATTTTAAGCATTTGCCGAGATAAAATCTCTGCAAATGGCACATTTAGATTTCAAGACTTAATAAAAAATTTCTTCAAAAAGATTGATTTGCCGAGCAAATTGCTCTGCAAATGGTTAATTCAAGACTTGGTTTTGAGAAAAACATGCATTTGCCGAGCAAAAACCTCGGCAAATGACCCTTTTGTGAAAATGATTTACAGACTTAATGAGATTTGAAGATGATAATGAGCAACCATGGCATTTGCCGAGCAAAAAGCTCTGCAAATATTTATGACTTAGAAAATCTTGACTTGTGAAAACAAGCATTTGCCGAGCAAAAATCTCGGCAAATGGCCTTTTAGATCTGAAAGATTTGTTAAGTCAAAATTTTCACATGTTTTACCAGTTATATGAAGATTTGAAGATGGAACTGAACAAAACTTAGCATTTGCCGAGCAAAAATCTCGGCGAATGGCACAAATCTTCAAACATTCAACAGTTACCCAGCCCTTCAACATTTCAAACCCAGAAAAATTAAACATAAGCAGATTAAGTCAGAAAAATCAGATAAACAATCAGTAATAGCCCTAATCATGCCACTAAAACATCAAATATTCACATTCAATCATCACATAATGTAAAACAATCATGGTAGTTCATTCATGCATTTGATCAAACAGTTGAGATGCAATATTAAAACAAGAAATCTTACCTCAAAGTGAATGATATGATCGATGATCAGAGATGATTAACAACCCAAATATGATTGTAATCCCAGCCCACTTTGATTCTTTCACGAGAGAAAAAATTTTTGATTGATTGATGGGAAATTTTGATCGATTTTGAGAGTAAAATAAAGTAATTTTTTGAATTTTGAATTGTGAAAATGGACCGCCCATTTTCCTTTTAAATTTCAATTCCGGGTCGCGGGTCTGGGTTTGACCCGTGTGTCAACCCGGATATCAACCAGTCTTGGACTAAAGATTTATGTTGGCTCAACATGTTTTGGGTTTTTCAAATAAAATATAAAATAAAATAAAATAAAAAAAATACTTAAACACAAATAAAAATAAAAAAAACAAAAAAAACTTTTTATCTTTTAATTTTGTATTTGGTTTTTTCAGATTTTAGAACAAACACACATAAAAAAAATTTTAAAAATAAAAAAACCAAAAAAAAATATATAAGCAAACAAATATTCACATGCATTTGCACACTCCCCCTCAAATTAAGCATATATCAAACAATAAATTTACAAACTCCACCTAAAATCATGCATTCTACCCTTTTTCTCCCCCTCAAACATTGCATGTAATATCAGATAAAACACATCAATGTTTGAAACAGAAAATGAACATAGAATACATGGCATGAAAGCATTTAAGTTTGTAAATCTAGCATTCCCAACTTGGTTTTAAGAAAATTAAACCTTTATTCATACAGAGGTTTGGTGAAAAGGTCAGCAAGTTGGTAGTCTGTCGGGACAAAATAGAGTTCGATGTTACCTTTCTCGACATGATCTTTAAGAAAATGGTACCGAACATCTATGTGCTTGGTGTTTGTGTGCTGTACAGGATTGCAAGAAATAGCAATAGCACTCTTAGACTCACAGTAGATGGGAATTCTGTTGAACTGAAATCCATAATCAGTCAACTGAGTCTTCATCCAAAGAACTTGTGAACAACAGCTTGCTGCAGCAACGTACTCAGCTTCTGCAGTAGATGTGGATACACAATTCTGTTTCTTTGAAGACCAACTGACTAATCTATCCCCTAGAAACTGTACACTCCCAGAAGTACTCTTTCGATCAAGCTTACAACCTGCATGGTCAGCATCCGAATATGCAATCAACTGAAACCCAGTATCCCTTGGATACCAGAGACCAAGGTTCAAAGTGCCTTTCAGGTATCGGAATATCCGTTTGACGACCTGGAAATGACTTTCCTTAGGATTGGCCTGGTACCTGGCACACATGCATGTGGCGAACATAATATCCGGGCGACTTGCAGTCAAATACATGAGCGAACCTATCATACTGCGATATCTCTTTTGATCAAAAGATTTTCCATTTAAATCAGCATTAATCTTTGTGCGAGCTTCCATGGGTGTCCCAATTGGTTGACAATTCATCATATCAAACTTTTTCAACATGTCAAGAATGTACTTAGTTTGACAAATAAAAGTACCATTTGACAACTGTTTTACTTGAAGTCCAAGGAAAAAGTTTAATTCACCCATCATGCTCATTTCAAATTTCTTGATCATTAAAGCTGAAAAATTCTTGCAGTATTTAGGATTAGTTGACCCGAAAATTATGTCGTCAACATAAATCTGGATTAAAATAATGTCACTCCCTTGTCGTTTGATAAACAAGGTAGTGTCAATCGAACCTTTGCTAAAGCCAGATTTCACAAGATAAGAGGATAGAGCATCATACCATGCACGAGGGCTTGTTTCAGACCATATAAAGCCTTATCTAACCTGTAAACATAGTCCGGATGTTTTGAATTCACAAATCCCTCAGGTTGTTCAACGTACACTTCTTCTTTGAGAATTCCATTCAAGAAGGCAGTTTTGACATCCATTTGATAGACTGTGAAATTCTTGTAGGCAGCATAGGCAAGAAACATCCGAATAGCCTCAATTCGTGCAACTGGTGCGAATGTCTCATCGTAATCAATTCCATCTTGTTGGCAATATCCCTTTGCAACCAATCGTGCTTTGTTCCGTACAACAACTCCAGTTTCATCCTTTTTGTTCTTGAAGATCCATTTGGTTTTAATTGGCTCCTTATTCTTGTAAGGATTGGGAACCAATTTCCACACCTCAAGACGTTCAAATTGATTCAGTTCTTCCTGCATTGCTTTCACCCAATCTGGACAACTTAGAGCTTCATTCACTGTCTTTGGTTCAACAATACTCAGAAAATTCACAAACAAACATTCATTCGCGGATGCGGATCTTGTCTGAACTCCAGTTGTTGGATTACCAATGACTTGAGAAATTGGATGAGCTCTTAGTCCATTTGGTTGTGTGAGGAATTGGATCAATTGGATCACCAGATTCTTCGGAATCAATAAAATTAGGAGTATGTTGTTCTGTCAATTGTTCAAGTGAAGAGCAATTGGTTCAACAATACTCAGAAAATTCACAAACAGACATTCATTCGCGGATGCGGATCTTGTCTGAACTCCAGTTGTTGGATTACCAATGACTTGAGAAATTGGATGAGCTCTTGTCCATTTGGTTGTGTGAGGAATTGGATCAATTGGATCACCAGATTCTTCGGAATCAATAAAATTAGGAGTATGTTGTTCTGTCAATTGTTCAAATGAAGTAGCAATTGGTTCAACAAAGTCGTCTGGATCATAATCTTCAGGATTGGTTGACGGATTTGTCACTTGAGAGATATTATGAGGTTGAGTATGCAACTCTGAAGTATCAGTAGGTGGAGGAGAATCAGATGATGAATTAACATCTGATGTTTGTGATGGTGAAGACTCATTGGGATCCATCTCTTTTGAATTTGAACTTGATGGTTCATTTGTATTCACTTCAGATTCAGGAACTTTCTTCGGAACTTGGAAAAATTCTTCAAACAAGATATCCAAATCTTGTGTAGTTGGAGTGGAGAATGATGATTTGACATTTGATGCAGTCTTTGTTGCGGAAGCTTGTGGACTTTGAAGTTCGGGTCTTGAACTGTGTTGTTCAAGAACCATACCCGAGAGTTCATCAAATCTAACATTCATACTCTCTTCGATTCTCTTGGTTCTTCGGTTATATACACGATATGCTATTGATTCTCTCGAATAACCGATGAAATATGCCTCATCGCCTTTTGGTTCAAATTTGCCCAGATTATCTCGATCATTGAGAACATAACAAACACATCCAAATATGTGTAAGAAGTTCACATTGGGCTTTCGTTTGTTTATCACCTCATAAGGAGTTTTATCAAACCTCTTGTTAATGATTGATCTATTTTGAGTGAAACAAGCAGTAGCAACAGCTTCAGCCCATAGATTTGGAGGCAACTTTGAATAAGCAAGCATTGTTCTAGCTGCTTCAACAAGAGTTCGATTTCGCCGTTCAACTACTCCATTCTGTTGAGGTGTCCTGACAGCGGAAAATTGATGAGTAATACCCATGGACTTGAAGAAAGAATCAATTGTTGAATTCTTGAATTCAGTGCCATATCTGAGCGAACAATTCTAACCGATGATTTAAGATTTACTTGGGTCTTCTTGATGAAATCAATAATCACATTCGGAGTATCACTCTTTGCATGAAGAAAGAATACCCAAGTATAGCGAGAATAATCATCGACTATCACAAGAATGTATCGCTTGCCATGGATACTTTGAACTTTCATTGGGCCACACAAATCCATATGAATAAGGTGCAAAGGACCTTCTGTACTTAGATACTTCTTTGGTTTGTGTGATGCTTTCTTCATCTTTCCAATTGCACAAGCCGGACAAACATGTTCACTTTCATACTTGTAATCCGGAAGACCTTCAACAAGTTGTTTATCCACGAGCGCATTAATCATTTGAAAATTAAGATGAGAAAGACGGCGATGCCATAACCAAGAATTTTGTGCAGTTGCTTTTGAAAGAAGACAAATATCTGAAGAATTAGTTGGAATGTTGTTGAGATCAATAGTGAACAAATTATTGTCTCTTGTCAGTAAGAATATCCACACCATCTTCAGTCTGCACTTTGCATTCATATCTCCTGAATAATACTTGAAGATCATTGTCACAAAATTGTCCAACACTGAAAAGATTGTGTCCTAGTCCTTCAACATAGGAAACTCTCTTGATAGTGACTCCATTTTTAACAATGTCTCCATAACCAAGAATATGAGCGATATGATCATTTCTGAATCTGACAGTTCCCATAAACTTCTCAACAAAGTTCGATAGAATGGACTTGTTTCCAGTCATATGACGAGAACATCCCGAGTCAACATACCATACACAAATGAGATATTCCTGCAAGGACAAGGAATATGTTTTAGGTACCCATATAGATTGGGTCCTTGCAGGTTAGAGGGATAACATGCAAGTACACAAAACAAGAATAATCATAAAACAAAAATGGACACACAAACAAACATTTTATTCAACAAAACCAATAAGCACACATACGAGTTCAAATGAGAAATACGAATTACAAGCAAAGAAATGTAAAGGTTTATACACAAGTTTTGATACAAGCAGGACTAGTCCTAGATGTATTAGGCTATCTAAAGTTTGATCTACGGACAATCCACACTTGTTTGACATGGGTAGTATTTCCATCAAGTTTGACTTTTCTAGTAGCATGCAAAAATCTATCTTTTGGAATCCATTTACTGCTACTATTCAAGCACAAGTCACCTGAAACACGAACATTCTTTGAGTTAGAAATCAATTTTGTATTTGTGTTCTTTACAGGTTTCTTCTTGATGGTTTCTGTGGTCTTATTTACTTTCTTGATGTTATTAGGTGATAACCAACCATACTGATCTTTGTATTTAGTTGTTCCTGAAACAGTATCTGTAAGTCCCAACTTGTTAGATGGTACTACTGAAGACACCTCTATGTCGATGGTGGAGTTACTTTGCAATATATGCACTGAACTGGAGACGACCAGTTGCAGTGTGTATATACCAGTTCTAGATAGATTACTTATATAAAAGACAATAAGTAAAGAACAATGCAATAATACAAATAACTTGTAAGATAACTTGATGAGACAATATGTATTTTTCAATGTGTAATTTATTTATTGATATTAACAAATTACAAGGTTGATGCGGAACCAAGATAATACACGAATGTAAATATCCTAACAACCTATGAAATCCAATTGATCTATACTCGGAATTTCTCAAGACAATCGAAACACTTAAAGTTGTGAAATGTTCCTTTTAGCGATTGAGAGAAGATTGCACAAGTTCACCAAGAATATTGCAGGTTTGCAAAGTGTGAAGTTATTCGAGTTTGTGAATTAACTTTGTGAGATCGAATACTTGAATTCTTGGTTGTGCAATGACTTGTATTTATAGGCAAAGTTAACATTGGGATGTTAACTTTAGCCGTACAAATGTGGTTGGGAGCATTTAAGGAATAGCATTTAATTCCTTAAAAAGCATTGTAAAGTCGCATGTTAAGTGACTTTACATAACCACCTTTATGTACCTTTTAATACTTAAATAATAAGATAAGGCTTATTATCCGGGTAAAGGTACATAAAGCATATAAGTCAATTCCCCGTAATCAGTGTAAAGCTTTGTAAGGGCTTTCCACTGATGGTCTCCAGTTTGTAACTGACTAGAATGCCAACTGGGCTTCGCTGCCATTGCCATTCTATATCTTCCATTTGTTGTCTTCGACTTCAACTGGAATGCTTCTTCAACTTGGTCAGTTCTCAACTGGAGGAAGTCTTCAGTTGCAACTGGACTTCAATATATTTCTCGACAAATCTTCTTGGTCACCAGTTTCACTAGTCTCCAGATGCAACTGGTGACTGGTCAGTGTGAACTGGTGACTGGCCAGTTCCAGGTGAACTGGTCCTAACAAATTCCCCCTATTTGTCTAGAAATATAGTCTAAGTCTTTTCTAGTTCTTGTATCTATACAAGTGTGAACTATAGAGACTTGTTCGATTTAAATCTATTTAAGTTATCTAAGGCATTTTTATAGAACAATAAATGCCTTAGGTTTTTCTTTTAGGTTTGTTAGATTTTAATCTATTATCTACCTTGTGGTTACAAACTGGTAACTTCATTTATACAACAGAATGACATTTATACAAGTTACAGAATGTAAATACAAATTACAAGTAGATAACTGAAGAAAGAACTTAATGAGACGGCCCTTCGCCAGTTCTTCTTCTCTTGGCAACTGAAGAGATAGGCAGAGTATCTTCAAGGTCAATATTCAACTTTTGCTCAAGATTTTCTTTATGTTGAATCTTCCCCCTTAGAAAGTTAACCCATGCTTTCTCGAACCTATTCTTTTATGCCTTAGCATCCAAAACATTCACCATCTCCACCCATTCGCTGAACCCATACTGCATAGCACCAGGATCATCAGTTCTAACCAGTGGCCCACCAGTATACTTAACTTCGATTTGAAAAACCTTGGTGCCTGGCTTGATTGTAACATTGACACCATTAATAGTACCACTATGTCTTCTGGTTGACATGATCTGGGAGTAGTAATTTCTAGCTTCAGATTCATTTGTGATTTTTATACTCCCAGCACCAGCAGCCAGTACAACGGACTTAATGTCTTCATTAGATACTTCGCCAGTTGATTCAACGAATGTGCTAAGGTCAGCATCTCTTGCATCTCTTGTCAGTGTCTTCTTGGTTGTGGAATCCTTCTTCTTGGTGGATTCAATACATCCTTCACAACCTTTTTAACATTTGCAATTCTCTTAAGAATCCCACTGGCCCTAATCTCTTTTGCCTTCTCCACTGAAATGTTTAAGCTCCTGGCATCGAATTCAGCTTCATCCTCATGATAGTGTCTATCCAGTTCTACATCTAGCATTTCATTCAACTGGTCAACTATCCTAGGATCATTCTTAACCCTAACATACTCATCCTTAGTGATACCCAGTAGATTAGCATCACTCATATCCAGCAACTTAATCTGAGCAAGATGTGCCCTGGCCTCAACTTGGTTTCTTTGTTTCATTTTCTTTCTTTCTTTGATGTCATTAGCAAGTCTAGCCAGTTTTCTACTATCACTATCTGAAACTGGAGGTAGTATGTCAGCATTACCAGTTTCTAACATTTCACCAGTGGCCGGCTGGGCAGATGCATCACCAGCTAATCCTTTACCTTTGTCCAAACCAACATTCCCCCTATCACTCTGCTCACCAGCTTCAGTACTGGTAGCCACAACCAATTCTCTTCCAGATCCAGATGGAGTCCTTCCAGGTGCAACTGGTCGTGTAAGGACTGAACTTCTTTCCCCCTTGGCAGCATCTAGACCTGCCCTAATTGCTTCCCATTCAGAGGGGTGAGATGGCAACCGGTCAAGAGGCTGCCACGACTGCATGTCCTTACACTCTTTGAAGATGCCACACATCATCATCCTGAAGGACCTCCATAAATGGTTCGTCTCCTTGGACTGGGTCAAGACATTTGCAAGAACTTGGTCTTGACCAGTTTTCAATTCATTCAAGATCTTGGAATCCTCATCCAAACCGGAGACAACCTTATCCTTAACTTCATCATCCATCTTTTTCAGATTTTCCACTTCAGTTGTCAGTTTCTCTATAGATTGAGCATGTAGAGATACTTGGGTGTTCAAACTTTCTATGCTCCTCTCAACTGATTGATCTCACTGGTAAGTGGGGCCAGATCAACTTGAGGAGTGGCCAGCTTGGTGATCTCAGACATCACCCTTTCAACCAATTGCTCTTCTCTAGCACCCAACGTATCCTCTATTTTTTGACCAACCGAAGTCATCAACTGCTCTCCAAGGCCAGTTACATCTAGGCCAGGTCTTTCAATTAGTTCCTTGACCTGCCTCTCAATTTCCTTCAGATCCACTTCAGAAGTTCGAACAGTGTTGCCAAGTAGATTGAAATGGAACTGGAGACCTTGGAGTGAGTTAGGTCAAAGGCTTCCTTTAGAGTACCAGCCAGATTGTTGCAGCCAGTGACCAACTCATTAAGCTTTTTGAACACCAAGTCTTCATTAGATGAAAACTTGTTTATCCCCAGATCGACCACCTTAATGTTTGTTAAATGATCTTTGTGGTATCTGGAGAATGACTTGGTGTTCTTGTCAAGTGTCTTCTGAATCTCCTCCACCCTGGTTAGAAGGTTTTGGAGATCGGCTTTAGTGAGACAACTTGACTGTCCAGTGACAAAGGAGAAGGTGTCACTGGACCACTAGTAGTTACTACTGGAGCAACTGGAGGAGGCAAACTGATGGAAGTCTCCCCAGTTGTCAGGCCAGCAGTTGAATATATAGAAGGAGTGGTGGTTGAAGAAAGGACTGGAAAAAAAATTGTTGTTCATGCTGAGAATGCTCAGGTGTGAACAACGGCGACGGTGGGGGTGGCATTTCTCGAGCAAGTGAGAATTGCCCAGTTGGTAAAGAGCGGAATATATTGGTAAAGATATATCTATAGGCACATTTATTTGTGGGGGTGAAAATGAAATTGATGCGTCTGGAGGTAAGACTGGAGATGAGGGTCTTGAGCTTGTACAGAAGCATCAAGAATCTCCAAGTCTGTTTCAGTACCTTCAGAATCCGAAGATTCTATAAGGATTTCCTCGTCGTTAACACTCATGTCCAGATCCATGAATGTGACAGAGGGCTGTTCAGTTACCTGGACAGTCTCCAGATGACCTTCCCCAGTTTCCTGGATGGGTGCATCTGTTGGAGGATCAGATACCGAAGTATCTTCACCAGGGATAGATGAGATTGGTGTTGCTTCAGTTATGGTTGCTCTATCCTCAACCACAACATTAGACACACTGGAGGGTCCCTCATTATTTTGAGGCCCGCCCAGTTGCCTTTCTGACTCACCTACAAGAGGTGCATCAGTTGAAGCGAATGCCAGTAGCATTCGTTCAGGAATTTCAACCTCACCAGCTTCAGATACTAGTGAGTCTAGATTCCTTAGCATGTCTGGAGCAGTGTACGGAGAATCTGTACTATTATATGCTTCCCTGCCCAGAATTTGCTTAAAACAAAGTGAGAGGAACCTTGAAAAAGGGAATACAAACACCCCTTGAGCCCTTCAGCTTTTGAACCAGGCTTCTATACAGAATATCTGCAAAGTCCACTCTCAATCCGTTCCACAAGCAGTAAGCCATCTCTGCTTGCGAGGAGTTAATCTGGTCAAGTCCACCAGAACTCCCACCCATGCTCTCCACCAGGTAGATGAAAAAGTACCTCCATGAAGGTGTAAGGCCCTTCATGGTCATCGCACCTTTTGTCTTCAACACCTCATTCTCCAAACACTCCATGTGTCCCATTTCAAGGAGTACTTGGCGAAAGTTTATATTTGGGGGCAAGACGACTGGAGATTCACCCTCTCTCCAGTAATTGAGGCGTAAGGCATCCCTCAATGTATCAGCTGACAAGGTACACTGGATTGTTCCATCCTTTAATGTGAAACTGATGGAGGAACAATCAGAAGAAAGAACGGCAGTGTACCAAAACTCACATAAGTAGTTGTGAAACATCTTACGTGGGTTTAGAGAGAATGAGGGTCCTATTGGAGAACTTCTTCAAAAACTTTTGAATTCTACCAATAAGGGTATCGGACCCTTGAGATCCTCGTAGGGCTGGCCATAGGATTATTTGGATTTAGTTTTATGACCGAAGCACTACTAGGGGCACCAGGTGCCTGTGTGACATCTGGTGAGGGATTGTATGGAACAGTCAAGAGATTTACATCTCTTAAACGAGATGATCTAGGAGCCATAGAAGAATGAAAATGAAATTTGGGATTTAGGGTTTTTGATTTGTGAAGCAAAGAGAAGAATGAAGCAATTTTGATGATTGGAAGTAAATGAAGGAATGTAAGAGAAAGAAGTAAATGAGTTTCGGAGTAAATAAGGGTATTATAAGGGGATTCAAGATCCCAATGAAACACCAAAATTATATTTTAATAAACAAAATCCTTTTTGTAGATATTTTCACAAAGTTTGTTTGAATTTTGAAATAAAATAATAATTTGCCATGTAAACATTAAATGCTTCCATGTCAGCATTAAATGCTACGACGGCTTATCTTACCCACGCGCCCACTCACTTTTTGTTTTCCCAATACAAACAGTTGTCAAGTACTAAAATGGTTTCAAACACGTCAGATCACGATATCAAGTGGTTTAAAACACTCGAGTATCATCACGTGTCACACATATTGACCAAGTATTTGTAACGTTATAACAAAAAAAGACAAGACTGAACCTGGTAACTGGAGGATCAGTCCAGCGCCAGTTTCCAACTGAAGAGTTCTCCAGTTGCATTTTCAAACAAACGAATTTTAGTCAGAAAATTATTTTGAGTCTTTCCCCCTAAAATGATGATCCAGACATCAATTAGTGCCAAGATAGTATCACAAAGGCGTTCGATAGCCTGGCGAGCAAATTATCTGGACCTCCTCAACTGGAGAACTTCATCAGTGTCACTGACGCGTTCAATAACAAAGAAAGCTCCAGTTAAGGGTTTAACATTCCCAGTTCGCTGATGAGATGTTTAAAGTTTTCTCATCGAGAGATTTAGTAAAAACATCAGCTAACTGTTTGTCAGTGGGGATGAAATGAATTTCAATATCTCCTTTCATAACATGATCGCGAATGAAATGATACCTGATGTCAATATGCTTTGTTTTGGAGTGCATCACTGGGTTGTGAGATATAGCAATTGCACTGGTGTTGTCACAAAAGATTGGGGTCTTAGTAAACTTCTGACCATAATCTAGTAACTGGTTCTTGATCCAGAGAATCTGGGCACAGCAACTGCCGCAGAAATGTACTCTGCCTCAGCAGTGGACATAGAGACTGAGTCTGCTTCTTGCTGGTCCAACTTACCAGTTTTCCTCCAAGGAAATGACAACCACCAGTTGTTGATTTTCTATCTATCTTACAACCTGCATGATCAGAATCTGAATAACCCATTAGATCTAATCCTGAGCCTTTGGGGTACCAAAGACCAAGGTTAGGACACCCTTTCAGGTATCTAAGATACGCTTAACAGCGTGCAAATGTGATTCTTTAGGGTTAGCCTGAAACCTGGCACATAGACATGTTGCAAACATTATATCTGGTCGACTAGCAGTTAAGTACATCAGTGAACCAACCATACCTCTATAGTCAGTTATGTTAACTGGTTTGCCAGTTGGGTCAGAGTCCAATTCAATGGTGCTGCAATAGGTGTGTTTTTTGATGGGATTGAATCATATTTGTATTTTCTTAACAAATCTCTGACATATTTTCCTTGGTTTATGAAAATTCCATTTTCAGTTTGCTTAATCTGAAGACCTAAGAAAATGTTAATTCACCCATTAAACTCATCTCATACTCAGATGACATGATTTTAGAAAACTTTTTACACATTGCATCATCAGTTGAACCAAAAATAAGGTCATCAACATAAATTTGTACCAATAAGATATTACCTCTTTCTTTCAAGATAACAAGGTATTATCTATTGCACCTCTTTGAAAGCCATTTTTAAGAAGATGTTTAGTTAAAGTATCATACCAGGCTCTTGGGGCTTGTCTTAGACCATACAATGCTTTGTTCAGTCTATAAACCCAATGAGGTTGCTTCTCATCGATGAAACCTGGAGTCTGCTTAACATAAACTTCTTCTTCCAATGTTCCATTAAGGAACGCACTTTTGACATCCATCTAGAAGACCTTGAACTGCAGATGGGCTGCATAAGCCAAGAATATTCTTATGGCTTCAAGTCTTGCAACTGGAGCAAAAGTTTCATCAAAGTCAACGCCCTCTGCTTGACAATAACCCTAGGCAACTAGCCTGGCCTTGTTTCTTACAACATGGCCATCTTCATCCATTTTGTTTCGGTAGACCCATCTGGTACCAATAGGTTCTTTCTTTAACCCTGGTGGACAAGGAACAAGCTCCCAAACATTGTTCCTTTCAAACTGGAGGAACTCTTCTTGCATAGCTTCCACCCAGCTTGGGTCTGCCATAGCCTCGTCAATCTTCTTTGGTTCAATTAAAGATAAGAAGGTGACGTTTAAGCATTGCTCACTGGTGGCTCTTCTACTCTGAACCCCACTAGTTGGATCTCCCACAATCTGTTCAATTGGGTGGGCTTTAGTCCATCTAGTGTATTGACTAGGCTGGTGTACTACAATATCAGTGCAAGTCACCTGGCGATCTTCTTCAGTTGCAACAGCGTCTGGAGAGGATCAGTCCAAACAACTTCTACATCCTCATCAGAGTCAATGAGGTCTCGATTAGCATCATGAAATTCCTCAGTTGAAGGTATTTCATGAGTAACTGGAGAAGTAGGTGCTTGAACTGGTGCTGATATTGGAATGGCACGAACATCAGATCCAATCACCAATTCTTGTGGTAAGTTGAAATTGATAGAAGGATAAAATGATGTGTCACTGGAGGTGTTCTTCTTCTTAACTGGTTCAGTTTGTTGTAACTGGAAGCATTTTCTGGTGAAACAACTGACCGATGAACTTGGTCAGTTTCACCAAAATTGATGGGAATGACTGGAGAAATATCAAGGCTTGGTCTCTTGTTGATTGCTTCAGTTGATTCATCGAATGTGACATGAATTGTCTCATGCACCTTATCTGAATAGCCTAAAAATACCCCTTCATCAGCTTTTGCATCAAACTTTCCAAGCTGACTGGAATCGTTCAGTATATAAACTGGACAACCAAATACATGGAAATATCCAATATTTGGTTTACGATTCCTGAGTACTTCGTATGCAGTCTTCTTATGTCTCTTGATGTAGACTGACCGGTTTTGGGTGTGACAAGCAGTTGCAACTGCCTCAGCCCAAAAACTGGTGGGAAGACCAGATTCAGATAGCATACTTCTGGCGGCTTCTATCAGTGTACGATTCTTTCTTTCAACAACTCCATTTTGCTCTGGAGAGTGAACTGATGAGAAGTTTTGAGAGATGCCAGTGTCATTGCAAAATGTTTCAAGTACTTTGTTTTGGAATTCAGTACCATTATCACTTCGCAACTGACAAACTTTTCGAGTATACTTGAGCTCAATTCGTTTGATAAGAGAGATGATTTCAGCAGGAGCATCACTTTTAGATCTGATGAATACCACCCAGCAATATCTGGTGAATTCATCAACCACAACTAGAGTGTACTTCTTTCCAGCTCTAGTTTGAACATTCACTGGACCAAAGAGATCCATATGTAGCATGTGAAGAGGTTCAGTGATGCTAAAATTTTGCCTAGTTTTAAACTGGCTCTCTTCTGCTTACCCATCTCACACCCTGGACATGGCTTTTCCTTATTGAAGGAAATTTGAGGTATCCCATCAACCAGTTGTTTGCGAGACAACTTGTTAATGTTCTTAAAGTTAAGATGGGATAATCTTTTATGCCATAGCCAGTTGGTGTCCTCATCAGCTTTGGTATAGAAACATTGCTCTTTTGGAGCTGGTTCCATATCCATGATGTACACATTTCCTTTTCTTGGTGCAATCATCACCACTTTCCAATCCTTGTTAAATATGGTGCCTTGTGCAATATCGAACAATACTCTGAAGCCATCATCGCAAAGTTGGCTAACACTGATCAGGTTGTATTTCAAACCATTCACAAATGCAACTCTTTTGAATTCGACTTGTCCATTATTGAGCACACCATATCCTTCAGTCTTTCCAGATTGATCGTTACCAAACGTCACTGTCGGTCCATCTTGGACAGTGAACTCTTCCAGTAGGGCTTACATCCGGTCATAGTCCGGCCAGCAGCGCTGTCCAGATACCAGATATTTTTCTTTCGATCGCCCTACACACACAAAAAAATCATTAGTTCTTTTTGTGAACCCATCTTTTCTTGATGGGTCCACTGGACTTCTCTACAGAAGCCACAGTTGATTGTTGAGGTGTTGAACTGGAGGCTGCATCTGGAGCATTATCACCAGCTCCAGGTGCAGGAGTAAAAACAATTGGTATTTGATACTTACTCCCTTTAATTTTACCAGATTTTGTTCCTGAAGGAACATTCTTTTTTTTAGGTATTAAAGAGAGTGGATTAATATTTTGTTTGAAAACTGGAGGTAATAAACCTCCTTCCAGATTGTTAATCCGGGTAGTACAACTCTGAACCTGCCGAGACAAAAGTTGGAGTTGTCTTTCCAGATTAACCAAAATATTATTTTCTTCAGGCAGTTGAACCTTGGACCTAGGTTCAACTGGTGCTTTAGTCTGTCGGGTCTTGGGCACCTTAGACTTTTGAGGTAAAGGCTTGTTACCAGTGGCCTTTTGACTGGAGCTTTAGCCTGTTCGGCTCCAGTTTTAACCTCAAAGGTTTCAGTTTCAACAGCTTCAGGTTGATCATAAGGTGTTTCAACCTTGAGAGCTGGAGGCAATGCATGAAGATCTGGTATGAGAGCTGCCATCTCCAGATTTCCATGCATTCTTCTGGGCATCTATAGTTCTTGAAAATGCATCATAGTTTTTGCCAGATGCTTTTACCCATGACTTGATAATCTTTTGTTCTTTTTCAAGATCAGAAAATAGTTTTTGATTATCAAGTTCTAAAGCCTCAATCTTTAAAACTGACTCCTTGAGAGCCAACTGGACACTTTGCAAATCATTTAGTTGTAGTTTAACATTGTTCAGTTCAATTAGGATAGTGTCAAGATATCTTTCACTATCAGCTCTTACAGTTTCAACAAATGCCAAATCACCACTTAATGATTCAGCCAGGTCCAGTTTTAGTTCAGGTCAACCTGGTTATCATAGTCACATACCTTCTTCAGTATGATGTCCACCCATCTTCCAGAGATGACATCTTCTTTCACCACGTGTTGCTGTTGTTGATCTTCCAAGGCCATGAAGTACATGTCCCTTTCCTCTTCTTCATCATCAGATGAGTCATCAGAGTACTCCCATTTTCCCTCAGTTTGTGCCATTAAGCACTGATCCTTTTTCTTTTCCATGGACAGGAGGGCAATCTGGGCCTTAAGCTTCTTGTATTTAGCTTTGTAGCTATCATCAGGCCGATTGAAATTAGGGACAGGGGGGCCAGTTTGGTTGTTCAACTGACTAGATCTGCATTCCTTCATAAAATAACCTTTCTTACCACACTTATAGCATGTAAGATTGGTCTTATCCAGAGAGCTGGAGCTGGAAGCATTGTTGGGGCCATTAAATCTTTTGGATTTATGCTTAAACCTATTAAAGGTTTTAGCAATCATGGCGACCAGATCATCATCGTCAGTTTCATTACAACCATCACTGTTTTCAGTGGTCAATCCAGAGTTTAAGAAACTGTTCAACATCTCCTTCATCGAGTGTACCTGGACACTCTCAGCAGACATTAAAGCAGCACAAGGTCGCTCAGTTGCACTAGCAACCTTGGGACTCTGGGCATGGTTCATAGCATCTTGCTCAGCCACAAGTCTTGCAGGATTATTATCTTCAGTGAATCTGAAGGCTCCATAGAGCGATGCAAGAGTATGAGTGTGCAAGGTTTTACCTTGTCTTAAGACAAGAACCATGTTTTCCCATTTGGAAGGAAGAATATCACAAAACTTTTCAAGAAGAATATCCTTATCCTTCTCTACACCCAAACCTCTCAACTGATTGATGAGGCTAGAAAATCTGGTGTATGTACCAGTTAGACTTTCATTGGGCAAGGCAAAGAAGGATTCATACTTCTTGTTCAAAGCAACTTTTCTGGTGACAATTGTGTCATCACCTCCTTCAAATTGAATCACTAATTCATCCCATATAGACTTGGCACTGGGAAACAACACAAGTGTTGGAATTAGGTCTTCAGGACAGCCCCAAGGATCATGTTTTTCAGTCTGGTGTCCAAGTCCACCAGTCTGCGATCCTCATCAGACCAATGGTCTTCAGGCTTTTCCCTTGAACCTCTTCTTCCAGTTGGATCAAGAAGAGGACTAACCCCAAGGGACATGGGTATATATGGTCCATCCTTAAGGATTTTTCAACATATACCTTTCAATCCCACCAAAATGCAAAAGCATTCTAGCCTTCCATGTACCGAATGTCTCACTGTTTCCATCAAATTTTGGAACAGGAGTGTTAGAGTAGTGTACATGGACATGGTTTGGAGCAGTAGGAGGAGGAGGGTTGGTGTTAACATTTTGAAAAGGTTGTGCATTTGTATTCGAGGGGTTTTCACCTGAACCAGAACCATCTCCACCTTCAGTAGTGTTCATCTTAGCAGATCTAGGCAAGTTTATTAGCCTTCTGCTCTGATACCACTTGTAAGTCCCAACTCGTTAGATGGTACTACTGAAGACACCTCTATGTCGATGGTGGAGTTACTTTGCAATATATGCACTGAACTGGAGACGACCAGTTGCAATGTGTATATACCAAGTTCTAGATAGATTACTTATATAAAAGACAATAAGTAAAGAACAATGCAATAATACAAATAACTTGTAAGATAACTTGATGAGACAATATGTATTTTTCAATGTGTAATTTATTTATTGATATTAAACAAATTACAAGGTTGATGCGGAACTAAGATAATACACGAATGTAAATATCCTAACAACCTATGAAATACAATTGATCTATACTCGGAATTTCTCAAGACAATCGAAACACTTAAAGTTGTGAAATGTTCCTTTAGCGATTGAGAGAAGATTGCACAAGTTCACCAAGAATATTGCAGGTTTACAAAGTGTGAAGTTATTCGAGTTTGTGAATTAACTTTGTGAGATCGAATACTTGAATTCTTGGTTGTGCAATGACTTGTATTTATAGGCAAAGTTAACATTGGGATGTTAACTTTAGCCATACAAATGTGGTTGGGAGCATTTAAGGAATAGCATTTAGTTCCTTAAAAAGCAGTGTAAAGTCGCATGTTAAAGTGACTTTACATAACCACCTTTATGTACCTTTTAATACTTAAATAATAAGATAAGGCTTATTATCCAGGTAAAGGTACATAAAGCATATAAGTCAATTCCTCGTAATCAGTGTAAAGCTTTGTAAGGGCTTTCCACTGATGGTCTCCAGTTTGTAACTGACTAGAATGCCAACTGGGCTTCGCTGCCATTGTCATTCTCTATCTTCCATTTGTTGTCTTCGACTTCAACTGGAATGCTTCTTCAACTTGGTCAGTTCTCAACTGGAGGAAGTCTTTAGTTGCGTTAACTGTACGGTGCAACTGGACTTCAATATATTTCTCGACAAATCATCTTGGTCACCAGTTTCACTAGTCTCCAGATGCAACTGGTGACTGGCAAGTGTGAACTGGTGACTGGCCAGTTCCAGGTGAACTGGTCCTAACAGTATCTCTAACCCTTTGTAAAGTGCACTTAGGATTCTTCTGAGCATACCTAGGAAAACTAGAATACTTAACTTTCTGAGGTTGTTTGTTACCTAATGAGAAAGATTCAGTTTTAACCTTATACATCTGTGGTTGTCTAGAAGTCTTTGAATTCTTAGAAACTGTGGGACCTTTGTTTGGTTTCGGTCTTGAGTCAGTCTTGGGTGATGGGTTGGTCTTTGGTTGTTTGGTGGTCTTTGGTCTTGAATCAGTCTTGGGTGATGGGTTGGTCTTTGGTCTTTGGAACTTATCGAATGGGGAAGGTTGTGAAGAGTGTGACTTTGGAATCTTCTTTAGAAAAAATTCATGTTTATCCTCTTTTTGAACAAAAAGTTTTTCAAATTCAGGTTCAAAATCATGATTTCCTTCCAAAAATGTTGACATGTCATCAGTTTCCAACTTCACACTTGCTTCACTTATCTTAATCGGACAAGGACTTCTCTTGAGTGGAATTGATGCTTTTTCTTTCTCTTTAAAAGATTGAAGTGCTATTTTCTGAAATTCGAATTCCACTTTTAGATTATTAAGTTCCTTTAGCACATTCAACTTTTTCAACTTTTGTTCCTTTTCTTTTTCAAACTTTTGTTTGAAAGCATCAATTTCATTCAAGTATGATTGAGTTCCCTCAGAAAACTTGGTAAAGGACTCAGTTTCAGATGCAGTCGGGAAGAAATAATCATTAACATCATTGACATCAAACACATCATCTAGATCACCATCAGTTTGAACAGAAACATGCATGACTTCACATTCAGTTTGCACAGATGCATTCACAATTTCACAGATAGAGCATGCAGTTTGTGAAGTTTTCTCATTTTGACACACAGAATGGTTTGGTGGAGTTGGAGTGGCCATAACTTCACAAACAGGACAATTGGGGTGATCACAGTCATTGTCATGATTCTTGGGTGGGTCATAGTGATTTGGAGTCTTCAAATTATCTATTAAAGATTGTTTCTCATCAAGAGACTTTTTCAAATCCTCTATTACCTTTTCCAAAACTTTTTGTGGAACATAAGGTCTCAAGTTTTCAGCTTTTGGAATTGGAATAGTTTCTTCTAAAGGTTTTTCTTTAAAACACTCAAGAATTTCAGGAATTATAGCCTCATGATTTTCTTTTTCAGTTTTATGTGTAGGGTGACTGAAAAAGTCATATGTTTCATCCATTAACTCATAGTTAAAATAGACTTTTGTACCCTTCTCTAGAAAATCATCAGCCTCAAAATCACTATCAGTCGGTCTCACAAACTGGTCAGTATCCTACATCTTAAATAAGATTCCTTATATAATGATGGGACTTCTTCTTGTGCTTCGAGCAAATGATTTGGATTGACATAACCTAACCCTGAAGTGAATACAGTTTTCGAATTTCTTGGCCTATTCAAAAAGATTTGTTGATATGATCGATTAATCTTATACAACTTATCTTGATAAGACTTGATTTCAGCTTTAAGCTCATCATTTTCTTTATCAAGTTTTTGTTTAAGAGAATCTTTTATACAACACTCATATTTTAGGTCAGAAATTTTATCTTCAAATTCCTTCAAATCAGGGATAGATTCTTTCAATTTCACATTTAAAGACTCAATGTCCTCAGCCAACGCATTTGCTCGAAACATCTCATTGGTCTTTTCGACTTGTAATTGTCTGACGGTCTTGCTCAGTTCAAGAACTTTGGTCTCAAGTTCTTGTTTCTCAAGAAGCAATTTGGAGTTCGGAGTAAAAGTGACTGCTGCTTTTTCAGATTTCAAATTTTCAAACTCCTTTTGAAGTAAATCAAATTTTGTTTGAAATTCTTTTTCTTTGTCTTCCAAAATTTGCTTTACTTTTAAATTCTCTTTAGTCAACTTTACCCCGTCTCTCATTGCCTTTTTACTTTCATCCATATAGAATTTTAACACAGATTTGGAAATAGAGATTACCTCATCCTCGACTTCAGAAGAACTTTCATCATCCTCCTCTAACTCCTTTGACTTCTTTATCTTCGTCATGAAGCACACATTTGCTGCAAGTTCGTCTGTCTCTTCATCAGAAAGGTGTAACCACTTGTCATCCTCAGCGAGAAGAGCAATTCCACTTTCCTCTTGTCTTGCAAGCAAAAGTTTGTACTTGTAGTACTCGGAGTTCTTTTGACGAGGTTTAGTGCAATTGATGGCAAAATGTCCAGGAAGACCACAATTATAGCATTTCTTGTCTTCATTCCTCTTATCCATGACCTTCTTCTCAAACTTCTTCTGATTATCAAACTTCTTCTCACCACCAACATATTCCTTCTTTGTATCAAACTTAGGAGCATTTGCATTCTTTGCATAAGAAGACACTGATGAAGTCCTAAGCTGATTGTTGGTTGGTTTCTTCTTGAAAGCCTTTGTGAAATAAGCAAGTTCCTTGTACATCTCTTTTTGTCTTTCATCCAAGTCAGAATCACTCATTTCACTTGAATCAGAATCTGTTTCATATTCAACAAAGCTCTGTCTTGAGACTCTTGAAGATTTCTTCTCAGCTACCAAGGCCAATGGATCGGACTGGACACTTTCTTCTTTCTTCTTTTGGATTCTCAAAACATCATCAATGTTCAGTTTCAGCTTTTCATACAAGGTGTGAATGGTAAGTTTCCCAAAGTCTGATTGTTGGTTGAGTTGAGTGCCATACACTTGCCATTCTTCCTCCAGATTTTTGATGAATTTGATGTTCAACTCCATATTTGTTCTCTTCACATCATTCTTTCTCAGCTCATTGATCACATTGCAGAATCTGATGTATACTTCATTCAATGGTTCACCCTTCTGTTGCTTAAATGTTTCATACATGTTCAGAACAGTTGACAATCTTATGGTGTTTGATACATCAGATCCTTCCATCTGCTTTTCCACTTCATCCCAAATGTCTTTTCCTGTTTCATATGAGTCCACATTGCAATAGATGTCATCAGGAAGTGCTTGGTAAAGATAAGCAATGGACATTTGATCAGCCTCAACTCTATTTCTCTGATCTGTATTCCAACTCTCTTCTGGTAAAGCTTCTCCATTCACTGGATTCTTTGGAATTTCAGGACCATCTTTGTATGATTTCCTCAGAAGTTTTCCATTCTTCTGTCTGTCTATCCAGTTCAGAAATCTTTTCTTCCATTGTGGATAAGAACCTCTAAACAAGACAGGAGGTCTTCCTTCAGAACCAAGAGCTAAAGCTTCCCTTGAAGCCATTTCAATCAATTAAAAGACTTAGAAAAAAATTTGATTTTCTACTTGTGAAGAATGCCGAGCAAAAATCTCGGCAAATGGACCAAAAATTTTGAACAATTTTTTATTTTCTGCCCACTTGAAGAATATTGATCAAAAATGATGTTGAATCAATTTTCTTGAAATTGAAAATTTTGACAAGTCTAAATCAACTAAGTGCCGAGGTTTTTCTTCGGCAAATAGAACAAACAGCCAAGTCACAACTCGAACACACTGATCAACCAACTTCAACTGTTTGCCGAGCAAATTCTTCGGCAAATGGTACAAATAGAACTCGATCTCAAAACACTTGGTTGAATTTTGTTGAAATAACTATTTGCCGAGATAAAATCTCTGCAAACAGTGTAAGTAGAATCAACACTTAACCAAATTCAGCCAACAAAAGTATTTGCCGAGAATAAATCTCTGCAAACAGAACAATGAGCACCACACTTAACCAACTTTTCTTGAAACAACTATTTGCCGAGCAAAATTCTCTGCAAATAGAACAATGAGCACCAATACTTAACCAAATTCAGAACAAAAGTATTTGCCGAGAATAAATCTCTGCAAATAGAACAATAAGCACCAATACTTAACCAACTTTCCTTGAAATAACTATTTGCCGAGCAAAATTCTCTGCAAATAGAACAATGAGCACCAATACTTAACCAAATTTTCTTGTAACACCTATTTGCCGAGCAAAATTCTCTGCAAATAGAACAAGTAGCTCCACCACTTAGCAAAGATTTGCTAAAACACGTATTTGCCGAGATAAAATCTCTGCAAATAGAACAAGTAAGATTAACCCTAGCCAAAAACCTCTGCAAACACGAGTATTCACTACACGACAAAATAGTCGGTTACTAGTCTTCTTCTTCGTTCAGCCAAACACCCAAACGCCGAGGTTTCTGAAAATCATTGATTTCTTCTTCATTTTTGCGAATTAAAACTTGAAATTTATATCAAAATGCTCAGAAACTCAATGCGCACAAATCCTCAAACAAAATAACTGCTAATTTCAACCAGAAATCAAACCCACACGAACATGCTATTCGCCGAGCTTTTTCAAAATCGAATCAAATGATGAAATTAACCTCTGAAATTGATAACGACGGATGATTTACTGATAATAAAGTGATCGGTGAACAAATTTTGAAGAAAAACACACTAATATTGCAGAAATTACTGAAACAGTAATCTCGGCAAATGAGATAACCAGAAAAACTCAAAATTCCAGAATTTAAGCACAATTTAAGCTTCAATTAAGCTTGTGGATCGTTCAGATATGCTGATTATGCTCTGATACCAAATGTAAAGAGTAGAATTTGAGCTTATGTGTGTGTTAGTGTGTGTATCAATGGCGGTTTGATGTGAGAGAAAGTAGAGAGAGAGTAGAGATGGCAGGGAAAGTTTGGATAGCATAAATGGGTAAAAGGTTACAAAATACATTATGGAGGGGGTTTATATACATATGACTAATTTACACTAAGCCCCCTTCCATACTTAGACATTTACATTCTAAGTACAAACATACAATAGAAATACAAATCACCTACTACAAATTATATTTCTAAGAAAAGCATTATATATAGAAGGAAAGATAAGGGGGTAACCTGATAGTTATAACTCTGGAACAGTGTTCATATCTAAATCCAAATAAGTTTTGATGAGCTTATCTAAAATCTGAAAAACAAAAGAAAAAACTTTCAGATGTCATCACAAAATAAAAACTCATGAACAATCTTCATAAAAAAATATGAGCAGAGAAAGAAAGAAAATCAGAGAGAGAAAGAGAATACTATGGATGATCTGAAAGAGGTATATATATATATGAGATTTGTGTATTTTTTTTGCAGACAAAGATATCTTATGGCCCACCTAAATTGAATTTCAAATTTCAAAACACTGACATATCAATTAGAAATTCATTTACATCTATATTTACATATATATAAACTATATACAAATATCCGTATATACGAAAACACATAGATGACATAGGCAGTTGTGTGTAGATTGTGATGTGGACAGGCTATTATCTTGCCAACTCAGATTTAGTGATGCTATTTTTAGTCTGCTTTACTATATATAGAGATTGGCGTGAGTTATCAATTAGGATTAACATATACATATATTTAAGCTGCATAATTTATACTAAAAGTATTAGTAGATGAGTTGGTTTGCTCCTTGTCACCCGTGTGTGTTTAAGTAGCAATATAACCATAATTTCCAAAAAATAATTACCTAGCTAAAAATAAAATTTTAATGCCATTAAAAATAATAATAATAATAATAACCATAATGTTCACAACATGTTATTTTTGAAGCCATTAAAAATAAATCTTAATGCCAAAAAAAAAAAAATTCTTAATGAAAGGCGATCCATAAAGGCAGTATTTTCTTTAAAACGGATATAGAGGAAGTACTACATCGAAAACTGCTATATAACATGTATGTTTCTGAACTAAAATCTATACCTTGCATATGATGATTAGAAAAGTTACATACTCATTATTTTAAAATAGATATAAAAAGAAAATCATGTCAATGTAATACGTAAGAAAATGATCATTAATGTGTTTAATTTGATGGACTTAAGCATATGCCTGATAATATGGTGTTAGACACATGGTTAATCAAAGATTAAGATTAAAGAAGCAAATAAGTGATCCGTGTGTCAACATTAGATTTTTAAGTCAATCAAATTAGTTACATGTAAAAAGATTATAGGGCCAAAATAAAAAGAGAACTAATTATATTGATAGTTGGCCTTAAGATCGACAATGTAAAAGTCAATATGATACACGTATAAATTACTCTTAGACATATAACTATATACTAGATCTAGGACCCGTCCGATGGACGGGCTAATTTTATATATTTTCTTTATATATGTGTGTAGTATATAATAGTTCACTTTTAATGATTATTCTATTTATAGTTGTTTAATTTTTTAGCAAAGTTAAATATTTTTTGAAATAATCAGATTTATATATCGAATAATTATAAATAGTAAATATATTTGTTTCTATTGAGCTGCTGATACTACTCTCTAGTCCCTATATCTAAGTTAATGGGCTGGTGTTTTTATAGATCTTCTAACTGATGGTCTGCTAATAATATTGCCCACTTCTCTAGTACTGCTGATACAGTTTGAAAGATGCATAAATAAAATAGTATTAGAATATATCATAGCTGTATGACTCAATTTACATACAAAATCATTAAAAAAATAAGAAATAAGCCCCATCTGTTGACTTTCTTTTCTTCAACATGAATTAGAATTAAATCGAAATAGTATTTATTATAAATTGATGTAAAATATAATAGTATAACATTTTATTTAAAAATAACAAACAAAACAAGAAAATAAGAAAGAAATAAAAGATGGAAATAACAAATAAATTGTGAAACGATAGAAATTTAAAAAGACATATTCAAGAGTGATTCAAATACTATGTTTTGAATATATAAACTAAGTAAATCCGTTAAATATTTATAATAAATTGTCATTAAATATGTAAACAAAACCAAAAATACTTAAGTTACTATTTATTATCAATTCTGTATATTACAACATTTTTCATTTGGGCTGCTGATACTACTGGCTGTTGATGACAAATTGCTGATGGAATTCAGAAGTTGATATTGAACTGCTGCTATTATATGGTTAATTGTAACTGTTGGCCTGCTGTAACTAATGGGCTGATGTTGTTGGGCTCCTGATAATGTTGTTACACCGTACCATTAAAAATCTATAAATAAACCTGATTAGATTATAACAAAACATATAAAAAATATAATCTGAAAATACAAAAATGCACAAATTTAAAAAGACATATTCAAGAGTGATTCAAATACTATGTTTTGAATATATAAACTAAGTAAATCCGTTAAATATTTATAATAAATTGTCATTAAATATGTAAACAAAACCAAAAATACTTAAGTTACTATTTATTATCAATTCTGTATATTACAACATTTTTCATTTGGGCTGCTGATACTACTGGCTGTTGATGACAAATTGCTGATGGAATTCAGAAGTTGATATTGAACTGCTGCTATTATATGGTTAATTGTAACTGTTGGCCTGCTGTAACTAATGGGCTGATGTTGTTGGGCTCCTGATAATGTTGTTACACCGTACCATTAAAAATCTATAAATAAACCTGATTAGATTATAACAAAACATATAAAAAATATAATCTGAAAATACAAAAATGCACAAATTTAAAAGAAATTCAAGTCATTATATATTTTGTATCATGCGTCGTATAAAATTTATTTGTTTATTAGATAAAATTGACGTTTTACATTTTTGCTAACATATTTTGTATCTTTTATTAATATTTTTACTTATGTTATGAAAGTTTTTTGATAAAATTTTTGTTCTTTTAACCTTTCCAACGAAAGTTTTTGTTTTTTTAACATATAATTTTTGTTTTTATTACTTTTTGTTTTTTTCCAACGATAATTTTTGTTTTTTTAACATATAATTTTTGATAAATTTTTTGTTCTTTTAACCTTTCCAACGAAAGTTTTTGTTTTTTTAACATATAATTTTTGTTTTTATACTTTTGCCGGAGATATCATCTTAGCTACTTAAAAGAAAAGATAATACAAGAATGCACAATATTTAAAAGAAATTGAAGTCATCATATATTTTGTATCATTGATTTATTTAATTTAACTGACTTATTATATGTAAAAATACACAAATACTATAACTTTTGGTTCACATAGTTCAACATTAGTTTCTCATATTTCTTTTATCAAAATTTTCAAAACAGCAAACTTCTAAAATACAAATCAACATTAAATAACAGTCACATTGGCTGTGAATTGTCTACCGTGATGAGTTCCATAATTTTATTCTAATCAACGTTTGTCATTTGTTTCCAATGGAGAGAGAAAAACACATCATTCTTCCTTAAATCTTCATTTTTAATCTGATCTTGAAAATATGCTGCCCAATCTTTGTTCTACAACATCACCACCACCGTTAGCAAACATCAAATTGGTAGATTAGTGGAATAAGTTGGTTCAGCTGGGTTTCATAAGTTGCACCCCATTACAGCTGGCTCTGGTAGCAAGTCTCAATTTTCCAAAAAGTCAACCTTTGTTGACTTTTGGTTATCCGAAATACATTCCACAAAAAATGTTTTTCGAAAGATGGTTTAGCCAGGGGATGTATTTTTTAAATTTTTAAACGGTGAAATCATGATTTGTTAGGTCCAGATTTACTGGACTCGCTCCAGACTCGACTACTGGAGCCTTACTGAAGATCTGTCCAGAAACGTGTTCTACTGGACCTACTCCAGACTTGGAATCTGGAGTCCCTCTAAAGATTTGTCCAGAAATAATGGAAGACCAGTGAGCAAATACTTGTATATGAATCTGGAGTATTCTCCAGATTAGCTCACTGGACTTCACCCCAGTCCAGATGTAACATCCTAAATTATTAAGCCAATGAAAATAAACCTCTATTATAGTTTTGACATTAAAATAGTTTCCTAGTATTTTATTTTTGAATATGGGATTGTTTTAGTTAGAACTTTAGCGGATAGCGGGTAAAATACCCACAAAAACTCAATTGGGTCGTGGCACTTAGAAGAGTTGCCAGACACTTCTCTTTTTTTGTTGAATCACAATTCCACCACCAACCCTTTTCATTATTCATCTTTTCTTCATTCCATCTTTACTTTAATTCTAATTCTCCAAGTAATTCAAGAAATTCTTCAAAGCTTGATCATAATAATAATCTTCATTCATCAAAATTAAAAGTTAGGGATTGTGTTGGTGATGGGGGCTGGCCGAATTTCAAGAGAGAAAAAGGGGAAGAATTGTGAATTAGAAATCTTAAACTCTTATCTTCCATTGTTGAGGTAATGATTCCTTAACCTAATTTGATTTCTATTTCTTGAATTAGGGTTCTTACTATTAAATTGAAATGGGAATTGGGGGTTTTTCTTAAAAGGGGTTATTTGTTTAAAAACAAGTTAGGGTCCATGTAATTTAATCAAATTTAGGGTTTTAGTTGGGTTGCATGATAGATTTGTTGAATGTTAGTGAGAATAAGTTGGACAGATTCTGTCTCTGAGTTTGAAATGAGTTAAACACCCCCATGACAGAATTTTCAGTTGTCGAGTCCTAAAAAGAAAATGTAGGTTATTGTGTTATCTCAAATTTGCCACTGGAATGGGTTAAAAAGACGAAGTAGAACTCTAGATATGAATTTTTGAATTCAGGGTCGTCATGCTGATCTTTCAGCAAAACTGATTTTTACGTCTGTTGTTAAAACAAGTAAAACGCATTCTTATGAGTAAATTCATGTCTTGGTCACTGAAGATAAAATGTGCTAAATTGTGTTAAGAAGAAGTGTCCACTGGAATGAGGTCAAAATATGGTGTAGAACTCAAGTTATGGTCATTTGAAGTCAGTAAGGTCAAAGCTGTTTAACAGCAGCAGTTTTGGTTTTTAAAACGACCAGAAGTCACCTTTGGAGGACAATTCACATATTGGTCACTAAAGATAAAAGGTAGGTATATGTGTCATGTAAACTTGGCCACTGGAATCATGTTAAAAGAGTAATTAGAACTCAAGTTACGATTATTTGAAGTCGGTAAGGTCAAATCTGTTTTGTGCGTAAGGACAGCAACTGTTTGTGTTTTTAAAACGAACAGAAGTCACTCTTGAGGGATAATTAACATGTTGGTCTCTAGAGATGAAATGTACCTAAGTGTGTTAAGTAAATTTGGCCACTGGAATCACCTAAAAAGATTGAGTAGAACTCAAGTTATGCTTGTTTGAAGTCACCTTGGTCAAATAATGAAAAGGATACTTTTCGTATAAAAATGAGTTTGGCCTTATGATAATGATGTAAGAGGCGAATGTGTTGGAAATCAAACTAAGAACAATGTGAGACTATAAAAGATGGGTTTGGTTCTAAGATGCAATTGAATGTGGCTAAGTGACCTTGTGTGTGTTTGATGACATTATATGTATTTGTGAATTATTGCCAGGTTGAAGCATAACTATTGTGTAATTGCGGTTTTGATGGTTTTTGATTTGTGGTCGCGAAGGAGGTGAGTACTCTTGCATACCTTTATGTATACGTTGGGTCAATTACCATGAGACGTGGATATTCCGAGCATGGTAATTGATTTGGCGTTGAGCCCATGTGGGGCATAGTATTGATGAGGCCTAAGAACCTCCGGGGCCTAAGAACCCCTATAGTTGACATGAAATGAGGCCTAAGAACCTCCGGGGCCTAAGAACCCCGATAGTCATGATTGTTTAGCTTATATGGATCCATATATGTTGTTTAGCGTGCAAGGTGAGTATTATAGATATGACACGACGGTGTCATAGTCTATATGCAACAGTCCTTGTGCATTGCCCTCCTTCGTATGTATAAACGTATGCAATGGTATTCACTAAGCTTTGGCTTATTCTTTTAGTTGTTTACCTTTTTATAGGTGGTCCCGGATGCGGAAGAAAGTTAAGTAATGTAAAGATTGAAGTTAAAGATGCTTTTTGGATATTGATTGCTTTAGCTAAATGCGGATAATGGAATTGGTAATAGGACCCATAGCGACCCCTTTGAACCATCGGCTCCTTGTACTCTTGTTATGTCTTTTGGAAAATTATTATGATGTCTAGTGTTAGACTCAAGTTTTGGGTATTTTAAATGGGTCGTTTTGTAGTTGTAAGGTATTGATTTTGTTCAAAGGTGTTTTGGAGAAACTCATAATCCGTAACAGGTTTGGATGATGAGTTTACGAATGGGTCATGCCGAAATTTCCAATTTTAAATATTGTCTTTTGTAATGTGTCAACTTGGGTAAAATGACCCGTTTGGTTGTAAAATGAATGTTTGGTCAAAGGATACTTTTGTCATACTTATTTCCGAGTCTAAAACTTATTTGAACTTAGAAATGTGGTATTATGAAGTTTGGTTTTGAGCTAGGAAGTTACAAGTTGATTTTAAGTGTCAAGATGGAGTTTTGGAAAAATCTGGGCAGCAGGTACCCACTGCGCCGCAGTGGGCAGGTTTAGCCCCACTGCGCCGCAGTGGGGATAATCTGTAAAAAAAAAAAATTCTCTTATTTTTCTAAAAGTTTGAGTTTGGGTTCTTTCAAGTGGTATCAGAGCCGTGGTTTAAGGGATTTAGGTATTTTATTATTACACGGATACCTAGACTTAAACCATAGATGTGACTTGACCTTATGTGCATAGTTTGGTTTCTAGTGACATATGGAAGTATTTAGCGCAGTTCACTTGAGGTGTTATAATAAGTAATCATCATAATGACTGCAGCGTTATTATGATCACATATTATAATAGCTCAAGTTAAGTCCGTTAAATATGGAAGTATGTTAGTGTGAAGCCATAGGTTGGAGACCTTATTTGGCAATGTGAATTGTTTTATGATTTTACTCGTTGATATCTAAATATGATAGAATATGAGCTTTGCATGCTAACTGGTTTATTGAATGGTAAGAATTGAAAATTTGAGATTGGTTTATGAGTTAATATATTGCTTGATGATAGTAAAGAAGTAGGTATGATAAATACATAGTAAACATGAAATGCATGCTAATGTGTATTTGCTTGTTTGTATGCGAATGCGATAGAGCAAAAGTTTTACTTGAATAATCGGCAATGAGGCCATAAAAGTGGAATTTGATTTATAAGTTTAAAAGATGGTTGTCACTTATAAGGAGAAAGTATGTTGAATAGTTGATGAATGTTGAATGTATGCGAATGAAGTGTGACATTATTTTGTGTAAGACCATTGGGTAGTGAGACCCATGGCATCGTTATTATTTTGTGTAAGACCATTGGGTAGTGAGACCCATGGCATCGTTATTATCTGGTGTAAGACCATTGGGTAGTGAGACCCATGGCATCGTTATTATCTGGTGTAAGACCATTGGGTAGTGAGACCCGTGGCATCATTATTGGGATAGAAGATCATATAAAGTTTGGTGATGAGAATCAGTTGTGTATTGATATGATTTAATTGATGGATTAATGAAAAGAATGCTTATGATATGAGTAATATAAAATGTTAGGACTGGAGATTCCTATGATAATTATGATTGTGTTAGTGATATGTTGAAAGATTACGAGATATGGCAATAAGAACTATTTGTATAGTCATATGTTTAAAGTGATAGTATAAAGCCATGTAAAATGTGATGTCTTGTTTTGAAGATGGTTATTTAAGTGTATGTTAAAAGACCATACGGAGTATGGCGAATGTGTTTTGATCTTGATTAACATGCTTTTCTTGAATGAGTATATGATTACTTGAGGTTTGATGATAGACACTAAGATGAAATTTGCATAGTGAGAACATGAGGATGATATAGTTACAATGAACTAGTAAATGATAAGTATGGTAGTTATAAAAGTTAAAACCTGATCTAAAATCTTTGAACCAAATTGTTCTCTTTTCCTTCGGGAGCGTACGATATAATGTTTGAGAATAGGCTAAGCGTGAATGATTCCTAATTTCACAAAGGGAGGAGGAGACCTAGTTGAATATTCCTAGCATAAAGAAAACAATTGTCTTCGGCGGAAGAAATGAAACGGCCGGTTTGTGTTGGTGCTTTTGCTCGTGCGTTTTGATAATCGTTGTATGATAGTCGGGTCTTTTATATTTGAATCATCGACGCCGAATGGAAACCACGGTCTACGGAGAATACTCTTGATGTCGTGATTTTTCTTAATGCCTTTTCATGAATTTTAATCGATCTAATCGTTCCCGAGAGGAATGATTATCCTTTTGATAAAAGCAAAGATGACATTATGCGCGTGCGTTTATCTATTCGTGAGCTCAATAAAGTAACAAGCGAAGAAGAGTACCCGTCGACAAGAATCATGTTCTACTTGATCTTCTTATTATTTTAAGATGAATTTTCATTCCTTTTAATCATCAACTTAAGACGAGCGATGAAGATGTTTCCGGAAAAGCTATCTATACTTGTTTTGAGAAGTTTGAATTTGTAGTTATACTCTTCGATTTTATCCATGATTTTGCAAATTTTCATGAGTCTTACGAACCTCAATTGTTTCGTTATCGTAAATGTTTTCATTGACAATGTTTATTCTGAAAGTCAACACGGTTACTAAGTTCGTTTACGCGACGTAAAGGAGATATTATAAAAAGGGAGACTTCCCTGTCAAATCGTCGGATGAGCAGATTAAGAGAAGTGAAATTAACTCTATCGTGTGATTACCCAAAAGAGGGATTGAGGTTGATTCGGCTTGGAATAGCGCGGTGATGAAGTGGAGACAGCCTACAATCAGTATAGATTAGAAGTTACGTAGTTGACAGGTGATAAATGTCGCGTTACTTTCGGCTTTTTGATGATAGCCTCGCCGTTGACCGAATTAATTAGAAAGAATGTGAAGTGAACTAGGAGAAAAGAATGAGAAGTTGAACGAAATACTAAAAGAAACCAAGAAGTAATCGTTCCATTCACGATTTGGAGTCCACCAGAGTTCTTGTTATTTTAAAATTTTGGCGTTTTATCTCTATAGTGTCAAGTTTATAGCTTTTATTCGACCAGATGAGTCCTCAGTATCACCTTTCTCTTATCGAACAACGAAACCTCATCAGTCGCCAAAGAAGTTGATCAAATCTTTCGATAGATTATGAAGTTTAGTGACGCCCCGTACACCAATATAGAGGCGGATGCCTTGATCTTGAAAAAGTTCTCACATTTCTTTCTGTGTTTTACCATTGTGAATACTACTCACATTTGATTTCTCCGATCAAATCGAGAAGGCAAGAGGAGGTTTTGCAACGAGAACCTAAGCAAACGAGGAGCTTGATCACACGATATATGTTCTAAATAATCTTTGCCGACTCAATAGACGTCATGATAGAACTTAAAATTCTCTCCTTAACGAAGCCAAAGCGTTTTTGCTCCATGAAACCTATATAATCTGAATAATCCCTTCACCGGTATGACGAAGATGTGTCAAGATCTTAAGAGAGATTATTAGTAACCTCAAATGAAGCGGAATCTTGTAAGCATGAATAGCTGCTCTTTAGTGGATCATAGAATTTGCTCATGATCTCGTTAGAAGTCCCAGTATAGCACTAGCTATCGCCATAGTATTCAGATTTGCTTCCGTATGAAAGTTGTTTGATAAAAATGTCAATTCCCTATTCGTGTTAGAAAAGTGGGACACCAAGAGTTGCGTAGCACGGATATAGTGATGAAGATGTATATAAAGATCGAACTTCAAGTGAATTAAAATAAGACAACGTCGAGGAGCCTATTGTCTTTGTGAAGAAACGTTTAAAAAGAAGGTAAATCAAGACTACATGATAGAGCATAACGCTATGAAAGCATGAAAGGATGACGAAGTGATAACGTAAAGTTAGAGAGTCGTTGCTAGAAGTGGCTAGAAGTTACTTATTGTTGGAATTGCTCGAAGAACTTCCGGGAATTTATCCCCCCTGCACGATTCTCGCTTATTATAGAGTTTTATACCGTAAGGGTTTTACGTGTACTTTCAAAAAAAAAAAATTGAACTCCAAAATGAGTTTATATAAGACAATGTCGGGGAGTCTTTAGCCTTATGATGAAATATTTAAGAAGAATGTAAATCAAGACTATATTATGGTGCAAGGTGCTAGGGAAGCATGGAAGAATGTCGTATGTGTTAATGGGAAATTGAGAGAAAAGCTTTATTGCAATTTCGTCACTAGATGCGGTTTGGATCACGAGGTCGTGATCCGTTCCAAGTGGGGGAGAGTTGTAACATCCTAAATTATTAAGCCAATGAAAATAAACCTCTATTATAGTTTTGACATTAAAATAGTTTCCTAGTATTTTATTTTTGAATATGGGATTGTTTTAGTTAGAACTTTAGCGGATAGCGGGTAAAATACCCACAAAAACTCAATTGGGTCGTGGCACTTAGAAGAGTTGCCAGACACTTCTCTTTTTTTGTTGAATCACAATTCCACCACCAACCCTTTTCATTATTCATCTTTTCTTCATTCCATCTTTACTTTAATTCTAATTCTCCAAGTAATTCAAGAAATTCTTCAAAGCTTGATCATAATAATAATCTTCATTCATCAAAATTAAAAGTTAGGGATTGTGTTGGTGATGGGGGCTGGCCGAATTTCAAGAGAGAAAAAGGGGAAGAATTGTGAATTAGAAATCTTAAACTCTTATCTTCCATTGTTGAGGTAATGATTCCTTAACCTAATTTGATTTCTATTTCTTGAATTAGGGTTCTTACTATTAAATTGAAATGGGAATTGGGGGTTTTTCTTAAAAGGGGTTATTTGTTTAAAAACAAGTTAGGGTCCATGTAATTTAATCAAATTTAGGGTTTTAGTTGGGTTGCATGATAGATTTGTTGAATGTTAGTGAGAATAAGTTGGACAGATTCTGTCTCTGAGTTTGAAATGAGTTAAACACCCCCATGACAGAATTTTCAGTTGTCGAGTCCTAAAAAGAAAATGTAGGTTATTGTGTTATCTCAAATTTGCCACTGGAATGGGTTAAAAAGACGAAGTAGAACTCTAGATATGAATTTTTGAATTCAGGGTCGTCATGCTGATCTTTCAGCAAAACTGATTTTTACGTCTGTTGTTAAAACAAGTAAAACGCATTCTTATGAGTAAATTCATGTCTTGGTCACTGAAGATAAAATGTGCTAAATTGTGTTAAGAAGAAGTGTCCACTGGAATGAGGTCAAAATATGGTGTAGAACTCAAGTTATGGTCATTTGAAGTCAGTAAGGTCAAAGCTGTTTAACAGCAGCAGTTTTGGTTTTTAAAACGACCAGAAGTCACCTTTGGAGGACAATTCACATATTGGTCACTAAAGATAAAAGGTAGGTATATGTGTCATGTAAACTTGGCCACTGGAATCATGTTAAAAGAGTAATTAGAACTCAAGTTACGATTATTTGAAGTCGGTAAGGTCAAATCTGTTTTGTGCGTAAGGACAGCAACTGTTTGTGTTTTTAAAACGAACAGAAGTCACTCTTGAGGGATAATTAACATGTTGGTCTCTAGAGATGAAATGTACCTAAGTGTGTTAAGTAAATTTGGCCACTGGAATCACCTAAAAAGATTGAGTAGAACTCAAGTTATGCTTGTTTGAAGTCACCTTGGTCAAATAATGAAAAGGATACTTTTCGTATAAAAATGAGTTTGGCCTTATGATAATGATGTAAGAGGCGAATGTGTTGGAAATCAAACTAAGAACAATGTGAGACTATAAAAGATGGGTTTGGTTCTAAGATGCAATTGAATGTGGCTAAGTGACCTTGTGTGTGTTTGATGACATTATATGTATTTGTGAATTATTGCCAGGTTGAAGCATAACTATTGTGTAATTGCGGTTTTGATGGTTTTTGATTTGTGGTCGCGAAGGAGGTGAGTACTCTTGCATACCTTTATGTATACGTTGGGTCAATTACCATGAGACGTGGATATTCCGAGCATGGTAATTGATTTGGCGTTGAGCCCATGTGGGGCATAGTATTGATGAGGCCTAAGAACCTCCGGGGCCTAAGAACCCCTATAGTTGACATGAAATGAGGCCTAAGAACCTCGGCCTAAGAACCTCCGGGGCCTAAGAACCCCGATAGTCATGATTGTTTAGCTTATATGGATCCATATATGTTGTTTAGCGTGCAAGGTGAGTATTATAGATATGACACGACGGTGTCATAGTCTATATGCAACAGTCCTTGTGCATTGCCCTCCTTCGTATGTATAAACGTATGCAATGGTATTCACTAAGCTTTGGCTTATTCTTTTAGTTGTTTACCTTTTTATAGGTGGTCCCGGATGCGGAAGAAAGTTAAGCAATGTAAAGATTGAAGTTAAAGATGCTTTTTGGATATTGATTGCTTTAGCTAAATGCGGATAATGGAATTGGTAATAGGACCCATAGCGACCCCTTTGAACCATCGACTCCTTGTACTCTTGTTATGTCTTTTTGGAAAATTATTATGATGTCTAGTGTTAGACTCAAGTTTTGGGTATTTTAAATGGGTCGTTTTGTAGTTGTAAGGTATTGATTTTGTTCAAAGGTGTTTTGGAGAAACTCATAATCCGTAACAGGTTTGGATGATGAGTTTACGAATGGGTCATGCCGAAATTTCCAATTTTAAATATTGTCTTTTGTAATGTGTCAACTTGGGTAAAATGACCCGTTTGGTTGTAAAATGAATGTTTGGTCAAAGGATACTTTTGTCATACTTATTTCCGAGTCTAAAACTTATTTGAACTTAGAAATGTGGTATTATGAAGTTTGGTTTTGAGCTAGGAAGTTACAAGTTGATTTTAAGTGTCAAGATGGAGTTTTGGAAAAATCTGGGCAGCAGGTACCCACTGCGCCGCAGTGGGCAGGTTTAGCCCCACTGCGCCGCAGTGGGGATAATCTGTAAAAAAAAAAAAAAATTCTCTTATTTTTCTAAAAGTTTGAGTTTGGGTTCTTTCAAGTGGTATCAGAGCCGTGGTTTAAGGGATTTAGGTATTTTATTATTACACGGATACCTAGACTTAAACCATAGATGTGACTTGACCTTATGTGCATAGTTTGGTTTCTAGTGACATATGGAAGTATTTAGCGCAGTTCACTTGAGGTGTTATAATAAGTAATCATCATAATGACTGCAGCGTTATTATGATCACATATTATAATAGCTCAAGTTAAGTCCGTTAAATATGGAAGTATGTTAGTGTGAAGCCATAGGTTGGAGACCTTATTTGGCAATGTGAATTGTTTTATGATTTTACTCGTTGATATCTAATTATGATAGAATATGAGCTTTGCATGCTAACTGGTTTATTGAATGGTAAGAATTGAAAATTTGAGATTGGTTTATGAGTTAATATATTGCTTGATGATAGTAAAGAAGTAGGTATGATAAATACATAGTAAACATGAAATGCATGCTAATGTGTATTTGCTTGTTTGTATGCGAATGCGATAGAGCAAAAGTTTTACTTGAATAATCGGCAATGAGGCCATAAAAGTGGAATTTGATTTATAAGTTTAAAAGATGGTTGTCACTTATAAGGAGAAAGTATGTTGAATAGTTGATGAATGTTGAATGTATGCGAATGAAGTGTGACATTATTTTGTGTAAGACCATTGGGTAGTGAGACCCATGGCATCGTTATTATTTTGTGTAAGACCATTGGGTAGTGAGACCCATGGCATCGTTATTATCTGGTGTAAGACCATTGGGTAGTGAGACCCATGGCATCGTTATTATCTGGTGTAAGACCATTGGGTAGTGAGACCGTGGCATCATTATTGGGATAGAAGATCATATAAAGTTTGGTGATGAGAATCAGTTGTGTATTGATATGATTTAATTGATGGATTAATGAAAAGAATGCTTATGATATGAGTAATATAAAATGTTAGGATTGGAGATTCCTATGATAATTATGATTGTGTTAGTGATATGTTGAAAGATTACGAGATATGGCAATAAGAACTATTTGTATAGTCATATGTTTAAAGTGATAGTATAAAGCCATGTAAAATGTGATGTCTTGTTTTGAAGATGGTTATTTAAGTGTATGTTAAAAGACCATACGGAGTATGGCGAATGTGTTTTGATCTTGATTAACATGCTTTTCTTGAATGAGTATATGATTACTTGAGGTTTGATGATAGACACTAAGATGAAATTTGCATAGTGAGAACATGAGGATGATATAGTTACAATGAACTAGTAAATGATAAGTATGGTAGTTATAAAAGTTAAAACCTGATCTAAAATCTTTGAACCAAATTGTTCTCTTTTCCTTCGGGAGCGTACGATATAATGTTTGAGAATAGGCTAAGCGTGAATGATTCCTAATTTCACAAAGGGAGGAGGAGACCTAGTTGAATATTCCTAGCATAAAGAAAACAATTGTCTTCGGCGGAAGAAATGAAACGGCCGGTTTGTGTTGGTGCTTTTGCTCGTGCGTTTTGATAATCGTTGTATGATAGTCGGGTCTTTTATATTTGAATCATCGACGCCGAATGGAAACCACGGTCTACGGAGAATACTCTTGATGTCGTGATTTTTCTTAATGCCTTTTCATGAATTTTAATCGATCTAATCGTTACCGAGAGGAATGATTATCCTTTTGATAAAAGCAAAGATGACATTATGCGCGTGCGTTTATCTATTCGTGAGCTCAATAAAGTAACAAGCGAAGAAGAGTACCCGTCGACAAGAATCATGTTCTACTTGATCTTCTTATTATTTTAAGATGAATTTTCATTCCTTTTAATCATCAACTTAAGACGAGCGATGAAGATGTTTCCGGAAAAGCTATCTATACTTGTTTTGAGAAGTTTGAATTTGTAGTTATACTCTTCGATTTTATCCATGATTTTGCAAATTTTCATGAGTCTTACGAACCTCAATTGTTTCGTTATCGTAAATGTTTTCATTGACAATGTTTATTCTGAAAGTCAACACGGTTACTAAGTTCGTTTACGCGACGTAAAGGAGATATTATAAAAAGGGAGACTTCCCTGTCAAATCGTCGGATGAGCAGATTAAGAGAAGTGAAATTAACTCTATCGTGTGATTACCCAAAAGAGGGATTGAGGTTGATTCGGCTTGGAATAGCGCGGTGATGAAGTGGAGACAGCCTACAATCAGTATAGATTAGAAGTTACGTAGTTGACAGGTGATAAATGTCGCGTTACTTTCGGCTTTTTGATGATAGCCTCGCCGTTGACCGAATTAATTAGAAAGAATGTGAAGTGAACTAGGAGAAAAGAATGAGAAGTTGAACGAAATACTAAAAGAAACCAAGAAGTAATCGTTCCATTCACGATTTGGAGTCCACCAGAGTTCTTGTTATTTTAAAATTTTGGCGTTTTATCTCTATAGTGTCAAGTTTATAGCTTTTATTCGACCAGATGAGTCCTCAGTATCACCTTTCTCTTATCGAACAACGAAACCTCATCAGTCGCCAAAGAAGTTGATCAAATCTTTCGATAGATTATGAAGTTTAGTGACGCCCCGTACACCAATATAGAGGCGGATGCCTTGATCTTGAAAAAGTTCTCACATTTCTTTCTGTGTTTTACCATTGTGAATACTACTCACATTTGATTTCTCCGATCAAATCGAGAAGGCAAGAGAGATTTTGCAACGAGAACCTAAGCAAACGAGGAGCTTGATCACACGATATATGTTCTAAATAATCTTTGCCGACTCAATAGACGTCATGATAGAACTTAAAATTCTCTCCTTAACGAAGCCAAAGCGTTTTTGCTCCATGAAACCTATATAATCCGAATAATTCCTTCACCGGTATGACGAAGATGTGTCAAGATCTTAAGAGAGATTATTAGTAACCTCAAATGAAGCGGAATCTTGTAAGCATGAATAGCTGCTCTTTAGTGGATCATAGAATTTGCTCATGATCTCGTTAGAAGTCCCAGTATAGCACTAGCTATCGCCATAGTATTCAGATTTGCTTCCGTATGAAAGTTGTTTGATAAAAATGTCAATTCCCTATTCGTGTTAGAAAAGTGGGACACCAAGAGTTGCGTAGCACGGATATAGTGATGAAGATGTATATAAAGATCGAACTTCAAGTGAATTAAAATAAGACAACGTCGAGGAGCCTATTGTCTTTGTGAAGAAACGTTTAAAAAGAAGGTAAATCAAGACTACATGATAGAGCATAACGCTATGAAAGCATGAAAGGATGACGAAGTGATAACGTAAAGTTAGAGAGTCGTTGCTAGAAGTGGCTAGAAGTTACTTATTGTTGGAATTGCTCGAAGAACTTCCGGGAATTTATCCCCCCTGCACGATTCTCGCTTATTATAGAGTTTTATACCGTAAGGGTTTTACGTGTACTTTCAAAAAAAAAATTGAACTCCAAAATGAGTTTATATAAGACAATGTCGGGGAGTCTTTAGCCTTATGATGAAATATTTAAAAAGAATGTAAATCAAGACTATATTATGGTGCAAGGTGCTAGGGAAGCATGGAAGAATGTCGTATGTGTTAATGGGAAATTGAGAGAAAAGCTTTATTGCAATTTCGTCACTAGATGCGGTTTGGATCACGAGGTCGTGATCCGTTCCAAGTGGGGGAGAGTTGTAACATCCTAAATTATTAAGCCAATGAAAATAAACCTCTATTATAGTTTTGACATTAAAATAGTTTCCTAGTATTTTATTTTTGAATATGGGATTGTTTTAGTTAGAACTTTAGCGGATAGCGGGTAAAATACCCACAAAAACTCAATTGGGTCGTGGCACTTAGAAGAGTTGCCAGACACTTCTCTTTTTTTTGTTGAATCACAATTCCACCACCAACCCTTTTCATTATTCATCTTTTCTTCATTCCATCTTTACTTTAATTCTAATTCTCCAAGTAATTCAAGAAATTCTTCAAAGCTTGATCATAATAATAATCTTCCATCATCTAAGAAATTAAAAGTTAGGGATTGTGTTGGTGATGGGGGCTGGCCGAATTTCAAGAGAGAAAAAGGGGAAGAATTGTGAATTAGAAATCTTAACCTCTTATCTTCCATTGTTGAGGTAATGATTCCTTAACCTAATTTGATTTCTATTTCTTGAATTAGGGTTCTTACTATTAAATTGAAATGGGAATTGGGGGTTTTTCTTAAAAGGGGTTATTTGTTTAAAAACAAGTTAGGGTCCATGTAATTTAATCAAATTTAAGGTTTTAGTTGGGTTGCATGATAGATTTGTTGAATGTTAGTGAGAATAAGTTGGACAGATTCTGTCTCTGAGTTTGAAATGTAAACACCCTATAACAGAATTTTCACTTGTTCGAGTCCTAAAAAGAAAATGTAGGTTATTGTGTTATCTCAAATTTGCCACTGGAATGGGTTAAAAAGACGAAGTAGAACTCTAGATATGAATTTTTGAATTCAGGGTCGTCATGCTGATCTTTCAGCAAAACTGATTTTTACGTCTGTTGTTAAAACAAGTAAAACGCATTCTTATGAGTAAATTCATGTCTTGGTCACTGAAGATAAAATGTGCTAAATTGTGTTAAGAAGAAGTGTCCACTGGAATGAGGTCAAAATATGGTGTAGAACTCAAGTTATGGTCATTTGAAGTCAGTAAGGTCAAAGCTGTTTAACAGCAGCAGTTTTGGTTTTTAAAACGACCAGAAGTCACCTTTGAAGGACAATTCACATATTGGTCACTAAAGATAAAAGGTAGGTATATGTGTCATGTAAACTTGACCACTGGAATCATGTTAAAAGAGTAATTAGAACTCAAGTTACGATTATTTGAAGTCGGTAAGGTCAAATCTGTTTTGTGCGTAAGGACAGCAACTGTTTGTGTTTTTAAAACGAACAGAAGTCACTCTTGAGGGATAATTAACATGTTGGTCTCTAGAGATGAAATGTACCTAAGTGTGTTAAGTAAATTTGGCCACTGGAATCACCTAAAAAGATTGAGTAGAACTCAAGTTATGCTTGTTTGAAGTCACCTTGGTCGAATAATGAAAAGGATACTTTTCGTATAAAAATGAGTTTGGCCTTATGATAATGATGTAAGAGGCGAATATGTTGGAAATCAAACTAAGAACAATGTGAGACTATAGAAGATGGGTTTGGTTCTAAGATGCAATTGAATGTGGCTAAGTGACCTTGTGTGTGTTTGATGACATTATATGTATTTGTGAATTATTGCCAGGTTGAAGCATAACTATTGTGTAATTGCGGTTTTGATGGTTTTTGATTTGTGGTCGCGAAGGAGGTGAGTACTCTTGCATACCTTTATGTATACGTTGGGTCAATTACCATGAGACGTGGATATTCCGAGCATGGTAATTGATTTGGCGTTGAGCCCATGTGGGGCATAGTATTGATGAGGCCTAAGAACCTCCGGGGCCTAAGAACCCCTATAGTTGACATGAAATGAGGCCTAAGAACCTCCGGGGCCTAAGAACCCCGATAGTCATGATTGTTTAGCTTATATGGATCCATATATGTTGTTTAGCGTGCAAGGTGAGTACTATAGATATGACACGACGGTGTCATAGTCTATATGCAACAGTCCTTGTGCATTGCCCTCCTTCGTATGTATAAATGTATGCAATGGTATTCACTAAGCTTTGGCTTATTCTTTTAGTTGTTTACCTTTTTATAGGTGGTCCCAGATGCGGAAGAAAGTTAAGCAATGTAAAGATTGAAGTTAAAGATGCTTTTTGGATATTGATTGCTTTAGCTAAATGCGGATAATGGAATTGGTAATAGGACCCATAGCGACCCCTTTGAACCATCGGCTCCTTGTACTCTTGTTATGTCTTTTTGGAAAATTATTATGATGTCTAGTGTTAGACTCAAGTTTTGGGTATTTTAAATGGGTCGTTTTGTAGTTGTAAGGTATTGATTTTGTTCAAAGGTGTTTTGGAGAAACTCATAATCCGTAACAGGTTTGGATGATGAGTTTACGAATGGGTCATGCCGAAATTTCCAATTTTAAATGTTGTCTTTTGTAATGTGTCAACTTGGGTAAAATGACCCGTTTGGTTGTAAAATGAATGTTTGGTCAAAGGATACTTTTGTCATACTTATTTCCGAGTCTAAAACTTATTTGAACTTAGAAATGTGGTATTATGAAGTTTGGTTTTGAGCTAGGAAGTTACAAGTTGATTTTAAGTGTCAAGATGGAGTTTTGGAAAATCTGGGCAGCAGTACCCACTGCGCCGCAGTGGGCAGGTTTAGCCCCACTGCGCCGCAGTGGGGATAACTGTATAAAAAAAAAAAAAAAAAAAATTTCTCTTATTTTTCTAAAAGTTTGAGTTTGGGTTCCAGTCCAGATCTACTCTACTGAAGACATTCTCACTGAAGTCAAAGACTGAAGTCAGAATAAATAAGACTGACAAATGGCGGAGTCCACTGGAAGTCTTACCAGATCTGTACACTGGAGGATTGTCAGTGTTCTAGACCTTACAAGTCTGAACACTGATATCGAGGAATTGACTTTTGCCTTTACACACTTTCCAAAGAACAATCCACTTGTTCTTTACCAAAGTTTATACGTGTGTAAAGGTGGTTGGTTAAAAGAATAAAATCATATCAATATGACTTTATCCTTATACCTTATCCAATGCATTTAATGTTCTTGTCGGATCATTAAATGCATGCAACCATATTTGTACAGCACAAAATTCACTGGTGAATTTTGTTGCCTATAAATACAAAGTCATTTCCTTGATAAAAATACTTTTAAGCATACATTTTGCATTAGAGTGAATTTGTCTAAATACTCTCGATCTTAAACTGGGATATTTCACAACTTTAAGTATCTCGATCCAAAAGAGTTATTTGACAAATATAGATCATTTGTAATTCATAGGTTGTTAGGATCCATACTTATTTGTATTATCTTGATTCCGCACAACCTTGTATTTTATTTAACATCATAAATAAAATACACCTTGAAAAATACATAATGTTCCACTTTACTTGTTTATTGCTTTAAGTCGTGTATTACTTTATTTATATACATGCATTTATATTTAAGTAATACTAGTCCATTCTAGTGATTATTAGACTTGTTGTATTTTACACTTTCTGGTTAACCATCGTATTTTAGGGACTCACATTTGGTATCAGAGCAGAAGGCTAAACATTGCCTAGATCTGTTTCTTTGATGGCTAACCAAGAAAATACACAAGGAAGTTTTAATCTTGTCCCGATCCTAATGTCAATATTAATGATCAAAATAATGAACCACCTATTGTTAATAACACTAATCCACCTCCTCCTCCTACTCCTGCTTCTCCACACGTGCATGTGCACTATTCAAATAATCCTGTTCCTAAATTCAGTGGGAACAGTGATGAGTTTGGTACGTGGAAAGCTAGGATGGTTTTGCATATCACTAGTATTGAGAGGAACATGATGAAAATCTTGATGAAGGTCCTTATGTCCCTACATCACCTCTCAATCCCCTTCTTGATCCTTCTGGATCTAGAAGAGGAAGGGAAAGAGGGAGGAACATTGGTCTGAAGAGGAGAGGAGATTGTTGAATCTAGACACCCTTCTCAAAAACATGATCCTTGGGGCCGTTCCAGAAACCCTGTATCCAAGCCTGGTCCATTTTCTTCAAATAATAAGCCTGATGATAGCTATAAATTGAAATATAAAAAGCTTAAGCCCCAGATTGCTCTCATGGCACAACAAATGGAAAACAATAATAAGTGCATGATCGCAACAACTGAAGAGAAGTGGGTTCCTTCTGATGGATCATCTGCTGATGAAGAAGAAGAAAGAGATTGCTGTTACATGGCTCTGGCAGACGAGAGCACCTGGTGAAGGAAGATGTCACATCTGGACGATGGGTGGACATTGTTATCAAGAAGGTTAGTGATTATGATACTGCAACTGACCAAGAATTAAAACTGGACATCGCTGAAGCTCTTAATTCTGATTTGATATTTGTAGAAACTGTTAGATCTGATTGTGTAAATGGTCTAGAAACAGATTCTTCTGAAATAACTGTTTTAAAATCAAAATTGAAAGAACTTCAAGACATTGAACTAGCATTTCAAGCCCAGTTCTGGTAACTGAACAATTGATTCAAGAAAAACAAGATCTTGAAGTCATTTTAGAGAAAGAAAAACTGGTAATTAAATCATGGCTAGAAACCAAAAAGCCATATGATGCTGGAGTAAATAAATTTCCTGCTCAAAAACGTGCATACTTAGATGGAAATACTCATGTAGCATCATTAATACCAGTAATCGATCGATTACCAGAGGGGTTCAGGCCCACCACTGTTTATGATGAGCCTGTAACTCCCAAGGCCAATATTTTCCCAGTTCAATCCCCAGAGGTTAAGACTGGAGCATTCCAGATGACTGCTCCAGTTAAAGAGGTTATCGGAATAAACCTTTGCCTCAGACCAATCCCCTACCTAAGCCTAGGACTGGAAAGGCTAAAGTATCATCTGAAGAAAATATTTTGTCCAGGTTAGAGAGCCAGATTCAAATACTGACTCGTCAATTTCAAAGTTTTAATGCAAGATTAAACTTTATTGAGGGTACTTCATCTGGCCCTAGACAAAATACAAAACCTTTTGCAAAGAAAGTTAAATCTATTTCTCCAGTTGAGAAAAAGAAAAAGGTTTCAAAACTATCAACCTCAGTGGTCTTTTCAACTAAGACCACTGTTGAAGAAAGTGAACTAAACCAGATTGCCCCAGGGACCTATAAGGGAGGGTCCAGTGAACCCATCAGTCGATGGGTTCCCAAATCTAACTGATAATATCTGGTGTATGTGCAGGGCGATCGAAAGAAATATATCTGGTTTCTTGACAGTGCTGCTGGCAGGATGATGACCGGATGTAAGACCCTGCTGGAGGAGTTCACCATTTCTGATGGACCCTCCATTACTTTTTGGAAATGATGGTTGTGGAAAGACTGAGGGATACGGTGTTCTGAACAATGGACAAGTCAAGTTCAGACGTGTTGCATTTGTGAATGGTTTGAAATATAACCTGATCAGTGTAAGCCAACTGTGTGATGATGGCTTCAAGTTTA
>CM067171.1:45313346-45328312 GCA_034093135.1 Erigeron breviscapus | reverse complement strand
ATTGGTGAAATATTTAGTAACGGATACATGAATTTATTTTTCAGCATAAATTAATTACCTTAAAAAATGATCAAAGGAACAAACCAAATAGCTTTTAAAAAAAAAACCATTTATACACCAACTAAAATCAAATTACATTAACATTTGAGTGCCATAATAGTTTCATATAACTATGTATAGCGAGTAAAATATATATATATCTATAGATATATATATATATAAAATTTTATATAACATAATACTTAAATAAATACATATACATAAATATATAGATATATATATAAATATATACATATAAAAACATATATAATATCCTATATATATATGGTAGGGTTAGTCGTTAGAAATATATGTATTACATGTAAAGAAAAGAACCGTTTTTTATACAAACTTACTAAACTTCAGTCCCGTCCGATGGATGGGTGGATTCAAAACATATGTCTTGTATATTTCGTTTCAATATGTTCTGGATTTTATGATAAATTATAGAATTCCACCTAACTAAATAAATTGATAACATATAAACAATTACATAATAGCATGTTTAAAAATATTCAATATCATCATCTGGAATAAGTTCATCACGGGGTCGGGATGCGGCTGGCGCGCAGAATCTCGTCATGGCTGGAGATTGAGGGACAAGATAATGAGCGCAGTCTGTGGCACGGCATACGCCTGCGTCAGTGAGGGAGCCTGGCCTGCGCCCCGGTCAAACTGTACAAGAGGCAGGTTGATCAACGATCGGGAGGACAGAGAAGACACAGAGAGCACAGAAGTATTTGGCCATCATCCGACCTTCGAATGATCTGGGGCGGATGATGCTGAGAGGATAAGCTATGGGAGAGACGAGTGATTGGATATGATGACTATGATTAGCAAGAGGAAGCGGATCAGGGAAATAGTGCTTTAGCTTTGAGAAGGCTTGAGTTAGGCTTGGACGAATATGATCTCTGGATTATGCTACTTAGCGAAGGCGTTGGGTATACTCCATTTTGTTTTGGTCTCTGAGAAGATCTCAACCATGTGCCTTGCATTTCACACAGTTTCCGTCACTTGGTTCCAGCACAGTCGCAGTCACGACTGTCCTGGGGTCAGAACTGTAGAAAATGATTCGCTCCACTAGTGCCTACTCATTGGTTTTTCTGGGTGGCTCAGTTTGCCACGTAAACGTTTCAGCCTATTGCCTTTTTGAGATTCATATACGGTTGCACAATGGCCAGGGTAAACGAACGCTACAAGCGCAAGCCCATCATCTGATATCATCTGAACTAAGATCGGCCATTAATGCTTGTGAAGGAGGTACAGCAATCATACGACTTGTGTAATGTGAGGCATTCCAGAAGTATGCTCGCTTGACACAGTAAGAATCATGCCCCTACTCCATACATCGCGTCGTACTGAGAGTTCACTACAAGTCTTCGCCGGAGCTAAAGAAACTGGAGGAAGTCATTCTCGAAGGATCAGCCACTTGCTCAAGACAGCGCAACCTCAAAACGGCTGGTTTAATGTCGATCGCTCCATTACAGCCATTCGTATATCATTCGCCGTAGCACCACCTGTTTTCTCGCGACTGTTGATGATCTTAATCGGCGTCTGAGCGTTTTTTATGGTATCTTTGACGGCGCCGAGAGATAGCATCTCTCAAAGCCATCGCGTCACGATGATACCCTGTGTCCGTTGCATCGCCTTCACTTTTTGACTTAAACAATCACATTCCATCGAAAAAATAAACAAAAAACAAAAAAAAATAAAAAATTAAAAAAAACAGATTAAAAAAAATTTAAACAAACAACAACAAAAATCTTTTTAGAATTTTAGATATTTTCTATTTTTGTTGTAGTCTCTAAAGAGGGAGCCTCCAGCAGCGGATCGCGATCCCCTCTGATGATCATCGTCCTAGCCTCGTAACCGCTCAAAAGTAACTAAGAGTAATCGATAGCCTCATGACCGCCTCCGCGACGGACCTGTGAACCTCACTTCCGACTTATGTCGGTCGCCACTGGTGCCCGAGAGGTGCAGCCATTGAGGACTCTGCGAGCTCAGGTGAGCGGCTCGTAGTCTGAAAGATTGGGGGGGAGATTCATGTGATTCGCGATGGACTCTCCATTGGAGGAGCTTGTCTCGGGGCTGTTTGTGGTGGGAGAACCTCGGAAAGAAGGTTGCTTTTGTTTCTCGTGGCTTGTATGGGTCTGTGGTTTTTCGTCGGAGTCTGACGTTTTGCATTGATGTGAATTGAACATGTGGCGACGCCCAGGGATTCAGTAGAGGCAGTCAGAGAGCAAGCGAGCACTTCGCGTGAGAAGAAAATGTTCTTCCGCATGATTGCACAGGCGGCTCTACGATCATCTTAAGATGTGTAAAGGTAAGCTTCACGCCTTCAAGGCTGATCTATAGACTTCCTGGGATAAACTTTCATTGGCTACCTCCTACACCGCTGCCATAACGCGTGGCGCTGCAAAACTGTCTCAAGCAGCTTTTCACCCATTATCTTCCGCAGCTCATTAAGCACCTCGACCATATCACAATGTCACGAACTCTATCAGCACAAGCAATGAAATGTCATGCAATGCACGTACAAAATATAAACCGAGCAGTCAAGCTAGCCCCTATGACACCTGGACCTCGATGCACAATTTACACGAATTAAGGCATACAAGCACATGAAGTGATGTTGTTTGCATGAGGGCCATGCATCTGCTACCTGGGCCTCCAGGCCAATTCAACCACGACTGCCGCCGCAAACGCTGACGTCCAATCGAAGTGCTCGCGTCCCGCAAAATGCAATGCTTATAGTTTTGAACAACAATGCCACCCTGCTACCTCAGTCCTCTCATACGAGCTTGCCACCCTTTGCCTTGCAATAGTCGCGCTGGCTCAGGTTCTTGTCTGATCGTGACCGTGACCGTTGGTCGTCTTGTGTTCGTATGCTGTTGTCTTTGACGATGGTGTACTTTTTCTTCGTCTTGGTAGGCGTGGGCTGTGACGCTAAATTAGTATGTGCTAAACACGAACAAAGTTTGTGGACAGCTTACAGCAGTGAGTAATGACGACCTGTGACGCCCGACCAAAGGTCTCGGTGGAAGTCGTAGTGACACTCGTGTCCACATCTTGCGTCGCCAGGTCGTGGTGGCAGCGCAGTCGCATTGAAGTCGAGGTGGCCCATTGCTGGTATCCAGCCGCGAAGAGTCACTGTGCCGGTGTCGAGGCCACGCTTCTGGATTACTGGGCATCGGCCAGACGAGCTTCGCGGCAGCGAGCACTCTGCACGGTTGTCCGCCGCTACATGCCTCTTTGCATGCGCGACGTGGGCACCATAGTTTGTTGCTGTGACGGATGTTGTGATGATGCATCTCGAGGGCAGCGCGACACCACTGTAGGGGTGAATCCTGGCCCGGGGATCGTGGGTAAGGCTGCGTTTAGGGATGCTGCAGGTCAGGGTCCCCTTGGTCCTTAGTGACAACGGTGGGATCACTGTGTAAGCATGTTTGGTGATCCGTTCCAGGATTTGATTCTTGGTGGTGTGACCTTTTTTGGGTGTTTTCTGGGATATCGTCAGTTGTGTAAGTCTCTAAATTAATGAGAAACTTACTGTTATGGTCTTTTGACTTGGTGTAAATTTCGAGTCACAGTCTTGTATTCGTGATCGTTTCGGTGATCGTGTTGTATTGTGTAGACTCGATGACAGGTGTTGTCGTGGCGGATCGGTCAGTGGTCGGCGTGTACCTATATCTGTCAGTCAAGTCCAAAAAGAAATCGTAGACGAGAGCTTACCGTTGTAGGACCGGCACGGCACCTCAATGAGAATCTCTCTGGTACGCAATCTGTTCCGCATCTCCATTATTGGAGAAATTATGACCGACCAAGCACACGGACCAAGGTCATCTTTGCCAAATGACATGTGACATCTGGTATGTGTTGGGGCGTGAGTGGGTTGTCGCGCAGAGGTATTGTTCTCCTGTCCGGGTCCACGAGGATGTTGTGGCGACACGTTTTGGCAGCCTCGAATGTTTTGAAACGAAAGTGGAAGTGTCGCTAGACGACTTGTTTCTGGAAGTATATCCTTAATCTTGAAATCGATACCCCAAGAATTCACATGTCTGGTACTGGTCCTTGTGCGAGGACTACACCAGTATGCCACGAACGCAAGAGCTCTCTGTTCTGATTGACGCATAATGAGTTTGGTTTGGTTAAGTAAGAATGGTGAGCTTAATTATAACTTCTAGGCAAAGCAATGCTTGGTTGGGCAGAGGCTCGTTTGGAGATTTGTAAAATGGAGTAACGAATCTGTGCTTTACCTTTCTAGAGTGAGGATCACTCTTTATGTAGGATATCAGAAAAGTGGGCGGGAAAGTCCATCATGGGCAAAGGGCGCAGTCATACTCCTCCGCCGTATCTGCAATGGCGTGAACATCGAACCTCGTTCTCTCAGAAATCTACGGTGACGGCGACATGTCACCCAACGGAATTATGGCGATCTCAGCCTTGTGCTGCAACAGAGGCCATGTTATAAACGGCACGAGGGTACTAGGATGCAGGCAATCCGCATGAACATGGCCTAGTATCCGGGGGGGTGGGCTCATAGCGGTGACCGATCCGTCCTCTTCCAAGGAATATGATAGAGTAGGTCGACAGATTGCATCCTTCGAGAAGCCACCTTGGCCGTATGTAGGGAGGTGACTCGGGTGATGTCAGCGTCATTGAGGTATATTAAAGGCTGCTTGCCGCTTTGGCAGAAGTGAGGTTGAATAGGTAATTGTGTGGCCCTCGCGTGGGCGAGAACGGGCCGGGAAGCTTACTATGATTCTAGGAGCCCTACGATCTATGCAAGGTGGTCCGATATAAATGGGTTCTGAGCCTGTCACCAGAGGTATCTGCATGAATATATTGGATAGGCTCCTTTATGTGTTGCAAGGTGTCGCCCTCGCCGGGTCGCCGCTTCAGCGTGGCTAGTAATTACACTACCACCAGTACCGCCACTCACGCAGGGTCCGCTATAGACGCCTATCGCTTTGCTCGGTCACGTGGTTTTGAATGGCTTTCACCCCGGGCAAAAGTGCGGAACATGAAGGCGGCAGGACCTGCAGCTGAAATGATAATCCTCCGTAAGCTTTCTATCCGCCAGGGTTCGTTGCCGCGATATGATCGGGGGCCAGCGTCGATACCCGCGATCAGCTTCCAAGGGAGAACGAAGTTTGCACGCGATGCGACGCCGCGGCTATCCCGCGACGTGAGGGCTGTTGTGGTGGGGTGTCTCTCATGTGCCCGCCGTCTCACTTCTGTTGTTGTGGACTTCGGACTTCTCTGCGGAGCCGATAGCCTTCGGGTTCTTCAAGAAATTCCCTACAACCAACCTCTTGCCACAGTTGCTAGTGTTGGCGCTGCCAGCAGACTACGCGGTACTCTCAATATTCAATGCATGGGTGCAGACGTTAGTGCAGACTTCATTGTCGGTGAGTGTCTGGATCCATCGCGTGTACGTCCACGAGTTTGTCAACGTCCCTCCTAGCGATCTGCACCTCGCGTGGGGCAGCCCAAGATCCCGCAGGATCGTTTTTAAACGAGGGCCATGCGTCTCGGCTACTGTGACGCTGACTTCCAGGTTATTCTGTAGAGCATACTATTCACGTTGTTTGCATCTCGTTCAACAAGGGAGTCTGGGAGGTGACAAGGACATGACCATCGAACAAGTGCCATTGGAGGCATCAATGGCCTGCAAATGGCTCGCGCGCGTATGTGCGAAGGGCTTCACACTCAGCCTCAGGAGATGCAAGAGAAATGCTCGGGCTATCTCGACGAAGCCTGCTTATGTCGCAAGCTGCCTTGCCTTCCTCCCTTTAGTTTTTGGTGACACACACTTCAAATCAAAGACGCTCAGAAGACATAGCCAAACCTCTCCCTATACTCCTGCATCTTTCGTGCATCAGCAACGCCATTTGGACAGGTACGCCGCAGGGACTCGCACAGTTAAGCAGCCATGATGAACGCACACCGCGGGAATCAGATTCCGCGCCCACGCAGGTTTTCCGGAATGGTTCGCAGCCTATGGCGAATCATGCATTGCAGCTTGATGCAGGTGGTAATCGAATTTAGGTATCATGCTTGACGCAGTACACGCAGGGCTGGTATGACTGTACAGCAAGATCTGGGCGAAAACACTTCGTGGTTTGTTGAGCCCATATATCCTCTCACTATCGAACATACGCGAGGTGCCGTTTTACCGGTCGGCTGGAGTGCAGGACTCAGAGCGGTATCGGAAAGCTGGGATAATCGATATTGTGGAATCGATATGTTCGTCGAGTCAACAGGCGCCGGTGCCGTCTCCTGCCGCATTCGCTATTTCGAGCCTGACGGCCGTTGCGTGGTAAGTTTGCGCTAGTCGACGACTTGGCCGATCTCATGCAATATCAAGCACTGACTCCCTATCTGACGACAATTGGCGACGACATGATTCGCATTGTTGAACCAGCATGCTCCATTTCTTCTATCCCAGAATCCCGTCTTCGCTGTGGCGTCGGGACCGGACAATAATCACGAGCCGCTGCGGTCAGCATCCTTCTGGGCTTGCATTTTCATCCTTTTTGTATCACGCATGGGCTCCTGTACGCTACGTCCTCACGTACTTCAGCCGCATTGATCGAATCGTAGTGGGTGGTCTTGTCGTGCACGACTCTCTGTATCCTCATAGTCCATGATGGCAATGCCTTGCCTATGTCTGAATTAGAATCGATAGCGTCCACGGCTCTGGATGGTTGTTTTGCCCCAAAATCCCAAACCGCTGGTCCTCTATAGTTTGGCCCCTGGTGGTCCAACACATGGGAGCCCTCCGACAAGCGAACGCTAAGCCCTCGCCTGACTGCAACATCCAATCGCCAAACCGCCTTCAAGGCCTTTGCACGGCCGAAAACTGAACGAGCTTGGGCTCGCCTATTTGTCCACACCAAGCATCACTCTTCGAAGGACGCACGCGTTAGCCCCATTTTTGTCCAGTCGCGCGTCTAGCGATCGGCTGCTTGGACTCCGGGGATCAACCATGTGTGGCGAAGAGGCTCGCGATCAGTACATATACCAGTCCTGGCCGCGCTCCATTACTTCAAGTATCACCAAAAGGTCGTGTCCATTTCGTTCCAAGAGGCAGTCTCCTTTTCACTGCCTTGTATACATTCGTTTCTTACTTGCTTCTCTTTACTTGAAAGGTCTTAGCCTCAGACTTGGTGACCTTGGCCTTCTGCACTCACGTGAGGTTCACGCAAATTGCGGCAACTGCCTGTTATCTTTGGACTTCGCTCGCATCCGCTGCAGCTGTCCCTGCTATCCCTGAGAACACTCTACAAAGAGCGTCAAACGAAGACTCAGCTTGCACAAATGGTCCATTCAGTCGCGCGTGCTGGAAGGATGGCTCAGCATTGCCACCGATTTCGACCAGAAGTTCACCACCACGGGCAAAACCGTTTATACCACAATTGACTATCACAACTCAACATGCAACCCCGATGCTAATGGCGAGCGCTCTTTTGCCTCCTGATCAACTGCCAGTAATCTGCCCTTATATCACTGCAGCATGGGGAGACCACCTCGAAATCAAGGTCAACACCAACAAAGGACAACGGTTACCTCGATCACTGGGCACGGTGTTCGTCAATACCACAGCGTTGGCTATGAGTCTCAACGGCATTACGGAATGTCCTATTGCTCCTGGCGACTCGAAAACATATAAATTTCAGGCCACCCAGTTCGGGACGTCATGGCATGTTTCCTCCGATCGTTGGAGGCGTCAATTGGCAATCGCTGACTGATTTTTCCCAGGTACCACGCCAATTACCATCACAGTACGCACGGCATTGTTTGGTGCCATTGTCCTTCGTGGACCAGCATCGCCACTACATCTTGATCTCGGCCCTTACACAGTCAACGACTGGTACTACAAAGACTGCATTCCAAGTTGATGCGCTTACTCTTCAAGCTCTGCAGAAGCAAGGTCCTGCCCTCTGGAGACCATATCCTCATCAACGTTACCAACAAGAACGCCAATGGTGGCGGAATCTCTTTACGTGCGTCACTATCAAGGAAAGGGCAAGAGTACCGCCTGAATTGATCAACACGCGTCGAGGAACAACATCCGCGTCTCTCTTGACAACCATGTGATGCAAGTCATTACTTCAGACGTTATTCCCATCGTTCCCTAACCACTACGGAATGGGTCCTCCTTGCTATTGGTCAGTCGTTACGACGTTTGATTAATGCCAACCAACTGCCGGCGCTACTGGTTTCCGCGCCAATGTCGCAACGACTGCCTGATCTCAAGAACAACGCCCGGGCTATCTGGACATATGACGCGGTCAGGCCGAGCACACCATCGAGCAGTATGCTTCACTGAACCTGGCCGTCTGCACGCGCGCCCACAAATCTTGCTCCTTACTGGGAAGCAGGCTGTTCCCGTTGAGCATTTGCCAACAAGCCCATGAACTTCAACTTCACTCGCGCTCAAGCTTGAGCCGAACGGAGCACCTCAGCCGTTTGGCCATCAATACCACTTCCATCAACGTCCTTGGGAGACGCCTACTCTTCAAGTACCTCATGGATGGCAACACCAAGCTACCCCACGGAGTTGAACGTCGTCCCGACTCAGCGAGGGCATTGGAACTACTGGATGATCCAGTCCGTTCAAGGCCTGCCTCCAGTTCCTCACCCCATGCATCTTCACGGTCACTACTACCTTGTCATCGTCAAGGCATGGCGTCTATGAACCCGAACCTGCTGTCCATGACTTGGGCTAAGCTCCTCCACGTCGTGACACCGCTACCCCTTCCCGGATGCGGCTGGATGGCGATTGCTTCCTTCCAACAACCCGGGAAGCTGGCTTCCCACTGCCACCTCTCGGTGGCACATCATCGGGTCTCGGGGGTAAAAAAAGCCAATTTTCCCCCCCCGTCGAGTCGCCCGAGAAGATCGTCATCCTCCTGCAATCGCGTTCGATCGACTTGCACCAACTGGAAGCGCGTACTACAAGCGCGTTCTGGAAGAAGGTTCGATTCTGGCTTTTAGAGACATATTTCTTTCTCATGTTTTCAACGTATTTACGGCGCATTCGTTCTGGTCTATAAAAAAAGAAAGCAGCATTTCGTACCGTTCTCTTGTTCGTCTAGGCATTTTACATCGTCACGGTTTGGATCAGTAACAACGTTTATGTAAACGCTTGCAAGACTTGCGTCTCTATGCACGATCACTTGCACAACATCTCAGTGATCGACGATCGACTTCCCTTCTTTTATTTCCATCTGAACGTACCTTCTTGACATCTGCATGCGCACATGCGGCTGCACAATAATTCTCCGAGAGGTACCTCACAACCGGCTGCACCTTATCCCTTACTCTCTGACAATATCCGAAAGCAAATGCAGTGTCATGGCGTGACTGCGTTTAGAGCCCAATCCTTCGGACTTTTTTCGATTTCGTAGTTCCGAAGCTCTACTGCACGTACCACCATAGCCGCCCCTTTGTATGCCGCATTACCGTTTTCGAGAGAATCTAAAACGTTTTGCGAGTTTTGGCGAGAAGCAACGCTTAAGCTTTGCGCTGCAGATGCCGAAGCTTGGACGGGTGATCTGCATGTACCGAGTGTGAGCCCTTGCTTGCTTGAGGATGGAGATGTAAGGTGCAGTGTGGGGTTGGTGGCGAGCTGTGGGAGGGGAAGTAGTTTTGGAGAAGGAGATATTTGTGTGATAGATATGTTAGACTGAAGTGAACTTGTTGGCAGGCGACTCCAGGCGAGTGCCGGTTCTGGTGTGATGATTGAGACGCAGAGGCAGGTCTAAAATGTAAGGCGCTGATGCTCAGCAACGCTGGATGAGGGCTTGGTGCGTAAGCCATATGTATTACCCCAATGAGCATTTTGAGAGATTTACCGGGATGCCATTAGCAATGTTTTGCGATGATAAGGTGACTCTTCTTGGGCACTTGGCTATCTGTGTTTTCCATTCGTAGACTTTTCGAACTCGTGGCTGCTCATGTTGTGCTCTTGGTTTGTGAACTGTCACGCTTTGGAACACCATGAACATGCTCCTAGGAAGTAGAGCCATGGTTTGTGTGTGAGAGCTGACCTACGTACCTGTAGCTGAAATACATTTTACTTATTGGACACAGAGGCTAGAAACGTGCACTTTCACAGCGTGATTTTTCAATGTTGTAGTATGCTTCACTCCAACCCTAACCCCCTTTTCGGCCTGGAGCTCATGTTATCTCTGATGACTTTAATGTTACATTTATATCTGGTTGTCCAGGCACACCGTCTATGCAACGTAAAGCGGCAAAGCTTACGGGGAGTGCACAAAGAAGATCTCTCGGCTGGCACCTATGTGACTTCCATATTTCTCTTACGGCTTCCCAAAACAACAATGTAGATGGGCATTCGGAGGTGACCGATCTGATTTATTGTTTCGCATAAGTTTATAACTCAATCCCTCGCGCGGATCTGCCAGAGGTTGCAAGATTTTCCCGGTCGCAGCCCGGCGGGGTGGAATACCACCTTTCTCAAGGCGGTTCATGCTGCATTGCACGAGCGCACTCGGTGACTACTCATAGCTCTCCGCGCACAATGCGAAATTGTTCGGAACTGCGTTGCTGAAAAGCACATAGTTGTTCCAGGATTGCGACGAGAATGTTTCCATTATGTGCCAATGGTAGCCATCTCAGCGGCAATGCGTAGATCTGTGTCGATGCGTCGTAGGGCATTCGCACACATCATCGTAAGTTGTCACGGTCGTGCGGTCGTTGTGTCAATGCGCAGGGCCATTGCTCCAGTAGTCATGATGCTGATTGCAATGCTGAATAAGGGTCCGAGCGAAAAGTGAGGACACACTTGCTGCACAGACTCGCAGATTTTTTTTGGGAGCGCTGCCAGCACGCATAACCAAAATTGAGAACATTGCGCCCGTGAGAGTCGTTGTAGAATGCGGGCAGCGCTTCCAATGGTACGGCTGTTTGGCAGTCGCGCGCAGCCGGGCGAAACGGGCACTTCTCCATGGCCTCGTCGTGGCGATATGAGTTTGACCGCTGATGGGAGCACCGCGCTGTAGCAGCGTCGTGGTGTGAGGACAATAATATTTCCTCGAGCCAAATGGTTGGGGTCATGTTTATGAAAATGGTTGTTTCGCAGGCGTGTTTCTTGGGTCGTAAGTTCGTTCGTGAGCGACCAGCGCACAGGCCCATGTCCTCGCAAATGTCGTAATCCCAGCATGCTGAGTAGTACGGTAATAGCTCTGGTATGTTCTCATGGCCGTCAGAGAAATCGCAGATTGTTAGAGCGTAGCGTCTCTGCGCAAAAAAGTTGAAGTCGTTCTTCACATACATGGCATTTCTCACGTGAGATCAAACCACATCGCACGTGACACACACCACAACAACAGCACAATAAAAACCGCCCCGCAATGACGTACGTCCCTGCCACCCATGGTGGTTTCAATCGGCGCTGTGAGCAACTCGCGCTCACGATGTCGGAGAACAACGGGCTTCGCATTCTCCCCGTACCTCCTGCTAGCAATAAGCGAACACCCTCGGTAGCAGCGCCTGGATAGGACGCTGACAACGGAAAACGGTTTCATGCTCTCTGCAGGAGGAGCGCCGTGTAATATATGAGAGGACATGTCTGGTTGCCGCAGCGAAGCAGTCGCAGCGTGGAAGACGTTTGATTCACGGCTCTGAATAGAGTTCCTCATGAGGACATATCTGATACTCTAGCACCGCAAGTAGCTGCACTGCGGCAGTGGAGCGAGCCCCGATGTCAACCAACGCGCCTCTCGAGGCGCTTTCCCAGCAAATTGGGAACCATGGTTCTCGTAGCAGCGGAGCTTTTCGATTGACCCAGAACGGAAAAATTTATTAAAGCACAAGGCTGTCCAGGCCTTCATACGCGAGCAATGGTTGACGGTGGCAGCACCACCATGACGCGTAATCTCTACATGGATCCCAGTTGTTTCATGCGAGCGCTGATAGCAGCGCCAAAATGACGTGGAGGGTGTTCCAGCCATTCCTCTCGCCGGTCCTTGCACAGCTGACTGTGACCATGGATGCTGATAGCAGCATCAACACCGACGCCTTGCCGCTTCTCAACGGCGAATATCTCGTTTGGGGAACCCAGACAACTGGGGCAGGTGGGCGCCAGTAACAGCGCCAACAACTGCTTCGCACAAGAGCGCCTTTCGACGGCTATGGGCGGAGCCAACAGGAGACTGTCGCCGCAGCAGCGCCAACAACCTCGTCGCTCCGAATGCGCTTTCAGTTCATCGGCTTCACCAGCCGCAAATGCCGATAGGCATTGGCAACAGCGCCACCAGTTCAATTTGTCCCGCACTCAAGCGACCCCCAGCGCTATATGCATCCGCACATGCCGATGAGTGCCGGTAAGTCAAGCACAACATCAACTTCGCTGCACACAGCAATTCTTTTTTGTGGCTTCGAATGCCACTTTCAACGGCGGGCAGCAGCAGATGGCTCTCAATGGCGGTTTCCAGCTGTTCGATCCCCAGTGAACGCAGCACCTCATGCGTAGTTCTAGCCCTGTTGCTGGTCTAACACCACGCCTTCAACGGCGTGTGGGCAGTACCCTCTGCCTCCAGCCCACAATCTGGTCTCTGCCCCTGGGGAATTGGGTGAATCAGCAGGCAGCAAGCAGCAGGCTCTCAACGCAACGCCCCAACACTGGGAGGACTGGCCGGCAGCAGCACCGCAGCCCGCTGCCCCTATCGCTTTAGCATCCATCCGCCGACGGCCAGAGAGATGCCGTGCCCCGTAAACGCCGCCATGCTGCCGCTACCGCGGTCGCTGCTCCCTCAGTCCCCTTTCTTCCGCCGTCCAGACAACCCGCGTCCCTGCTGCCACTTTGGCTCCTGCGAGCAGCAAGTCCCAGCACCAGAGGGACCGTACACTTGACAGCCGCATCCCCAATCGCTTTCCCGACCGTAAAGGCAACGCCCAGGGCCAGACTCCGGGCTGGACCAGCATTGAAGCCACAATGGTGAGGTGGGCGACAGACTGAAGCTAGACAGGCTGTGTCCTACTGCGAGCTTCGCGCCGAGTGGCCGCAGACGTGGGAGGAACTGGACACGCGCCGTTTCCAGGATCATGTGGGAGACGGAGCGTCCGGGCGACCTCATGATCAGCTCGATGTCGGGTTTCGCTTTGTCTGCACAGGGGAAGTTCCGAGGAGCACTTCGTTGTGCTTGGTGAGATCAAGCCGATGGCTCGATGGGCAGGTGGAAAAGAATCTTCGTGTGACAAGGCAGCGGTTGTGGATTGAAGGTGTCTGTTTTTTTTTGGGATTGCTTCTGTGGGTTTAGTGCTTGAGATATCCCGAGCGCCAAAGAACGAACGCAGCTAAGCTTTGCCTTTTGCGAGGAGATGGGGAACTTATGGCGTTCGGCTTGGGGTTTGCTTTATTGCGTACTGCTTTTGTCTTCCGCTCTTACTGCAACAAAATGCGTTGACACGACAGCTAGAGAGCATGCCAACTTACTTGATATGCTTAGTATCGCTATGGGTGACATTCGCACATTCCTTGCTTTATCAATTCACAGTCCCATCATCGTCACTCCAATCCTTCAACAAGCTCCCTGATCGCAAGAAGACAAGATCATACCAGCGCATTGATGATGCCCCATGAGAATGGTATCCACGTGACATGCGGAAGTATCCTGCGGTTATGACGCCACCATGTCACAATCTGCGTCAGCTCTGTAGACCTACAGTCAACCCGGATTTCCGTCTAGGGACCACTACTCACACTCCACCAAAACGGAGCCCGCTCAGAGCCTCAATGCCTCCGATAATCCCAAAGAGACGGAGCGATCCAGGATGAGCTTCCAGTTTCCCTCCACTGGATGGCCATCGCATACATGGCGGCATAGATGGATTCCAATGACATCGATCACGTCCAGATCAGGTGAGCGGAACAATGGTCCGAGGCCATCTATAGGTAGACCGTCTGCGTGCCGCTCACTCGGAAAGGGGGCCAGTACAAAGCCTGGGGACTTTTGGCGGCCGTGGTATGAGAGTGGTCGTGATCGACCACGGTCTTGAGAAATTCTTTCTAGCGTCACTAGATGTCTAAGTATTTAAATCATGTGCATTTGTGGCTCGTTCATGGATTGACCTCATCTTGCCGGTTTTTCGGGCGCAATTGCGATGTCAAAAGAGTGCGACGCCGGCTTTTAAGATTGTTGACTTTCTCATGGCTTTGTGCCGAATGATCAGGACTCAGCTCCACTGATGACTTTATTTTTGATGATTATTGGTCGAGGTGTTGTTTAACATACGCCATGCTGGATGTGCCATATTCGACGGCCAGGAGAAAGCGCGGAATTGGTTGAGGCTGGGAAAGTTCATCCTGCGCCACGGTGAATCCGGGCCGAGGTCCCTTTCTGGCGGTTTCAACCTTCCACATCAGCCAACCATCGGCGACCCTAATTCCATCTCGCGCTGGCATACAGCATACGTGATTCTCTGCTGCAACACCATTTACGACCATCATGACCGGCAGATTCCTGCTCGGGCGTTGCTGCGAATCTTTGGCAGTCTAGCACTGACCAACAGATCTCCAAGGTGATTAGGCCACGTCGGCGATTGCATACGCGTCCGTATAAACATGACAGAGTCCTTGGGACGGCATCTGCCCTTCTAACTACACTCAACCACCCTCTGAAATGTCACGCTTCCTGACGAGCCAAATTCTATCTGCTCCAGCAATAATGGGTCAGTACCCGATGGCCTGCATACTTGTATGTCGGTTGTATGAGCGTATTCCACTCCGCGGCGCAAGCTCTAGTTTTTCACGAAAACGCCCTTCACGATAATCTCCGGATCGGACTTTCTCACAGCACAGCTCGAACGTACTCTGGCCAAGGATGACTGGATCGAGCCGTGGCGAAAGGTTGCTGATGAACATTCAGCGCGGGGGCGTCACCTCCTTTCGCTCG
>CM067171.1:45179446-45312346 GCA_034093135.1 Erigeron breviscapus | reverse complement strand
GGTTTGGTTTCTGTAACAAGTAACAACCCTCAATTTCCGACTAGGACAGTTCACTTAGATTTAACTAGGTATCTATCCCTAGAGGTTTACTAAGAGAATTGACCTTCTAGACATTCAAGGCATAGTGATAATTGCCCTCTAGTTCAATAGAATGTCAAAAGGTAGCTAGTCGCCTTAGAAATGTCATAAACATTAACTGTAATTATCCAAGATAATCTCCAAGTGAACACATAATGACAATTTTATAAGAATGTGATTTAAACCAGCAAGACTCTAAGAAACCAAACAAGGCAACAACTCAAATAATAACAATATAGAACGGAATTTTAATTCAAGAAATTAAGTTATAAAAATAACTAAGCATGACTTAAAAGTTGTGTTAGCAACCACGAATCCTTATAATTGCCTTACAATTCAAACGCCAATCCAATCAAAGTGCATTTGAGCATAAAATATGATGGACATCTCAAAAATACAATTACAAGCTAGATTATATGTCAAAGTGAGTTTAAATAAATAATATATATATATATATAAATAATAATATATATATATATATATGTCTAATATAAATACAAATTTACATACAATGAAACACATATATATACACAAGGCATACACCCATACATAAAAGCACATATTTTTACTTTGTAAGCTCAAATGACTAATAAACACTTAAACATACTTACACCTATACATACATATGCAACATACAAGACCAAAACTAATGCCCCATTCAAATTTTAAAGCTAAAATTCGGCCATCCCACCCCCAAGACCAATTGCCCAATCAAAAATTAACTAGACTTTTATATCTTACACTTCCAAGGAACCTTATACCCACACTTACACTCCAACCCACACTTTACACTTCCCACCCTCTTCTCTGATACCAATTGATACGTCCCACGGGGTATCAATATACCAAAGTATATTGTACACAGAACAGTTGTAGAGGGGGGTGAATACAACTTTCCTTAATCTTTACAAACTTTTAAATAAAAATGTTTTAAGATTCAGTTTATATATATTAAGCAAGTAAGTAAAGAGCAGGAATCATTAAAACAGTAAAGCAGTAAAGAAACAAAGACATTCTTGAACACAGATTGTGGTTTTCAAAGTAATCCTTTATTAAGAAATAATCTATACAAAGAATTACAAGGTTGTTGCGGAATAAAGATAGCCTATAGATATCTAAACAACCTCTGAAATGACAAACTACAATCAATAAGTTCTAGCTCAAGAGAATCAGCCCAAGCTGATCTCGTACAGACTAAGCTGTGTATAAGAGCAGAGATACTTGTGTGAAGAATGATTCTCAGGAAATGCCACGCATATGCAATCCATGAATGAGGCTTTTATAGGCGAAAGCGCTCCTTCACTTGGTGTCCGTTGCAGCCACGTATTCTTCATTTAGTGGATGATAAAGGAATAATCAATCGTGCCTTTCATAGTACTTGTGGTCCCCCACGTACTGATGCACATTCTTCATCAACCAATAAGAGTATGGACACGCATATGTAAAACCAACCACCAACCTGGATCCTAGGATTCTTCCTAGTCACGTCATTTGTCCTTATCTTCAATCCAGGTTGTTATCCTCACTTGATTGTCAGACACAGATTGGGCCGTTTGTCAAAGCACCAATCTGCCTAAGTGTTTCCAAGCTGACTGCTAATCCCAAGCTGTCTTCCACTAACAGCTTGGTCTTCTATCTTCAATCCTCCTCTTCGACTTGGATTGAATGCTAACACATTGTTGATGCAGCTTGAATAACACTTGCTTCCATAAGATTTACAATTACAAAGTATGAAGCATGATCTGGGTCAGTTACAGATCGCAAGCTGTGTCAGCTTAGTCTGACCTAGATCAGATTACAAGAACCAAAGATTACTAAGTGTTTATAGGTCAGATTTGTCATCATTAAATTTACAATTAACATTGGGACTCAACAATCTCCCCCTATTTGATGATGACAAAACCCAACTACACTTCTAACTATCAGCTTACAAAGAATCAAAGGAAAATATGACTAACAACTTGTGACCCTTTGAATCTTTTGGGTTCTTTTCAATCTGATATGAAATTCTAACAAGACAACTGAAATTGTACAAATACTTGCATATATTGAGAAAAAACAAAGTATTACAATAAGAACTTATTCCCCAATCAATTCTACAGTTTCTTGCTTAACTTCAAATGATGGAGCAATTCTCACATCTACTTTTCTATCTGACCCCTCATCAATAAGGAACTGTTCATACCCATTGCCTTGTTCACTAAAATTAGTACAAAATCTGTACAAGGTAAAAAGGTGCATAGTTGGTACCTCTTTTAGCTCAGCAGTCCTTTGAAATACAAGTTGCCCTCTTCCATTCACAAAATACATACCATGTTCAGGTTCAGTGATGTGCATTCCACATCTTGCATTTTCAACACCAGTAGGTAGAGACAGGTTGAGATTATTCAGAATCTTGTCAACAACATCAGAAGATAATTGTGCAAACAACTCTGAAGGGGACAAGTTTTTGAGAAAAACTGTATGATCACCTCCAGGAGCATTAATCCTTTCAAACCTTCTTCTTTTCTTCTTGAGTGGCTCAGTTGACTCATCTTCATCATCCATATCATATGCTTTTGGTCTTGGAAGGCCAGTGATATCAATCTTGTACTTTACAATTGCAACCAACTTCTTCTCAATGGCTTCCAAGACTGTCTCTTTATGAATTCCATGCATACCAGTGATGATATCATGCAATTCAACCCACTCTGTGTAACCTAACTCATACAGATTGTCAAGATCATGAGTTTCCCAGCTTGTCTCATATCCTTTTCTTGTGAATCTGATGCTTGGAATAGACTTTCCTCTTTTCCTTTTCAATTGAACCTGGATGATTGGCTCTGGATGCCTTCTATAGTTGATCTTTTCTGTTACTTTTCTTTTCTCCAGAGCCTCCAACCAATCATGAGCTTCACGACTATTTTCACATCTTTAACCTTCTGTGATGGTTTAGAATGAACCACCACCTTCTTCTTTTCTTTTCCTTTAGCCACAACTTTCTTTTTGGAACCAATGGCTGCAAGATCTTCTTCATCTTCCTTATTTAATTGTTCTTGAACAGCCTTGGCAATTTCAGGATCAGACTCAGTTGCAGCAATTCTTTCTCTTTGTAATTGTCCTCCTTAATCATCTTGTATGCCACCTCAACTGTTACCCCAAGCTGTGGAGCTTTTTCAAGTGCAAGCTCCCAATCCTTTTCTTTGTCAGTTAAGATCTTCACACCACTTGACCCACCTTCTGTTGGCCTTTTCTTGAGCATGAACTGGGACAGAGTGGTTGTGTCTTCACTAGATGAAGATTCATCAATTTGTTCTTTGGGAGCTGGGTCAGCTTGAGTTGGCACAGCTTGCACAGGGACAGCTTGGGAGGACTTCTTTTTCTTTTCAGCTTTTGTTGTTCATGGCTGTATGTTGTGAGTCCCTTAAGTTCGATGATTAACCAGGAAAGTGTAAATACAACAAGTCTAATAAGCACTAGAATGGACTAGTATTACTTTAATATAAATGCAAGTATATAAATAAAGTAATACAAGACTTAAAGCAATAAACAAATAAAGTGGAACATTATGTATGGTTTCATGGGTATTTTATTTATTGATGTATAAACAAAATACAAGGTTGTTGCGGAATCAAGATAATACAATTAAGTATATATCCTAACAACCTATGAGTTACAAATGATCTATATTTGTCAAATAACTCTTTAGGATCGAGATACTTAAAGTTGTGAAGTATCCCTGTTTAAGATCGAGAGTATTTGGACAAATTCACTTCAATGCAAAATGAATGCTTAAAAAGTATTTATGTCAAGGAAATGACTTCCTATTTATAGGCAACAAAATTCACCAGTGAACTTTGTGCCGTACAAATGTGGTTGCATACATTTAATGATCCGACAAGAACATTAAATGTATTGGATAAGGAATAAGGATAAAGTCACATCAAGTGCAAGTGTATCCTTTTATCCAACCACCTTAACACACGTATACTTTGGTAAAGAACAAGTGGATTGTTCTTTGGAAAGTGTGTTAAAGGAAAAGTCAATCCTTGATATCAGTGTTCAGACTTGTAGGATCTAGAACACTGACAATCCTCCAGTGAACAGATCTGGTAAGACTTTCCAGTGGACTCCGCCATTTGTTAAGTCTTCTTTCTTCAGACTTCAGTCTTTGACTTCAGTCAGAATGTCTTCAGTAGAGTTGATCTGGACTGGGGTGAAGTCCAGTGAGCTAATCTGGAGAATACTCCAGATTTCCTATACAAGTATATGCTCACTGATCTTCAATTATTTCTGGACAAATCTTCAGAGGGACTCCAGATTCCAAGTCTGGAGTAGGTCCAGTAGAACACAATTCTGGTCAGATTTTCAGTGAGGCTCCAGTAGTCGAGTCTGGAGCGAGTCCAGTAAATCTGGACTAAATCTGGACCTAACAAATTCCCCCTATTTGTTTAGAAATAATGCAAGTATTTTCAGGCTTATAGATATACAAATTTGTATGCCTGGAAAACACTTGGACGATTTAAGTCTAATCTAAGTTACTGGAAAACACTTTATAGATCATGAGTGTTTTCAGTTTCATCTTTTAAGTTCTAACTTAGACTAAATCTGGTCATTTACTTATAAAAATAAAAAATTGCAACCATTATTACTTTCATCAAAAGGAAAATAATTACAACTTTCATAAGACAATTAATTACAATAAGTACAATGATAAAAAGATTTAGGCCCTTCTTTTCGTTGTCCTTTCTGGAGCATCTTCAGTAGCCTTCCTCTTTGGAGATGGAGATGATGGAACAGACACTGGTGGTCTCAAACCCAACACAGCTTCCATTTGTTGAATTCTTCTCCAGACCTTCTCGATTCTCTTCATAAAGGCCTTCACATCTGGAGAGAGATCAGTTTTACCTTTAAAGGTCAATCCTATCTCCTTCAGTTCAGTCCATCCAAAAGCTTGGACTGAAGTATCCTTCCTTTCATCTGTAAAGTTACCCTCTCTGGTCAACTTCACATTGAATCTGGTCATTCCTTGATGATTTTCAGCCAACTTGATTTCAGCATTTACAATCCTTCTTGTATTGGCCCTGAAATTCATCATATCATCAAACTTTGCCTTCTGCTTAGCCATGTGAACCATTTCTTCAGTATCCCTGGATACACCACTCTGTTGTCCTTCAGTGGACTGGTGTTCATGTCGATTGATTCTCAGAGTAGTACGAGCGTATATGAACATCATCCAATGCATCGAGACACTGATGAACTCTGGGGTCATCCTTCATCCTTTTAAAGACTTCAATATTAATGCCTAACCTTCCAGCATTGTAGGAATCCAGAGTGCCCATTATTGCCATATCCCTATGATGGGCCAACAGTTCATTCTTTTGATTTGTCTTGAAAATTTCTATCATAATGCATTGTTGTTGCAACTTCCTTGATGTTTCATTGTCAACATCTTCAGTAGCCTTCCTCTTTGGAGATGGAGATGATGGAACAGACACTGGTGGTCTCAAACCCAACACAGCTTCCATTTGTTGAATTCTTCTCCAGACCTTCTCGATTCTCTTCATAAAGGCCTTCACATCTGGAGAGAGATCAGTTTTACCTTTAAAGGTCAATCCTATCTCCTTCAGTTCAGTCCATCCAAAAGCTTGGACTGAAGTATCCTTCCTTTCATCTGTAAAGTTACCCTCTCTGGTCAACTTCACATTGAATCTGGTCATTCCTTGATGATTTTCAGCCAACTTGATTTCAGCATTTACAATCCTTCTTGTATTGGCCCTGAAATTCATCATATCATCAAACTTTGCCTTCTGCTTAGCCATGTGAACCATTTCTTCAGTATCCCTGGATACACCACTCTGTTGTCCTTCAGTGGACTGGTGTTCATGTCGATTGATTCTCAGAGTAGTATCCAGAGGAATGAAGGTGCTAACATCACCATCTTTTATTGCCTTCATTTGTTTGGCAGTAAGCTTAGGCAGACCAGTCATCCTTTTCCTGTATTCCAACTCCAGAGCACCAGCATTTTTCTAATCTTTTTCTGGAGGCTTACCAGCTCCTCCTTTCTCTGTCTGATCAACTCTGGAATGGTAACACCATAAATTAATGAGTCATATACCTGTTCTTCTTCAGCGTAGAACGAGCGTATATGAACATCATCCAATGCATCGAGACACTGATGAACTCTGGGGTCATCCTTCATCCTTTTAAAGACTTCAATATTAATGCCTAACCTTCCAGCATTGTAGGAATCCAGAGTGCCCATTATTGCCATATCCCTATGATGGGCCAACAGTTCATTCTTTTGATTTGTCTTGAAAATTTCTATCATAATGCATTGTTGTTGCAACTTCCTTGATGTTTCATTGTCAACATCTTCAGTCTGCACAATGGCTTCAGTGCCAAGTGCTCTCTGGGCTAATCGTGCACTGGCATCAGTACCAGTCACTTGTTTTCTTTGAACAATGCTCTCAGTAGCAACGGCCCTTACAACTTCCTTTTTCTTCCTTATTAAACCTTCTTGGTCACCAGATGATGGAATAGACGATTTTTCCCCCTTGGAATGATCTCTAGTCCTGGACTTCAGATCATTCCACAATTCTTCCATCATATGCCTGTCCAGAGAACCAAAGGTCCTTCCTTGTTCTGGCATGGAAGCAGTCATACCTTTCTTGAGTGCCAGCACTTCTTTCTTCATATTTTCAATTTCTTCTTCTTGTACATCTTCACCCAGAAAATTCATATTAATATCAAACCCTTCAGACATTGGGGAGTCAACATCATCCCATTCTTGAGTAATCCCAACTGTCTGTTCACCAGACTGTTCACCAGTCTCTACATTCTCTTGTTCACCAACATCAACATTCAAGTCCAGTGGAGCCTCTTGCTCACCAGAAGCATGTTCAACAGACTGAACATCTTCAACAATTTCTTCAACAACCTGGGCAACATTTTTCTAATCTTTTTCTGGAGGCTTACCAGCTCCTCCTTTCTCTGTCTGATCAACTCTGGAATGGTAACACCATAAATTAATGAGTCATATACCTGTTCTTCTTCAGCGTAGAACGAGCGTATATGAACATCATCCAATGCATCGAGACACTGATGAACTCTGGGGTCATCCTTCATCCTTTTAAAGACTTCAATATTAATGCCTAACCTTCCAGCATTGTAGGAATCCAGAGTGCCCATTATTGCCATATCCCTATGATGGGCCAACAGTTCATTCTTTTGATTTGTCTTGAAAATTTCTATCATAATGCATTGTTGTTGCAACTTCCTTGATGTTTCATTGTCAACATCTTCAGTCTGCACAATGGCTTCAGTGCCAAGTGCTCTCTGGGCTAATCGTGCACTGGCATCAGTACCAGTCACTTGTTTTCTTTGAACAATGCTCTCAGTAGCAACGGCCCTTACAACTTCCTTTTTCTTCCTTATTAAACCTTCTTGGTCACCAGATGATGGAATAGACGATTTTTCCCCCTTGGAATGATCTCTAGTCCTGGACTTCAGATCATTCCACAATTCTTCCATCATATGCCTGTCCAGAGAACCAAAGGTCCTTCCTTGTTCTGGCATGGAAGCAGTCATACCTTTCTTGAGTGCCAGCACTTCTTTCTTCATATTTTCAATTTCTTCTTCTTGTACATCTTCACCCAGAAAATTCATATTAATATCAAACCCTTCAGACATTGGGGAGTCAACATCATCCCATTCTTGAGTAATCCCAACTGTCTGATCAACTCTGGAATGGTAACACCATAAATTAATGAGTCATATACCTGTTCTTCTTCAGCGTAGAACGAGCGTATATGAACATCATCCAATGCATCGAGACACTGATGAACTCTGGGGTCATCCTTCATCCTTTTAAAGACTTCAATATTAATGCCTAACCTTCCAGCATTGTAGGAATCCAGAGTGCCCATTATTGCCATATCCCTATGATGGGCCAACAGTTCATTCTTTTGATTTGTCTTGAAAATTTCTATCATAATGCATTGTTGTTGCAACTTCCTTGATGTTTCATTGTCAACATCTTCAGTCTGCTCTTCCTCTTCACCAGATACAACCTTTTCTTTTCCTTTAACTGCCTTCAGTGTGGTAGGAATATCTGGGAAGGTTTCAAACTGGGGCTCACTGGCTTCAGTACCAGTAGCCTCTTCTTCAGTCTGCACAATGGCTTCAGTGCCAAGTGCTCTCTGGGCTAATCGTGCACTGGCATCAGTACCAGTCACTTGTTTTCTTTGAACAATGCTCTCAGTAGCAACGGCCCTTACAACTTCCTTTTTCTTCCTTATTAAACCTTCTTGGTCACCAGATGATGGAATAGACGATTTTTCCCCCTTGGAATGATCTCTAGTCCTGGACTTCAGATCATTCCACAATTCTTCCATCATATGCCTGTCCAGAGAACCAAAGGTCCTTCCTTGTTCTGGCATGGAAGCAGTCATACCTTTCTTGAGTGCCAGCACTTCTTTCTTCATATTTTCAATTTCTTCTTCTTGTACATCTTCACCCAGAAAATTCATATTAATATCAAACCCTTCAGACATTGGGGAGTCAACATCATCCCATTCTTGAGTAATCCCAACTGTCTGTTCACCAGACTGTTCACCAGTCTCTACATTCTCTTGTTCACCAACATCAACATTCAAGTCCAGTGGAGCCTCTTGCTCACCAGAAGCATGTTCAACAGACTGAACATCTTCAACAATTTCTTCAACAACCTGGGCAACATTTTCAGCTTGTTCATCAATTTCTTGCCCAACAACCTCTTCAGATTCAAAGATAGGTGACCCATCCAGATTCATAACATCACCTGGATGTCTTTCTGGATTCACCTGGATTCCAGCTCTCATCAGACGCCTATTAGTTCTAGGTCGTCTGGAAGGTTCAACAACTTCTTGACCTTGACCTTCTGGAGCAACTTGTCTTATGGGCTGTACAGCCTCTATTATCTGTACATCATCACCAGATGGTCCTTCAACATCTTGAACTCGATCTGGACCCATTTCAGCTTCTTCCCTTTGGAAGCAAAGCATGGACTGAGGAATATCTACCTCATCCACTGAAGACCTAAGGTTGACTAGGTCCCTCATATACTCACTCATAGAAAAGTGAGTGGTATCCATATCATACTGGTCGCCAAGTGCATTCTGAAACATAAGAGAAAGGAATCGAATATAAGGCACAAATGGTTTTCTTCCCTTTGGAAGCAAAGCATGGACTGAGGAATATCTACCTCATCCACTGAAGACCTAAGGTTGACTAGGTCCCTCATATACTCACTCATAGAAAAGTGAGTGGTATCCATATCATACTGGTCGCCAAGTGCATTCTGAAACATAAGAGAAAGGAATCGAATATAAGGCACAAATGGTTTTCTTCCCTTTACTCTTAGGCGCTCTACCAGGTCATCAAAAAGGATTTGGGCAAAATCCACTCTAAGCCCAAACCACAAGCAATAGGCAATCTGGAGGTGGGTTTGATTGATCTGGTCTAACCCTCCAGAACTACCTCCTAAACACTCAACAATGTGTGTGAAGAAATATCTCCATGAGTCTGTCAGCTTGCTCATGTAGATAGTCCCCTTTCTGGATAGCTGCCCATGCTCATCCAGTATATCTGTATGCCCCATCAGCCTGCATACTTCCCTTGTGTTGATACCAGTGGGAAGTTCGATAGGCAACTCATTCTGTTCATGATAGCTTAACTGAAGAACAGACCTGAGAAGACTAGCTGTGAAACCAAGGGATCTGGTACCTCCCTTGAGAGTATAGTTGATCCTTGAAGTTTCATCGTCATAGGTTGCAGTATACCAGAATTCACATAAATATTCATGGTACATCCTTCCAGGATTCAATGTTAATGCACCATATAATGGGCAAGAAAGAAAGAAAGAGTTTAATCTTCCAATGATCGATTGGGCGTCATGAACACTGGACAGAGATAGTCTGGCCATCCAGTTATTCATATTTATTCTTATTGTACTTGCCTCAAGAGTGATATGAGGTGCCCTATCAACATTTTCCGAAGGCATGTATTCATTGGCAAGCAGATTTCTAAGAGATCTTGACTGTCTAGGTGCCATTTTGAGAATAGATGAAAATGAAATTGAATGAAGAGAGAAATTAATGAAGGAATTTGAAAGATTTGGGAGTTATGTTCGAAGTAAATGCTATTGAAATTGAAAGTGGGTATATATAGGAGAAACAATGTGGAACTCAAACGTCTTGATTTGAAATTATCAAATTAAATTTTTGATCGGGTTTGAGATCCGCATTAATTACATCACATCACACATAAATGCATGGCGGTTTACAGCCCACAAAACAGTAACAACTTGTACTTTTTGTTTTCCCAAGGTAAAAAGACCATCATTGCGTTGAAAAATTTACATGCCACGTAGGATCAAAATATCTTCAAAAAAAGGTTTGCTTACGTGGCACACACAAAGACCAAGTATTTAGAAAATATTATGACATAGTTCAGTGCATCTGGAGGTTGACTGGACCTACCAGTATCACTGGTGGATTAGTCCAGTGAACATGTACTGATGGTACACTGGAGGGACACTCCAGTAAAGTACCAGTGAAAACCAATTTTTGAAAGACTGGTAACCTCAAACTTGCACGTCAACTAATACAGACAAATGAGAGGGACATATTTACAAGAAGACATAAGTCAACTCAAACACGCACTTCAACCTGTCCAGTTACCAGTGAGAGGGACATATTTACAAGGCACCAGTAACATTTTCTGAAGAATTTGTCCAGTGAGAAAATAAATTCCCCCTGAACTTAAAACATTTTAATAGAAAATATTTTTCAAGTCTTCCCTGGAATGTTGTTCCAGAAATCTAATAATGCAAAGATAGTACACAAAGGCGTTCAATATCTGAGCAGTCACCAGATTTAAGGATTTAACATTCCCAACTCACCAACAAGATATTCAAAAGTTTTGACATCCAGTGGTTTAGTAAAAATGTCAGCGAGTTGTTTGTCAGTGGGAATAAAATGGAGTTCAATGTTGTTTTTCATAATATGATCACGAATGAAATGATACCTTAGATCAATGTGCTTCGTTCTGGAGTGCATGACTGGATTGTTTGAGATAGCTATGGCACTGGTATTATCACAAAAGATTGGAGTCTTTGAATATTTAATACCATAATCAAGCAACTGGTTCTTCATCCAGAGTATCTGAGCACAACAACTGGCTGCAGACACGTATTCAGCTTCAGCAGTGGACAATGAAACTGAAGTTTGCTTCTTACTGGTCCAGCTGACCAGTTTGCCACCTAGGAAATGACATCCACCAGTTGTGGATTTCCTATCTATCTTACAACCTGCATGATCTGAATCTGAATAACCCATTAGATCCATGCCTGAGCCTTTGGGATACCAAAGACCTAGACTGGGGACACCTTTAAGGTACTTCAGTATGCGCTTTACAGCAAGCATATGAGATTCCTTTGGATTAGACTGATATCTGGCACATAAACATGTTGAAAACATAATATCTGGTCTACTGGCAGTTAAATACATTAGTGAACCAACCATGCCTCTATAGACAGTGGTGTTCACTGGTTTGCCATCTGGATCAGAATCCAGTGTCAGTGGTGCAGAAATTGGAGTTGGTTTAGATGGTGAAGAGTTCATATCATATTTCTTTAAAAGATCTCTAACATATTTCTCCTGATTAATAAAAATGCCATCTTTGTTTTGTTTAATCTGGAGTCCAAGAAAATATGTTAATTCACCCATCAGACTCATTTCATATTCAGTGGACATGATTTTTGAAAATTTCTTGCACATATTTTCATCAGTAGACCCAAAAATGATATCATCAACATAAATTTGTACCATTAACAGATTACCTTTCTCATGAAGAATGAACAAGGTATTGTCAATTGCACCTCGTTTAAAACCATTTTTCAACAAATGTTTAGTCAGAGTATCATACCAGGCACGTGGGGCTTGTCTGAGGCCATATAGCGCTTTGTCCAGACGATATACCCAATGTGGATGCTTTTCATCAACGAAACCTGGAGGTTGTCTGACGTAAACTTCTTCTTCAAGCTTTCCATTCAAGAAAGCACTCTTTACATCCATCTGGTAGACCTTGAACTGATGATTAGCAGCGAATGCTAAGAATATTCTGATCGCTTCAAGTCTAGCCACTGGAGCAAATGATTCATCAAATGTGACATGAATTGACTCATGGACCTTCTCCAGTCTCTTGTTGTAGACTCTGAAGGCCTTGCGAATGGCTGAATAGCCTAAGAAATACCCTTCATCAGCTTTGGCATCAAATTTGCCTAGCTGACTGGAGTCGTTCAGGATGTAAACTGGACATCCAAAAACGTGAAAATAACCAATGTATGGTTTTCTATTTCTTAAGACTTCATAGGCTGTCTTTTTGTGTCTTTTAATGTACACTGATCGATTCTGGGTGTGGCAAGCAGTTGCAATTGCTTCCGCCCAGAAACTGGTAGACAGACCAGATTCAGCAAGCATACTCCTGGCAGCTTCTATCAGCGTTCGATTTTTCCTTTCCACCACTCCATTTTGTTCTGGAGATCGGGCTGATGAGAAATTCTGGGAGATGCCAGTGTCAGTACAGAATGACTCCAGAGTTGCATTCTGGAATTCTGTTCCATTGTCACTTCTTAACTGACACACTTTTCGACTGTACTTGAGCTCAATTTGCTTGATAAGACTGATGATTTCAGCAGCAGCTTCACCTTTAGACCTTAGAAAGATCACCCAACAATATCTGGAGAATTCATCTACGATCACCAGGGTGTATCTTTTACCAGCACGAGTCTGAACATTCACTGGACCAAAGAGGTCCATATGAAGCATGTGAAGTGGTTCAGTAATGCTGAAATTCTGTCTGGTCTTGAAACTGGCACGTTTTTGCTTACCCATCTCACATCCTGGACATGGCCTTTCCTTTTTGAAGGAAACTGAAGGTATCCCATCTGCAAGTTGTTTTCTGGACAACTTGTTAATGTTTTTGAAAATTTCTTGCACATATTTTCATCAGTAGACCCAAAAATGATATCATCAACATAAATTTGTACCATTAACAGATTACCTTTCTCATGAAGAATGAACAAGGTATTGTCAATTGCACCTCGTTTAAAACCATTTTTCAACAAATGTTTAGTCAGAGTATCATACCAGGCACGTGGGGCTTGTCTGAGGCCATATAGCGCTTTGTCCAGACGATATACCCAATGTGGATGCTTTTCATCAACGAAACCTGGAGGTTGTCTGACGTAAACTTCTTCTTCAAGCTTTCCATTCAAGAAAGCACTCTTTACATCCATCTGGTAGACCTTGAACTGATGATTAGCAGCGAATGCTAAGAATATTCTGATCGCTTCAAGTCTAGCCACTGGAGCAAATGATTCATCAAATGTGACATGAATTGACTCATGGACCTTCTCCAGTCTCTTGTTGTAGACTCTGAAGGCCTTGCGAATGGCTGAATAGCCTAAGAAATACCCTTCATCAGCTTTGGCATCAAATTTGCCTAGCTGACTGGAGTCGTTCAGGATGTAAACTGGACATCCAAAAACGTGAAAATAACCAATGTATGGTTTTCTATTTCTTAAGACTTCATAGGCTGTCTTTTTGTGTCTTTTAATGTACACTGATCGATTCTGGGTGTGGCAAGCAGTTGCAATTGCTTCCGCCCAGAAACTGGTAGACAGACCAGATTCAGCAAGCATACTCCTGGCAGCTTCTATCAGCGTTCGATTTTTCCTTTCCACCACTCCATTTTGTTCTGGAGATCGGGCTGATGAGAAATTCTGGGAGATGCCAGTGTCAGTACAGAATGACTCCAGAGTTGCATTCTGGAATTCTGTTCCATTGTCACTTCTTAACTGACACACTTTTCGACTGTACTTGAGCTCAATTTGCTTGATAAGACTGATGATTTCAGCAGCAGCTTCACCTTTAGACCTTAGAAAGATCACCCAACAATATCTGGAGAATTCATCTACGATCACCAGGGTGTATCTTTTACCAGCACGAGTCTGAACATTCACTGGACCAAAGAGGTCCATATGAAGCATGTGAAGTGGTTCAGTAATGCTGAAATTCTGTCTGGTCTTGAAACTGGCACGTTTTTGCTTACCCATCTCACATCCTGGACATGGCCTTTCCTTTTTGAAGGAAACTGAAGGTATCCCATCTGCAAGTTGTTTTCTGGACAACTTGTTAATGTTTTTGAAATTTAAATGGGATAACCTTTTATGCCATAACCAGTTTGTGTCTTCATCAGCTTGAGTATAGAAACATTGCTCTGAAGGAGAGCTTTCCATATCCATCACGTACACATTCCCTTTTCTGGGAGCAATCAACACTACCTTCCAGTCCTTGTTGAATACGATGCCCTGAGCAACATTGAATAAGACTTGATAGCCATCGTCACACAGTTGGCTTACACTGATCAAGTTATATTTCAAACCATTCACAAATGCAACACGTGTAAACTTGACTTGTCCATTGTTCAGAACACCATATCCCTCAGTCTTTCCACAACCATCATTTCCAAAAGTGATGGAGGGTCCATCAGAAATGGTGAACTCCTCCAGTAGGGTCTTACATCGGTCATAGTCCTGCCAGCTGCACTGTCAAGATACCAGATATACTTCTTTCGATCGCCCTACACATATACCAGATATTGATCAGTTAGATTTGGGAACCCATCGACTGATGGGTTCACTGGACCCTCCCTTATAGGTCCCTGGGGCAATCTGGTTCAGTTCACTTTCTTCAACAGTGGTCTTAGTTGAAAAGACCACTGGGGTTGATAGTTTTAAAACCTTTTTCTTTTTCTCAACTGGAGAAATAGATTTGTCTTTCTTAGCAAAAGGTTTTGTGTTTTGTCTAGGGCCAAATGAAGTACCCTCAATAAAGTTTAATCTTGCATTAAAACTTTGTGATTGACGAGTCAGAATTTGAATCTGGCTCTCTATCCTGGACAAAACATTATCTTCAGATGATACCTTAGCCTTTCCAGTTGTAGGCTTAGGTAGGGGATTGTTCTGAGGCAAAGGTCTATTCTGCTTAACCTTTTTAACTGGAGCAGTCATCTGGACAGCTCCAGTCTTAACCTCTGGGCAAAGAACTGGAGAATATTGGCCTTGGGAGTTACAGGCTCATCATAAACAGTGGTGGGCCTGAATCCCTCTGGTAATCGATCGATTACTGGTATTAATGATGCTACATGAGTATTTCCATCTAAATATGCACGTTTTTGAGTAGGAAATTGATTTACTCCAGCATCATATGGCTTTTTGGTTTCTAGCCATGACTTAATCACCAGTTTTTCTTTCTCTAAAATGATCTCAAGATCTTGTTTTTCTTGAATCAATTGTTCAGTTACCAGAACCTGGGCTTGAAATGCCAGTTCAATGTCTTGAAGTTCTTTTAATTTTGATTTTAAAGCATTTATTTCAGAAGAATCTGTTTCTAGACCATTTACACAATCAGATCTAACAGTTTCTACAAAAATCAAATCAGAATTTAAAGCTTCAGCTATGTCCAGTTTTAGTTCTTGGTCAGTTGCATTATCATAATCACTAACCTTTTTGATAACAATGTCCACCCATCGTCCAGATGTGACATCTTCCTTCACCAGGTGCTCTTCGTCTGCCAGAGCCATGTAACAGCAATCTCTTTCTTCTTCTTCATCAACAGATGAGTCATCAGAAGGCACCCACTTCTCTTCAGTCGTTGCAATCATGCACTTATTATTGGTTTCAATTTGTTGTGCCATGAGAGCAATTTGGGCCTTAAGCTTTTTATATTTCATTTTATAGCTATCATCAGGCTTATTATTAGAAGAGAATGGACCAGGCTTGGATGCAAACTGGTTGGACCTGCACTCTTTCATGAAATGACCCTTTTTGCCACACTTAAAGCATGTCAAATTGGTCTTGTCAGTGGAAGAACTGGATGCAAATTGTCCAGATGGCCTATTTGCTCTTGCTTTGAAACGGTTAAACGTTTTAGCAATCATTGCAATAAGGTCGTCGTCTTCAGTTTCATCACAACAGTCTGGAGAGACTTGACTGGATTCTCCAGAATCCATGAGTTCAGACACCATCTTCTTCATAGAAAATACATTCTCAGAAGATATCAGTGTTGTACCTTGTGGTTCAGTATGACTAACCACATTAGGACTACTGGAGGCATGGTTATAGGCATCTTGTTCTGCCACCACTCTCTGAGCTTGATTTTCTTCAGTGTACCTGAAAGCTCCATAAAGAGTTGAGAGAGTGTGTGTGTGCAGAGTTTTTCCTTGTCGTAAGACTAGGATCATGTGAGACCATTTGGTGGGTAGAATGTCACAAAATTTCTCCAGAAGTATATCCTTGTCCTTCTCAACCCCAAGACCTCTCAATTGGTTTATGATACTCATAAATCTGGTGTAAGTACCAGTGAGAGACTCGTTAGGTTGAGCAAAAAATGACTCATACCTCTTGTTTAAGGAGACCTTTCTGGTGACAATGGTGTCATCTCCTCCTTCATGTTGGTTTAAAAGTTCATCCCACATGGTTTTAGCACTAGGAAAAAGAACTAGTGTGGGAATTAGGGTTTCTGGAACGGCCCCGAGGATCATGTTTTTGAGAAGGGTGTCTAGATTCACCAATCTCTTCTCCTCTTCTGACCAATGTTCCTCCCTCTTTTCCCTTCCTCTTCTAGATCCAGAAGGATCAAGAAGGGGATTGAGAGGTGATGTTGGTATATATGGACCTTCATTTAAAATTTTCATCATATTCCTCTCAATACCAGTGACATGCAACACCATCCTAGCCTTCCACGTACCAAATTCATCACTGTTCCCACTGAATTTAGGAACAGGATTATTTGAGTAGTGCACATGCACGTGTGGAGAAGCAGGAGTAGGAGGAGGAGGTGGATTAGTGTTATTAACAATTGGTGGTTCATTTTGATCATTGATATTTGCATTAGGATCGGGACCAAGACTAAAACCTTGTGTATTTTCTTGGTTAGCCATCAAGAAACAGATCTAGGCAATGTTTAGCCTTCTGCTCTGATACCAAATGTGAGTCCCTTAAGTTCGATGATTAACCAGGAAAGTGTAAATACAACAAGTCTAATAAGCACTAGAATGGACTAGTATTACTTTAATATAAATGCAAGTATATAAATAAAGTAATACAAGACTTAAAGCAATAAACAAATAAAGTGGAACATTATGTATGGTTTCATGGGTATTTTATTTATTGATGTATAAACAAAATACAAGGTTGTTGCGGAATCAAGATAATACAATTAAGTATATATCCTAACAACCTATGAGTTACAAATGATCTATATTTGTCAAATAACTCTTTAGGATCGAGATACTTAAAGTTGTGAAGTATCCCTGTTTAAGATCGAGAGTATTTGGACAAATTCACTTTTAAGCATTCATTTTGCATTAAAGTGAATTTGTCCAAATACTCTCGATCTTAAACAGGGATATTTCACAACTTTAAGTATCTCGATCCTAAAGAGTTATTTGACAAATATAGATCATTTGTAACTCATAGGTTGTTAGGATATATACTTAATTGTATTATCTTGATTCCGCAACAACCTTGTATTTTGTTTATACATCAATAAATAAAATACCCATGAAACATACATAATGTTCCACTTTATTTGTTTATTGCTTTAAGTCTTGTATTACTTTATTTATATACTTGCATTTATATTAAAGTAATACTAGTCCATTCTAGTGCTTATTAGACTTGTTGTATTTACACTTTCCTGGTTAATCATCGAACTTAAGGGACTCACAATCCTTCCTTATATCTCCCATTTCAACATCAACAGTCTCCCCCTTAGTTGTATCACTCTCCTTTTCAGCTTCTTCATTCAGATTTCCAACATTTTCACCACCAGACTCAGATTCTGGTATTTTTATCTCCTCTACAGTTTTCTTCTCACTTTCCACCCTAGAACCATGCACAACCATTCTTCTATCATTGGCTGCCTCCTCAGCTCTGGCCTTATTCTGTCTTTCTTTCATTTTAGCAAAATATTCTTCAATATCCTTGTCAACCTGAGCTTGTTGTCTTTCTCTTTCTAGCTCAATTTCAGCATCACTCATAGCACTCTTCTTAGCATTCTTCTCCCCCTTTTTGTCATCATCAGCAGGGAAAGAGCTCACTGGAGTGGCAAAGAGGCCTTTAAGATCCTGGTTGATCAAGTCAATCTTGATATTAGTGAGACATCAGGCTCTTCTTAGCTCAACATAATCATCATGGAGGAGTCCAATTTTAGATTTAACACCCTTAGAAACTTCAATCAGATCATTCTTGAAATCAGCTTGTGACTTGTTTGCAGATCGAAGTTCTATGGTGACTTCCCTTGTAAACTTGGTTGCTGCATTCTCAATCTGACTCAGAGTACTCTTGTTTCTTTCCTTCTCTTCATTGATTGCCTTTGTAAGACCATCAAGAGACTCTGTCAGCTTGCTCTGGTTCTGCTGCATCAAATCAACTGCTTTTATCACACTTTCTTTCAATGCAGTCTGATCATGACTCAGCTTATCCACCTTCTTGTCCGTCAATTCCTGATCCTTTTGGATCTTTTCCAAGCATTTGGTCAGCTGTAAGCTCTCAACCTTAGAGGTTGAAATGAACTTAGTGAGCTGACCCACCACATCTGAAAATGAGATAGTGGCAGCTTGGGAAGAACTTGCAGTTGGCTTAAAAGCCACTGACTCTGGAAAGAGCAGCTTGCAATCCTTAATATCAGGGTCATTGGGCTCATATAGAAGGGGGTGGAGGCTTAAGGAGTTTTGGTGAATTTGCTCATGAGAGTGAGTCTCATGAGTAGATTTGTCAGAATTGATGATGAGTTGGTCAGCCTGAGAAAGATTAACGTTTAATTCAGGCTGAGGGCCAGTGGGAATATGTTGATCTTGATTTTGATCAACTCCTCCACTGGCATCTTCCATCAGAGCATCCCTTGAGGATGGATGGGCAGACTTATCATCGAATGAAGAATCACTTCCGGAGATAGTGATCATATTCTCATTGACATCGTGAGGACCATCAATGGTTCCCTTTGCTGCACAAGGGGCTGACATAACTGCCTTAAAGACAGCCATGTAACCTACAGAATCCCTATGTCCAAGGACAGATGCAGACACAGACTCTGCAGGTGTAATGTTTTGTGTATTTGATTGCCCTTCAACAGAGGTGTGTTGTTGCACCAAAGTATCCTTAGGGAGAATTGAGGCTTGTACCCCTCCTTGTGACATAGAAGGGGCATTGACAGCCTGTGCAGACTCAGAGTGTAAGAGAGAAGGAGTCTGATCAGCTTGGGGAGGAGAAGCAGTGTCACCAATGCGTTCGATACTTCTCTCCTTTGGCTGACCATCCTCAGAAATGATGTGCATAGAGTCTGACTCATTTTGGATCTGGGCTAGATCCTCTGTTATCCCTTTAATGATATCATCAACCTTTTGGGAGGCTGATGATGGCGATTTAGGTGCAGACACAATATGACCTTGGGAGGAGGTCTTTCTTTCAATACCTTCACCCTGTTTGGAGGGTTGGGTAGCAGTAGGTGTTCCCTTTAACTCTTCTACACTCTTTTGGGAGAGTGCAGATGGGTGTGGCGATTTCGGCTTGTCAGCTTGGGTGGCAGGGACAGCTTTGGAACGTTCCTTAGCTTCCACTGCACCTTGGGGGATTTCAAAATTGGATGTTGCATTATCAACCCCAGAAGCTGACACAGATTTCCTTTGCGTTCTTTTCTTTTTAGCCTTGTGAGGTACTAAGTCCTCAACAATTGGTCTTTTAGATGCGGATTTTGAATGAGTGGATGAGGGTGTGGCTAGGGTGGCTGATGTTTTGGCCAACCCTTTACCCTCTTTTGAAGGAGAAGAAAGATTGAATAGATTGAGAAGAGTTTGAGGGTTCAGAAGCATGTGTACCTGGGTCCCCCTGATTGGCAGATTGAGTGTCAGACTCAGATCGCGTCGAAGAAGGGACAACTTCCTTAAGTGCTTCTTGTTCCCTTTCTCTTTGCCTGCAAAAATCAAGGTAGATCTGCATTGCTCGGGTCAGACCCTGCACAGATACCTTGGGACTATTGAAAATGTTATTGTTGATAGACTTGCATTCCACAGTCTGACCAGTTGCCAGACTGTAATCATTGTCAAGTATTGCTTCAATGATGAGAGCAAGAATCCTACCATAAGGTATGGTAAGGCTCTTCTTATGAACACGATCAACTAAGTCCTTAAAAATTAAGCCAGCAAAATCTATTCTGGTCATAGTGACCATTGCATGAAAAATCTGCAATTCTAAAACATTAGGTTGATCAAAGCTGCCTGCCTTTACTTGTAAAGTTTTAGAAATTGTGCTCAGTAAATAGTTCCAAATGCCAGTTAAATATTTCATTTTAACCACTGAAGCCAATGGACCAGTATATCCAACTTCTTGTAAAATATTTTTGGCTTCAGTATGAGACACAACATTTTCATAATCATCTTCAGGCATAAAAGACAGCTCAAATGCAGACCTAATCCTCTCATAAGAAATATATACCTTTTCTTACCATTGAGGATTGTGCCATAGATTGCAGCATCTCCTTTCTTGTTCTGTCCCACAAAACAGCTCGCCCAAATTCGCAAAGGAGATCTTGAAACACCCAGTCTGGCTTCTCAATCATCACCTTGCCGAATGGATGATACCATAAGAAAGCCACAATCTCATCATATCCTTTTGCCCATGAAGGAGGATGAATATTGGCATGAACCAGACTGCCAATCTTGATTTTACCAGTATCAAGATCAGCCGGAACCACTACTACATTACTTCCCACCACATAAGGTGAAAGCTTATTAGCGCTTATTGGAGCTGGGTATAGACTTTCAGCTTCAGATGAAGAACTAGATTTAGAATCATTAGTATGAAGAGAAACAGATGATGATGCCATTGAAAACAATTTTTATAAGAAGAAATTTAAATACAATAATAAAACAGTAATCAGATTTGAGAGAAAAAAAATTGATTTGAGAAAATATGAACAAGTGATTTGGGATTTAGGTTAAATCGATATTATATACATGATTCAAAATATCCCGTTTGAAAAAGTTGGAGAGAGAAAGATTATGATTGGAGGATCAACAAGTAGTGGAGGTACTTTTTCAGTAACCGGCTGTTACCACTACACGTGTCACACTCCAATAGGATCAACAAGTAAGCTTAAATAAAATAATGAAAGTAATAAAACGCACTGAGATATTTAATAACAAAAATAACCACGAATCTGTGTCAAACTCAGCTTACCCTCTTTTACTTGGAAATGCACCAAGTATGAAAGGGTAGTCTGGGTTAGACACAGCTTACCCTCAAAAATTTAGAATAACTCTAAGGGGTCAGATTTGTTATTACTTAGCTCACTACATTTTACAAATTAAGCATACCTAGCTTACTTATGAGATAGTTGAACCTTGATTCATCCAATGGCTTTGTGAACAAGTCAGCAAGCTGATTATCTGTTGGAATGAAGTGGAGTTCAACATCTTCTTTCATTACATGATCCCTGTTGAAATGATATCTTATATCAATGTGCTTGGTCCTTGAATGAAGTACAGGATTGTTTGAAATTGCTATGGCACTGGTACTGTCACAAAAGATTGGAGTTTTTGATGCAGTGACACCATAGTCTTGAAGCTGATATTGCATCCAAAGAATTTGAGAGCAACAACTTCCTGCAGCAACATATTCAGCTTCTGCAGTGGATATAGAAACTGAATGCTGCTTCTTGCTGGACCAGCTTACAAGTCTATTGCCAAGCAATTGACAAGCTCCTGAAGTACTTTTTTTTGTCAATCTTACAGCCTGCAAAGTCAGAATCTGAATAGCCAATTAGATCAAATCCTGAGTCTTTAGGATACCAAAGACCCAGATTGGGACTACCTTTAAAGTATCTAAAGATTCTTTTCACAGCCTTAAGATGAGATTCCTTAGGAATAGCTTGATATCTTGCACAAAGACATGTAGCAAACATAATATCTGGTCTACTAGCAGTCAAGTAAAGTAATGATCCTATCATACCCCTATAAGCTGTGGTGTCAACAGATTTGCCATTTTTATCTTCACCCAGCTTATCACCAGTTCCCATAGGAGTTTTCATAGGCGAGCAATCACTAAAACCAAATTTGTTTAAGAGATCTTTAACATATTTTCCTTGGTTTATGAAAATTCCATTTTTAGTCTGTTTAACTTGTAAACCCAGAAAATAGTTAGTTCTCCCATCATGCTCATTTCATACTTTTTAGACATTAATTCAGAAACTTTTTGCAAAGTCTTTCACTGCTAGACCCAAATATTATATCATCTACATAAATTTGTACAAGCAGGATATCACCATTATACTTTCTCACAAACAAAGTATTGTCAACATTACCTCTTTTGAAGTTGTTAGCCAATAAGAATTTAGACAAAGTGTCATACCATGCCCTTGGAGCTTGCTTCAACCCATAGAGAGCCTTGTCAAGCTTGAACACATGGTCAGGAAACTTTGAATTTTCAAAACCAGGAGGCTATTCAACATAGACTTCTTCTTCCAATTTTCCATTAAGAAATGCACTCTTCACATCCATTTGATAGACTTTGAAACCTTTGTGAGCAGAGATGGCCAAGAACATTCTGATTGCCTCTAATCTTGCCACTGGTGCAAAAGTCTCATCATAATCAATTCCATCCTCTTGTCTGTAACCAAGAGCTACCAATCTTGCTTTATTTCTGGTCACAACTCCCCTTTCATCCATTTTGTTTCTGTAGACCCACTTAGTTCCAATCACAGTCTTGTGATGAGGTCTTGGAACAAGTTCCCAATCTCCAGTGCTTCATTAACCTCAGTTGGTTCCACCTTGCTTACAAAATTGACAAACATGCAGAAATTGCCTGTTGCCTTTCTTCTTGTTTTAACACCAGAGAGAGGATCACCAATGATTTGGTTAATTGGATGACTTTTTGTCCATCTGTTAACTGGGACAATGGACTGATTCAGATTAGATGGTCCAGCATGATCAGCTTGAGAAAGAGGCTGATCAGTGTAACACCACGCATTACCACAACACAATATTGTCCGCTTTGCCCGCAGGCTCACGGCTTTGTTTCTGGTTGCTCGGGAAAACTTCCCAGAAGGGTCACCCATTTGGCATTGCTGCCGCCCGAGCACGCTTAACTGTGGAGTTCTCCTCTCATCCACAGCCAATACGCCTAAAACGCGTTGTGTTATGTAAGACCAATGATATTACTTATAGCCAGGATCCCCCTTGTATGTCAGCGATGTATGCTTTCACACCCCTCAACACAACTCAACGTCCTTGTTGAGTTATGTATGTGCGTCATACACTCCTAACAATCCCAAGGGTTGCTCTGATACCACTTGTTACACCACGCCTTACCACAACACAATATTGTCCGCTTTGCCCGCAGGCTCACGGCTTTGTTTTTGGTTGCTCGGGCAAACTTCCCAGAAGGGTCACCCATTTGGCATTGCTGCCGCCCGAGCACGCTTAACTGTGGAGTTCTCCTCTCATCCACAGCCAATACGCCTAAAACGCGTTGTGTTATGTAAGACCAATGATATTACTTATAGCCAGGATCCCCCTTGTATGTCAGCGATGTATGCTTTCACACCCCTCAACACAACTCAACGTCCTCGTTGAGTTATGTATGTGCGTCATACACTCCTAACAATCCCAAGGGTTGCTCTGATACCACTTGTTAACACCCCGCCTTACCACAACACAATATTGTCCGCTTTGCCCGCAGGCTCACGGCTTTGTTTCTGGTTGCTCGGGCAAACTTCCCAGAAGGGTCACCCATTTGGCATTGCTGCCGCCCGAGCACGCTTAACTATGGAGTTCTCCTCTCATCCACAGCCAATACGCCCAAAACGCGTTGTGTTATGTAAGACCAATGATATTACTTATAGCCAGGATCCCCCTTGTATGTCAGCGATGTATGCTTTCACACCCCTCAACACAACTCAACGTCCTCGTTGAGTTATGTATGTGCGTCATACACTCCTAACAATCCCAAGGGTTGCTCTGATACCACTTGTTACACCACGCCTTACCACAACACAATATTGTCCGCTTTGCCCGCAGGCTCACGGCTTTGTTTTTGGTTGCTCGGGCAAACTTCCCAGAAGGGTCACCCATTTGGCATTGCTGCCGCCCGAGCACGCTTAACTGTGGAGTTCTCCTCTCATCCACAGCCAATACGCCTAAAACGCGTTGTGTTATGTAAGACCAATGATATTACTTATAGCCAGGATCCCCCTTGTATGTCAGCGATGTATTCTATGGGTAGCTAAGGTCAACAGCAAGCTATCTACCCATTCCTCGCTCTTCTTCATCAACTACCTCAGCTACGCTAAACCTGAGGGAGCAACACATTTCAAAAAACAAGTGTTAGCTAACGAATTAGCTAAGTAAGATAACACTTAAGTTATAAAACATTTGTCCATTTCAAACATTATGGATTTATATACTTCATTAAGGCACAACACACATCAAACATACCACGTCATCAACATAACATATTAGGATGAACCACCCTAAATGTGCCTATCCTGCTTTACTTCATTAGACACATATAACCACATAACTGCTTTCTACATTTAACTGCTTTTCTATGTTTTAACTGCTTTACTACATTTTAACTGCGTCAATGTGTAACATAAGTTACACCCGACTAGATGACAACCATTCAGTTGAACATCAAACGTCGTTAAGGAATGGCAAGCCAATCCCGGAGTAATCCGTATGTACAAGACAAATGAGGGCGGGTCAGACCCCTCGTATTACTCAACTGCATCTCAATGACCATGTTGCTAGGAGCCACCCAAGCAACCTACGTCAACGCACTTAGCCGAGCTAGGGCAAGTACGGGTTAAGCTTAACACTTTCCTGCATCAAATTTTTAACGAGCTCGAACCTGCATCTCATTTAGTTTAGGTGACTGCATTACCTAAACATTTACTACGTTTACTGCTTTTACGTTTTGGGCCCTTAAACGTGCGTGTCATGGCAACTTAACAAGTCTAGTGAACTAGATGAGCAAGCCATACAATCATGCATAAAACAACACATGCTACATATACTACATCTCAATGCATCACAAGATACTACATATCATAACATAACTACATTATACTTCATATCATAACATACACTACATTATACTTCATATCATAACATTCACTACATTATACTTCATTTGGGACTGCATTTCAGGTCTCAATGGTCAACTACATAACCCATATCACCTCCCGTGTAACCCCGAATACCCACAAACAATTCAAGATATAAGTTGGGAAGTTATTATTTGAAACCATCTTTTCGTTGAACCCTCAGCGTGTCAAAGTAATGTATCTTACCTCGTGACGATCAATAAGCAACGTTAATGTATCTTGTTTGTGATCCCGACTACCTATCTCAAGTTCATAGTCATTAAACCTGTATAAACCCAACCTAATAAGGTTATAAGACCATACATTAACTTAGGTACACTTATAGGACCCTTAAACGCTTGTTTCGGACCTCAAACGGGCTCACAGACCCTTTATGCGGTGCATGCTTTGAATATGCGTCGCATATTTGCTTCAAAAATCACCCAAAAACCTCCCAGGCCCCGATATGCGCCGCACATAGGTTTTATGCGCCGCATATGGAGTGCTGGTCTAAAGACTGACTCGCGCCCTTCACTTGCAGGCGACTTTTTGACCTCAAGACGACCAAATGAGTCAAAACTTAGTTCTTATGAAATGTAGGGAATTCAAATACCTTTCCAGAAATATAAAGTTTGACTCTTGAAGTTCTCTAATGAATTAGTTATGGCATCTGCAAAACAGACCTACAGAATTCGTCTTAAATCCGACCACTTCTGGAAATGGACATTTTTCACCCATATCTGGGCAAAATCAAAAGAAACATTGTTCATACCGAATCAAGAGGACACATAGCCCTTTTCAAAAATATAAGATTCATCTCATAACTCTTTTAATTGAAAGAGATATGATTTTTGCAATATTACTAAATTTTCAGATCTAGTAAACCCTTAGTTTTGCAAACAATTTTCGACCATCAGATGACCATAGTGTGAGTCCCTTAAGTTCGATGGTTAACCAGGAAAGTGTAAAAATACAACAAGTCTAATAATCACTAGAATGGACTAGTATTACTTGTAAATAAATGCAAGAATATATAAAACAAAGTAATACAAGACTTAAAGCAATAAACAAGTAAAGTGGAACATTATGTATTTTTCAATTGTGTATTTTATTTATGATGTTAAATAAAATACAAGGTTGTGCGGAATCAAGATAATACAAATAAGTATGTATCCTAACAACTATGAATTACAAATGATCTATATTTGTCAAATAACTCTTTTGGATCGAGATACTTAAAGTTGTGAAGTATCCCTGTTTAAGATCGAGAGTATTTAGACAAATTCACTTTCATGCAAAGTGTATGCTTAAAAGTATTTTTCTCAAGGAAATGACTTTGTATTTATAGGCAACAAAATTCACCAGTGAATTTTGTGCCGTACAAATCTGGTTGCATACATTTAATGATCCGACAAGAACATTAAATGTATTGGATAAGGAATAAGGATAAAGTCACATCAAATGACTTTGTATCCTTTTATCCAACCACCTTTACACACGTATACTTTGGTAAAGAACAAGTGGATTGTTCTTTGGAAAGTGTGTAAAGGGAAAAGTCAATCCTCGATATCAGTGTTCAGACTTGTAGGGTCTAGAACACTGACAATCCTCCAGTGTACAGATCTGGTAAGACTTCCAGTGGACTCTGCCATTTGTAAGTCTTCTTTATTCTGACTTCAGTCTTTGACTTCAGTGAGAATGTCTTCAGTAGAGTTGATCTGGACTGGGGTGAAGTCCAGTGAGCTAATCTGGAGAATACTCCAGATTTCCTATACAAGTATTTGCTCATTGGTCTTCCATTATTTCTGGACAAATCTTCAGAGGGACTCCAGATTCCAAGTCTGGAGTAGGTCCAGTAGAACACGTTTCTGGATAGATCTTCAGTAAGGCTCCAGTAGTCGAGTCTGGAGCGAGTCCAGTAAATCTGGACTAAATCTGGACCTAACAAATTCCCCCTATTTGTTTAGAAATAATGCAAGTGTTTTCAAGCTTGAATCTATACATTTTGTATGCTTGAAAAACACAAGTTTTGACTTAGTCTAAAAATCTAAGTTACTGGAAAACACTTTATAGATCATGAATGTTTTCAGTTTCATCATTTAAGTTCTAACTTAGACTAAATCTGATCATTTACTTATATGAATCAAAAATTGCAACTATTATTACATACATCATCTGATAAATAGTATACAAGTTTCATAAAACAATAAATTTACAACAAGTAAATGATAAGAGTCAGGCCCTTCTTTTTGATGTCTGTCCTGGAGCATCTTCAGTAGCCTTTCTCTTTGGTGATGGAGAAGATGGTATTGATTCTGGCGTTCTTATGCCCATTGCAACTTCCATCTGTTGCTTTCTTCTCCATACCTTTTCAATTCTTTTCAGAAATGCTTTAACGTCAGTCGACACATTTGTCTTCCCCCTGAACGTTAAAGCGATTTCTTTCAGTTCACTCCATCCAAATGCTTGGACTGAAGTACTTTTCCTCTCATCGGTAAAGTTACCCTCCCTGGTCAACTTTACTTCAAACTTAGACATGCCTTCATGATCTTCAGCCAATTTGATTTCAGCACCAGTGATCCTTCTGGCATCAGCCCTGAAATTCAACATCTCATTGTATTTTTCTTTCAGCTTGGCTTGCTGGATCAATGATTCAGTTTCGTTGGACACTCTCCTTTGCTCTACAGCAGATTGGAGTTCTTGACGATTGATTTTTCGAGAGTGTCCAGGGGAATGAAATTGCTTACATCAGCATCTTTGATTGCTTTGATTTGTCTGGCAGTCAATTTTGGTAAGCCAGTAAGTCGCTTCCTATACTCTATCTCCAGAGCACCAGCGTTCTTTCTGATCTTTTTCTGGAGGCTTACCAGTTCATCCTTTCTTTGTCTGATGAGTTCTGGTACACTCACGCCATAAATTATAGAATCATAGACTTGTTCCTCTTCGGCGTAGAAAGAGCGTACATGAACATCATCCAATAAACTCAAACATTGATGAACTCTGGGGTCATCCTTCATCTTTTTATACACTTCAATATTAATGCCTAACCTGCCAGCATTGTAAGAATCCAAAGTACCCATAGTTGCCATCTCCCTTTGATGGGCCAGCAGTTCATCTTTTTGATTTCTTTTGAAAATCTCTATCATGATGCATTCTTGTTCAAGCTTCTTGGATGTTTCATCATCAGCATCTTCAACAGTTTGCTCTTCCTCTCCAGATTCCATTTGTTGTTTTCCCTTAACTGACTTCAGAGTTGATGGAATATCTGGGAAGGACTCAACCTGGGGCTCACTGGCTTCAGTACCAGTAGCTCCTTCAGTTAGCCCGGCTTCAGTGCCATATGCTCTTTGTGACAATTGCTTCAGTGTTTGGTCACCAAACGACTTTTCCCCCTTGGAATGATCACCAGTCCTTGACTTGAGATCATTCCATAATTCTTCAAGCATAAGTCTGTCCAGTGCACCAAATGTTGTACCTGCTACTGGAGTTGTTTCAGTCACAACTTTCTTAAGTGCCTGCACTTCCTTCTGAACATTTGCAACAGCTTTAGGCAAGTGTTTTGGCAACTTCTCATCCAGTAACTTGTCTACTTGGGGTAACACCCCATCATGAATGCTACGAAGAACAGTCTCAGAAACTTCTTCACATATTTCTTTCAGCATATTGTTTCTGAACTTCCTTGTACATGCATCACTTATTGTGCTGACAACTGCATCCTAGTCTAGTGTGGGTCTAGTCTCCAGAGAACTGACCCTGAAAACCAAGTTCTGAACATCTTCTTTCAGACCTGCCAGTTCACCAGTGACTGCAGTCTGAACAGAATTAACCAACCTTGTCTCTAATCCCTGGACTGCCATTTTGATCTTTTCAGTATTGTTGTTTGTGGCCAGTACCAGTTCATCAAGCTTCTCATAAACTAGCTTCTCATTCCCAGCAAAGACATTCATCTCAGAAGCAAGGTTATTTGATAATAAAGATTTGAAGTCTGAAATAACCTGAGATGAAGTCTGGAGTACATGATTTTGGCCCGAAACCCGAAGCCCGACATTGACCCGCCCGAAACCGACCCGACCCGACCGACCACCCAACGGGCCGGGCTTCGGTCCAGCAAATATGGGTATTCTCGGGTTCGGTCCGGGTCGGTGCAAAACCCGACGGTTCACGGTCCAGGCCCGAGAACCCGAATCACCTTGGGATTAAGAGAATGTTGGGATTTAATTGGGCTAGGAATATATATATATAGTGAAGTGAAATCTGAGATGGATGAATGGTTGCAAGATCATGTTTTCGGCGAGAGAAGTGAGGGAGGAAGAGAGAGTTTTCAATAAAAGTGTAAGGGCGCGTTTGGTTGGCGGAATGTGATGGAATGTGATGGAATTTGAATTAAATTCCATTCCATAGTTGTGCTATTGTGATGATGGATAGTTTACAGCTGTGTATAAGACATTACATTTATTGTTATTATAAGGCCAAAGTACTTTTTTCGTCCCTGTAGTTTTTCGAATAAGCACTTTTCATCCTCGCCGTTAACTTTTGACTAAAATCATCCCCGTGGTTTGCATTTCGTCCCTGCCGTTATAACTTTGCCGTTAACCCCCTCACATGCAAGTCACGTGAGGGGCATTTTCGTCTTTTTATAGAGTTAAGTGCAAAAATCGTCCCTGTGGTTTGTCGTTTTTGCATTTTTCATCCTCGTCGTTAACAAATCCAGAAAAACTTTTCAAACAAAACAAACAAAAGTTACAGATAACAATTTAATCCAAACAAAACAAAAACCTATATACCTACATTTGAGGATCTGGTCAATCACTTTCAAATGCAAACACGTACATACAATGTTTTAAATACATGTAGTATTACCCGTAATACCGGTATCGGAGGGTACTCCGGTACAACTATTTCCGGTATTTTCGGTATTTTTCGGTATTCCGTTCTGGTATTCTCATTTTTTATTTTTTTGAATTTTTTTAAACATTATTTTTATAATACTTTAATGTTATTTTTTTTTTTAATTTGTGAACTTTCTTATATTTTGTTATAAAGTACCTATTTGGTATTATTTTTGAGTGAATTGTAATTATATTTTGACTATTTTCGTTAAATTGTAGTAAGTTTTATATAAAAAAAAATTTAAAAAAATTAAATTAAATTAGCCGTACCGGCCGGTATTAAATTAGATCCTCATATGTAGGTATATATAGGTTTTTGATTTGAGTTTGTTTTGGTTTTTGATTAAATTTTTGTTTGGAGGTTTGTTAAATACAAGGATGAAAAATGCAAAAACGACAAACCATAAGGACGAATTTTGCACTTAACCATAGGGACAAACCATGAAGATGGGTGAAAAGACATAAATGCCCCTCACGTGCAGGGGGTTAACGGATCCAAGGACGAAATGTAAACCACAGGGATGATTTTAGCCAAAAGTTAACGGCGATGATGAAAAGTGCTTATTCGAAAAACCACAGGGACGAAAAAATTACTTTGGCCTTTTAAATATAATATAATACTTATGGCTGTTCTGATAATTTTTTTAAGAAAAATGAAAGAAAAAAACTAAAAGTCAATAAATACACCCAAAAAGAGAATCACGTGACTTCTGATGCTCCCATTTCCCAACCCCACTTTGTACCATCTTCCTCATGACAAAGCATTTATATTATCAGCAACTTACGAGAACATGCTACTACTTTTTTCTCCGTTTTCGGTCCAACCTTCAAAAACCCGAGCCCGACCCGGTCTAACCCGGAACCGAACCGGACCGCCCGAGAGGGTTTCGGGCCGGGCTTCGGTTTAGCTTTTCTTGCCATGTCGGTCTTCGGGTCAAGCCGGTCCGGTCTCGGTCCGGTCTGCTCATAACCTGCGATGAAGTCTGGAGTGATCTCTCCAGGTCCGCCACCTTACTTAAAAGGCCTTGGACCTCGGCAGAAGATGAAGTGGAGAGACCACTGGGAGGTTCAAGAGTTGAAGGTAATCTGGTCATTAGAGGAACTTGTGCCCAGTCCTCTTCAGTTGCAGCTTCAGATGTTGCAACTGGTGACTCCGGCGTACGAGGTGGAGGTTGAGATTGTGAAGGTTGAGTGGTTGCTGGAGTGAAGTATTGAGTGTGTGCTGGAATTGAAGGTGGTGGTGGTGGCATGTTTGATTGTGGTGGTGGCATTTCTGGTAGACTTTCTTCTTCTTGGACATCTTCACCCAGAAAATTCAAGTTTGCATCAAAACCTTCAGACATTGGGGAATCTACGTCATCCCATTCTGGAGCCATCCCAACTGTCTGTTCACCAGACTGTTCACCAGTCTCTACATTCACTTGTTCACCAGCCCCTACATTTAAGTCTATTTGAGCCTCTTGCTCAACTTCCTCAACAACCTGCTCAACAACTTGGGCAACAATTTCAATTTGTTCATCAGTTACCTGCCCAACAACCTCTTGTACGTTCTCTTCAAAAATTGGAGACCCATCCAAATTCATAACATCCCCAGGATGTCTTTCAGGATTCACCTGAAGTCCAGCTCTCATTAGACGCCTATTAGTTCTAGGTCGTCTGGAAGGTTCAACAACTTCTGTACCTTGACCTTTAGGAGCCACTTGTCTAATTGGTTGTACAGCTTCAATGATCTGTACATCTTGGTCTCCAGAGGCTCTTTCAACAGCTTGACCTCTATCTGGAGCCATTTCAGCTTCTTCCCTTTGGAAGGTAAGCATGGACTGAGGAATATCTACCTCGTCCAGTGGAGATCTGAGATTGACCAAATCTCTCATATACTCACTCACAGAAAAGTGAGTAGTATCAAAATCATACTGGTCTCCAAGACCATTTTTAAACAGCAGTGAAAGGAAACGAATATATGGAACAAAAGGTTTTCTTCCCTTCACTCTGAGACGCTCTACCAGGTCATCAAAAAGAATTTGGACGAAGTCCACTCTAAGCCCAAACCATAAACAGTAGGCAATCTGGAGATGGGTTTGATTGATCTGGTCTAACCCTCCAGAACTGCCTCCCAGACATTCAACAATATGAGCGAAGAAATATCTCCATGAGTCTGACAGCTTGCTCATGTAGATAGTCCCTTTCCTGGATAGCTGGCCATGCTCATCCAAGATATCCGTATGCCCCATCAGCCTGCATACTTCCCTTGTATTTATACCAGTGGGAAGCTCAATAGGCAACTCATTCTGTTCATGATAGTTTAACTGTAGAACAGACCTGAGCAGACTTGCAGTGAAACCAAGGGATCTGGTACCTCCCTTTAGAGTATAATTGATCGAATGAAGTGGGATCTGGTACCTCCCTTGAGAGTATAATTGATAGATGAAGTTTCATCATCAAATGTTGCAGTGTACCAGAATTCACACAGGTACTCATGGTACATCCTTCCTGGATTTAATGTTAACGCACCATATAATGGGCAAGAGAGAAAGAATGAGTTTAATCTCCCAATAATCGATTGGGCATCATGAACACTGGAGAGAGAGAGTCTTGCCATCTAGTTGTTCATATTGATTCTTATGGCATTTGCCTCAAGATTGATATGAGGTGCCCTGCCAACATTTTCGGAAGGAGCATATTCAGCGGCAAGGAGATTTTTGAGCGATTTTGACTGTCTAGGTGCCATTTTATACAGAATAAATGAAGATGAAATTGAATATATATAGGTTATGATGAAGAATTGATGAAGGAATTGAATATAAATGGAGTAAATAAGAGAGATGATGATGATTGGAAAATGAATGAAGAAGTAAATGAAGGAATTTGAAAGATTTGGGAGTAAATATGTTCGAAGTAAATGCAATTGAAATTGAAAGTGGGTATATATAGGAGAGATAATGTGGAACTCAAACGGTTTATTTGAAATTATCAAATATAATTTTGATCGAGGTTCTGAGATCCGCATTAATTACATCACATCACACATAAATGTGTGACAGTTTACAACCCACAAACACTAACAAGTTGCTCTTTTTGATTTCCCAAGGTAAAAATACCATCATTACGTTGAAAAATTTACATGCCACGTAGGATTAAAATATCTCCAAAAAGATTTGCTTACGTGGCACACACAATGACCAAGTATTTAGAAAATATTATGACATATTTCAGTGCATCTGGAGGTTGACGGACACTCCAGTATCACTGGTGGATTAGTCCAGTGACATGTACTGATGGTACACTGGAGGGACACTCCAGTAAAGTACCAGTGAAAACCATTTTGAAAGACTGGTAACCTCAAACTTACACGTCAACTAATTCAGACAAATGAGAGGGACACATTTACAAGGAGACATATGTCACCTCAAACACGCACTTCAATCTGTCCAGTTACCAGTGAGAGGGACACATTTACAAAGCACCAGTAATATTTTCTGAAGAGTTTGTCCAGTGAGAAAATAAATTAATAAATTCCCCCTGAACTTAAAACATTTTTTAAGAAAAAATATCTTTCAAGTCTTTCCCTGGAATGTTCCAGAAATCTAATAATGCAAAGATAGTACACAAAGGCGTTCAATATCTGAGCAGTTACCAGATTTAAGGGTTTAACATTCCCAACTCACCAACAAGATATTCAAAAGTTTTGACATCCAGAGGTTTGGTAAAAATGTCAGCGAGTTGTTTGTCAGTGGGAATCAAATGGAGTTCAATGTTGTTTTTCATAATATGATCACGAATGAAGTGATACCTGAGATCAATGTGCTTCGTTCTGGAGTGCATGACTGGATTGTTTGAGATAGCAAATGTGAGTCCCTTAAGTTCGATGGTTAACCAGGAAAGTGTAAAAATACAACAAGTCTAATAATCACTAGAATGGACTAGTATTACTTGTAAATAAATGCAAGAATATATAAACAAAGTAATACAAGACTTAAAGCAATAACAAGTAAAGTGGAACATTATGTATTTTTCAATTGTGTATTTTATTTATGATGTTAAATAAAATACAAGGTTGTGCGGAATCAAGATAATACAAATAAGTATGTATCCTAACAACCTATGAATTACAAATGATCTATATTTATCAAATAACTCTTTTGGATCGAGATACTTAAAGTTGTGAAGTATCCCTGTTTAAGATCGAGAGTATTTAGACAAATTCACTTTCATGCAAAGTGTATATGCTTAAAAGTATTTTTCTCAAGGAAATGACTTTGTATTTATAGGCAACAAAATTCACCAGTGAATTTTGTGCCGTACAAATCTGGTTGCATACATTTAATGATCCGACAAGAACATTAAATGTATTGGATAAGGAATAAGGATAAAGTCACATCAAATGACTTTGTATCCTTTTATCCAACCACCTTACACACGTATACTTTGGTAAAGAACAAGTGGATTGTTCTTTGGAAAGTGTGTAAAGGGAAAAGTCAATCCTCGATATCAGTGTTCAGACTTGTAGGGTCTAGAACACTGACAATCCTCCAGTGTACAGATCTGGTAAGACTTCCAGTGGACTCTGCCATTTGTAAGTCTTCTTTATTCTGACTTCAGTCTTTGACTTCAGTGAGAATGTCTTCAGTAGAGTTGATCTGGACTGGGGTGAAGTCCAGTGAGCTAATCTGGAGAATACTCCAGATTTCCTATACAAGTATTTGCTCACTGGTCTTCCATTATTTCTGGACAATCTTCAGAGGGACTCCAGATTCCAAGTCTGGAGTAGGTCCAGTAGAACACGTTTCTGGACAGATCTTCAGTAAGGCTCCAGTAGTCGAGTCTGGAGCGAGTCCAGTAAATCTGGACTAATCTGGACCTAACACATAGCAACCATCACGACCTATAAACCTCATATGCACCCAAAATATGACTCATATGATGATTTCACATGATCACTTGTTCCAGGAACAAGAGGATACAATTACAATACATTAAATTACCCGAAAACCCCAATAATCGACAATGAAACATAATCAAATCAATCTCAACCCTAGAGACCAGAAGCAAGATCCATATGATCGACTCTTATGATCACAAATCAAAGGAAATCATCTATATTACCTGTAGATGAAAGTAAGGATGAGAGATCTTGATCAAACTTCACTTGAATCACACGTTTTGATGGATTTTCGCTTAGGAAATTAATGGGGATCAAGGGGGGTGGCTAGGGCTTTGAGGAATGATAATATTATCAGCAAATAACAACTAATGATCATCCTTAGGACCTTAAACCCGTTTTTGACTTTCACACTATGTCAAAATTGGTCCCTAAGCTTCGTAAAGTCGTATTATTAGCCCAAAACACCTATTGGGACTATATACAACTCATTATACACTTTTAACACCTCAAAAAGCATATAACTACATCTTTAACACATTACTACATTAATCAATAAGACATTCAAGTCTCACACACATAACACATTATCCACATATAAGCATTAAATCTACCATAAACTTAACGAACACATTATGTTGACTTAACGACTCTAGTCAACCGTTAATTAAAAAGATTGGGATGTTACAATCAGCTTGGACTGGAATGGGGGAATCTGAACCAGTTTGAGAGTCACTTAATGGATTCTGAATAATTTCTTCAGTAGGAGTAGGATCAGCTTGTGCATTTTCAAATATTGGAACACCTTCTTCTTCTTCTATAAGTTGCTCCCCCTGAGTTTGAGCATTATCAGCTCCAACTGGAGGATTAGTTGGAGGCTCATTCTCAGGCACAACCAGTTCTTCAAAATTGAAATCTTCATCTTCAGGAGGAGAGCAATCTGGCTTAGAACAACCTTCATCTATGCTTACATTAACAGAGTTCTCAATTATTTTAGTTCTCTTGTTGTAAACTCTGTAGGCCTTCATCATTGTTGCATATCCAAGTAGGATACCTTCATCTGATTTCTCATCAAACTTTTCAAGATGGTCTTTCTGATTCAGAATGTAACAAGGACTCCCAAACATTCTTAGGAAACCAATCTCAGGTTTTCTCCCCCTAAGAAGTTCATATGCAGTCTTCTGGTGTCTTTTCACAATAAGGGATCTATTCTGGGTAAAGCAAGATGTGTGTACTGCTTCAGCCCAGAAATGAGACTTGACATTGTTTTGAGCCATCATGGATCTGGCAGCTTCAATAAGAGTTCTGTTTCTTCTTTCTGCAACACCATTTGTTGAGGAGTTCTGGCAGCTGAGTAGACTTGTGAAATTCCTTTTTCACTGCAAAAAAGAATTAAGAGTGATATTCTTAAATTCAGTACCATTATCACTCCTTAATTTCCTAACAGGCCTTTTGTAGAGAATTTCAGCTTGCTTGATGAAATGAATAATGCTGTCAGCAGCTTCACTCTTGTGTTTTAGAAAGAAAACCCAGGTGTATCTTGAATACTCATCAACAATTACCAAGGAGTACCTCATTCCAGTGAATGATGGAGTACTAATTGGTCCAAATAAGTCCATATGAAGCAGATCCAAATAATTATCAATGGTTGAGCATGTTTTAGACTTAAAAGAGGCTTTGTGTTGCTTGCCTTTCTCACAAGCACCACACAGCTTGTCCTTCTCATAATTTATCACTGGAAGACCAGACACCAACTCTTTCTTACACAGCTTGTTGATGTCTTTGAAATTCATATGAGACAACCTTTTATGCCACAACCAATTCAGCTCATCTTGAGTCTTTGACATGAAACAGACTTCTCTTGTGACAGTTGGATTTCTCATGTCAAAAGAATACAAAGACTCATCCCTCTTTGCAATAAGAACCACATTGCCTTCTAAATCAAGAACAATACCCTTATCAGACCTGAATCTCACTTCATAACCAGCATCACACAACTGACTCACACTGATCAAATTGTGCTTCAAACCATTTACATATGAGACCCTTCTGAAAGTAAGGGGACCATTTGAAAGTATACCAAATCCTTCAGTCTTTCCTTGAGAGTCATCTCCAAAAGTAACATTAGGACCAGCGCGAATCCTAAAGCTACATAGCAGGGACTTACATCCGGTCATATGCTTGGAACATCCACTGTCCAAGTGCCAGGTATTATCGTCATGACTGCCCTGCAATTATGATAAGAGATTAGTTCTTTTTGGGAACCCATCCAAAGATGGGTTCACCAGAGCTGACCTTCTGGTCTGACTCAGATTGGGTAACTGAACTTAGACTCTTATCACATTTTGACACCCATTGTTGTTTGGTCTGTCCTTTACCAGATTCAAAGTTCTTTCTAGCAACATTTAGAGTTTCCTTTTGAACAAAACCTTTGCCTATTCTAGATTTCTTACATTCAGCTCTCAATTTTCTTTGATCAACAGTTTTTGGATCATACACATTCTTAAGAAAATTTGCTTCCATTGACACCTTATCAGTTCTGGACTCAACATATTTTAAAATCATTTTGTCAGAGTCAGACTTGGTGTTACTTGAAACAGACTTAGATTTTGTTTGTGACTCATTTCCTAGAGAACCAGACTTCTTACTCTTTAAAAGCTTTATTTTCTCTTTAGGAACACTATGATCTCTAACCTTTCTTTTATTTTTCTTTAAACTACCCTTGTTTGTTTTAGTCTTTGAATCTGATTCAGATTTGGTAATGGTCAGCTTGGACAAGTCAAGACTTTCTTCAGGTTTTAACTCAACAACCTTATCAGCTTCAGACACAGCTTCAGCAATGGTCTGACCAATGGTTTCAGGATCTTTAAACCCAATACCCGATTTCTGAACCAACTTAATTGGTTTAGAATTCATTCCATTGGTTTGGACTTTGGGTGGTGAAGGAGGCTGATAACAAGGCTCCATAGCACATACTTCAGCAATGGCTATGGCCTTATCATAATCACCATCAAAAATAGCTTGGATCTGATGAGGTATTTGGTCATTCACACACTTAGCAACTCTTTTGGAACTTATACACCATGTTTCAGTAATCTGTTTAACCTTTAAAAACTTTTCTTCTGCAGTTTTAGCTTCTTTAACCAAAATGGAGTTTAATTGTTTTTGAGCTTTAACTTCAGATTCTAGTTTTTCAATGATGTGACTCTTAGAGCTGTTATCAAGTTTCAAAACATGTATTTCCTTTTTGAGTTCTTGATTAAAGTGTTTTTGTAGCAGAACCTCATCACCAAGTTTATTCAGTCTGGACAGTTTCTCATTATCAGACAGATTGGAAAAAGAAGTTACCTCAGGTGGAGCAGTCTGACTGGTAGATGCATGGTGAGCTGACTCAGATTGCTGTTGTATTTTCACCAGATCTTCAGCAAATCTTTGAGTAGCTTCTTTAGCCATGAAACACTTGGCATCTTTTTACAGCTCATCATCAGATGATGTGGCACTTTCAGCCCAGTCTTTGGCTACCAGACTGTTTTCACTTTTGTTCACTTTCTCAGTCAGCTCAGCTACTTGTGCTTTCAAGGCTTTGTACTTAGTCTTGAGCTTTGAGTATTTTTCACCTCTTCCACCTTTGGCTGGCACAGCTTGAGTAGATTCTTTAGATCTGCAATCTCCAGCCATATGTCCAGTCTTGCCACACTTGTAACAAGTGACTTTGGACATGTCAAATGGCTTCTTGGTCTTGTCAGCTTGGCCACCTTTTCCTTTTCCTTTAAACTTATTAAAGGATCTCCTTCTGATCCTTTCAGCCAACATAGCTACTTCATTAGCTAGTTCATCACCATCAGATTCATCACATTCAGATTTAGCACAAACAGAGTTAGGATTAGACATATCAGGAATATCATCATTAACACAAGGAATGATCTCATTACTAATTGAACTAGGGTGTTCAGTCATAGAAGCAACAAGCGCAGCAGCAGGCTGACTATAAGAATCACCCATAGCAATTAACTTTTCAGCCTCTGAACATTCTTGGTTATGAAGCAAACCAAAAAGTCCAGGGAGATCAAGATCATGATAAACAGAACTTAATTTAACAGAAGAAATATAGTTGTTCCATTTAGGTGGTAATGAATCAAGAAATTTACTCTTTAAAACCTCATTTTCTTAACAATTCCAACAGCAGCTAAATCATTTACCAAAGCATTAAAGCGGGTATGAGTGTCAGTCAAGGATTCATTTCTCAAAGAGAAAAATCTCTCATACCTCATGGTCAATGTAGTAATTGTGGATTCCATGGAAGTAGAGCAACCCTCAAACATGACAGTCAATGTACCCCACATTTTCTTAGTTGTAGAACACATTTTAATAGAATGGTAAAGGTCTTTGGGCACAGCTTGGACAATGAAATTTCTAGCCTTCACATCCAAGTTTGCCAACCTCCTATCCTCATCCCCCCAATATGCCTTGTCCTTAACAATAGACTTGACTGTGGCAGGAATGGTTGGTTGACCTTCCCTGACCACAGCTTCTACCACAATGGTTTGTGTAGGAACATAAGGACCATCCGCAAGGATGTCAGGCATATTGTTATCGATGGATTCAAGGAACAAAGACATTCGACCTTTCCACCCACTGAAATCATCTTTATCAAACATGGGTGGTCGGGTTGAAGAACCCTTATCAATATAGGATGACATAATGCTTTACTATTAAGGGAAATATGCAAGGATCAAGTCAAGTTAATTCTTAACCCCTGCTCTGATACCAATTGATACGTCCCAAGGTGTATCAATATACCAAAGTATATTGTACACAGAACAGTTGTAGAGGGGGGTGAATACAACTTTCCTTAATCTTTACAAACTTTTAAATAAAAACGTTTTAAGATTCAGTTTATATATATTAAGCAAGTAAGTAAAGAGCAGGAATCATTAAAACAGTAAAGCAGTAAAGAAACAAAGACATTCTTGAACACAAATTGTGGTTTTCAAAGTAATCCTTTATTAAGAAATAATCTATACAAAGAATTACAAGGTTGTTGCGGAATAAAGATAGCCTATAGATATCTAAACAACCTCTGAAATGACAAACTACAATCAATAAGTTCTAGCTCAAGAGAATCAGCCCAAGCTGATCTCGTACAGACTAAGCTGTGTATAAGAGCAGAGAAACTTGTGTGAAGAATGATTCTCAGGAAATGCCACGCATATGCAATCCATGAATGAGGCTTTTATAGGCGAAAGCGCTCTTCACTTGGTGTCCGTTGCAGCCACGTATTCTTCATTCAGTGGATGATAAAGGAATAATCAATCGTGCCTTTCATAGTGCTTGTGGTCCCCCACGTACTGACGCACATTCTTCATCAACCAATAAGAGTATGGACATGCATATGTAAAACCAACCACCAACCTGGATCCTAGGATTCTTCCTAGTCACGTCATTTGTCTTTATCTTCAATCCAGGTTGTTATCTTCACTTGATTGTCAGACATAGATTGGGCCGTTTGTCAAAGCACCAATCTGCCTAAGTGTTTCCAAGCTGACTGCTAATCCCAAGCTGTCTTCCACTAACAGCTTGGTCTTCTATCTTCAATCCTCCTCTTTGACTTGGACTGAATGCTAACACATTGTTGATGCAGCTTGAATAACACTTGCTTTCATAAGATTTTACAATTACAAAGTATGAAGCATGATCTGGGTCAGTTACAGATCGCAAGCTGTGTCAGCTTAGTCTGACCCAGATCAGATTACAAGAACCAAAAGATTACTAAGTGTTTATAGGTCAGATTTGTCATCATTAAATTTACAATTAACATTGGGACTCAACACACTCTTTCTCTTTTCTCTCAAAAACTCTCTTCTCCTCTCTTCTTTCTTCATCATTTCGGCCAAGGGGGAAAACAAGAAAACAAGAACCAAAAATCATATCTAAACAACAATAATAATAAGGATTATTGAAAGGATTAATCAAGGGTTGATTCAAGTAAGGTTTAAGGGTTATTTCAAGCTTGGAATAAGGGTTGTTTAGAGCTTAGAGGACCACGAAATTTCTGCCCAAAATCACTTTCAAATCCGAGTTCATCAAGGGTATAAATCTTCATCTCTTAGTTTAATCTATCTTGTTTTTGTATATACTAAAAGATCTTTATCAAAAGTCTATGTTTTCTCTTGTTTTCTTTGAAAAACACACTTGATGAAGGCAAGTTGATAGAATCTTCTTCCTCATGCTCATGCATGTCGAGATCTAGAAGAAAGATTCAAGGATTCAACCTTGGTAAGACCCGAAAGTGTTGGTTTAGTGTAAAGGCTTGTAAAGTTGTGATATGGATCATCATGGATCCGATTTTTATAAGTTATAAGGCTATGTTTTCTGTGATTTTTCATCAAGAATGATATTTTCAAAAGTTGGATTAAAGTTTATAGCTTGATCTTGTTTAAAAGTGTTAGATCTTAACATGCATGCTTAGAATTGCACTAGTTTAAGTTGATTTTGATTTGGGATTTGAGATGGATCTTTAATTGATGATTTCATATATATTTTGATGTTAAAATACATGTTAATAATCTGGGATTTATGAAATTAGTACAAGAAATAAGGATTTTATAAGAATTAAACCAAAACTATGTCCAAAATCACAACCGAAAATCACCAACAACACATATATGCATCCACCATATTAATCAAGCAATCTATTCAAGAAAAATACAAAGAAAATCTGGAGAAACACTAACAAAATGTTAAGGGATGATTTAGATGGATAAAAAGTATTGGGGTTACCAAAATAAGTGGTTGGGTAATTTAAATGAAGCAAAGCATGCATTTGTGTTTCCAAGAAAAACTCACAGATTTTGTCTTCAGATTTGGAACGGGTAAAACACACATGTGAGGACCATTTCATGAAAAGTGACCAAAATAAAAGTTGTAGATATACGAGTCTAGTTTCAGTACCAACTGGAATCAAGTAAAAAGGATTAACAGAACTCAAGTTATGCATTTTTAAATGCACTGTGGTCAAGCTGGCTTTTTCACTTAAAGATAGGTCATGTTCAAGGATTTTTAGTTTTCAATACGTAAAGGTTCAGGACTTTTCATTTTATGGGGATCATATTCGATGTGTTGAGAAGCTAAAATAAAATCAAGGGATTTTTCAAAGCTTGTCTCGACCTTGAACTTTTATAAAACATCTGGTTGCGCAAACAGCTACGATATTGTGTAGTCAAGTTCATGGAATTTTTACAAATAGTAAATGATGTCTAAAAATTTACCAAAAATTCATAAAAATCTCCAACATACTGAAGTTTCAGTAGTAAAAATATCATGATCCAAATAAATCACCATGACCATAATTCACTAGTCAACATTTCATAAAAATAAGTGTTAAAACAGAAAAATTCCAAGTAAAAGCTCTTTACAACAAAATAAGCTAAAAATCACTAGATTGTAACTTTAATCAACTCCAACAATCTTGTAACAAAATACATGCCAAACCTACTGTGAATATATCAAATAAAAGTTATAAAACTTAACTTGGTTGTTAAATAGCAAAGACAAGCCTAAAAATCACTATTTCGGTTCATTTGAGCACAAACCGAAAGCCACAAATTTCACAAATCACACCACCACCAACATCCCGAATTTGAACACTAAAATAAAGTGTACATTCTGTAAATATTGAATTGAGGATGGAAATCCATTTGAGTTTACTCAATTTGCCTAAGAAACGAGGCTAAAATCCCTATTTCGGTTTACAATTTAACACTAGAAACCTCTAAATGATCAAAACACAAGAGAGGTTGAACTGATATGAATTATGGGTATTAGAAGTTACCCAAGAAGGCATATATTTTGAAGCCGAGAAATTAAATGGTAATTCCAAAGTTATTTTAAATACAACCGATTAAATGGTAAATAAAAATAATAAATTAAATAAATGAATTCAAGTTATTATATACTTATAAACACCAAATATATGGAGGTAATAAACACCATAATGATTGAGTGATACAAAAGATACAATCGAAACCACAACAAATGTAAACCAAGAATTAATCGTATAAACTAAGGTGGCATTTCTAAGTGATGGCTTAAGATAGGAACTTATGTGTATTAGTCCTCTCATAGGGATAGTCTTGGCTTGAAATGTGATTGAGGAACATGACGGATATATGATCAAGGAAGCGATTGATGGGAAGTACCCATTTTGGATAGGTGAATATAATGTGCGGCATAACAAGGTGAGTCATAGCCCCCTTTCAAACTCTTTTATGTGTTTTACTTACGGGGTGAAAAGCATGAATAATTAAAATTGCTTTCCTTATATGAATTAATACTTTGAAAGAATGATTATGATATGGGAACTATTATTGTATGTTCAATATGTTATGAGAAATATGATGAGCTTGAGTTCTGTCAAACCTTGGTCCCCGGTCACACTACTATTAACTCCGAAAGGGGAGGCCTGTAGTTAGAGGGTTGCGCAACTAGGATTTACGTCCCCCTCACTCACTAAGATGGCAGCGGGATGATTGGCATGCCTACGTGGCCGCCTTCATCGCCGGCCGGCCTAGGGGTGCTCTAATCTACTTATATTATGTGGTCGTCTCCATGGCACGACCCATTTATTATTATTGCACGTGATTGACAGCATGTGCCTAGCATTATTATTATTGGACACACTTTGATTATTATTATCGGACGGTAGATCGGTCTTAGTAGTGGCTCAAGAACAAACTCATCAAATTATACTTTTTACCAAGTGTTATTGATATTATTGGTGACCGCATGGTTTGGGTGTGATATATGATTAATCGATTGATATATTTTTCTCTCATGATGATTTTGACAAATGAGAACTTTATAACTTACCATGGATTTTCAACGTCTTGAAATGACATTATGGCATTTGGAAAACTTGATAGTTGGAGATGGAAATTTTGCCGGTCATGTGGTTTGGGTTTATTGATATGTAATAATGTGTTTTCTAAGTTTTGAAATGGATATGTAACAAGATTTACTTGAAAACCTATGCACTCACCAACTACGTTTTCGTAGTTGACACTTTTTCTTCATGCTTTTCAGGAATTAACATAAGCTTTGAGGAATTATATGCATCATGATTGTTTGCATTGCATTTTGAAGTCAAAGATCAAACCTTGTGATGGGCAATGGAATCCGCCTTGATCGTTGTAGTATATCATCTCATGTATTTGTTATTTGTTTCGTGGACTTAATATCCAAGTATGGTGGACGCATTGTACTTGGGAATTGGTTCACATGCTTGTTCATTGTAAAAGTCTTTTTATCAAATAAAGCTATGGTGAATGTTTATCTATTATCCTTTGTTGTGATACTCGACTTTCTGTACATCTCATTGTTCCGCCTTAGCTGGGGTGTTACAGTTTCAAGCCCAAGATTAAACACCCACACACTTACGTACAGAATGTGAGCTAAGTGACTCATTGACTCATTTACCCCTGACATCAGAAACCAGCTAACCCATTTGACAACTCGTTGATCCATTAACTCATGACCCGCATGACCGGTAAATAAACCCGATTAGCCCAACAAGTAGTGTATAGCTTTGTACAAAATCTAATAACACCCTGTTCCATCATCGTCGTCTCTAAAGAACAAACCGATACCTCTTGCTCAAACTTTGTATGGTATTCATGATTTCAATATATTATAACTTTTTCGCGGACACATCACGTACCATTATGCACCACATACCATTATGTTCCACTATTTAGTGTTTATTACACTTTTTTCCCTTGGAGTTTGTAACAAACTTTCATTTAATATTTTTTTCTTTTCATTTTTGATTTTTAATACGATTTAAAGGATGAATAGTAACCGCCTGCGTGGCGAGGTACTATTCGTCCATGCTACCCGCACCATTATTCGGATTTTCAAATCGCATCCCGTTCGGGTTTTAACACGGGTTACTTATTGGTTTTACACACTTTTTTCCTTTTGGGTTTCCAACCAATATATTGCAACTTTTTCGTTGTCATATCCCGTACCATTATGTACCACATACCATTATGTACCACTTATTTAGTTTTTATCACACTTTTTTCTTTTAAGGTTTTTAACTAATATATTGCAAACTTTAATTTATATTTTTTTTTCCTTTCATTTTGATTTTTTCACATATATTTGTTACAATAAACTTTTAAAAGTATTAGACTTTAGACAAATATGTATTTCATATGTCAAAGTTTTTAACTAACATATATAGCGACACATCATTAATGACAAAACATAATCACATTAATTCAAACCCTCTAATGCGCATAAATAATGTATCAATGACATAATAAATTTTAATTAGGTGATTGAAGGTTCAACGCAATTATTAAATTAGAATAATGCTACTGTTTCAACAAACCGTTGAAGCCTCGCAACGCGAGACCGAATTTTACTAGTTACAAAAATTACACCCAAAATATGAATCTGTAAATGTGAACTGTGAAGTAAAAAGCGTTAGAGATTTTTTGATGGTGTATACATTAAGTAAACTAGTCATATGCTCGCGTGATGCGGCGGTGTAGTGATGGGCGACGGCGCGGTGACGGACGGTGTGGTGGTGGCGGCGGGGGTGGTGCGGGGTGGTGGTGGTAGAGGTGTGGTTATTATTGTAAAAGTAATTGATATAAAAGGGGTAGTGTAATTACTTTAAGAGTTGAAGGTTATTTGTAAATAATTTCATTAAGGGTATTATAGGTATATTAGGTGAGATATTCAAATTAGTGAATAAAGAGAGGGTAGTTTAGGTAGATCAAGTTTTTTTTTTTTTTTTTTTTTTTTTTTTTTTTTTTTTTTTTTTTTTTTTTTTTTTTTTTTTTTTTTTTTTTTTTTTTTTTTTTTTTTTTTTTTTTTTTTTTTTTTTTTTTTTTTTTTTTTTTTTTTTTTTTTTTTTTTTTTTTTTTTTAGCTTTCTTTTTTTTTTTTTTTTTTATTTGCTTATTAAATAGATAATTATATTAAAACTCTATCATAAATCTTTTTCTATCAAAACAAATCTTTTTAAATTTTAAAGATATATAATATTCTTAAAACTCTCCCAATAAATTATTATATATACAACCTAAATTTTTATTAATCATTCTCATTCATATTATTCCTCTCTTCCTATCTTTAATAAACAAATCAAGTTCAGTAAATTTCTTTTAAAAAAAAACATACGGTTTTTATATCACTTTAATTTTATTTTTGGTATTTTGTTCGTGTTTGTTTATTATTTGATATTGAATTGTTATTTTATTGTTATTTTTTATCTCTTTTAATTTAGTTTGTTGTCAATTGTAGTTTGATTATGACTTCTTCTTCTACTACAAAAAGGTTTATTCTTTTAAATTTGTTGTGTTCATGTTTTGTTATTTTTTATCTATTTTGTTATTTATTATTTTGATATTTACCTTTGATATATATATTAGAGACTATCGTTATCGGAGGTCTGAAGACTAGTATATAGTATAGATAGATAGATATAGATTGTATAGATTGATTGATTAATTGAGGGGCACAATCGTCCATTCAATTTTACTTTCTATACAACAACAACAAAAACGGTACTCAATCCCGACAAAAGTCGAGGTACGGGGGAGGTATGATGTAGACAGACCTTACCTCTACTCAATGGTAGAGAGGCTGCTTCCAGATCCACCGAAGTGGAAGGGACCTCCGGCCCAAGAGTGAAAAAAATAGGGTTAGATCCACCGAAGTGGAAGCTAAACCGGATGGGGATAATCTCGATCTCAAGCTCTCAATCTCAAGCTCGATCACAATCTCAGAACACAAACTCAGATCTAAGATCTAAAATTTGTTACCGTTGAGAGAAAGGAGAGGGTAGAGAGAGAGAGAGAGCAGAGATTGTATTAACATGTAAGATGTAAAACACATCACTGTAGATATCATATTAGACTCCCGAAAAACATCTCGGATCCTCACTTTGGAAAACCCTAGCTATTCAACATTCGCTCATATTCCCCAAAATAAAATTAAAATCAAATTAATCAAAATGTCAGAATACATACCTTTGGAAATTCAGGAGGAAATCTTGAAAAGGCTTCCTGTAAAGCCATTGATTCAATTCCGAACAGTCTCAAAACCATGGAAGGGTTTGATCGACAGCCCCGATTTCATTGTTTCTTACAGTGTTCGTCACCCTCAGCTCCCCAATCGCTTCATTTTAAGGTATGAACTTCCTTTTTATTTAAAATATTCCGAGGATGAAAATTTATAGCTTTAGTTGATAATGATGATAATTTTGTGCAACAAGATTTTGCTCCCACCATTCCTGACCTCGTTAAGAAAATTGATCCCGATACTGTAAAGGTAATCGATAGCTCTCACGGATTGATGTGCTTTAAGGGTTTTTATAAATATTTGATACAGATATTATGGTCGTTCTTTGGAATCCTTCTATAAGGAAATCCGTTGGTATTCAAGTGCATATATCTATGATTCCCCAATGAAAACTTTTTATGCGGGGTTGAGAATGTTATTGGTTTTGAGTTTGTCCCGTCACTTTTGATCCTATTATTCTCAAGATCGAATGTATATATTATAACCGGAAAATGAAAGATATGTTTGGTGTTAGCGTTCCTTGGAAAGTTCGACTTTTTACTTTGAGCACTGGGACTTGGAGTATTTTATCTACCAATCTTCCCCGTGAATTAATTAGAATTAGAACCTCTCAGGTTGTTATCGATAGGTTTATTTATTGGGTTGCTTTTGATAGTATGATGAAGATTTTCAATCTCAATCACATTATCTGATCGTGTCATTTGATTTGACTGCTAAAGAATTCAAAGAGATCAATCTCACAGGTAGTTTAACAAACCGGATTGGTAGTATTCAAATTATATCTAAGCTACGGGAGTCTCTTGTATTACTTGGATACCATAGAGAGTTTGAGGAAGACGTATCGTTTTGTTGCTGTCTATGGATGATGAAGGAGCAAGGTGATAGTAGATCGTTTACAAAGCTATACAACATCAACTTGTTACCACTCACGATTAACGAAATACTAGGATTTAGGAAGACGGGTGAACTTATACTAGAAAGGGGAAAAGAAGGCGAACCTGATGGCGAACTTGAAATTTACGATTCGAACTCAAAAGCCATTAAATATCTTGGGATTAGTGGAGATGAGCACTCCTTCTTTATGGGTTCGTATATGGAAACACTGTTTTTGCTTGATCAATTAGATGGTTTTATATATTCCACCCTTAACTAATCACAAATAGATGATTGCATTAAAAGATGTGGTTGGATTTACCACGTGATGTACTACAGCACCAGAGAGGGACTCCTTGTCATTTGTCAATAGTTAAGGTAGAATAAAATACTAATGTTTTGTGCAAGTGATGTCATTATTCGTTTTGCGAATGCTTGAGTTATTAACAGTTTGTTCTTGAAAACACCCGTTTAGGGAATGCTTTCATTTGGTAGTTGGTACTGAGTTGTTGCTACAAAAAAAGATTGTGACAACTTCACCTTCAACAAACCCCTGTGATTAATTTCTAGCAACTAAAGAGCAAAACGACATGATGGTTATAGTTTACTTGCTCATACTTCACATGGTTGAAAAAGTTGCAGACTAGCGGTGCTGCACCTATAAGAATTAAGACAGCGCGAAAATGGAGTTGCTAACATCCTGGCTAACTGCTCTTTTGACTATGTGTTTGAATAAACCACTAGATTATATCTCCATCTCTAATAAAAGAGGATCCCAAAACAAGTATCCTTTATAAATTTGTCACGTGGCAGCTGCCCTTTTATTTCCAAAACTCCCTTCAACAACATAACATCTGCTTCTTATTCTAGGGTTGGTAATCAAATTCACTTTTACCTTTCTTAATCCACCTTTTTTAATGAAGATTATATTCTTATTCATATGATAGAATTCTTGTGAAGAGTAAATTAAAATTTCAAGCCTCTTCATCTCCATCCATGGTATATCCTCTCACGCATACAACTTCAATCTATCTTCGCTGGATACATCAAGATGTTTATTTACAAGTTTTCTTCACATCAAGACTGTGAAACAATTGACGAACAAATTTAATGTTTAAGCTATTTTAGGTATCCTGCTAATTTTAATTTTTTTTTTTTCTTTTTTTTTACATTTAGGTTTTTTTTTTTTTTTTTTTTTTTTTTTTTTTTTTTTTTTTTTTTTTTTTTTTTTTTTTTTTTTTTTTTTTTTTTTTTTTTTTTTTTTTTTTTTTTTTTTTTTTTTTTTTTTTTTTTTTTTTTTTTTTTTTTTTTTTTTTTTTTTTTTTTTTTTTTTTTTTTTTTTTTTTTTTTTTTTTTTTTTTTTTTTTTTTTTTTTTTTTTTTTTTTTTTTTTTTTTTTTTTTTTTTTTTTTTTTTTTTTTTTTTTTTTTTTTTTTTTTTTTTTTTTTTTTTTTTTTTTTTTTTTTTTTTTTTTTTTTTTTTTTTTTTTTTTTTTTTTTTTTTTTTTTTTTTTTTTTTTTTTTTTTTTTTTTTTTTTTTTTTTTTTTTTTTTTTTTTTTTTTTTTTTTTTTTTTTTTTTTTTTTTTTTTTTTTTTTTTTTTTTTTTTTTTTTTTTTTTTTTTTTTTTTTTTTTTTTTTTTTTTTTTTTTTTTTTTTTTTTTTTTTTTTTTTTTTTTTTTTTTTTTTTTTTTTTTTTTTTTTTTTTTTTTTTTTTTTTTTTTTTTTTTTTTTTTTTTTTTTTTTTTTTTTTTTTTTTTTTTTTTTTTTTTTTTTTTTTTTTTTTTTTTTTTTTTTTTTTTTTTTTTTTTTTTTTTTTTTTTTTTTTTTTTTTTTTTTTTTTTTTTTTTTTTTTTTTTTTTTTTTTTTTTTTTTTTTTTTTTTTTTTTTTTTTTTTTTTTTTTTTTTTTTTTTTTTTTTTTTTTTTTTTTTTTTTTTTTTTTTTTTTTTTTTTTTTTTTTTTTTTTTTTTTTTTTTTTTTTTTTTTTTTTTTTTTTTTTTTTTTTTTTTTTTTTTTTTTTTTTTTTTTTTTTTTTTTTTTTTTTTTTTTTTTTTTTTTTTTTTTTTTTTTTTTTTTTTTTTTTTTTTTTTTTTTTTTTTTTTTTTTTTTTTTTTTTTTTTTTTTTTTTTTTTTTTTTTTTTTTTTTTTTTTTTTTTTTTTTTTTTTTTTTTTTTTTTTTTTTTTTTTTTTTTTTTTTTTTTTTTTTTTTTTTTTTTTTTTTTTTTTTTTTTTTTTTTTTTTTTTTTTTTTTTTTTTTTTTTTTTTTTTTTTTTTTTTTTTTTTTTTTTTTTTTTTCCTTTTTTTTTTAGTTTTTTCTTGTAGTTCTTGTATTTAGTTTTATAAAATATGGAAGAAAAAAAAAAACTGGTTTGTTCGTGATTAGCATCACTCACTATTGTAGGCTAATTAGATCATTGGTTCAAAAACTTGAGGGAAGCTTCTAAAAGTACAAAGTATAGAAGCACACAAGAAGGAGCTACAGTTAATACTATCGATAAACAATGTTATTGCTACTTTTGTGTTTGCTTACTAATATTAATATTACAGAATGTTTTATTCTTCAGGCAGCCAATATAAATGTTCTCACATTGCTTGATGTCGTTATGTGAATTGTGGAGCTTAAATTTTGGTCTATATATGGATTCTTGAATGTAATTGGAGCTTTAAGGATCTACATACAAAGCTCCTCAAGAAGAATTCCCAAGTATGTTTACATCAAAAAAATATAATATGTGCAACTTTAGCAACATAAAACATGTCAATTAGATTCATTATATGAGACCCCTCACCTTCCATTAACATCATGTTATGATAAAGGATAAATAATTGTATTGATATGGATAGTAAAATATCTTTATGGCTAGACTTCTTTGAGCACGTAACTAGCACTGCCTATTTCGATGCTTATAGTAAAATAGTAAAATTTCTTTATAACAATTAATTCTTTTAGATAGACATTAGTGTAATTTAGGAGTATGATAAGATAGTATGTCGTTCCAAAAAAAGATTGACAAAAGAATACTTTAACAAGAAAACTTGGACATTTTGTTAAATGAGACTAAAAGTTTTGAAATTAGATTGAAAAAGGGCACATAGGTAGCTCTTGGTATATGATTTGAAAGCCGAATATGATGGAACTTTTAGCATAGTAGTTCTGTCAGATTATGCCACTCTTCCATTTCCATCAGTAGTGGCGTTACATGAGAAGGTTTGATTCTCACTTTTTTCACCTAAAAGATAGTCAAGTTTCATGAATGTGTTAGTTCCAAAAGGTTAATTTCTGTTTATGCACAGGTAGGATTGGCAGTTGATGTAATTATAATTGAAGAGGGTACTGAACGGAAGGACCAAGTTGCATCTTGGAAAGCTGAATCAAGTTAATGAACATGCAATGACCCTTTGCAATAAGATTAACGAGATTTGCACGACAGTACATCACGAAAAGCAGTAACTTACTGCAGGTTGATGGTACAAGTGTGGACTTGAAAATTGGACAACTTGGATCTAAAACGATTATCTTTTGTTTGATTGTTTCCATAGGAGTGAGTCGTGTAGTACAAATACTAAAGCTATACTTAATTATAAACCATGTAAAGAGGTATTTTGTACCATCATTCAAACAATTTAACTTACATATAATACCTTCATTATAGATGTATTGTGGTTCTTTTAACACCAATGTGATCGATGTCGTTGGACCGATCAAAAATATAAACTAATTACCAATAATTAGCTAGGGTAAGTAGAGTATCGTATCCACAAGGAATCATGGGAAAGTGTTGAACAAGTCACAAAAGTTGTTTAAACTAGACATAAACTTAAAATCGAGTTTTGTATTGATTTGATTAAACTAAAAATGATTGTAAACTTAACAATAGAATTTAATAATAAAAAGGTAAGACCATTCTTATGATCCCAATTATGTTTTCAAAAGTATAACCTAACTTATATCCGTTGGAAATCACATAGACATGATTCGTTTTAATGCTTGGAATGAATGAACATTAAGGACTAATTGATTAGGTTGTGATGATTCACGATAATTAAACCGAGTAATTGACACAACTAAATTATCTATTCAAAAATCAGATTACAAGTGATAAGAGATTCTTCCAATAATTAATGATTAACAATAAATTGAAACCAAAAGATAGATGGAAATCATTCAAGGTTAAAAACATGTAATCATTCATTCAAATCCAAACAACATTAGATGCAAAACACAATTAAGAATTAAACATCTAATCCAACATAAATATAAGAAAGGTTGAATACAATTGTCTTACATAATTGTTCACATAAGAATGATCTAAAGAGAGATTAGCCTTCCATGTTCATCAATGAATCTTCAATTTGGATTGTCATCTCCATGATCTTGTGATTGAATGATGATTTGATGATGATTTTGGGGCTTGGGAATGGTGGGTTGCTGCTCTAGATCTCAGGAATTAGGGCTTGTGTGTGTGTTTTTTCGTAAGTCCTTATATACCCCAAGTTACAATTAAAACCCTTAAAATTCGACTTCTGATCAGTGGCTGGCGTAACCTACGCCCCATCTGGGCGTAAGGTACGCCCTTTGTAACTTCGAATTTCCAGATTTCCAGATTTTGGTTCTTGAATCACTTGACTTGTTTCTTGACTTTGCTTGACCCGTTTATGTTCCATTTAACGTCAAGTTATCACTAAACACCTGAAACACTTAAACAAACATAAAAACGCCCTACTCGTCTATTAACAAGCACAAAGTGGTCCAATTTTATCCATTAAGATCATGTCTTTTAGGCGTTTATCACATTCCCCAACTTAATCCTTTTTCGTCCCGAAAAAGACATTCATTATGTGACAAGCTAATTTACAATCCTATAATACTTCCTATCACCAAAGAAACACTATATAGGAGTTATATCAATTATACATGTTTGTAAAACTCAACCCTCAAGTAATCTTCAAAGTACACTTGGGTGAAACTAAGCAATGCAAACCAAACCACATAACACAATCAACTCATAAGACTTACAACTATCAAAAGATTTACGACTAGCAAATAGAAATATATAAATGTGCAATTAAACCTAATAAACCTCAAGTTTGCCACAATACATGCATTACACTCTCACAATGTGCACTCCCCTCGGTTCATATTTTGGGTGAATTAGCAAAAGATGTGCCAATATATCTATATGAAGCTCACAACTCATTATTGCACACTAAAAGTCATAGGCTAGTACACAAATCGAACCAAGACCTCATAACTCAAACTATCACTTCGGTATTCATACAAAATTGATGGAAATATGGAATGAAACACGGTAATGATTCTCATTTGGGCGATTTACTAGAATGATTTTGGAACATTTCACTTTTGATTCTCTTTTTGATCAACTTTACATGGATAATTGAATTGGTTTTCATTTATGACCATATACTTTGACTTTTCAACCGGATTTTGCAATTTTGACTTTGACTTTGTTCTTTCTTTCGATTCTTCATAAACAACACAACTTTGAACAATTAACGAATTTCATGACGAGGTGAAGTGGAATATGGATTGAATTGTATGATTGTTTTGTGATTTTAAGCACATAATCCAAGCTAGAGGTCTCGACACGGTAAGTGCACTAGTTCTAACCTAATGTACAATAATGGTTCACACAATATGATCATCATGAGAATTCAAGCTACGCTAACAATCTAACCAATCATTGACGAGGCTTTTTCTCTCATTAAATTGAAGGATATAACGGATATATAAAGTGTGATACATGCATTGGAGCTCACAATTGGCATATTACCCATATTTGCACATTTGTATGTTTTTACTTGCTAACAACTCTATCAAGACGCTCATAAGTCAACCATATCATGCAATCTAATCTACACTACCTAGCCCCACTTACATGTACAAATCCAATCACAAGAAAATCTCATTTTACAACCATGTATAGCTAATATAACTCGAATATTTTGTTTTTTTTTTTTTTTTTTTTTTTTTTTTTTTTTTTTTTTTTTTTTTTTTTTTTTTTTTTTTTTTTTTTTTTTTTTTTTTTTTTTTTTTTTTTTTTTTTTTTTTTTTTTTTTTTTTTTTTTTTTTTTTTTTTTTTTTTTTTTTTTTTTTTTTTTTTTTTTTTTTTTTTTTTTTTTTTTTTTTTTTTTTTTTTTTTTTTTTTTTTTTTTTTTTTTTTTTTTTTTTTTTTTTTTTTTTTTTTTTTTTTTTTTTTTTTTTTTTTTTTTTTTTTTTTTTTTTTTTTTTTTTTTTTTTTTTTTTTTTTTTTTTTTTTTTTTTTTTTTTTTTTTTTTTTTTTTTTTTTTTTTTTTTTTTTTTTTTTTTTTTTTTTTTTTTTTTTTTTTTTTTTTTTTTTTTTTTTTTTTTTTTTTTTTTTTTTTTTTTTTTTTTTTTTTTTTTTTTTTTTTTTTTTTTTTTTTTTTTTTTTTTTTTTTTTTTTTTTTTTTTTTTTTTTTTTTTTTTTTTTTTTTTTTTTTTTTTTTTTTTTTTTTTTTTTTTTTTTTTTTTTTTTTTTTTTTTTTTTTTTTTTTTTTTTTTTTTTTTTTTTTTTTTTTTTTTTTTTTTTTTTTTTTTTTTTTTTTTTTTTTTTTTTTTTTTTTTTTTTTTTTTTTTTTTTTTTTTTTTTTTTTTTTTTTTTTTTTTTTTTTTTTTTTTTTTTTTTTTTTTTTTTTTTTTTTTTTTTTTTTTTTTTTTTTTTTTTTTTTTTTTTTTTTTTTTTTTTTTTTTTTTTTTTTTTTTTTTTTTTTTTTTTTTTTTTTTTTTTTTTTTTTTTTTTTTTTTTTTTTTTTTTTTTTTTTTTTTTTTTTTTTTTTTTTTTTTTTTTTTTTTTTTTTTTTTTTTTTTTTTTTTTTTTTTTTTTTTTTTTTTTTTTTTTTTTTTTTTTTTTTTTTTTTTTTTTTTTTTTTTTTTTTTTTTTTTTTTTTTTTTTTTTTTTTTTTTTTTTTTTTTTTTTTTTTTTTTTTTTTTTTTTTTTTTTTTTTTTTTTTTTTTTTTTTTTTTTTTTTTTTTTTTTTTTTTTTTTTTTTTTTTTTTTTTTTTTTTTTTTTTTTTTTTTTTTTTTTTTTTTTTTTTTTTTTTTTTTTTTTTTTTTTTTTTTTTTTTTTTTTTTTTTTTTTTTTTTTTTTTTTTTTTTTTTTTTTTTTTTTTTTTTTTTTTTTTTTTTTTTTTTTTTTTTTTTTTTTTTTTTTTTTTTTTTTTTTTTTTTTTTTTTTTTTTTTTTTTTTTTTTTTTTTTTTTTTTTTTTTTTTTTTTTTTTTTTTTTTTTTTTTTTTTTTTTTTTTTTTTTTTTTTTTTTTTTTTTTTTTTTTTTTTTTTTTTTTTTTTTTTTTTTTTTTTTTTTTTTTTTTTTTTTTTTTTTTTTTTTTTTTTTTTTTTTTTTTTTTTTTTTTTTTTTTTTTTTTTTTTTTTTTTTTTTTTTTTTTTTTTTTTTTTTTTTTTTTTTTTTTTTTTTTTTTTTTTTTTTTTTTTTTTTTTTTTTTTTTTTTTTTTTTTTTTTTTTTTTTTTTTTTTTTTTTTTTTTTTTTTTTTTTTTTTTTTTTTTTTTTTTTTTTTTTTTTTTTTTTTTTTTTTTTTTTTTTTTTTTTTTTTTTTTTTTTTTTTTTTTTTTTTTTTTTTTTTTTTTTTTTTTTTTTTTTTTTTTTTTTTTTTTTTTTTTTTTTTTTTTTTTTTTTTTTTTTTTTTTTTTTTTTTTTTTTTTCATTTTTAATTTCATGTTTAATAATCTGTTTTTTTATTTTATTTTTTTTTTTTTTTTTTTTTTTTAACTACAGCCACAAACAACTTTCAAAACTTGCAATTTACATTAAAATTAAACTCCCTTCCCCAACTTAATTCTCAAGCATAGGTGCTGAGAATTAAGTTCCTTGTGTGATTATGCAACAAAAACAACTAAACAAATAAAACACAAGTAACGAAAAAGAAAACATACCGGAATTGAAGCTATAAAACAAATAAACAACTGAGCGTAACCTACGCCCATTTATTATTGACTTACCGTAACATACGCCTTGGATCACCGTAACCTACGCCCATTTATTATTGACTTACCGTAACATACGCCTTGGATCACCGTAACCTACGCCCATTTATTATTGACTTACCGTAACATACGCCTTGGATCACCGTAACCTACGCCCATTTATTATTGACTTACCGTAACATACGCCTTGGATCACCGTAACCTACGCCCATTTATTATTGACTTACCGTAACATACGCCTTGGATCACCGTAACCTACGCCCATTTATTATTGACTACCGTAACATACGCCTTGGATCACCGTAACCTACGCCCATTTATTATTGACTTACCGTAACATACGCCTTGGATCACCGTAACCTACGCCCATTTATTATTGACTTACCGTAACATACGCCTTGGATCACCGTAACCTACGCCCATTTATTATTGACTTACCGTAACATACGCCTTGGATCACCGTAACCTACGCCCATTTATTATTGACTTACCGTAACATACGCCTTGGATCACCGTAACCTACGCCCATTTATTATTGACTTACCGTAACATACGCCTTGGATCACCGTAACCTACGCCCATTTATTATTGACTACCGTAAATACGCCTTGGATCACCGTAACCTACGCCCATTTATTATTGACTTACCGTAACATACGCCTTGGATCACCGTAACCTACGCCCATTTATTATTGACTTACCGTAACATACGCCTTGGATCACCGTAACCTACGCCCGGTCTAAATCCTGAACTACCTTATTTGTGCAACCGTAAGCTACGCTTGAATGGACCGTACCTTACGCCCTTCTAGAAAATGCATTTTTGGCGTAAGGTGGGCGTCTGGTAGGCCGTAAACAGTAAATTTTGGGCGTAAAGTCCATTTGACACTTCCAGGGCACCGTAAGTTACGCCCTTTGTAACTTCGAATTTCCAGATTTCCAGATTTTGGTTCTTGAATCACTTGACTTGTTTCTTGACTTTGCTTGACCCGTTTATGTTCCATTTAACGTCAAGTTATCACTAAACACCTGAAACACTTAAACAAACATAAAAACGCCCTACTCGTCTATTAACAAGCACAAAGTGGTCCAATTTTATCCATTAAGATCATGTCTTTTAGGAGTTTATCACAATGGCAGAAGCAGTGATGGTTACTATAACATACGTAATCCTACTAATATGTATGTGTATATATTGAATTCGATGCTAATATCTGTATTTTACAAAAGAGTTTCTTTTTGTTTTTATCATCAACTTGAATACTTCATAACCTATTAAATGTTTTCTTTTCATTTAGCAACATTGCTAACCTCCTACCAAAAATCAATGTTTTAAATACCGGTATAGAAAAAAGTAGGTTGTAATACCGATAATACCGGTTTTTAAAACATTGCCAAAAATATTAGAGCTATTTTTACACTACCCATCACTTTTATGATTCACTAATAGTAATGGATAAGACCATCTTCATCTTTTTTGTAAAGTTAGTTTCGATTCAGACGTGTTGGAGGCAATTTTAACCAGCGATTTGCTGGACCTCCAACCCCCTCCTCATGGAAAATACCTTGAGATGAGAAACCCAAGACTCGAACCCGAGACCTTGGAAAAACTCACCTCCGGGGCCCACATAGTGGATTTAGAAGATACCTCTGACCAACCCACCTAAGTGGAGTTGGTTAAGACCATCTTCATCTAATTGAAGTTTTGATATGCAATATAAAAACTCATTCATATGGCTACATAATCTTACGCAGTTGATCCGTTGATATCGTGAGTTCCACTATTGCCTTTGCCTATTTGCAAGAAGATATATTGAAACACAGATTAAAGCTTCTTAGTAGGGTAATAACGATTTGAGACAATGACGATTTACAATGCCATAGGTTGAAATTGACGATTTACAGCCTACTCTTTAGGACCAAATATCAATTAGAGAGACTAATTAACTACGAGCAAAACCTCTTTGATAATCTATCGTTTTAGTACATCATATACACTATTACTGTTGTCATGTTTAGTCGTTTAGACAAACTACGAGGGGCTATTTTTGAAGCAATGATCTAATTAGCCTACGGTAATGGTTGTTCTTCCCACAAATACTTCTCATGACCATAGCTCTCATGTTTCATATTTTCATGTTGATGGTTTTTTCAAGTGTTTTAATTTTTACACTCGTCAGATTGTTTGGCTATTGTTCCAGTATTCATTGTGTTGATGAATATTCAAGTCGCACATAAAACTATTGTATCTTCATTACATTTGAATTGAATAAATGTTGTAGTTGGTTGAATAAACACAGTTACAATTTTTAAGTTATTAGCATGGGGTAATGATTTTAGTGGGAGTAACTATTTATTACCGGATGGACCAGTCCGAGTATGAAAATGTGCACATAAAAATTGTACGAATAATTGGTTTAAGAGTATTCAAATATAGAAATTTATTTGTATTTTGCTACTTATAACCGGGTAGTCACCCGGGTTGATTAGCTAGTGTTAGAATAAACCACAACTGTTCTATAAAATTTCTTATGTATCACAATGTGAATGGTATTTGTTTAAGCTGTTTCGAATCCATTATTTACTACTAATTAAATGTCGTTATGCCCCTGTTGATTCTTACTGTGAATGCTACCCATCAAAAATAAAATATCATCAACCTCAAAAGTACCTTGAAGGCTTGAATGCCTCAATAACTGATTGACTAACTTATTGAGTTGATTACATGTCAGGTCCAAAGGTTCATTTGCGTCTTTCTACTCGTTTTAGCTTCTCCACCTCTGTATTGGATGAAACCTGAAGTACAGCATGAGGTAATTAAAAAAAAAGTTCTGGAAACAACCTTTATTCTTTCCTAATGCCCATAAGATATATTTAGACTATACCTGGACTTATATTTGTTCAGCGCCGCATGACATAAACATACTCTTCAGGCTTAGTAACGATAAACTTTCCTATTTAGGGACAAAAAAATTAGAGACACATGGATAAGTCATCAATATTTGATCATCTTTCTTAGCCAGTTTAGGATACATGAGGCTAGATCTAGAATGATATGAGAGGAAGTGTGACATTTGAATAAGAGATTACAATCATGCATTTTAAATAAGTTAAATGGGTTAGATAGTCAGATCAGATTATTTAGCTAAGAAAGAACAATTGAAATAGCCAGAAAATCAAATAAGTAACAGTTAACAGGTTAACCCGACAAAAATACTTCGAGCTAATCAGCTTTTTCATATGTCATGCAACCCACCCATTTTGTCCTAAAAGTGTTTCATGGCCTATACCATCTATTATATTTAGAAGATTAAACTCGATATTTATAAGGATCAACTGATAAAACCATTGTACGTAGAAAGTAGAGGTTAGGGGCTAAAATGTGTTTTTCTGAAGCATAAAAACTAGATAATCTCTAGAGGGTAACACTTAATATGAAAAATAAAAACAAAACCGGTAAAACCACTAATACCACCGAAATAACCGAAATCGATATTTCATATACTAGTCCTTGACCGAAACACCGAAATTTCGGTCCATAACTACTTAGGATATAGATTATAGATTATAGATTGTGAATTTTTGAAGTTGTAAAAACTTTTTACTAAGATGTAAGATACATATGGACTTTCATATTACTCGTATTTTTTAAGGGCTACTAACTGCTCGTTTTGTTTGTTGAATGGAGCTGTTTGTTTAATTGCATAAAAAAATGGAGGGTGATAAATTTACAGGTACTTGTAAATTTTGTAATAGTTCAATAACCCATAAAAAAATCAAACTAATGGACTATTATGAGCTTCAAGTTTTGTTAGCAAGGATTTTATTTCGTATGGTTGACCATTAACAAAACTCTGAACTGCATCTGCAGCCTTTTCTCGTCTGAAAAAAGCATCTTACATTTAAATAAGAGATGACAATCTAGCATCTTAAATAGGTCAAATGGGTCAGATCAAATTATTTAGCTAAAATAGAACAAGTCAAATGGCCAGTAAGTGAAACGATTAACAGGTTAATTAACCTGACAAAAATATTCGAGCTAATCAGCTTTTTCATATGTCATGCAACCCACCCATTTTGTCCTAAAAGTGTTTCATGGCCTATACCATCTATTATATTTAGAAGATTAAACTCGATATTTATAAGGATCAACTGATAAAACCATTGTACGTAGAAAGTAGAGGTTAGGGGCTAAAATGTGTTTTTCTGAAGCATAAAAACTAGATAATCTCTAGAGGGTAACACTTAATATGAAAAATAAAAACAAAACCGGTAAAACCACTAATACCACCAAAATATCACCGAATTAATCGATATTTCATATACTAGTCCTTGACCGAAACACCGAAATTTCGGTCCATAACTACTTAGGATATAGATTATAGATTATAGATTGTGAATTTTTGAAGTTGTAAAAACTTTTTACTAAGATGTAAGATACATATGGACTTTCATATTACTCGTATTTTTTAAGGGCTACTAACTGCTCGTTTTGTTTGTTGAATGGAGCTGTTTGTTTAATTGCATAAAAAAATGGAGGGTGATAAATTTACAGGTACTTGTAAATTTTGTAATAGTTCAATAACCCATAAAAAAATCAAACTAATGGACTATTATGAGCTTCAAGTTTTGTTAGCAAGGATTTTATTTCGTATGGTTGACCATTAACAAAACTCTGAACTGCATCTGCAGCCTTTTCTCGTCTGAAAAAAGCATCTTACATTTAAATAAGAGATGACAATCTAGCATCTTAAATAGGTCAAATGGGTCAGATCAAATTATTTAGCTAAAATAGAACAAGTCAAATGGCCAGTAAGTGAAACGATTAACAGGTTAATTAACCTGACAAAAATATTGCGAGCTAATCAGCTTTTTCACATGTTATGCAACCCACCCATCTTGTCATAAAAACGTTTCACGACTTATACCAACTACTCAAGTGATTGTCATGAAAAAAGCAGCAGCTCGTCGACTACTCCTTGAACCAAAGCATTTTGGTTACCATACGCCACTATAACCCTCAATATATGGCAAATATGAGCAGCTGCTCAGTAGGCTACTCTCTGAGCCACCATGAATTTTTTTCAACAAAATAAGCACCGCATAATATTCGAAGTAAAGAACTCCTATTTTAATCTGCAACAAAGTATAACCTGCACTCAATAGTCAAATCATTAGATCCCGGAAACTAGTATGTATTTGTAATGATGTGATTCTTACTCTATTCCTATCTTCATTGAAATTTTAAATACAATATAAGCATGTAACACAACATACATTTCTGTAGGCTTTCCAACTACTGTAATATGTTTCACCACCCTACAATGAATCCCCAAATTGAAAAGTACTGTCAGCTACTCCATATCACTATATATATCTAAACACATGACTTTACTGTTAGCTTTATAAATTATGTTGTTGAATTGTAAACTTCTATTAGTGGAAGGGGCATTAGTGTTAATTAGTTTCATGGTATATAAACCCCCTTCCATCCCATTTTGTAACTAATGCTTTCATATAATAATATCTATTCCTTTACAAATATTAGGTTTCTCTCAACACACACACACACACACATTTCACACACTAGATCTAAATCTATCATAATCCATCAATCAAGCTCAAATTAATAGATTTACATTTGGTATCAGATCCAGATTCCGATCCTGTGACCTGTGACCTGTGACCTGTGGGGAGAAATGATTAAATGATTGATAGATAGAGTTCAAGGTTTAGGTAGAATTTGATTGGTAGATATCGATTGATGATAATCATTTTGTTTGGTTGTTCAAAGGATTATTAGTTTAGGTGAAGGGAGTGAATAATTAGCTTGACAAGTTGAAAGATTGTTTCAAGATCAAGATTATTCAAGATGATTTTAGTTTTGGAAAGTACATGGTCAATAAATGGAAAGATTTATTGGTAAAATGACCATTTTTCGATGATGAGAAAAGGTTGAGACTGGATAGAGATTGTGTTTCTGTTGATACTTGGATAGTTAAGTTCGTTCATAGTTTGAAAGAGATTGTTCATTTGAGGGGGAGCAAGAGAAAACTCATGAATTGTTAAATATGCTCCGAAATGATTGTTTGTTTGAGGGGGAGCAAGAAATTTGAAGATAATTCGTTTAGTTGATAAGTTGCTCCAAGAAAGAAATGTTTGTTTGAGGGGGAGCAAGAATAAGTTGATCAAAGAATCAAAAGCTCCAAGATGATTGTTGATTCAGAGACAAGTTAGACCAAGAAATGAAGTTTCAAAGCCAAAACCAAGTTTCCGCAATGCCAAGAGAATTCAAATAATTCAAAGTCAAAACCAAACTTCCGCATGCTACTCAAAGCTTCAAAGTTACTTCTCCAAGCAACATCAAGTTGAAATCAACATTCAAAAGTTCAAGTTGTGAAAGCTTAAAAAGCTACAAAGATTTCAAAGATGCTTCCATAGTATTGAAAGTTGCAAGAGAAGATCAAGGAGTCATCGTCAAATATATATGATTGTTGAGAAGATTCAAAGTCAAGGTTGATACAAGACATTGAAGACAATGAGAAAGCTTCAAAGTCCACTCAACATTGAATATTTTCAACCAATGGGCTCATCATGTTTATTTAAAGACCGAAGACGATGCATTATTTACAATTCAACACCAAGGGGGAGATTGTTAGCTTTATAAATTATGTTGTTGAATTGTAAACTTCTATTAGTGGAAGGGGCATTAGTGTTAATTAGTTTCATGGTATATAAACCCCCTTCCATCCCATTTTGTAACTAATGCTTTCATATAATAATATCTATTCCTTTACAAATATCAGGTTTCTCTCAACACACACACACACATTTCACACACTAGATCTAAATCTATCATAATCCATCAATCAAGCTCAAATTAATAGATTTACAATTGGTATCAGAGCAAAACAACAACCGTTGATCGATCCATCACATCAATTCCGAAAATTTGAGCTTAATGTTTCATCAAAATTTGTTATTCAAATCTGTTTTTCTGCTAATGTTCATTCGGAGGCGAAATCGTGTTTCTGGATATAGATTTACAGTGGATTTGTGTTAAAATTGATCAATTAATGTTTAATTTTGAGTTTCAGATCAAAATTTTGTGATTGTGTCTTTGTTGGATCAGAATTCACGTGATGTTATATTGATATTTGACATGCGCAGATCTCGAGGAATCAACAGATTTCAATAAAGTCAAATACGGTTTGTGTAGCTACAAATATCTTGGTCATTTACAATTAATTATTAAAAAAAAAGTCAATTTGTTGTTTCCAGTTTCCGGCGAGAGTCGTATTTCCGGCAAGGTTCTGATCGAGTCAATCAATAGTTAGGATTTGTTCGCAATTGTGTTCTGAGTCGTCTGAAACCTGTTTCAAGTGTCAATTCGAACAAACAAGTGAGTAATCGTAATTTTAAGTTTTCCGGCGAGATCTTGAATTTTCCGGCGAGCTTTATTTTAGAACTTTTTGGTTAGGGTTTGTTGCGGTGTGATTGTGAACATTTTGGTACCAATTTCCTCGTGTCTAATTCGAAGAATCAGTGAATAGATCTGAATTTTAAGATTTTCCGGCCGCCGTCGTTTTCTTCCAACCTTCCACTGCTGCTGCTCAAAATACCGGTATTCAAAAACCGTATTTGTTAAGGTTTTCCTTAAAAATAAATTAAAATCTTTCAAGTGCATCGATACCGGTTTTCAAAACCGGTATCTTGATGCTTTGAAATACCGGCTTTCAAAAACCGGTATTAGTTCTTTAATTCTTCATTTCACAAAAAGAAACTCTGCCTAATTTTTTTTCCCAACTCCGGTATTAGTACTACATTTTCCAAATCCGGTATTAGTACTACATTTCCCAACTCCGGTATTAGTACTATTTCCCACTCGGTTTTTGTACTTGAAAACCAAAACCAGTATTTGTTCTTCAGTTTCAATTTTTTTTAATCTTCACTAATACCGGTTTTACTTCTTTGTTCTTCACCAATACCGGCTTTTGTTCAAATACCGGTATTAGTTCACCCAAACCAGACTCGGACCCAATTCCTTTTTCAAAACCCATTTCGTTCAAAGAGAAATATCTCACTTACTTGTTCTTGCACCAGCTTGCTTCAACTTTTCAAACTCTAGTTCACCAAAAAAACCTCTCTTCTTCAAAATTGCTTGTTCACTGTTGTGTTTGCTTGAGCTCGTCACTTTTTCTTCATTTTCTTTTTACCATATTTCGATCTCTTACATTTGTGGTTGTGTATGTGAATCTTGAGAAGTAGAAATTAATTGTTTGTGTGAAAGGAAAGAAAAGGTGAGTTCTTTTCTTTGTGACATTATATTTGGGAGAGAAAAACAGAAGCGTGAGTTTAGTATCTGTTTAGGTAATTTCGTGTGTTTTAAAGAGAAGCTTTTTGAAAAGGAAAAGGGGTATACATTGGATAGATAAGTGTGTACACAGCTGCATACATTGTGTGGTGTCATTTCATTGTCTAAAAGATAACGTGTATTGGTTTTCTAAAAGCTAATTCCAAGACAAAAGCATCTTTCGTAAAGCATCTTTTAGTAAAATGAATTGTCAGAATGTTGTCACACTTTGAATATTAAAATTGGTTTTTGTTTGTGCTGTCACATGAACTTTGTGTTGTCCAATTTTCATTTTGAGTGTTTGGTGAGATATATGTAAAAAAAAATAATATATATTTAAACTCTTTCAACTTTATAAATTTTTTTTTAAGACTTTGACTTTTTGGGCTCAAATTTATTTTTTGGAATACAAAATCTTGTTCTGGGCTATAAGTGCTAATTGGGCTTAAGTGTTTCAAATCTTGAATTTTTTTTTGTTTGGGTCAAAGTATAAGAGTCTTTTGGGCTAGTTGATAATTATTTTTGGAGCGGGTTCAATTTTGTTGGACTGAATTATTTTTGAGTTCTTGTCTTAGGTTGTTTGTTTAATTGGACTGTCCACAAGTTTGATTCAAAATGTCTATTGAAATAACAAACGAGTTTGTTGCGATGGTGTTAGATCTTTTAATGGGTGAAGAGCCAAGTTGGGAAGAAATACGTCGTCATGATAATCACATTTGTATGTGTTGTACCAGTTTGTTTCCATGTGGAGTGGTTATTTTTGAGGAAAAACAAGTCGATGTGAATACATTTAAAACGATTGTGACAGAACACAAGAGTTTTCAACTTGAAATTAAGCAACTCAAATCTGAGAACAAAGAGCTCAAATATGCAAATAATCTTAGTTTGTCAGCCATGGAAAGTTTTCAACTTGAAATTGACCAACTCAAATCTGAGAATAAAGAGCTTAAATCTGCAAATGATCTCATTTTGTCCAACATGGAAAGTCTTCAAAAAGAAAATGATCATTTACAATCAAAGATTTCCAAATTAACAAATGAGTTGGACAATTCTTCCAAAGAGCTCAATAAAATTGTTTTGGACAATCAATCAAAAGAACTTGCTTTGCAACAAAAGATTTCTGAGCTTAACCATGAGTTGCAAAATAAGTCAACCATTTTTGTGAACAAGGATGAAAAGGAAAGAATGAATTTTTGTGCTCAAATCAAGTGTCTTGAAGACAAGTGTTTGCAACTTCAGTTAAACGAAACATTTTTGACCAAGAGAATCTCCGACCTTGAGATTGAATTGCAAACACAAACCAAATCTTTTCAAACTCAAACTCATTCTTCTGTCTTTCCTGACCCACCCAATGAAGTTGTTAAAGTTTGCATTCAACCTGATTGTCCTATATGTGAAGTTGTGAATTCTCCTGTGCAAACTAAATTTGATGTTGTTAAGACCATTGAGACCTCAACTCAGACTGATCCTGATTTTGTATGTGACAAGATTGAGGTGTCTAAAAGTTTTCCAAAATCAAATTCATCCAAACCAAAAGTTGATGTTCCAAAGAGGGTTTACATGGGTAAATCCTCAAAACTTTTTGAAAGAAAGGTCTCTCAGTTTACTAATTACTCCTTGCAAAAGGGTAAGAAGTACTCTAAGAAACCTATGTTTGATGGAACGACTACTTTTGTGTCTTTTCTATCATTTGAGGATAATTCTGACCACATTTCTCAAGCAAAATCTCAGTTGACTAAATCTAAATGGAAACCAATTTCACAAAATAAGTCAGTTGAGTCAAAATCATTCAAATATTCATTTTCTGAGCTTTTTGATCTTGCACCAAAACCTGTGAAAACTGTTGTGCAAAAAGTGAATGATTTTGTTCCGAAAAATCATTTTTCAAATCAATCTCAAAGGATTGCATCTTTTTCCAAGAACAAAAATGTTTTTTCACCATTCCTTCCACGAAAACTCTTTTCAACTAAAACACCGGGTTTTAGTTCTTCGTGGAATGCAACCTCTATTCATCAAATCGACGAGACTTACATTTGGTCTTTTAACAAGTCAAAAACCATTGGACCCAATCTCAAATGGGTTCCAAAAGTGATTTTTAAGTGATTTGATGAAAAGTGGCTTATACACATCAGTGTATAACCCGTTCTAAAACCGTTTTTGTAATTTCTTCATTTTTAGAAAAATCCAAAAAGATTTTCACTTTCTTATTTTTGAAAAATCCAAAAAGATTTTCTCTTTTCATCATTTTTATTTACTTTGTCTTTTAGTTACTCACAATGTATTAGGATGAGATGCAAGACATCGAACGCCTTTGTGTACTGCCTTTGTAGTCTCATTTGTAATATTTGTGAGCAACTTTCAAATTTTTTACTCACCCTTTATATGCAAAAACTTTGTTCAAATCATGCATATATTTAGGGGGAGTTTGTTTATTAAACCAAAAATTCCAAGTGTTCAAACTCGTTTTCCATTTACAAACACTTTGGATGATTTTCCAACCTTTTTCGATCAAATTCAAAGAAGTTCGGTATTAGATTTGCACACGAGAGTTTATGCCACTCATAAAAACTCCATGATCTTGTCATCGTCGATGAGATCTAACACCGGAGTTAAATTCTCAATTTTAGATTGTGAGGGTATTTGAGTGAGATGTTGTTTGTACAAATACGACATGGGGGAGTAGTCGAAAAGTGAGAGGTTAAGGTGAAATGTGAGAAAGGGCTAAAAGAAATAAAAGCCCTCCCCAAAATTCTCAAAAAGCCGGGTCAACACGTTCCTATCAGATTTCATTTGTTGATTTCTCGATATTGAAGAAGTCTTCATGGACCCAGTGAAGCAATGCACATCTTTTCCTAACCACTCAAGTATTTCTTAACAAATACTTGTTTTATTCTCACGGAGATTTTCACATTTCTATCGACTCTTCATTTGGAAGATGTTGATATTGAAGAAGTCTTCATGGACCCAGTGAAGCAATGCACATCTTTTCCTAACCACTCAAGTATTTCTTAACAAATACTTGTTTTATTCTCACGGAGATTTTCACATTTCTATCGACTCTTCATTTGGAAGATGTTGATATTGAAGAAGTCTTCATGGACCCAGTGAAGCAATGCACATCTTTTCCTAACCACTCAAGTATTTCTTAACAAATACTTGTTTTATTCTCACGGAGATTTTCACATTTCTATCGACTCTTCATTTGGAAGATGTTGATATTGAAGAAGTCTTCATGGACCCAGTGAAGCAATGCACATCTTTTCCTAACCACTCAAGTATTTCTTAACAAATACTTGTTTTATTCTCACGGAGATTTTCACATTTCTATCGACTCTTCATTTGGAAGATGTTGATATTGAAAAAGGGAGACACTCTGCTCTAGTCCCCGACTTCGAACATGCACTTATTGAGTCTAGAGCTTATTGATATATCATTCTTTGATACATTCTTTTCCTAAGACACATCGAGTCATTATATGTCTTTGTGACATTGCATATCTTTGTGATATTGCCGGAACATTCGTAGTGATATCATATTTTTGATATTCCACGGTGATCGAATGGAAAACCTACCAATGCTAACATCTTTTCCAACGTTGAACGTAGGTCTCACATTTTCATTTTATGAATTTGTCGAGTTAACGAGAAGTCTATGTGACCTCGGATTTATTTATTTCCCAAAGTCTTTGAGGAAAGCTAAACATGGTTATCGATACGCCTTTGTGACACTGACCATGTTCTACATTCTTTAAAGCAATCTATTGGTTGAAAAGCCATAGACCGAACCATTTAGAGATACGCTTTGTGCATTTCTCAATGATAATGGGAAGTCCTAAAAATAGTAATTGTATTTTTAGGCCACACCATTAATCCTTTCGATTTTTGGTTGTGTTAACGGATCATTTTTATCCGGATTTCATTTCTCTTCACACAAACACAAAGAACACCAACACCATTTTAAAATCTTTTTCCAACAACGCAACTTCTAATTCTAGTTCACCAATAGGTTCATTGGGAATTGGGAATTGGGTTGATTTGCTTCCATGTTGTTTGTTTTCATCTACCGTTTATGCTATCAACCATTATTGTATGATGAACACGTTTCACATATTCATCATAAGGGGGAGAAATGATTAAATGATTGATAGATAGAGTTCAAGGTTTAGGTAGAATTTGATTGGTAGATATCGATTGATGATAATCATTTTGTTTGGTTGTTCAAAGGATTATTAGTTTAGGTGAAGGGAGTGAATAATTAGCTTGACAAGTTGAAAGATTGTTTCAAGATCAAGATTATTCAAGATGATTTTAGTTTTGGAAAGTACATGGTCAATAAATGGAAAGATTTATTGGTAAAATGACCATTTTTCGATGATGAGAAAAGGTTGAGACTGGATAGAGATTGTGTTTCTGTTGATACTTGGATAGTTAAGTTCGTTCATAGTTTGAAAGAGATTGTTCATTTGAGGGGGAGCAAGAGAAAACTCATGAATTGTTAAATATGCTCCGAAATGATTGTTTGTTTGAGGGGGAGCAAGAAATTTGAAGATAATTCGTTTAGTTGATAAGTTGCTCCAAGAAAGAAATGTTTGTTTGAGGGGGAGCAAGAATAAGTTGATCAAAGAATCAAAAGCTCCAAGATGATTGTTGATTCAGAGACAAGTTAGACCAAGAAATGAAGTTTCAAAGCCAAAACCAAGTTTCCGCAATGCCAAGAGAATTCAAATAATTCAAAGTCAAAACCAAACTTCCGCATGCTACTCAAAGCTTCAAAGTTACTTCTCCAAGCAACATCAAGTTGAAATCAACATTCAAAAGTTCAAGTTGTGAAAGCTTAAAAAGCTACAAAGATTTCAAAGATGCTTCCATAGTATTGAAAGTTGCAAGAGAAGATCAAGTTTTAGAGAGTCATCGTCAAATATATATGATTGTTGAGAAGATTCAAAGTCAAGGTTGATACAAGACATTGAAGACAATGAGAAAGCTTCAAAGTCCACTCAACATTGAATATTTTCAACCAATGGGCTCATCATGTTTATTTAAAGACCGAAGACGATGCATTATTTACAATTCAACACCAAGGGGGAGATTGTTAGCTTTATAAATTATGTTGTTGAATTGTAAACTTCTATTAGTGGAAGGGACATTAGTGTTAATTAGTTTCATGGTATATAAACCCCCTTCCATCCCATTTTGTAACTAATGCTTTCATATAATAATATCTATTCCTTTACAAATATCAGGTTTCTCTCAACACACACACACACACACACATTTCACACACTAGATCTAAATCTATCATAATCCATCAATCAAGCTCAAATTAATAGATTTACATTTACCCTCTAAACATATTCCTCGGCATGAATTGACCAGGAACACTTTTTCTCTGGCTCTAACTTGTAAGTGAGCCCACATGGCTGACATAACAAAGACGGTACTCTCTTTGGTTGTTTCCGCTAACAATAATAGGATTAGTTCTATCAAATCGGCTGGTCTTCTATTACTGGAAGTTTTGAAAACCTTTCTTTCTTATGAAGCTGTTTCAAGAGCACCTGGACCCTCAAAGGTAATTCTGGTAAACTAACCAATTACCAAAATGTAATCCATATATGTTTTTTTTCATAATAAATTACAGTTTTGATCATTGTATTATCATATGCAGCCAACAATAAATACAATATCAACTTCTGCACTGCTCCTAGCAGTTTTGGAAAAGCAAAATGGGTTAGTTGGTACTTGGTTCTATCTCGAGAAATCAGGAGCGGTGAGTTTGTAACGAAGGTTGTTATTTAGTTTTCCGTCTATCACATGATTCAGTTACACTTATAATAGTGGCAGATCCAAAAGTTTATAAGGTGGGAGCCTAAAAAACTAACTATTGAAAAACATTGAAACTCGGGAACGTACTGGACTAGCTAGTTAAATTCAAATTATATATATAAAAAGTTTTCAAATAAAATAAATAAGTTAACATTATTGTTTAAACTATTGTGAAGTTATATAACATGTTTCACTCTAAATATTTTTTCTGGTTTTGTAGTGGCAGACTGGCAGACCGCTCCCCACGAAGATATATTGAGGGGCATAATCGTCAATTCAATATAAATTGAAGGTGAGATATATTTGATGGTCAAACTGTCATAGCTGGGTAAATAAATTTAGGGATACCCAATCGTCCATTCAATTTAATGCAAAACACATCACTGTAGATATAAAACTCCCGAAAAGAAAACATCTTCTCAACTTCTAAACATTTTCTGGATCCTCACTTTGAAAAACTCTACACATTCATATTCATATTCACCAAAATAAAAACACAAAGTAGCTACAAATAAAAAATCAAAATAATGTCAGAATATATACCACTGGAAATTCAAGAGGAGATATTGAAAAGGCTTCCTTTAAAGCCATTAATCCAATTCCGATCAGTCTCAAAACCATGGAAGGCTTTGATCGACAACCCCGAATTCATTGTTTCTTATGGTGTTCGTCACCCCCATCCCGATCGTTTCATTTTAAGGTATAAACTTTCTTCTTTCAGATTATCCCCTTGAGGAAAAATGTATAACTTTAGTTGATAATGATGATGATGATGATGATCATAGTTTAATCCAACAAGAATTTTTTCCGACCGTTCCTGATTTGATTAAGAAACTTGAACCCCATTCAATGTGCGTAGTTGGTAGCTCTCGCGGTATGCTATGCTTTAACGGCGGTTTCCAAGAATATTTTGATGATGATATTTTCAACTATGATGGACCTGAGATGGTTATTCTTTGGAATCCTGCAATACGTAAATCCATTGGTATTCAAGTCCCTTATATATATGATTCCTGGAATGAAGACTTTGGTGTTGTTGGGTTTGAAAATGTTGTTGGTTTTGGGGTTTGTCCTGTAACCTTGGATCCAACTATTCTCAAGATTAAATGTATTAGAGATGAGCGGAAAATGAAAGATATGCTGCATTAGCCCTTGGAAAGTTCGAGTTTTTACTTTGAGCACTCGGACTTGGAGTATTCTATCTACCAATCTGCCCCGTGGTTCAATTAAACTTAGAGGGGATCAGGTAGTTATCGATAAGTTTATATATTGGGTTGCTATTGATAGGCTTGATGCTGAAGATGGTCAATCTCAGTTGCATGTTCTGATCATGTCATTCAATTTGACTACCAAAGAATTTAAAGAGATAAATCTTTCAGATAGTTTATCAAACGAATTTTGTTTAATTTATAGTTTGTCTAAGCTAAAGGAGTCTCTTGTTTTGCTTGCATACCATAGAGAGTTTGAGGAAGACCTACCAGTTTGTTCTTTATGGATGATGAAGGAGCAGGGTCTTAATAGATCGTTTACGAAGCTATACAACATCAACATGCCGGATGCCTCAATAAGGAGATTACTAGGATTTAGGAAGACCGGTGAACTTATACTGGAAACATACAAACAATCCCCAACTTGAAAGTTACGATCCCAACTCAGAAGATATTGTTAATCTTGGGATTGTTGGAGAAGGTTATTCCTTCTTTATGTGTTCTTATACGGAAACACTGCTTTTGCATGATCAGTTAGATGGTTTTATATATTGGATCAGTAAGCAATCACAAATAGATGGCATTAAAAGATGCGGGCGGATTTACCAAATGATGTACTACACCAGGGAGAGAGACCGCTTGGCATTACTTTAAGGTAAAATAAACTACTTTTTGTCTTGTAATAGTGATGTCTATATTCGTTTCGAATTTAAACTTCCAAAATGATTCCACATAGTTTTCTGATCAGGTTTTGTGTAGTTGGTTTACAAGCATATGAAGTGTTTGGAATGAAATCTTGTTTACCTTAATGTTAAAGATGGACTAGATTAGTGAAGTTAAAATGTATATAGTCATCATGTCTGAGCCCATTGCCATTTTATTATAGTCATGCAGATGGATGACATATACATTGACTCTTATAGCCATTTTTATTATAGTCATCATGTCTGAGCTCCAACTTCAGACCCCCCCTGAACGGTTACAATTGCTCATCTCGTGGCTCGCCATCTTTAGGTGCATTGGAGTCATCATCTTTGTCATCATTTTTCCTCTTTGACATTTCATCTCCCTTGCATCCCAGTTGACTTTTCTCCCCCTGAGCCATAATCTCAGCAAACAGTTCACGAAAACGTGCTTACGATTTAATGAGAGCTTCCATCTCATGTTTCCGTTTAAGCACATAGTTCTCGCTGCAATCTAGCATATTGAGAACCTGTTTCTTCCGCTATCTGACTAGCTTGGTTAACCTTCTCAATCAAAGAGTGAATAACAGCAGTATGTGCAACTCTTTGATTCTGAAGTTGGATGGTCAAATCTTTTGGGGTCTTAGTCATGACCTCGTCCTCTATGCACAGCTTGTTGCGACTCGAGTTGAGAAGTAAGAGAACATACTTGAGCCTCCATAATGAAATATTTTTCTTCCAAGTTAGATGATCAAATGGTTTTTGAATGGGCATATTTGATGTGCTAGGTCTACAGGACTCTGGAATTGAAAACCGTGGAACTGTAGTAGTAGTAGCTGGTGGAGTAGAAGAACTCATCACGGGTACAGAATAGTGGAAACAGATTGTGCTTCTGTAGCTGTGGCCGTTGCAGAGATGTAGTGGCAATGGACCTCGTCTTGGTAGAGTAAATCACTATGGTTTGACTCATCTGAGGTGTCTGAACAAGGGACTTGATGCATTTGGAATATATTGTTGCTTAACCTAAACTAATATGCTTTTAATTGGGTCGGCACTTAGATGGTTTGATTTGAGTTCGGGTGACCCGAAAAAGTGTTTGAAATGTATACATATATTTCAGTCCTACTCATGTTTGGAATAGAATGGTGTTATGTTTTGACTTTTGATACATGGCTTAGTCGCTTAGTCCCAGTGGGTTAATGTTTTAACTTGTGTTTACTTTTGCAATGATTTCACTTTGATTTCTGTTTTTACTTGTTGTTTTTTAGCTTACTGTTGAGTGTTCCTTACAATGCTTGGATTTAAGATATAATAAGCAGTCCAACCCAATCATGATGTGATTTGTTATGGGGCCAAAACCGAGATCTCTGTAAATATGAGCTGCCCATTTCAGTTTAAATGGCTCTACCCGAACACGACCTGCAGCCATTTAACCCAAAATTAGATCAAGTTGTACTAAACCCGAATAACTGACTCGATTAACTCAGAACTTGATTAAGCCGATTCATAAAATTCCCTAAACCATACTCTGTCCCCCTTTTCCATCCCCGGTTCTCTACACTCCCTCTTTAAACCGCAAGAAAAATAAAATGCAAGATCACATGATCTAACCATAATTCCTACACTGGTTAGGGATACAACCCGACCTAAGCTCTTGGTGCAACAGGTGAAGTAATGGACGTTTTAAGCTACACTAATACACATGACCTGAACCATCTAAGAGCATGCCTTATTCCAAACCTAATGATGTTTTCCAAGATTTGACCCGCCACCGTATGACTAAGATTTAAAACATTAGCATAAAAATTAAGTTATACCCTTTGTTATATTGGGGACAACCGCGAAACGTATGTTGGAAGCAAGCATCATGCTTGGGTGCTGGAGAATTTGGAAGACAAGAAACGAAAAGATATTTAACGGGGGAATACATTTGGTGCAGCAAATTGTCCAAGACACCAAAGCTCTTGGATTCTTATGGATCAAGAATCGTGCTTCAAAAATGTCTTTGACATGGAAGGAATGAAAAAATTTTTCTTTTCATGGAAATATATAGTTTTATTTCGGTTTCATGTCTATATGTAACTTTTGTTGATTGAGATTAATGAAATTTGTCATTAAAAAAAACAAACTAGAATCTGACACGTCACAAGTTTTTTTTCTCGTTCTAAAATACCATATATAGTTTTTTTCTATTCTATATCACAATGTGGGAATGAACATATCATTCCAAGTCTTGATCCGGTCTCAAGAAGTGATGCTGGGATCTAGCTATTTCTCTTGGTTCGAGATACTTGGGGTTACTATACCAGAAAATGGTACCAAATGAAAAATTGGATTGGTAGTTTCGAAAAAAATTAGGATTGATATCGAGATGGGTACGACCAGTAGGTACTATCACAATGTATATACAATGTATATGTATAGTCTTTCTCTACCTACCGACCGAAATCAAATGGGCAGCAGGTGTCACTCATCCAGTTCAATAAAATTTGAAACGTGTTTATACTAGAATTAAACCAAACCGTAGTACATATTTATTTTATACCTCCCGGAGGTTGTAAATGAAATTTTTACTCGATCATCACTCTGGAAAACCCTAGATATTCAACACCCAAAATTAATCAAAATAATAAAATGTCAGAATACATACCTTGAAATTCAGGAGGAAATCTTGAAAAGGCTTCCTGTAAAGCCATTGATTCAATTCCGAACAGTCTCAAAACCATGGAAGGGTTTGATCGACAGCCCCGATTTCATCGATTCTTACGGTGTTCGTCACCCCCATCCCGATCGCTTCATTTTAAGGTGACCAGGATAAATATTTGAATATTTAAGTTTTGTTGATAATGATGATCATAGTTTTGTCCTACAAGAATTTATTCCTAGAATTCCTGACCTCATTAAGACACTTGAAACCCCTTCATATGTAGTCGATAGCTCTCACGGATTGATGTGCTTTAAGGGTTATTTGAAAGAATATTCAGATGGTGATATCTTTAAGTTAACTGAGTTGGTTATTCTTTGGAATCCATCAATCTGTAAATCCGTTGGTGTTGAAGTGCCATATATCTATAATACCCTGAATGAATATCTCTGGAGTTGGGTTAATAATGTTATTGGTTTTGGGGTGTGTCCTGTTACTTTTGATCCTACTATTCTCAAGATTCAATATATTGATTATGGTGATTATAAGCGGAAAATGAAAGATACGCCTAGCATTAGCATCCCTTGGAAAGTTCGAGTTTTTACTTTGAGCACTGGGACTTGGAGTATTCTATCTACCAATTTGCCCCGCGACTCCATTAGTCTTAGAGGGTCTCAGGTTGTTATCGGTAGGTTTATCTATTGGGTTGCTTATGATATGCTTGATCATGGTGGATCTCAATTACATATCTCATCATGTCGTTTGATTTGACTGCCAAAGTATTTAAAGAGATAATCTGCAGGTAGTTTAACAAACCGGCTTTGTAGTATTCAATATCTAAGCTACGGGAGTCTCTTGTTTTACTTGAATACCATAAAGAGTTTGAGGAAGACGTATCAGTTTGTTGCTGTCTATGGATGATGAAGGAGCAAGGTGATAGTAGATCGTTTACAAAGCTATACGCCATTAACCTACCAGATGCTCAATAATCCAAATACTAGGATTTAGGAAGAGTGGTGAACTAATAATAGAAACGATAGAAAAATACGATAAATATGCTGAAGTTCAAATTTACGAACAGAACAATGGACACACTGATAATCTTGGAATTTATGGAGAACTGTTTTTTTTCTTTATGTGTTCCTATATGGAAACGCTGCTTCTGCTTGACCAGTCTAATGGTTATATATATTCCGATAGTATGTAAATGATCACACATGGATGATTGCATCAAAATCCGTGGGTGCATCTACAAACAGAGCTGCTACTTCATAAGGGAAGGACTTGGCATGTTATTAAGGCTAAATAAATTACTCTGGTTTTGTTTAAGTGATGTCATAATTCGCATCATGTAAGACTTCCTTTCACTTTGCAATGGCAGTGTCTGAATGAAATATTCTCCTTTTTCTTTTCTTTTGATGCTTGTGTTTAAATTGAGATTAATCTCATATTTTTTGTGATTGTAGTGAGTAATGGTAAGTCTTGTCAACTTGATTCAAGAGGCACCAGTGATACTATATCAAAAAAAATCATGTGTTTTTATATTGGTTATACAACTTTTGTACACGGATAAGTTGATTGCATCTTTTGGTTTTTATCTCAATGAAAAGATTGGCTATTGATACTGTCATTAGAATAGAGTTTCTAAACTTTGTTATATATTTATAAATGATTCTGTCATTGTGATTTTTTATTAATGGTTAGTTCTGTGGAGATGATTTGAGTAGCAAATGCGGAAACAGGGAAGTTGGTTATCTCAGCAACTGACCAACTCATGATCAGTAAATTGATTTATTGTTGATTTTGAACCAAAAAAGATCCATACATGTGTGGATATAGAACTTTTCTTTAATTGTGTGTAACTGGTTTTATGGCATCTCTTATGATTTATGAATCCTCTAGCTCTTTATTTCAAAACCGAACGTGGCCAATCTTACTGGATGATGTTTACTGATCGTTGATCAGTTACCTTTGATTAGTGATTCTGAACTATGTTCAATCAGCTGGTTGATGTACTTAAAACGTGGGCAGTCTTACTGCATGGTGAACGTGGCCAGTGAACTTGATCCATTCAGATTCCAGTTCCAAATTCAATTTAAATTCAGCTTCCAGTTTCATTACAGATTCCAATACCAGATTTAGCTTCTGACCTAGCCTCCAGTTCCAGATTCAATTTCATTAAAAAATTGAACTGGTGGATGGATGGAGCTTATAATGGTATTAATGTTGTCTTGGATCCATGTAGGTTGATTGTCTTACATCAACCAGCTCAAAGAAAATGGCAAAATTCAGGTTAGATTCCAAACAGTTTGTGGTTCTTTTCTTTTTCTGTAGTATGGTTCCTATATTTTCTTTGATTGCAAGGTTTATTTGTTAATGTTATTTCTAATATATTCCATATGATCAACAGACAACAGGTGAGTCGACATGCACCAGTTTTGTTATTTTGAATACACCACAAAGGCTTGATCGTTTTTCTTAAACTTTATAATAATACATTAATGCATATAGTTAATGTTCATACTTCAATGTAGATATAAAAAACCTTATTTCTGCACAAAATTTTGATCTCTTCTAGTATGAAATATTTGATTACTGGTCCTAAAGGGTTAAACTAAATTAAGTCCATATGCTTTTCTTAATCACCTCAGCTTTTAGCTTTTTCCCGTTGCTTTCTCTTTTGGTCATCCAATCATGAAAAACAGAAGACAACAATACCAGCAAGATAAAAAAAATAGGATTCTCAGTATGAAAAGCATGGTTTTCTTTTGTGAGTTTAAAAATGTACTCTTTTTTTAATCTTCTTTCCTCTTTCTCCTTAGGTTGTTCAGGTTTCTTCGCTTTTCTACAACCGCTTTAGTATCCATGGAAATCTGAAAATCGAACGCAATCATCAAAAACTGACAAATAGTTAATATAGATATATATCAAACATGCTGTATCTTAGGATTCAAAGTTACCTCTTGGCCACTACTCTTGAGTGCTGTGAGAGGTTCAACACAATGCTAGCCAATAACAACCACTCTCCTCTTATTACCTCCTTGGTTTGCAGATTCACCATGCTCTCGCCTTGCTAATTCTTCAAACTGTTGTTGGAAGAGCGGCGAAATACCAGCCTGAAACAGAAAACTCTAATGTTAAAATGGTAGGAGAGACATATGATAAATCTTCTTGGGAATATAAGAAACAATCTAAAAGAGCTTTCAAAAGTTAAATAAAATAAGGCAATTGGAGAAACAAAAGTGAATAAATGATCCATTCAGATTCCAGTTCCAAATTCAATTTAAAGTTCCAGATTCAATTTCATTAAAAAATTGAACTGGTGGATGGATGGAGCTTATAATGGTATTAATGTTGTCTTGGATCCATGTAGGTTGATTGTCTTACATCAACCAGCTCAAAGAAAATGGCAAAATTCAGGTTAGATTCCAAACAGTTTGTGGTTCTTTTCTTTTTCTGTAGTATGGTTCCTATATTTTCTTTGATTGCAAGGTTTATTTGTTAATGTTATTTCTAATATATTCCATATGATCAACAGACAACAGGTGAGTCGACATGCACCAGTTTTGTTATTTTGAATACACCACAAAGGCTTGATCGTTTTTCTTAAACTTTATAATAATACATTAATGCATATAGTTAATGTTCATACTTCAATGTAGATGCCCATAAAAAACCTTATTTCTGCACAAAATTTTGATCTCTTCTAGTATGAAATATTTGATTACTGGTCCTAAAGGGTTAAACTAAATTAAGTCCATATGCTTTTCTTAATCACCTCAGCTTTTAGCTTTTTCCCGTTGCTTTCTCTTTTGGTCATCCAATCATGAAAAACAGAAGACAACAATACCAGCAAGATAAAAAAAAAATGATTCAGAAAGAATATCCTAAATTTCATTGAGGCAATTTATCAAACACTTTGTGATTATCTAAATAAAAAGTAGTTGATGACAATCCATAACTGAAGTATATAAAATGAGATCAGAGAAAATTAAAGAAATCAAACAGATTCATACAAAGAAAATGGAAATTAACATGGATAATGAAGGAGGCATCTTCTTAGTTCAAACCTGAATCAACCAAGACCAAATGATGATGTTTCAACATGAGAAAAAATCTAAGAAATTGATAATAATATAAGTCGAAAAATAAACAGACAATGTATGAAAAGTTTGATACGCCATCACCAAAATCTCAATTAGAATAATTATAAAAATAATAATAACAAAACAATACCTTGGAATCATCCTTCTTGTCACTCAAATGCCAGAGAAAGAGAGAGGGGGTTGTTGACAGAGAAAGACGAATTAGGTTTTTCATAATTTAGAAGAGACGAATTGTTAGAGAAAGAGAAATAGATTGAAGGTGAAGCGTGAAGCGGGTAAAAATATATGGATGAGGGGTCGTATCCGAGAAGATTGAAGGCTCTGTTAACCGCTCTTCCCAAATAACTAAGTAACCGCCCTTCTCAAATAACTAATCCGTAGAGTTCCTATTAACTTGCCATGTCAGCATTTTTGGGGTTTCTTGGATTCTAAAGCATGCCGCATAGGCAATAACTAACATTTTTTGAAGTGACATTTATATTATGTAGGGATACTATATTCTTATTTTAACAAGTATTTTAACCCCGGGCTTTGCCCCGGGAGAAAATAACGATACGTAAAACGTGTATTGTGTATAAGGTGGTGATACATACATTTCGTTGGTCGGTGATTACATGGCTGTTAGAACCGTTTAAACTAAACAATTAAAAAAAGGTGAATATAAAAAATAAAACGTCTTTTAGACATATAGAAAAAGGTTTAAAAACTGACCATTTTGTCCCTTCCTCCCCCCCCCCCCCCCCCCACCCTCCCAATGACCATCTTGTTATAGCAGAAACAGTACAATTATATTATTATATAATTGTTATATATATATAATACGGTTCTGAAAAACCCAAGATATCCAACATTAAAATAATCAAAATAAAAATGTCAGAATATATACCTTGGAGATTCAGGAGGAAATATTGAAAAGGCTTCCTCTAAAGCCATTGGTTCAATTCCGATCAGTCTCAAAATCATGGAAGCGTTTAATCGACAGCCCCAATTTCATTGTTCTTACGGTGTTCGTCACCCCATCCTGATCGCTTCATTTTAAGGTACGTAGATCCATTATTCGGATGAGTATAAATATATAACTTTAGTTGATAATGATGATGAAATTCATAGTTTAGTCCAGCAAGAATTTATTCCCACCTTTCCCGGACTCATTAAGACATTTGAACCCCGTTCTTTGCTGTGCCTTAAGGTTTATTGCAAATACCCAGATTATCATCTGTCTAACCATCGTGGAATATTTATCATGCTAATTCTTTATAATCCTTCACTAAGGAAATCCGTTGGTATTCAAGTGCCAACTATGTATGATTCGCCCAATGAAATCTTTGGTAATGATAGGTTTGATGATGTTATTGGTTTTGGGGTTTGTCCAGCCACTTTGGATCCTATCATTCTCGAGATAAAATGTATTGATTATAGACGGGAAATGAAAGATATTACTGGCATTAGCGTCCCTCGGGAAGTTCAAGTTTTTACCTTGAGCACTGGGACGTGGAGTATTGTATCTACCAATCTGCCCCGTGAATCAATTACACTTAGAGGGGATCAGGTTGTTATCGGTAGGTTTATTTATTGGATTGCTTATGATATGCGTGATGCTGAAGATGGTCGATCTCAATCACATTATCTGATTGTGTCGTTTGATTTGACTGCCAAAGGATTTGAAGAGATAAATCTCACAGATGGTTTAACAAACCAATCTTGTAGATTTCCGACTATATCTAAGCTAAGGGAATCTCTTGTTTTGCTTGAAAACCATACAGAGTTTGAAGAAGACGTATCAGTTTGTTATCGTCTATGGATGATGAAGGAGCAAGGTGTTAGTAGATCGTTTACAAAGTTATACACCATTAACCTACCAAATAAAACAATAAACCGAATACTAGGATTTAGGATGACCGGCGAACTAATAATGGAAACGCGAGGTCCAGGGGAAGAATATGCTGATGTTCAAATTTACGAGCAGAACCATAAACATGCCGATTATCTTGGGATTTATGGAGAACCGAATTTGTTCTTTATGTGTTCCTATATGGAAACGCTACTTCTGCTTGATCACTCTAATGGTTATATATATTACTCGTACAATCGTATGTAGTTGATCACACATGGATGATTGCATTAAATGCGGTGGGTGCATCTTTCAACTGATTTACTAGTTCATATGGGAGGGACCTGGCTTGTTATTAAGTTAGAATAAGTTACTTTGGTTTTGTTTGAGTGATGTCATTGTTTGCATCATTTAAGCCTTGCTTAAAACTTATCGCTATGCAAATGCTTAAATTCGAAAATAATTTCATATGTTTCAGATTTGATGCGTTATCCATATTGGAGTCTTTCTATGTATATGTTTCGTAGCTTTCTGATTTGATGAGGTTTTGTATGGTTGGTTACATGCAATGGAAGTGTTTGAACGAAATATTGTGTACCTTTTTTTTCCTTTTCAAATTGGTTCAGATCAGTCCAAGTAATAGAAATTTAGGTGGTTGACATATAGATTAATGCTTGTATATGAATAGAGATTAATCTCATATTTTGTTCACATATCGGTCATATTGTTGATGATATAAGTGTCAAGTGCATTTAGTATCCTAAACTGACTAGTAGGCTGTATTCTCATTTGCTCCTAATGAGACTGGTGTTGATAGAGAAAATGAGGGAAATGTAAGAATGAAATCAACTTAACCCTTGTGTTCGACTGTTTTGATGATTCAGGCATTAAGTCTTGATATATATTGTTCTCTATCTCCCAAACACTGTTGAAGGCTACAAGATTTGATTAGGGATTGTATTCTTTAGGCTGAATAACAATAATATGTCTAGTTTAGGATAAAGAATGACTACTACCCCCCATCTTCAAAGAAACAAAATTTCAGGGGATTAGGTCATTGTTTCCCCAAAGTTAAGCTGTGTCTTGCGATCATCATCAATACTTAATCATCTTTGCTCCCATTTCAGGATGTATCACCTATGCTGATGCTACTCAAATGGTTAGAAGTCAAATAGGTTGAAAGAATTAATGGTCAACCCAATAGACATGGTCAGAGCTACTCAGCATTTTCATATCTTATGCAGCCCATTCATTTTTGTCCTAAAAAGGTTTGATGGCTTTACACCAATTATATGGTTAGACAATCAAATAGGTTGAAAGAATTAATGGTCAACCCAATAGACATGGTCAGAGCTACTCAGCATTTTCATATCTTATGCAGCCCATTCATTTTTGTCCTAAAAAGGTTTGATGGCTTTACACCAATTATATGGTTAGACAATCAGATAGGTTGAAAGAATATTCAACAGGTAAACCCAATAGACATGGTTCAAGCTACTTAACATTTTCACATGTTAAGCAACCCACCCATTTTGTCCTAAAAGGTTTGAAGCCTTTATACCAACTACTAACATTTCATGAAAATAAAAATAATGGGTAATAAGTAGAGTGACCAGTTTTGACACTGGAACCTGGAGAAAGGCCTCGAGGAAGTGGTTTTCTGTTGCCTATGATTTGTAGAGATATAAATCGTTGTGCATGGAAATGATCATATAAAATAGTGTACATTTGAATCCAGATTTGACCTTTCTTACCACATATTAACATAAAATACACAGCATAATTGTACATGGAAATGATCATATACAACCATGTGTAATCAAAGAAGTCAGTTCAGTTTTCTTAGAGTTGAAAAAGTCTCGATTTTGTTGATAAATTAGTCGGAAGGATAAAAGATAAACATCCTTTGACTTTTGTTTATAACTTTAATCAAAATTGTTTGACTTGAGAATAGAGGTTCTCAACTTCATATAGTATTTCGGCTTTTTATGCAACCTCACAGTCACTACTACTTTAATTATCAAAGTATGAGGTGTTTGAGCATATTACTGCTGCTGGATAGCTATGTTGATTGTTGAACACTTGAACAAGTAGTAAGTATGCTGGCTTCCCTATCGAGAGCTATTTGGTAACTATCAATGGCAGTGGGAGTCTGAATAGATTTAGGTTTTGGTGTAGCTTCTATGTAGATATATGCAGAAAGTGTAAAGGTAATTCTGTTAACGGAGTTTAGTGGCTGCTAATTGAGATTCAATCAGTTTCTGTACAGGGATATCAATGCAAAAGAATTGTTTTACTTGTAGGAATACTCGATTTAGCAAATATTTAGTTTGATGATTGAAGTTTATTAACTCGAACTAGCAAATACTTTTAGTTCGATGATTGAAATTCAATAGTATTAAGTTTTTTTTCTTTTCAAAATGGAATGTTATTGTTACTTTGGCTCAACCCTACTGTTCTCGTATGTGAGTCACTTTCTATCGAGCAAGTAAACTAAAAGTGACAGTTATGAATCTATTCTGTTATGTAGGCTGGACACAAGTCTGCATGCATCATTTTTAATAGAGTGGATTTTGGGCTTTGGGCTCTTGCTCTGTGTTAGCACTGATTGCAGGATGATGGGTATGGATTATTTTGTTAGTATCTTCTGTTCTGAGTAAGCAGAGCTTCACATTAGGTTTTATACAAGCCATTGTGTAAATTGTGTTCATGCTTAAATAGAGTTTTGGAGTCTCCACATTCCCCTGTTCCCTGCTATATCTAAGCAACCCATTTCCAGTTTAATCACAGTAGTGCACAATAAATATGTGAAGTGTCATTAGTATTTAGTAGTAGAAGAGTAGGGCCCTTTGGTTTGTTGATCTCTATATCTTGTCTGTTGTGAGTACAGTGTTGTTGAGATACTAAGTTACTAATTTACAAAATAGATGGATGATAAGTACTAAGACAATAGATTCTTTGGGTTTTTAACTCTTGAAAGTTTGACTTTTGGAGTCTAGCTTGTGTTACTTTTTTCCCGCTTGTTCTTTGAACCCAGATGCATACGTATCATGTTGCTTTCAACTGTTTTTTCCCGCTTGTGTTACCGGAGTGGATTTTGGGCTTTGGGCAACTGTGTTAGCAGGTTCATGGGTATGGTTAGATCCTCCAACTTTTTTTCTTTTATATCCGTTGTTAGTATCTTCTAGCTGAGTTATTAGTTTTCATGCTTACATAGGATATTGAATTTTCTACATTACCCTGTTTCCTGCTATATTCCAAGCAATCCATTTTCAACTTAATTACAGGCTTACATAGGTCTCTTTGGGTTGCTGGCCTCATTACATTGTCTGGTGTGAGCACAGTGTTGTTTTTCAGTGCTTTTATTGCTGAACGACTATGAAAATTGAGATACCATGTTACGAACAAAATAGATGGATGACATGACAAGTCCCAAGACAGTAAGAACATTCGTTTTGTGTTCTTTGTTCCCCGTTGCATATGTATCATGTTGCTTTCAACTGTTTTTCTTCCATCGACTATTGATTGCTCTCAATTAAGTCTGACAATACCAAAAACTAGGACTAAAGCGAAAGTTGGGATCAACAACGTTGCAGCTTTACAACCCTCACTATTGTATAATATATCCTTACTCGGTTTTCCTCATCACCTCATGATTGAATATGCCCCATAGGATTCCTATGTGAAAGCAACTGCATGTCCTTACATTCTCTGTTTCTTTCAGTATGACCCATATGGTCCACAAATTAAAAATTCTATGCCAAGCCAACATTATCGTTCTATGGCATCTGCTATACGATGATCCGCGTATTTAGTTTTTGAATTTTGAGTTTAAAAGTTCATTTATTTTTCCAACAAAGTGATACATTGTTTTGAATAAAAAATGAAGGGTACAATGTTCTATAAATTGTTATTAACTATATTTTTTTTTAATCAAAAAGTTGGTTTGTAGTTAAAAATTCCAGTTTTTAAGTACAGACAATTATAGGTTGCGATATCTTAAGTTAAATCAAAAAGTATTTTGAGCTGATTATTAGCAACAAATGTCAGATCAAAAAATATAAACAAATATTTTCTTCAAAAGATAAAATACAATATATGTGTTCAATGTTTAGAAGTATATTCTTTTAAATTTGTTTTTACTACATTTTTTACATTTAAATTTATATATTTAATCATTCATCCTATCTTGAACATGTGATAATATACAAATCATGTATTTCACACGAACATTAATCTAATTAATAATGATAATATAATCGCAAAAAACATAAAACACCAAAAGTGTAATTTTCATGTAACCAAAAAATCTTGTAACTATTAACTAAAGTTATACCCGACCCTTGGTCGGGATAACAACCAGTTTAAACCTAAATACGGGCCAACAACCCGTTTAAACCTAAATACGGGCCATTAATTTAACATGTCATCCGTCATTATTTGAACAAAAAAAAAACACATCATTATACAACACATCTTTGGTTAAAATGTAAAATAGTACGTTACCAGTTACGACCCTAAATATAATGATATAAGACATCTGCTGTAACACCCGTCGTTTAAAAATATGGATTTCCAAAAACTTTCGCCTAACGGCGTTAAAAGAAAGCGGAATTAAACTTTAAAAGTCCAAACTAAGAAATCTGTTTGGTTCATTTATTAATTGGTGTTACTAGCCATATCATCAAAACAAGTTTAAATGGAAATCCGTCGGTTGCCCAACATTAAACAACCGACAACATAGTAAATGCAAATCATAAATGTCTAATCATAAATCAATGTCTAATGCGAGCAGCCACTATGGGTAAACTACAGCCAGCTTCATGATCATCTACCCATGCCTCACATCTTCTCACATCTACCTGCTCACTAATGTTGGACCTAAGGGCACAACACATTTTAAAAGAGCAAGTGTTAGCTAACGAATTAGCTAAGTAAGTTAACACATCATTAATAAAGCGTTTGTCCATTTAAAACTTTATAGAAAAGTCATATTAAATCGTTAAGGCACATATCACATCAATGCATCACATCATCCATAACATATCATCGCATCAAACATCATCATAATAGGTTGAATCACCCTAGATGTGCCTAGTCATCTTTTACTTCACATATATCATATAAGCATCATCGTATAGTGTGACATAAGTCACTTACATTAGGCGTGACATAAGTCACTCATCACATATAAGGTGTAAGTTTGTGTGTAGGCGGTCATAAGACCTAACAGGGAACCTCACACCCGACTGGATAGATAAGCCTTACGGCGGTCCATCAATGTCGTTAAGGAATGGCAAGCCAATCCAGGAGTAGTCCGTATGTTCAAAGACATTGGTGGGTAATCACGCCACCCGGAGATACTCAAACCACGTAATTATGTTGCAAGGAGCCACCCAAGCAACTACATATACGCACTCACCGGACAAGGTCAAGTACGGGTTAAGCTTAACACTTCTCACATCATTTACAAGCTCGATTTGCATCACATATAGTTTAGGTGTCCACATTACCTAAACATCATCACATATTCATCTTTTACGTTTGGGCCCTTAAACGTGCACGTGTCATGACAACTTAATAAGTCTAGTGAACTAGATGAACAAGCCATGTAATCATGCACATTTCACATATCATCAACATATATCACATTTCAATTCATCTCAAGACATTACATAGCATTTCATAGCATATCATTATATCTCATATCATTACATAACATTTCATAGCGTATCATTATTTTTAGGGGTGTTCAAACGGCCGGGTTTCGATTTAATAAGGTTAGTCGGTTTGGTTTAATCAGGTCTTAAATAAAAATGGAACCAACCAATACCAATCCAAAAATGTAAACACCCGATCCAAACCACCCAAAAAACATTCGGTTTAAATGGATTGGGGCCCAATAAATCCGAAAAGGTAAAATGATTCAAAAATTAGACTATTATCCCAGGTAGGTAGCCTCTTTTTGACTATTCTCAACTTTTGTCTATTTCTAGACTATTACCCCAGGTAGTTAGTCTCTTTTTGACTATTCTCAACTTTTGTCTATTTCTAGACTATTACCCCAGGTAGTTAGTCTCTTTTTGACTATTCTCAACTTTTGTCTATTTCTAGACTATTACCCCAGGTAGTTAGTCTCTTTTTGACTATTCTCAACTTTTGTCTATTTCTAGACTATTACCCCAGGTAGTTAGTCTCTTTTTGACTATTCTCAACTTTTGTCTATTTCTAGACTATTACCCCAGGTAGTTAGTCTCTTTTTGACTATTCTCAACTTTTGTCTATTTCTAGACTATTACCCCAGGTAGTTAGTCTCTTTTTGACTATTCTCAACTTTTGTCTATTTCTAGACTATTACCCCAGGTAGTTAGTCTCTTTTTGACTATTCTCAACTTTTGTCTATTTCTAGACTATTACCCCAGGTAGTTAGTCTCTTTTTGACTATTCTCAACTTTTGTCTATTTCTAGACTATTACCCCAGGTAGTTAGTCTCTTTTTGACTATTCTCAACTTTTGTCTATTTCTAGACTATTACCCCAGGTAGTTAGTCTCTTTTTGACTATTCTCAACTTTTGTCTATTTCTAGACTATTACCCCAGGTAGTTAGTCTCTTTTTGACTATTCTCAACTTTTGTCTATTTCTAGACTATTACCCCAGGTAGTTAGTCTCTTTTTGACTATTCTCAACTTTTGTCTATTTCTAGACTATTACCCCAGGTAGTTAGTCTCTTTTTGACTATTCTCAACTTTTGTCTATTTCTAGACTATTACCCCAGGTAGTTAGTCTCTTTTTGACTATTCTCAACTTTTGTCTATTTCTAGACTATTACCCCAGGTAGTTAGTCTCTTTTTGACTATTCTCAACTTTTGTCTATTTCTAGACTATTACCCCAGGTAGTTAGTCTCTTTTTGACTATTCTCAACTTTTGTCTATTTCTAGACTATTACCCCAGGTAGTTAGTCTCTTTTTGACTATTCTCAACTTTTGTCTATTTCTAGACTATTACCCCAGGTAGTTAGTCTCTTTTTGACTATTCTCAACTTTTGTCTATTTCTAGACTATTACCCCAGGTAGTTAGTCTCTTTTTGACTATTACCCCGGGTAGGTTGTCTCTTATTGTCTACTTCGAGACTATTATCCCAGGTAGGTAGCCTCTTTTTGGCTATTCTCAACTTTTGTCTATTTCTAGACTATTACCCCAGGTAGTTAGTCTCTTTTTGACTATTCTCAACTTTTGTCTATTTCTAGACTATTACCCCAGGTAGTTAGTCTTTTTTTGACTGTTTTTCCAAAAAACGGGTTTTACACCAAAATGGATCATTAGGTCACATTAAACAATCATTCCTAACATCAAAACTTGATCAATTAACCACAAATGATTACCAACAACCCAATCCATTCCAAACCCTAAGACCTGAATTAAATCCATACAATTGATTCATATGATCACAAATCAAAGGGAAATCATCTATAATACCTGCACTTGACGTAGAGGACTCAAGATCTAAACAATCCTTGATCAAAACGACATGAAACGATTGGATCTTTGCTTGGAGAGGGGAGGGGATCGGCTAGGGCTTTCTCACCCACTAATTGCAGAAGTTTTGTGACAACTAGGGCTGCCTAATTGCCCTCTAATCCCAGGCCATCCACTACTTATCTTACATTTGGGACCCCTCAACTTTACAACTTTACATTTAGGGCTTAAACGACTTAACGGGAATACTTCTTGACATATTAAACACATTTAATCATATATGACATCTTAAACACATTAACATATACATCATTAAGGCATTGAAACCTCACACATATAGCACATTAATCACATATAAGCATTAAATCTCCTAGAGACTTAACGGACACGTAGTGTTGACTTAACGACTCAAGTCAACCATTAAATAAAAAGTTCGGGATGTTACAATTACCTCCCCCTTAAGAGGATTCCGTCCTCAGAATCACTTTAGCATTAAATAGGTGAGGATAGTTCCGAATCAACTTCAACCGTTAATATGATTCCATCTCACTATCACAAGATCAATTAACTTCCTACGAAGCTTTTTTTACTTCTGGCCAAGAATCTCAACTGGAACATCTACAATCATTTCTTAGCACCAATACTCACATCTTCTAATGGAGTCACATTGGTTTCATCATCACGACATATGTTCAATAACACTCACGAAAGTACTCTAGATGTCATCTAAAAGCAATACACAAGCACATATCATATACCTTCTAGAGTTTACCCTTTTATGAAGGTCATACACATTAGATAACGGGACTCCATGTTTACTTCACTTGTATAGAAAATGGTAAGCTTCACCACGTGCACATACTCATGAGTAACGAAAAGAAAATAGCATTTTTATCAACTAGTCTACAACGACTCATATCACGTCATTGCCCTTAGGGGTTATAAACAACTTCGTCACATAATCCATAGTCATCATAAGTACATTTCTGCTTCGGAATAACCGATTGTTGCATCTTTCCATATTGCGTTCGGTGCTCAGGTTTGTCTTGAGTACAAATCACACATATTTGTACACACACTATCACATCACTCTTGATATTTGGCCGTCATAAAATGGGTTTCAAATCAGCATATACATTTGTACTACCTGGATGAATATAATATCAGGACCTATGGGTCTCTTCAACTTAGCATAGCCAAACTCATTGAACTTCTTACATGGTCTTTTCTACTTTCACTTTACCTTTCATCCGTTCTGTCATTTCTTTGGTCCAATCTTTAAATTAAACAAGTAATCACCTCATTTCTTCAACCTTCATAAGTAGTATACACATTACATTCAGCAAAGACTATTCATTTGGCGGATAAGACCTTCCGACACATATCCTTATTAACTTGCTTCCATGACTCACATGATTCATTGAACCAAGGGTCGACTTGCCATAACTCTTGATGCATAACATATCTTACTAATAGCTTGCCTTTTCGACTCAAAGCACCCGCCACGACATTAGCTTTACCCGTATGGTGCTTGATTTCACATTCATAATCTCTAGGTAATTACATCCATCTTCTTTTATCTCACATTCATATACATCTAAGAAAACACATATTGTAAGCTCTTATGATCAGTGAATAGTGTGCACTTAGTGCTATATAAGTAGTGTCCCCACAACTTTAATGCAAAGACCACTTCAGTAAACTCTATATCATGAGTGGGGTAATTCTTCTCATAAGGCTTCATCTGACGTAACGCGTAAGCAACGACTTCGTCTCTATGCATATGATCACAACCCAAAAACATCTATGCCCAAGGGTAAGAATAAAACAGGAGCTTCACATAACTTCTTTTTTTTTCATACATCTTTTCCTTCATGTCCAATGTAACGGTGCGGTTGTTCACCAAGAATAAGCATTCATGGACAACCTGCCTACTAAGGGCTCATATCATATCAATACCTTTAGCTTCCCACGCAACTTTGTCTTTTGGTCCATGATAACGTGACTCCTCACTTCCATTAAAGGATCATTACATAATTATTTTGTAACAAAACTTTCGGTGTCTAATCTTGGCTTTTAACCCAATCACACGTCGACATATAAGATTTACTACACCTCGTATCATAATAGGTCGTATCACATTTCAGGCGACATCCAAATAAGCATGTCACCACGGTTCATAAGCCTCCTCAAGTACAACTTTTGGTCATTTCGTTCTCGGATACCGAAATCTTACTTTTATACGTATTGCTTCATGATGGTTTATCCCATATCTTCTGACTATGCTCCAGTTCTACTACATTCCTTGTCTCAAAGAACATTACCTTGAGCTGATTTGCCGTAGTCAATCACTCACCATAACCTCGCAACCACGAACTTAGCTAATAAATAGAACTTTGTTCCTTTCAACATTAAGCGTCAGCTGCTCCCTTAACTTTTACTCACTTTTGACGAATTTAAAACTAAGCCTCTTCGAGTTGAAAATCGTAATAACGCTCTTTAAGCAAACATTAGAAATTTAGACTCGATTCCTTAAATTCATACACAACAAGGACTTTCGTTATCATGAAGGTATTTCGAGAAACTCAATAGGGTCATAATGAGGGTAAGAATAACTTTATCAGGACTTTCATCGTCAACATATGGTAGCAACATCGTAAATCTACCTTATAAAAGAAATACCTCCCACAATCGAAAACATTAACTTCTTCCTATAATAGCACATAACGGAAAACGCGCTTGCATGAAAGTAGCACTAGTCACACATCAATTGAAGGTTCGACTTCACGATGGCAATAAAACCGGGAACATTATTAGAAATATAATCTTTGCCTAACATGAGTAATCACACAGGCAAGAAACATGATCAATTCAGAATCAAAGGCTCTTGAAAACTTTTACTTCATATGCTTTAAGGAACTATACATAACCTCATCATCATACCTCAAAACTTTTCTTAAGGGAAAACTCTTTATCTTGAGGGTCAGTCAAATTCCGTACACATATAGGATATCAACATCACCCTTACACTTGCATAAGGAAGAATCTCCACCTGTGGACACTCGTCCCAATCGTCATATATCATCCTGTAGCGAAATCAAAACTAAACGAGTCGTAAATCCAAAACAGACCAAAACATGTGCCGCATATTATCTATAATCAGGAAAAGTAATTTCAAACGAAACCTAAACGTTTTCTTTACACCCAAGCACAACTTTAACACTTCACAGCTCGAATGTAGCTTCACATCATAACATAGTGTTCATAGAATGGAGGAGTTTCATGGTTAAGGGTTCAATCGACTTTAGTGTTAACTTCTTTACTTACATTGGGTTCATCATTCTTTAATCCAAAGATACATGACTACTCATCACGTGGTTAAATATGCTATCATCCAGTGATTCCATCATTCCCATCTTCACTTCATTCGGATCAGCACAGACACAGTCTCACAAACACACACATGTCGTGATACATTTACAATTACGTTCGCGACCGGAATTGTAGCCGTATCCTTCCAAACGTGTGCCCGGTAACCCTTCTATGCGTCACCTACTTATAACCTTCAAGTATCCAGCATCAACTCTACTCGTCAAACTTCAAATCCAAGTCCTTTAAGCCCGTGGGCTCAACAACATAATACATCACTTCATAAATCTTACCAACTTCGTTACTTTCTACTCCGGTCAACACAAGTATGGCCATACAAACACGCTCGCGTCGTGATACGCTTGCAATTATGTTCCGGACCATAATTGTAATTGTATTACTTCACATGCATGTTAATTACCACATTTGTGTATCACATTCTTTCACCAATTCCATTCACATAATCCTTATCATCCATACAACATCTCATTTTCGTTGCGGTCCTTGTCACTAACCTCGTGGGTTGACACCATTGACGGGACACCATTTCACCTAATCCAACAATTTCCTTTCATTTCAACCACTTCACACATAAATTACAGCGCACATTTAGTATAATCTATGAACTCACTCAACTCTCGTAGTTGACACTTTTTCTTCATGCTTTTCAGGTCTAGGGCAGTAAGTTAGCTTTTGGACCGCTCCTTGGATGATGTGTTTATTTGTTGCATGTTGGACTAGTAACGCAAACATTTGATCTTTTGATTATGAATTTGGTTATGTAATGTTTATTAAACGTCCACTTGAACTTGTTACCTTTGAATTCGAATGGCTTTTGAAACTTTATGTTGATGTTTGTTACTTAAATCTTTTGTACCATGTCGTTCTGTGGCATCTCGTGTTTCCGCTATAGTCGGGGTGTTACAACATTAAACAACCGACAACATAGTAAATGCAAATCATAAATGTCTAATCATAAATCAATGTCTAATGCGAGCAGCCACTATGGGTAAACTACAGCCAGCTTCATGATCATTTACCCATGCCTCACATCTTCTCACATCTACCTGCTCACTAATGTTGGACCTGAGGGCACAACACATTTTAAAATGCAAGTGTTAGCTAACGAATTAGCTAAGTAAGTTAACACATCATTAATAAAACGTTTATCCATTTAAAACTTTATAGAAAAGTCATATTAAATCGTTAAGGCACATATCACATCAATGCATCACATCATCCATAATATATCATCGCATCAAACATCATCATAATAGGTTGAATCACCCTAGATGTGCATATCATCTTTTACTTCACATATATCATATAAGCATCATCGTATAGTGTGACATAAGTCACTTACATCAGGCGTGACAGAAGTCACTCATCACATATAAGGTGTAAGTTTGTGTGTAGGTGGTCATAAGACCTAACAGGGAACCTCACACCCGACTGGATAGATAAGCCTTATGGTGGTCCATCAATGTCGTTAAGGAATGGCAAGCCAATCCAGGAGTAGTTCGTATGTTCAAAGACATTGGTGGGTAATCACGCCACCCGTAGATACTCAAACCACGTAATTATGTTGCAAGGAGCCACCCAAGCAACTACATATACGCACCCACCGGGCAAGGGCAAGTACGGGTTAAGCTTAACACTTCTCACATCATTTACGAGCTCGATTTGCATCACATATAGTTTAGGTGTCCACATTACCTAAACAATCATCACATATTCATCTTTTACGTTTGGGCCCTTAAACGTGCACGTGTCATGGCAACTTAATAAGTCTAGTGAACTAGATGAACAAGCCATGTAATCATGCAATTTCACATATCATCAACATATATCACATTTCAATTCATCTCAAGACATTACATAGCATTTCATAGCATATCATTACATCTCATATCATTGCATAACATTTCATAGCGTATCATTACATTTCATATCATAGGGACTGCATTTCAGGCCTCAATAGTCATGTACATAGCCCATATCACCTCCCGTGTAACCCCGAATACCCTTAAGCAATCAAGATAACATTTGGGAAGTTATTATATGAAAACCATGTTTTTGTTGAACCCTCAGCGTGTCAAAGTAGTGTATCTTACCTCGTAGAAGCGTTCAACAAATGATAACGTAAGTTACCGAGCTTTACAAGTATTCCCGACCACCTATAATCAACATAGGACCAATTTATGAGTATAACGAGACTAAACTGACCTACAGTCTATATACGTGTCGCATACCCTTTAATTACTATCATTCCAGATAATAGTCTCTTTTTGACTATTACCCTGGGTAAGTAGTCTCTTTTTGTCTACTTCGAGACTATTATCCCAGGTAGTAGACCCTCTGTCTATTCTTGTTAGGACCAGTTCACCTGGTAAACTGGCCAGTCTCCAGTTGCACCTGGAGACCCAGTGAAACTGTCCAGTGAAACTGGAGACCTAGATGATTTGTCGAGAAATATATTGAGTCCAGTTGCACCGTACAGTCAACGCAACTGAAGACTTCCTCCAGTTGAGAACTGACCAGTTGAAGAATCATTCCAGTTGAAGTCGAAGACAACAAATGGAAGATAGAGAATGGCAATGGCAGCGAAGCCCAGTTGACGTTCTAGTCAGTTACAAATTGGAGACCATCAGTGGAAAGCTCTTACAAAGCTTTACACTGATTACGAGGAATTGACTTATATGCTTTATGTACCTTTACACGGATAATAAGCCTTATCTTATTATTTAAGTAATAAAAGGTACATAAAGGTGGTTGAGTAAAGTTACTTTATCATGCGACTTTACACTGCTTTTTAAGGAATTAAATGTTATTCCTTAAATGCTCTCAACCACATTTGTACGGCTAAAGTTAATATCCCAAATGTTAACTTTGCCTATAAATACAAGTCATTGCACAACAAGAATAATAAGTGAAAAACATACAACACTTCACACTTTGCAAACCTGCAATATTCTTGGTGAACTTGTGCAATATTCTCTCAATCGCTAAAAGGAACATTTCACAACTTTAAGTGTTTTGATTGTCTTGAGAAATTCCGAGTGTAGATCAATTGTATTTCATAGGTTGTTAGGATATTTACATTCTTTGTATTATCTTGGTTCCGCAACAACCTTGTAATTTGTTTAACATCAATAAATAAATTACACATTGAAAATTACATATTGTCTCATCAAGTTATCTTACAAAGTTATTTGTATTATTGCATTGTTCTTTACTTATTGTCATTTATATAAGTAATCTATCTAGAACTTGGTATATACACACTGCAACTGGTCGTCTCCAGTTCAGTGCATATATTGCAAAGTAACTCCACCATCGACATAGAGGTGTCTTCAGGTAGTGCCATCTATTAAGTTGGGACTTACAAGTGGTATCAGAGCAGAAGGCTAATAAACTTGCCTAGATCTGCTAAGATGAACACTACTGAAGGTGGAGATGGTTCTGGTCAAGGTGAAATCCCTTTGAATAATAATGCCCAACCTTTTCAAAATGTTAATACTAACCCTCCTCCTCCTACTACCCCAAACCACGTCCATGTACACTACTCTAACACTCCTGTTCCCAAATTCGATGGAAACAGTGAGACTTGGTACATGGAAGGCTAGAATGCTTTGCATTTTGGTGGTATTGAGAGGTATATGTTGAAAATCCTTAAGGATGGACCATATATACCCATGTCTCTTGGGGTGAGTCCTCTTCTAGATCCAACTGGAAGAAGAGGTTCAAGAGAAAAGCGAAGACCATTGGTCTGATGAGGATCGTAGACTTGTTGATCTGGACACCAGACTCAAGAACATGATCCTTGGGGTTGTTCCTGAAGATCTAATTCCAACACTTGTGTTGTTCCCCAGTGCAAAATCAATGTGGGACGAATTAGTTATTCAGTTTGAAGGAGGTGATGACACTATTGTCACCAGAAAAGTTGCCTTGAACAAGAAGTATGAATCCTTCTTTGCCTTGCCCATGAAAGTCTAACTGGTACATACACCAGATTTTCTAGCCTCATTAATCAGCTGAGAGGCTTGGGTGTAGAGAAGGATAAGGATATTCTTCTAGAGAAGTTTTGTGATATTCTTCCTTCCAAATGGGAAAACATGGTTCTTGTCTTGAGACAAGGGAAAACCTTGCACAGCCATACTCTTGCATCGCTCTATGGAGCCTTCAGATTCACTGAAGATAATAATGCTGCAAGACTGGTGGCTGAGCAGGATGCCATGAACCATGCCCAGAGTTCCAAGGTTGCTAGTGTACCTGAGCGACCTTGTGATGCTTTAATGTCTGTAGAGAGTGTCCAGGCACACTCAATGAAGGAGATGTTAAACAGTTTCTTGAACTCTGGCCTGACCACTGAAAACAGTGATGGTTGTAATGAAACTGACGATGATGATCTGGTCGCCATGATTGCTAAAACCTTTAACAGGTTTAAGCATAAATCTAAAAGATTTAATGGCCCCAACAATGCTTCCAGCTCCAGCTCTCTGGATAAGACCAATCTTACATGCTATAAGTATGGCAAGAAAGGTCATTTTATGAAGGAATGCAGATCTAGTCAGTTGAACAACCAAACTGGCCCCTCTGTCCTAATTTCAATCGGCCTGATGATAGCTACAAAGCTAAATACAAGAAGCTTAAGGCCCAGATTGCCCTCCTGTCCATGGAAAAGGAAAAGGATCAGTGCTTAATGGCACAAACTGAGGGAAAATGGGAATACTCTGATGACTCATCAGCTGATGAAGAAGAGGAAAGGGACATGTGTTTCATGGCCTTGGAAGATCAACAGCAGCACGTGGCAAAAGAAGATGTCATCACTGGAAGATGGGTAGACATCATCTTGAAAAAGGTATGTGATTATGATCACCAAATTGACCCTGAACTGAAACTGGACCTGGCTGAATCATTAAGTGGTGATTTAGCTTTTGTGAAACTGTAAGAGCTGATAGTGAAAGATATCTTGACACTATCTTAATTGAACTGAACAATGTTAAACCACAACTGAATGATTTACAAAGTGTCCAGTTGGCTCTAAGGAGCAGTTTTAAAGATTGAGGCTTTGGAACTTGATAATCAAAAACTATTTTCTGATCTTGAAAAAGAACAAAAGATTATCAAGTCATGGGTAAAAGCATCTGGTAAAAACTATGATGCATTTTCAAGAACTATCGATGCCCAGAAGAATGCATGGAATCTGGAGATCTGGAGATGGCAGCTCTCATACCAGATCTTCATGCATTGCCTCCAGCTCTCAAGGTTGAAACACCTTATGATCAACCTGAAGCTGTTGAAACTGAAACCTTTGAGACCACCCCCATTGAGGTTAAAAATGGAGCCAAACAGGCTAAAGCTCCAGTCAAAAAGGCCACTGGTAACAAGCCTTTACCTCAAAAGTCTAAGGTGCCCAAGACCCGACATACTAAAGCTCCAGTTGAACCAAGGTCCAAGGTTCAACTGCCTGAAGAAAATAATATTTTGGTTAATCTGGAAAGTCAACTCCAACTTTTGTCTCGACAGGTTCAGAGTTGTACTGCCCGGATTAAAAATCTGGAAGGAGGTTCATTACCTCCAGTTTTCAAACAAAATATTAAACCAATCCCTTCAAAACCTAATCAAAAGAATGTTCCATCTGGAACTAAATCTGGTAAAAATAAGGGGAGTAAGTATCAAGTACCAATCATTTTTACTCCTGCACCTGGATCTGGTGAAAAAGATCCAGATGCAGCCTCCAGTTCAAAACCACAACAATTAACTGTGACTTCTGTAGAGAAGTCCAGTGAACCCATCAAGAAAAGATGGGTTCACAAAAATAACTGATGAATTTTGTGGTTGTGCAGGGCGATCGAAAGAAGAATATCTGGTATCTGGACAGCGCTGCTGGCCGGACTATGACCGGATGTAAGCCCCTGCTTGAAGGGTTCACTGTCCAAGATGGACCGACAGTGACGTTTGGTAATGATCAATCTGGAAAGACTGAAGGACATGGTGTGCTCAATAATGGACAAGTCGAATTCAAAAGGAGTTGCATTTGTGAATGGTTTGAAATACAACCTGATCAGTGTCAGCCAACTTTGTGATGATGGCTTCAGAGTTTGTTCGATATTGCTCAAGGCACCATATTTAACAAGGATTGGAAAGTGGTGATGGTTGCACCAAGAAAAAGAAAAATGTGTACATCATGGATATGGAACCAGCTCCAAAAGAGCAATGCTTCTATACCAAAGCTGATGAGGACACCAACTGGCTATGGCATAAAAGATTATCCCATCTTAATTTTAAGAATATCAACAAGTTATCTCGCAAACAACTGGTTGATGGGATACCTCAGATTTCTTTTAATAAAGAAAAGCCATGTCCAGGGTGTGAGATGGGCAAGCAGAAAGGGCCAGTTTCAAAACTAGGCAAAATTTTAGCATCACTGAACCTCTTCACATGCTACATATGGATCTCTTTGGTCCAGTGAATGTTCAAACTAGAGCTGGAAAGAAATACACTCTAGTTGTGGTTGATGAATTCACCAGATACTGCTGGGTGGTATTCATCAGATCCAAAAGTGATGCACCTGCTGAAATCATCTCTCTTATCAAACGAATTGAGCTCAAGTATACTCGAAAGTTTGTCAGTTGCGAAGTGATAATGGTACTGAATTCCAAAATAAGGTACTTGAAACATTTGCAATGACACTGGCATCTCTCAAAACTTCTCATCAGTTCACTCTCCAGAGCAAAATGGAGTTGTGGAAAGAAAGAATCGTACACTGATAGAAGCAGCCAGAAGTATGCTATCTGAATCTGGTCTTCCCACCAGTTTTTGGGCTGAGGCAGTTGCAACTGCTTGTCACACCCAAAACCGGTCAGTCTACATCAAGAGGACATAAGAAGACTGCCTATGAAGTACTCAGGAATCGTAAACCAAATATTGGATACTTTCATGTATTTGGTTGTCCAGTTTATATCTTAAACGATTACAGTCAGCTTGGAAAGTTTGATGCAAAAGCTGATGAAGCGGTATTTTTAGGTTATTCAGATATTCGAAAGGCCTTTAGAGTTTATAATTATAGACTCCAAAAGGTTCATGAGACAATTCATGTCACATTCGATGAATCAACTGAAGAAATCAACAAGAGACCAAGCCTTGATATTACTCTGACACATCATTCTATCCCTCCATCAATTTCAACTTACCACAAGAATTGGTGATTGGATCTGATGTACGTGCCACTCCAATATCAGCACCAGTTCAAACTCCAACTTCTCCAGTTCTTCACGAAATGCCATTGAATGAAGAATTTCATGATGCAAATCGTGACCTCATTGACTCTGATGAGGATGTAGAAGTAGTTTGGACTGATCCTTCTCCAGAAGCTATTGCAACTGAAGAAGATCGCCAGGTGACTTGCACTGATATTGTAGTTCACCAGCCTAGTCATTACACTAGATGGACTCGAGCACATCCAATTGAACAGATTGTGGAGATCCAAATAGTGGGGTTCAGACTAGAAGAGCCACCAGTGAGCAATGCTTAAACGTCACCTTCTTATCTCTAATTGAACCAAAGAAGATTGACGAGGCTATGGCAGACCCAAGCTGGGTGGAAGATATGCAAGAAGAGCTCCTCCAGTTTGAAAGGAACAATGTTTGGGAGCTTGTTCCTTGTCCACCAGGGTTAAAAAAAGAACCCATTGGTACCAGATGGGTCTACCGAAACAAAATGGATGAAGATGGCCATGTTGTAAGAAACAAGGCCAGACTAGTTGCCCAGGGTTATTGTCAAGCAGAAGGCGTTGACTTTGATGAAACTTTTGCTCCAGTTGCAAGCCATCAGAATATTTCTGGCTTATGCAGCCCATCTGCAGTTCAAGGTCTTCCAGATGGATGTCAAAAGTGCGTTCCTTAATGGAGCATTGGAAGAAGAAGTTTATGTTAAGCAGACTCCAGGTTTCATCGATGAGAAGCATCCTCATTGGGTTTATAGACTGAACAAAGCATTGTATGGTCTAAGACAAGCCCCAAGAGCCTGGTATGATACTTTAACTAAACATCTTCTTAAAAATGGCTTTCAAAGAGGTGCAATGGATAATACCTTGTTTATCTTGAAAGAAAGAGGTAATATCTTATTGGTACAAATTTATGTTGATGACATTATTTTTGGTTCAACTGATGATGCAATGTGTAAAAAGTTTTCTAAAATCATGTCATCTGAGTATGAGATGAGTTTAATGGGTGAATTAACATTTTTCTTAGGTCTTCAGATTAAGCAAACTGAAAATGGAATTTTCATAAACCAAGGAAAATGTGTCAGAGATTTGTTAAGAAAATACAAATATGATTCAATCCCATCCAAAAACACACCTATTGCAGCACCATTGAATTTGGACTCTGACCCAACTGGCAAACCAGTTAACATAACTGACTATAGAGGTATGGTTGGTTCACTGATGTACTTAAATGCCAGTCGACCAGATATAATGTTTGCAACATGTTTATGTGCCAGGTTTCAGGCTAACCCTAAAGAATCAAATTTGCACGCTGTAAAGCGTATCTTTAGATACCTGAAAGGGTGTCCTAATCTTGGTCTTTGGTACCCCAAAGGCTCAGGATTAGATCTAATGGGTTATTCATATTCTGATCATGCAGGTTGTAAGATAGATAGAAAATCAACAACTGGTGGTTGTCATTTCCTTGGAGGAAAACTGGTAAGTTGGACCAGCAAGAAGCAGACTTTAGTCTCTATGTCCACTGCTGAGGCAGAGTACATTTCTGCGGCCAGTTGCTGTGTCCAGATTCTCTGGATCAAGAACCAGTTACTAGATTATAGTCAAAAGTATACAAGGACCCCAATCTTTTGTGACAACACCAGTGCAATTGCTATATCTCACAACCCAGTGATGCACTCCAAAACAAAACATATTGACATCAGGTATCATTTTATTCGTGATCATGTTATGAAAGGAGACATTGAAATTCATTTCATCCCCACTGACAAACAGTTAGCTGATGTTTTTACAAAACCTCTCGATGAGAAAACCTTTAAACATCTCATCAGCGAACTAGGAATGTTAAATCCTTAAAACTGGAGATTTCTTTGTTATTGAACGCGTCAGTGACACTGATGAAGTTCTCCAGTTGAGGAGGTCCAGATAATCTTTGCTCGCCAGGCTATCGAACGCCTTTGTGATATTATCTTGGCACTAATTGATTTCTGGATCATCATTTTAGGGGGAAAAGACTCAAAATAATTTTCTGACTAAAATTCGTTTTTGTTTGAAAATGCAACTGGAGAACTCTTCAGTTGGAAACTGGCACTGGACTGATCCTCCAGTGACCAGGTTCAGTCTTGTCTTGTTTTTATAACATTAGAAATACTTGGTCAATATTTGTGACACGTGATGATACTCGAGTGTTTTAAACCACTTGGTATTGTGATCTGACGTGTTTCAAGCCATTTTAGTACTTGACAACTGTTTGTATTGGGAAAACAAAAAGTGAGTGGGCGCGTAGGTAAGATAAGCCGTCGTAGCATTTAATGCTGACATGGTAGCATTTAATGTTGACATGGCAAATTATTATTTTATTTCAAAATTCAAACCAACTTTGTGAAAATATCTACAAAAAGGATTTTGTTTATTAAAATATAATTTTTGGTATTTCCTTGGGATCTTGAATCCCTTATAAATACCCTTATTTACTCCGAACTCATTTACTTCTCTTTTACATTCTTTCATTTACTTCCTAATCATCAAAATTGCTTCATTTTTCTCCCTGCTTCACAAATCAAGAACCCTAAATCCCAAATTTCATTTTCATTTTTCTATGGCTCATAGATCATCTCGTTCAAGAGATGTAAATCTCTTGACTGTTCCATATGCTCCTTCACCAGATGTCAAACCGGCATCTGGTGCTCCTAGTAATGCTTCAGTCATCAAACTAAATCCTAACAATCCAATGGCAAGCTTACGAGGATCTCAAGGGTCCAATACCCTTATTGGTAGAATCCAGAAATTTTTGAAGGATTCTCCAATAGGACCCTCATTCTCTCTAAACCCACGCAAGTTGTTTCACAACTACTTGTGTGAGTTTTGGTACACTGCCAGTCTTTCTTCCGATTGTTCCTCCATCAGTTTCACATTAAAGGATGGAACAATCCAGTGTACCTTGTCAGCTGATGTATTGAGGGATGCCTTACGCCTCAATTACTGGAGAGAGGGTGAATCTCCAGTTGTCTTGCCCCCTAATATAAATTTTCGTCAAGTACTCCTAGAAATGGGTCATAAGGAGTGTTTGGACAATGGGGTTTTGAAGACAAAGGGTGCGATGACCATGAAGGGTCTTACACCTTCATGGAGATATTTTTTCATCCACCTGGTGGAGAGTATGGGTGGGAGTTCTGGTGGACTTGACCAGATTAACTCCTCACAAGCAGAAATGGCTTACTGATTGTGGAACGGATTGAGAGTGGACTTTGCAGATATCTTGTATAGAAGCCTGGTCCAAAAGCTGAAGGGCACCAGGGGTGTTTGTATCCCTTTTTCAAGGTTCCTCTCTCTCTGTTTTAAACATATTCTGGGCAGAGAAGCATATTTAAGTACAGATTCACCGTACACTGCTCCAGATATGTTAAGGAATTTAGACTCTCTGGTATCTGAAGCTGGAGAGGTCGAAATTCCAGAACGAATGCAACTAGCATTCGCTTCAACTGATGCACCTATTGAAGGTGAGTCAGAAAGGCAACTGGGCGGGCCTCAAAATAATGAGGGACCCTCCAGTTCGTCTAATGTTGTGGTTGAGGATAGAGCAACCATAACTGAAGCAACCCCAATTACATCTATCCCTGGTGAAGATACTTTGGTATCTGATCCACCAACAGATGCACCCATCCAGGAAACTGGGGAAGGTCATCTGGAGACTGACCCTTCTGGTCAGCCCTCGGTTACATTCATGGATCTGGACATGAATGTTAATGACGAGGAAATCCTTATAGAATCATCGGATTCTGAAGGTACTGAAACAGACTTGGAGAATTTTGATGCTGCTGTACCAGATCAAAACCCTTCATCTCCAGTCTCGCTTCCAGACGCATCAATTTCACTTTCACCACCACAAGAAAATGTGCCTACTGATATATCTTTCCCAACATATACCGCTCCTTCACCAACTGGGCAATTCTCACTTGCTCGAGAAATGCCCCCACCACCGTCGCCGTTGTTCACACCTGAGCATTCTCAGCATGAACAACACTTGATTTTCCAGTCCTTTCTTCATCCACCACTCCTATTATATCTTCAACTGCTGGCATGACAACTGGGGAGACTTCTTTAAGTTTGCCTCCTCCAGTTGCTCCTGTAGTAACTGCTGCTGGTCCAGTGACACCTTCTCCTTCGTCACTGGACAGTCAAGTTGTCTCATTACAAGCCGATCTCCAAAACCTTCTAACCAGGGTGGAGGAGATTCAGAAGACACTTGACAAAAACACCAAGTCCTTCTCCAGATACCACAAAGATCACTTAACAAATATTAAGGTGGTTGATCTGGGGATAAACAAGTTTTCATCAAATGAAGACTTGGTGTTTAAAAAGTTGAATGAGTTGGTCACTGGCTGCAACAATCTGGCTGGTACTTTAAAGGAAGCCTTTGACCTCACTCACTCCAAGGTTACTACCTCAATCTCCAACTTGCTGGGAAACACTGTGAGAACTTCAGAAGTTGATTTGAGGGAGATTGAAAGGCAGGTAAAAGAATTGATTGAAAAACCTGGCCTAAATGTAACTGAACTTGGAGAGCAGTTGATGACTTCTGTTGGTCAAAAGATAGAGGATACGCTGGGTGCTAGAGAACAGCATTTGATTGAAAAACCTGGCCTAAATGTAACTGAACTTGGAGAGCAGTTGATGACTTCTGTTGGTCAAAAGATAGAGGATACGCTGGGTGCTAGAGAACAGCATTTGATTGAAAGGGTGATGTCTGAGATCACCAGGCTGGCCACTCCTCAGGTTGATCTGGCCCCACTCACCAGTGAGATCAACCAGTTGAGAGGCAGCATTGACAATTTGAACACCCAGGTATCTCTACATGCTGAATCTTTGGAGAAACTGACCACTGAAGTAGAGAATCTGAAGAGGAAAGATGATGAAGTAAAGGAAAAGGTTGTCTCTGGTTTGGATGAAGACTCCAAGATCCTAAATGAACTAAAAACTGGTCAAGAACAAGTTACTGCCAATGTCTTGACCCAGTCAAAGGAGACCAACCATTTATGGAGGTCCTTCAGGATGATGTGTGGGATCTTTAAGGAGTGTAAGGACATGCAGTCATGGCAGCCTCTTGACCGGTTGCCATCTCACCCCTCTGAATGGGAAGGAATTAGGGTAGGTCTAGATGCTGCCAAGGGGGAAAGAAGTGCAGTCCTTCCACCAGTTGCACCTGAAGATCTTCATCTGGAAGACAAGCTGGTTTGGAAATGGTTGTAGCTACCAGTACTGAAGCTGGTGAGCAAGATGTTAGGGGGAATGTTGTTTTGGATAAGGGCAAAGGTTTAGCTGTTGATGCATCTGCCCAGCCGGCCACTGATGTAATGCTTGAAACTGGTAATGCTGATGTACTTCCTCCAGTTTCAGATAGTGATTGCAGAAGACTGGCCAGACTTGGTAATGATATTAAAGAAAGAAAGAGATGAAACAAAGAAACCAACCTGAAGCCAGGGCACATCTTGCACAAATCAAGTTACTTGATATGAGTGATGCCAATCTTTTGGGTATCACTAAGGAGGAGTATGTCAGGATCAAGAATGATCCCAGGATAGTTGACCAGTTGCAAGAAATGCTGGATGTTGAACTGGACAGACACTATCCTGAGGATGAAGCTGAATTTGATGCCAAGAGTTTGAACATTTCAGTAGAGAAGGCTAAGGAGAATAGGGCCAGTGGGATTCTTAAACGAATTGCAAATGTTAAGAAGGTTTTGAATCCACCAAGAAGGATTCCACAACCAAGAAGACCACTGTCAAGAGATGCTGACCTTAGCACATTTGTTGAACCAACTGGCGAGGTATCTAATGAAGACATCAAGTCCGCTGTACTGGCTGCTGGTGCTGAGAGTATAAAAATAACAAATGAATCTGAAGCAAGAAGCTATTACTCCCAGATCATGTCAACCAGAAGACATAGTGGTACTATCAATGGTGTAAATGTGACAATCAAGCCAGGCACCAAAGTTTTTCAAGTTGAAGTTAGTTACACCAGAGGGCCACTGGTTAAAACTGACAATCCTGGTGCTATGCAATATGGGTTCAGCGAATGGGTGGAAATGGTGAATGTGTTGGATGCGAAGGCACAAAAGAATAGGTTTGAGAAAGCTTGGGTGAACTTCTTAAGGGGCAAAATTCAACATAAAGAAAACCTGGAGCAAAAGCTGAATATTGACCATGAAGACTCACAACCTATTTCTTTGGTGACCAAGAGAAGAAGAACTGGCGAAGGGCCATCTAATTAAGTTCTTTCTTTTCAGTTATCTACTTGTATTTTGTTTTACATTCTGTAACTTGTATAAATTTCATTTCCTTGTATAAATGAAGTTACCAGTTTGTAACCACAAGGTAGATAATAGATTAAAATCTAACAAACCTAAAAGAAAAACCTAAGGCATTTATTGATCTATAAAAATGCCTTGGAAACTTAGATAGATTTAAATCAAACAAGTCTCTCCAGTTCACACTTGTATAGATACAAGAACTAGAAAAAGACTTGTCAATATTTCTAGACAAATAGGGGGAATTTGTTAGGACCAGTTCACCTGGTAAACTGGCCAGTCTCCAGTTGCACCTGGAGACCCAGTGAAACTGTCCAGTGAAACTGGAGACCTAGATGATTTGTCGAGAAATATATTGAAGTCCAGTTGCATCGTACAGTCAACGCAACTGAAGACTTCCTCCAGTTGAGAACTGACCAGTTGAAGAATCATTCCAGTTAAAGTCGAAGACAACAAATGGAAGATAGAGAATGGCAATGGCAGCGAAGCCCAGTTGACGTTCTAGTCAGTTACAAACTGGAGACCATCAGTGGAAAGCTCTTACAAAGCTTTACACTGATTACGAGGAATTGACTTATATGCTTTATGTACCTTTACCCGGATAATAAGCCTTATCTTATTATTTAAGTAATAAAAGGTACATAAAGGTGGTTGAGTAAAGTTGCTTTATCATGCGACTTTACACTGCTTTTTAAGGAATTAAATGTTATTCCTTAAATGCTCTCAACCACATTTGTACGGCTAAAGTTAATATCCCAAATGTTAACTTTGCCTATAAATACAAGTCATTGCACAACAAGAATAATAAGTGAAAAACATACAACACTTCACACTTTGCAAACCTGCAATATTCTTGGTGAACTTGTGCAATATTCTCTCAATCGCTAAAAGGAACATTTCACAACTTTAAGTGTTTCGATTGTCTTGAGAAATTCCGAGTGTAGATCAATTGTATTTCATAGGTTGTTAGGATATTTACATTCTTTGTATTATCTTGGTTCCGCAACAACCTTGTAATTTGTTTAACATCAATAAATAAATTACACTTGAAAATTACATATTGTCTCATCAAGTTATCTTACAAATATTTTGTATTATTGCATTGTTCTTTACTTATTGTCATTTAAATAAGTAATCTATCTAGAACTTGGTATATACACACTGCAACTGGTCGTCTCCAGTTCAGTGCATATATTGCAAAGTAACTCCACCATCGACATAGAGGTGTCTTCAGGTAATGCCATCTATTAAGTTGGGACTTACAATTCTCAACTTTTGTCTATTTCTAGACTATTACCCCAGGTAGTTAGTCTCTTTTTGACTATTCTCAACTTTTGTCTATTTCTAGACTATTACCCCAGGTAGTTAGTCTTTTTTTGACTGTTTTTCCAAAAAACGGGTTTTACACCGGAAAAAGGCTCTTTTAAGACCTAATTGATGATTTGGCACCATCAATTGCTCCATGAACGAGTTGTTAACAAAAATGGATCATTAGGTCACATTAAACAACCATTCCTAACATCAAAACTCGATCAATTAACCACAAATGATTACCAACAACCCAATCCATTCTCCAAACCCTAAGACCTAATTGATGATTTGGCACCATCAATTGCTCCATGAACGAGTTGTTAACAAAAATGGATCATTAGGTCACATTAAACAACCATTCCTAACATCAAAACTCGATCAATTAACCACAAATGATTACCAACAACCCAATCCATTCTCCAAACCCTAAGACCTGAATTGATGATTTGGCACCATCAATTGCTCCATGAACGAGTTGTTAACAAAAATGGATCATTAGGTCACATTAAACAACCATTCCTAACATCAAAACTCGATCAATTAACCACAAATGATTACCAACAACCCAATCCATTCTCCAAACCCTAAGACCTGAATTAAATCCATACAAATGATTCATATGATCACAAATCAAAGGGAAATCATCTATAATACCTGCACTTGACGTAGGGGACTCAAGATCTAAATAATCCTTAATCAAAACTGCACGAAACGATTGGATCTTTGCTTGGAGAGGGGAGGGGATCGGCTAGGGCTTTCTCACCCACTAATTGCAGAAGTTTTGTGACAACTAGGGCTGCCTAATTGCCCTCTAATCCCAGGCCATCCACTACTTATCTTACATTTGGGACCCCTCAACTTTACAACTTTACATTTAGGGCTTAAACGACTTAACGGGAATACTTCTTGACATATTAAACACATTTAATCATCTATGACATCTTAAACACATTAACATATACATCACTAAGGCATTGAAGCCTCACACATATAGCACATTAATCACATATAAGCATTAAATCTCCTAGAGACTTAACAGACACGTAGTGTTGACTTAACGACTCAAGTCAACCGTTAAATAAAAAGTTCGGGATGTTACAATTACCTCCCCCTTAAGAGGATTTCGTCCTCGGAATCACTTTAGCATTAAACAGGTGAGGATAGTTCCGAATCAACTTCAACCGTTAATATGATTCCATCTCACTATCACAAGATCAATTAACTTCCTACGAAGCTTTTTTTACTTCTGGCCAAGAATCTCAACTGGAACATCTACAATCATTTCTTAGCACCAATACTCACATCTTCTAATGGAGTCACATTGGTTTCATCATCACGACATATGTTCAATAACACTCACGAAAGTACTCTAGATGTCATCTAAAAGCAATACACAAGCACATATCATATACCTTCTAGAGTTTACCCTTTTATGAAGGTAATACACATTAGATAACGGGACTCCATGTTTACTTCACTTGTATAGAAAATGGTAAGCTTCACCACGTGCACATACTCATGAGTAACGAAAAGAAAATAGCATTTTTATCAACTAGTCTACAACGACTCATATCACGTCATTGCCCTTAGGGGTTATAAACAACTTCGTCACATAATCCGTAGTCACCATAAGTACATTTCTGCTTCGGAATAACCGATTGTTGCATCTTTCCATATTGCGTTCGGTGCTCAGGTTTGTCTTGAGTACAAATCACACATTTTTGTACACACACTATCACATCACTCTTGATATTTGGCCGTCATAAAATGGGTTTCAAATCAGCATATACCTTTGTACTACCTGGATGAATATAATATCAGGACCTATGGGTCTCTTCAACTTAGCATAGTCAAACTCATTGAACTTCTTACATGGTCTTTTCTACTTTCACTTTACATTTCATCCGTTCCGTCATTTCTTTGGTCCAATCTTTAAATTAAACAAGTAATCACCTCATTTCTTCAACCTTCATAAGTAGTATACACATTACATCCAGCAAAGACTATTCATTTGGCGGATAAGACCTTCCGACACATAACCTTATTAACTTGCTGCCATGACTCACATGATTCATTGAACCAAGGGTCGACTTGCCATAACTCTTGATGCATAACATATCTTACTAATAGCTTGCCTTTTCGACTCAAAGCACCCGCCACGACATTAGCTTTACCCGTATGGTGCTTGATTTCACATTCATAATCTCTAGGTAATTACATCCATCTTCTTTTATCTCACATTCATATACATCTAAGAAAACACATATTATAAGCTCTTATGATCAGTGAATAGTGTGCACTTAGTGCTATATAAGTAGTGTCCCCACAACTTTAATGCAAAGACCACTTCAGTAAACTCTATATCATGAGTGGGGTAATTCTTCTCATAAGGCTTCATCTGACGTAACGCGTAAGCAACGACTTCGTCTCTATGCATATGATCACAACCCAAAAACATCTATGCCCAAGGGTAAGAATAAAACAGGAGCTTCACATAACTTCTTTTTTTTTCCATACATCTTTTCCTTCATGTCCAATGTAACGGTGCGGTTGTTCACCAAGAATAAGCATTCATGGACAACCTGCCTACTAAGGGCTCATATCATATCAATACCTTTAGCTTCCCACGCAACTTTGTCTTTTGGTCCATGATAACGTGACTCCTCACTTCCATTAAAGGATCATTACATAATTATTTTGTAACAAAACTTTCGGTGTCTAATCTTGGCTTTTAACCCAATCACACGGGAATACTTCTTGACATATTAAACACATTTAATCATCTATGACATCTTAAACACATTAACATATACATCATTAAGGCATTGAAGCCTCACACATATAGCACATTAATCACATATAAGCATTAAATCTCCTAGAGACTTAAAGGACACGTAGTGTTGACTTAACGACTCAAGTCAACCGTTAAATAAAAAGTTCGGGATGTTACATCTGCACTCCATGTTAACTTAAAAGTATAAAAAAAATAAAAAGTTAAACAAGTAAGCAAGCTACTAAGCTAGCTACCAGCTAGCTTGCTTCAATATTCACGCGTATTTAATTAAATAGTATATAATATAATATAATATAATATAATATAATATAATATAATATATTATATTATAATAAACATATATAGTAATATAATATAATATAATATAATATAATATAATATAATATATAACTTAATATAAGGTAAATTCAAAAATATAATATAATATAATATAATATAATATAATATAATATAATATAATATAATATAATATAATATAATATAATATAATATAATATAATATAATATAATATAATATAATATAATATAATATAATATAATATAATATAATATAATATAATATAATATAATATAATATAATATAATATAATATAATATAATATAATATAATATAATATAATATAATATAATATAATATAATATAATATAATATAATATAATATAATATAATATAATATAATATAATATAATATAATATAATATAATATAATATAATATAATATAATATAATATAATATAATATAATATAATATAATATAATATAATATAATATAATATAATATAATATAATATAATATAATATAATATAATATAATATAATATACCATTAATATAATATAATATAATATAATATAATATAATATAATATAATATAATATAATATATATATACATCGTACGGTAACTAGGACTAGTAATATAATATATACTCCATCTAAAATTATAATTTCAAGAATTAAAAATTTAATATAACCAAAAGGACCATTCTTGTAATTAACGTTTTATCCAGCCTCATTCTTGTAATTATCGTTTTTTGCTGGGTCCGCCAAATATATCATGGAAGGAAACCATAAAAACCCTAATTTGAGATTATTTCCCCCAAAATATTTTGTTGGCTCCATTCATTCATTTCTGCTTTTCAAGGTTCGCTTGTCGTTTCCTTTTTAATCGTAATTACTTTGCTCTTTTATTTCCCCCTAAATTTCATATTGAAATGCTAATTAATTATTAATTAATTCTAACAAGCAATTACGGTATTTGTTGATCGATATTCTGGAAAATGTCTGAATACATTCCATTTGAAATCCAAATTGAAATCATTAAAAGACTTCCTGCTAAGTCAGCTGTTAAATTTAGACTTGTTTCAAAACCCTGGAACTCTTACGTCGGCAGTTCCGAGTTTATCATCGCTCATCACCACCGCAACATTCATCACCAACCACACCGTCTACTTGCTTGGTGCAAAGACCCTGTAGATCTACCCGATGGCGGGTATGTTACGGTTTTTGATGACGACACTTTCTACCAGCAAGACTTTACTCCCAAGGCTCCGCGGCTCACTAAAATACTTGGGGATTCCAGAGTAATTGATTGCTGTCTTGGCTTGGTGTGCTTGTATGGTCATTATCACAATTCATTTTCTTTGGAATGCATCCTTTTTAGATCCAATATGGCTATTATATGGAACCCTTTACTTAGAAAATCCGTTCAGGTTCATGTGCCTTATTACTTTAGCTGTGCTTGTATAGCTTTTGGGGTCTGTCCCGTGACTTTTGACCCTACTATTGTCAAGATTTCACATGGAAACCTTATAGATTGCCAACCTTGGGAAGTTGAAGTTTTTACATTGAGCTCGGGGACTTGGAAGAGCCTTATGTCGAGCAACCTGCCTCCTAAAACAGTTTATCTGCAATCCTCTGATCAGGTAGTCATAGATGGGTTTATTTATTGGCATGCTCATGAAAGGAGGATTGAATGTGATTGTATCTTTTGATATGACTACCCATAAGTTTGAAGTGGTAGACCTCCCAGATACTTTATCGCACCACTTTTACATGACTTTGTCTAAGATACGGGAGTCAATTGGTGTGGTTGGATACACAACAGAGAACATGAAAAATGTTTGTGCTGTTTGGGTGATGGAAGATATTGTAACAAAATCATTCACAAAGCTGTACACCATCAAAGCACCAAATCTATCATCGAAGACAATTCTAGGTTTTAGGAAAAGCGAGGAACCTATAATGGAAACTCACGATGAGGATAAAAAGTCTGCCACAATTGGTGTGTATGATCCCTGCTCAGAACACATCAGTAAGCTTGGGATTTATGGTGAAGATCGTTCTTTTTTTGTGAGCTCTTATATGGAAACACTACTTTTGCTTGATCAAGCAGATCGTTACATTAATTCTGGCAATCATCTGGTCTGACACTCTCTAATGGTGAATATGAAGAAAAATATGTAAGGTTGAGTTGTTCATGCATATTTTTTCTGATGAGTCTCGCACTTATTGAATTTGATCAGTTTTGGTGTTTATCTTTTACAACTTATTATGTCAAGTGAAAATTTCCTTGATGTAGTTATCAGTTACGGAGTATTTCTATTTATTTGGTGTATTAGCTTACATTCAATTACATTTATTTACATGAAGTCATTTTTGTAGATGATGATAGGTGATAGATGTTGTTACTTCCATCAAAGGTTAATTGTATTCGGATTGGTCAAAGGTCAATTACAACATGATGAAATGATGCCTACAACATGGTAGTTGAAATAGGATTGAATTCTGAACTTGAACGTAATATTCAATGTCAAGGCTTGCTTGTATGCATAACAAAACTCTGTTATGCTGAAGCTTGACTTATACGCAATGCATGGTAGTTATGCTCATTCATATGACTCAAATGAAACAAGTTGGTTCATTTTAATTGTACTTTTGTTTACCTAAAGGATTTTAAACATGGTGAAATTTATATAGCTTTCTTGACTCAGCTACATCATTATCACATTATGCTTCATTTTGTTATTGCTATTAGTAAACTGGGGAAAGTCGAGCCCTTGGCTTACATGTATGCAGCCTAACATATATATAGGCCATTTTCTAGATATTTCCCTAGCCGTCCCAAGATGTTTTAGTGAGGTTTGAACCCCGGTCTTTTCAGAGATCTTGTAATAGTTACTCTTAGAAATGTTTACCCGAGTTTCATTTTGCTATTGGTTACGCTTTTATAGAAATATGTTTAGCATGTTATAGATATGAAACATATTACCAGTTACCTGCCTCTATGTAAGTGAGAATATAGGTGATAGTCATTCTAGACATGGAAACATATTACTTGTTACCTGCCTCTATGCTTTATTTGGAAACTCATGGGTTTACATGTAGGGCAGTTTGTTGGTTTCACTAGCCATAGGGATTTAGCTACTGTGTTAGGCGTTTTACATACACATTTTTGCAGAGGTTAATAGGCGTTTTAACTTCAATATTATATGGTGATTATTCTGTTTAATAGCAAATCAATTGATACTCATGTGGGATAGTCATTAGAAAAGAATATTTGGTTATTCTGAGAACAAAGACCAACCGACTGGTTGGAGCTATATGGGGCAAGCAGACTGGTTTTCCTCGATCCATGATTTGAATATGACCCATAGGATTCCTATGTGAAAGCAACTGCATGTCCTTACATTCTCTGTTTCTTTCAGTATGACCCATATGGTCCACAAATTAAAAATTCTATGCCAAGCCAACATTATCGTTCTATGGCATCTGCTATACGATAATCCATTCTCTTTATAGCATCAGTTCTGAAATTTAAGGACGGCAAACTCTAAGCATAAGCGGCTGAAGCATCATTCACCAAACAAAAATACAAATATTCCTTGGTACAATCATGCCGTCTCATTTGATAAATCCTAGCCAAGAATCTTCTAATCCATAATTTTGAAAATTGGCCATATCTTAGAATTCCTGTTTTAATCCCCCATTATAAAACGACAAATTCATTTTGCAAACCAATTCACTAAAATCAAGATGTCAGACTACATCATACCTTTTGAAGTCCAACTAGAAATCATGACAAGGCTTCCTGTGAAATCATTGATCCAATTCAGATCAGTCTCAAAACTATGGAAGTCTCTAATTGATAGCTCCCAGTTCACTGATAATTACAACGCCTACCAAGGTCGACAACAATGTCTGCTTATAAGGTACAAAGATCCGGATACACTTCACAAGCAAGAATATGTTTGTATTATGGATGATGAGACTTTCCCCCAACACAAGTCTGCTCTAAACGCTCCCATATCCTTTCAGCGACTTAACAATTTGAGGCTAGTGGGCAGCTCCCAAGGCTTGTTGTGCTTCCATGGCGAGTATCCAAACCCAGATGGTTCCTTCCTTCACTCTAGATCCGAGATGGCTGTTATTTGGAACCCTTCATTAAATAAATCAATTGAAATTGAGGTGCCTTTGTTGTATGATATACATACAACTATTCTTGGTTTCGGGGTTTGTCCTAATACTTGCGACCCTATGCTAGTTAAAATTAATGATATTTATATGCCTTGGCAAGTTGAGGTCTTCAAATTAAACTCAGGGATTTGGAGAATTCAACGTTGCCATTTGCCTCGGAAACTACTTGAGTTTACATGGTCTCAGGTAGCTATAGGTAGGTTTATTTATTGGCAAACTTGTGATACGATTAGTAATCTCATTGTTTCGTTTGATATGAGACATGAAAAGTTTACAGAAATAAATCTCCCAGATAGTTTAGCACATGTTCCTGTTGAAACTTTGTCCATCTCTAAGCTAAGGGAGTGTCTTGTTGTGCTTCAATACTACAAACAGACCGAGAAAGAAGTCTGTGCAGTTTGGATGATGGAGCATGGTGTTCCAGAATTGTTTTCAAAGCTATTTACCATAAACACCCCTGATGCATCACTAAATTCAATTCTAGGATTTAGGAAGAATAACGAGCCTATAATTGAAACGAAGTCAGCTGATCATGAAGAAACTGCCACACTTCATGTTTATGAACCACAATCAGAATGCATTAAAGATCTTGAGATTCATGGAGAATGTGGTTCAATTTTCATGAGCTCCTACAAGGAAACTCTACTTCTGGTTAATCACCCGGATGGACAATATATAGAGCTCAAATTGCAGTTATCATCAAGTCTTGTAAATCATTAGGTGAACAATACGAGAGCGAAAGTGCATCAAGTTAGACTTGGTAGCAAGTTCACTTTATACTGAAGTCATCATCCAAGTAAAATTATTTTACTACGATAACTAGGTAAATGAATTATGCCAGGTGAATCTTGTATTACATTACATTAGAATTAATTGGTTTTTTGGTCTAAGGATTGGGCCTATCCTAACCTAGACTTTTGGTGGTACCTGACTTTGAAATTTGAGTATTTCGGCCCATTAGTGGAGGGTCAATGAATAGGGTTACCTTTAAATGATAAAGAATCCCTAAACAATCATACAGTATAACTTGTTTTCGTTTCTTCAAAAAATCAAATATCATAAAAATGTCAGACTACATCATACCTTTTGATATCCAAAAAGAAATCATGAAAAGGCTTCCTGTGGCATCACTAATTCAGTTCCGATCTGTTTCAAAAACATGGAAGTCTTTTATCAACAGCTCCGAGTTCATTTCTGTTTACACTTATCAGCCACATCGCTTATTTATAAGGTACAAAGATACTGTCAATATTGATGAAGTAAAATATCTATCTTTTATAGATGATGACACTTTCCCCCAACACAAGTTTTCTCCCATTGTTTCTGAACTTGCCAACCTACTTGAGGATGCACGAGTAGTCGGTAGCTCCCTCGGCTTGTTTTGCTTCTGCGGAACTTTTCCTGACAAACAGAAAGTTGTACTTTGGAACCCTGCGATCAGAAAGTCAGTCGGTATCGATGTGCATGGTGTTGGAGTGTGATCATATCATTATAAATCGCATGTCCGGAAATAATTTAAGCCTACGGGGTCACACGAAATGACACGGTAACTCTATACATATTAATTAGTATATTAAAGTAATATATTAATTTGATCACGAAATGATTAATTTAAATTAATTAAGGAGTTAATTGTATTTAATTAATTAAAAGGAGGATTAAATGTGAAAATAAGAAATTAGAGTTGGACTCCTTCACCGAGGTATCCTTTCCACCGAGGTATCCTTCACCGACTACTCTTAAAGTTTTCACCCCATTTGACTTGTCATGTCATCTCATTTCATAACCTCTTCATCTAACCCTTACAAATGGTCTAATGGTAACACCTCCAATCAACCATCCAACAACCACATCATATATCTAATAATAACCACATCATACCATATTCTTAATTTTATACTAAATATTACGCAACTAATTTATTAATAGAAACATAACAATTTTAAATAACTACAATAAAAACTTCATTCAAATAAAATAATATATTTTTTAATAAAACAAAATAACTATAAACATAGAATAAAATGATAACTAAATCATTCTTTGATTAGTTTAAAACTGGACACATATAAAAACATAGTTCGAAAGAGTATATGTATTCTAGGGACTAAAACAACAAATATACATATGTAAACACGCTTTAACACCACCACCCCACGGCCAACTCTTTCTTAAATATAAACCTAAGGGGAAATTTCATATATGCCACTAGTAAGTTACAAAATATCATATTTGCCCAATTAAATTTTGAAATATCATATATGCCATTTCTAACTTATCAATATATCGAATATGCCATTGTTGAGTAACAAAGTATCATATATGTTATTCCCAATCTACCAATTATCAAATGTGCCGTTGTTAAACAAAAAATAATAAATATCTCCAAATAAAATTTTAAATATCATATATTCTATTGTTAAATTTGAAATACATCAAATATGTCAATGAAATATATCAAATATGCGCTATTAAATTATTTTAGTCAAAATAAAACATAATTTTTTTAAAAAAATTATCAATGAAAATTTTGAAATTCACAGTTACACACGTTTTTTCTCTTGTTTTTATAGTTTAATCCATAGTTTTTTTTCTGAACCGTGTAAATTTAATTCAATGTTACCGACATGATTAATTTGATTGATATTCTTAAATCCGTTATTCAATTCATGGTATATAATAAGTGTTGCGATCATGGTTTGTAAGTGACTCAACCATATGTGATGCTTTTATTTTTGCTTAGTAATTAGTCTCCGCTGACATTTGATGCAAGAAAACTCATGAATTAAAAAAAGAGGGTTAATTCAAATTTAAATTTTAATGATAAATTTAAAGCATTTGATATATTTCAATGACATGTTAGCTATATTTCGAAAATAATGATGACATATATAATATTTAATAATGTATTTGGGCACATATGATTTTTTTTACTTAACAATGGCATATTTGATATTTGAGTGTATTAGGAGTGACATATTTGATATTTAAGTGTATTAGAGTGGCATATATGATATTTCAAAATTAAATTGGGCAAATATGATATGATGTGAATTATCAATGGTATATATGAAATTTTCCCTAAACCTAAACCCTAGCAAAAAACTATATAATCTAAATTCAGTCTGTAAGTAAAAAACTAAACTCTAGCAAATCCCTCCCTAAACATAAGAAATCACATCAAAATGACATGAGCCGATCCTGTTAAAATCCTAATTGAAATCATAAAGAGAATCAATGATATAAAATCATTGATTCGATTGCGATCAGTTTCAAAAGCATTGAAGTCGTTGATCGCTAGCAAGGAGTTTATCGCTGCTCACACCACTTTCCTCATCAGCCACCCCGAAACTCAACATCATCGTCTGCTGGTAAGTTACGCAGATTTAGACAATTTCGGTTACAAATATGAATCATTCGTCGATGATGACGGTTTCCAACATGATCAAAAGGTTACTCTCTTTCCTCCCAATTTGGTTACTCACTGTGCTCCCAATTTTGAGGACAATTCAATAATAGTCGGTGGCTCTCATGGCTTGATATGCTTTTACAACACTAAAACAACTAAGACGGTTGTTATATGGAATCCGTCAATTAGAAAATCCGTTATTATTGATTTACCTAATGTGTTAACCAACGTCCCGTATAAGACTCGTGTTGGTTTTGGCGTGTGTCCTCGCACTCTTGACCCTAAGTTAGTTAAGATTAATTGTCTCGCTCCTTGGAAGGATTTAGCATATGTGAATAGTGGCATTCCGCATCAAGTTGAGGTTTTTACGTTAAGTTCAAGGTCTTGGAGAAGTCCATTAAGCAACAATCTTCCTCGTAAATCGATCAGTTTTGGAAAGTCTCAGGTAGTTGTAGATGGGTTTATTTATTGGGATGCTTCTATCACAACTAAAGTCAATGGTAAATCCAAGCATTGCAATTTAGTTATGTCATTTGATCTAACAACTGAAGAATTCGCAGAACATGACCTCCCTGATCTTTTAGCGCACTATCCTGACGTTGGTCTGTTAAAGGTCTCTAAGTTAAGGGACTCTCTCGCTGTTATTGAAATCGGTCTCAACAAACCAACTTATTGTGCTGTATGGATGATGACAGGGCATGGTAACTCAAGGTCTTTTAAAATGACGAAGCTATTCACTGTTGACTCATTCTTTATGGCATATGGACTCACTAAGAGTGGTGCAGTCATAATTGATCTGGGTGCTGATATTGATGATGAAAGTGCTAAACTTTCTGTTTATGAACCATGCTCACAACAGAAGAATGATATCGGTATTTTTGGAGTCGAATGTTCATTCTTTTTGAATTCCTACACAGAAACACTACTTTTGCTTGATCGGTAAGATTGGAGTTCCCCGTTTGAAATAAACTGAGGACGATGATTATGATAGCACTGGAAAGCGTGGAGCAAATCAAAGGACTCACGGCTTTGGAAGAAGGTAGCTAAGTTATGGAGAATGAACTGCATTTATTAGTCACAATTACTTAATAAATAAAAGCTAGTGCAACTATTTGCAGATTTGACTTTCTAAGGTCAACTTTATTGCTGTTCTAAAACCATCGTTAGTAATTATAAATCTTTTTAGTTTGGTAAATTTGGAGTTTTTGTGGATTTTCTCATTAAACATCAACTGTAGTCTGTTTATTATCTGCTAAAACAAGAAAACGCCATCGACATCAACACCAAGTTCACCTCGATTATGTTGGCTTTTCTTCCAATGAACTTTATGGTTTGAATCTACTTAATTATCTCTATGAATTTGAATGGTTTGGTTTGGGCGGTTTGGGATTAGTCTTGATATTTATGTTTTTGATTTACAACTATGACAATCTATATTCACCAAATGATAGTGCCAAACAACGAAAAATTCTGATGTGGGGAGAGGTTGACAATTGGGAGTAAAGAAATTGTTGATTTTGTGATTTGTTAAGACCAGAAAATCATACTGGATCTCTAACAAATCAAATTCCAGAGTACATGAAAGTTTAAAACCAAAATTCTTTGTCCACTTTTTTCTATAAATGTTTAAAAATCATTTCAAATACTATATGTTGGAATGTGATCACGTTAAATAAACGCATGTCCGGAAATCATTTAAGCCTACGGGGTCACACAAAATGACACGTAAACTCTATGTAATTAATTGATATATTAAATGTAATATATTGATTAATATGATCATGAAATGATTAATAAACAAAGTTAAATGTTTAAATAAATGTTTATTAATTAAAAGAGATGGCTTAAAGTGTAAATTGGAAGTTTCCTAATTACACTAAAAGGAGGGGGGCGAACCTATGTAGAGGGTTTCCTAATCCTCTACAAACTTGGTCACCAAGTCAAAAACCCTTCTAATTGAAGCCTATAAATAGAGGGTTAAAGTTAAGGGTTTTTCATAGTTCTATGAGGTAAAACCCTAACTAAAAACACTCTCTCTCCCTCTCTTTTCCGTTCGACCGAAGCAAAGAAAACCCCAAGGGGTTCGGGTTTTAAGGGTTCGACATTTAGGGTATTGCACAACGGGTTTGTGAGTTCGTGATCGGGTACTAGCATACATCATAGGGGTGTCAAGTGTGCGATCGTAGAGAGGTTTTACTTTAAACCCTAAATAATAATAATCATATTATTATTAATATTATTGGAAGCTTACGCTAAAAGGTACATATCCGATTCCTACTTTGTTAATTAATAGTATTGCATATACGTTTCTTTCCGCTGCGTACTCGTGTTTGTTATATGGTTTATGTGCATGAATCCTAACAGTGGTATCTGAAAGGACTAGACTCGATTAAACCAAAAGTGTAATTTTTTTTATTTTTTTATTTTTTTTACAGCATGTACCCACTGCGCCGCAGTGGGTATGACACCCTCCCACTGCGCCGCAGTGGAAACTTTCTGACCTACGAGACAAAAGTCTCCCACTGCGCCGCAGTGGGGTTGAGACCCTCCACTGCGCCGCAGTGGGATCCTACTGGTCTCAGACCTGCTCAAAAGTTCAGCAACTCTAAAAATGTTTGACACATAGAACGAACTCCAACTCTTGCAGTATCATGACCAACATTTCAAACACATTTTAATAATTCTTACTGATATAAAGACACATTTTAAAACATAATTACAACTCTTTCTTGATCAAATCTCATACACACCATCAATGGGTCATTTACCCACCTTGACACCATTTTCGCCCAAATTGCAACTTTACAAGTTTTCCAAAAGCTTTACACTTGACATAAACAGAATTTTAACCAAAATATGACTTTCAAACCCAATTGTACCAAGAGCCATATGAGGTGGGAATTCTAAGCTTCAGATCCAAAAGATTGTCATTCTTCCAAGAATGACCTAAATACCTTCAAGTCCTTCAAAATCTTTCGTCTAACACATCAACTTCAAATAAATCACTAGTTCCTTCTTCCGGAACTTCCTATAAAAAGGTAAACAACTAAAATATAAGCAAAGGCTTAGTGAATATACTTGCATACATTTACGAATACGAAGGAGGGCAAAGTACAAGGACTTTTACATGTAACCTATGACACCGTCATGCCACATTTACATGCTCACCTTGCACACTAAACAACATATATGGATCCATATAAGCTAACCAATGAGACTATCGGGATTCTTAGGCCCCGGAGGTTCTTAGGCCTCTTCTCAAAACAACTATCGGGATTCTTAGGCCCCGGAGGTTCTTAGGCCTCAACAATACTATGCCCCAAATGGGCCTGACGCCGAATCAATTACCACACATGGATAAACTACTTCAACATGGTGGTCTTTCCACACATGGATAAACAACTTCAACATGATGTGGTCAATTGACCCAACGTAAACATAAAGGTATGCAAATATACTCACCTCCTCCGCAACAAGAACAACAAAGCTAAAACGATAATACGCAACAAACTTCAACCTATAATCATGACATAAAAGTGCATGAGCTTATATTCACAATCATGACTAGCTCAACCTAGCCATTCTCATTCACTAACCTTTCTAAACCCAAAACCCAACCCATTTGTCATTGAGTCTCTTTTACTTTCAACAATATTACTAGGTAGCTCAATCTACCATAATCATCATTTCAAAAAAACTAGTAAAACTCCACTTTTCTCATAAACCAAAATTATCACATTAGCTTATCAATTTCATAATCAAACTCAACACATAACTCAATGACAAACTAGGTTATCTAAGGAATTGGGGGGGAAAAATTAACATATTTCAATTTCTATCACAACCCCCAAAATTGGTTCACTCCATGAACCCAAATTCCACTTGAAAGATAAAAGCTAAGTTAGGGGAAATCAATACCTCAATAATAATAAGCTAATTCAAGACTTTAATTTTGGAACTTCTTCTTCCCTTCTTTTCTCTATGAAAATCGGCCACCACCACTCATACCTCAAACCCTAACTTTCAATTTTTGCTTGATAAAGATTGATGGTGATGATTTATTATTGATGTTATTATCCTTGAATTGGAGAGAATTAAACTTTGATTTTGAAAGAACAAGAATGAGATGCATGAAGGAATAATGGAGGAGTAGAGAATGGAAGAGTGAGTCACAAAGAAAAGATGGCTGGCACTCCAGGGGCTTGCCACGCCCTCTTCTAATTTTGCTTATAAAATACCCACTATCCGCTAAAGTTCCAACTAAATTAACCCCATAACCAAAAATAAAATACTAGGAAATTAATTTAATGTCAAAACTATAAAAAGGGGTTAATTTCTTTTACCTTAAAACTTTGGGGTGTTACAACTCTCCCCCACTTGGAACGGATCACGACCTCGTGATCCAAGCCATATGCAAAGACGGATAGTAAACTAGAACATCATGCTCGGACTCCCACGTACAATCGGACATCTTACCATGCTTCCATAAAATCTTATAAGTCCTCACCGTCTTATTTTGCACTCTTCTAAGCTCTTCTTCTACTATGGCAATCGGCTCTTCAATATAATTCAACTTGTTGTCAACCTCAATTTCGTTCAATGGTACATAAGAAGACTCATCGGCAAGGCATTTTCTAAGATGAGACACATGAAAAGTTGGATGAATTCCCGAAAGTTCATCCGGTAACTCCAAACGGTAAGCAACCTTGCCAACCTTGGCCAAAATTTTAAACGGGCCAATGAAACGAGGACTTAGCTTTCCACGCTTTCTAAACCGTAGGACACCTTTCCACGGGGAGACTTTCAACAAAACACGATCGCCCACATGAAACTCAATCGGTCTTCTCCTTTTATCCGCATAAGACTTTTGCCGATCTTGAGCCGCTTTTAATCTCTCTTTGATCACATCTATCTTTTCGATGGTTTTTAACACTACTTCCGTGCCACCTATTTCTCTTTGACCTACTTCTCCCCAACAAATTGGAGATCGACACTTCCGTCCATACAACATTTCATACGGCGGCATTTGAATACTAGAATGGTAGCTATTGTTGTAGGAGAATTCTACCAAAGGCAAGTGAAGATCCCAAGTGCCTCCAAAATCGATTATACATGCCCGAAGCATGTCCTCAAGCGTTTGAATGGTTCTCTCACTTTGACCATCCGTTTGTGGGTGATAGGCGGTGCTAAGCTTGAGCTTGGTACCCATATCTTCATGAAATTTCCGCCAAAAGTGAGAAGTGAATCGAGTGTCCCTATCCGAAACAATGGAGATGGGAACTCCATGTCTAGCTACAACCTCTTTTACGTAGATCTTTGCCAACACTTCAGATGATGATGTCTCACGAATAGGAAGAAACAAGGCACTCTTGGTTAATCTATCAACTATTACCCATATTGTATCAAATTGATTTCTAGGGGTCTTGGGCAATTTTGTGATGAAATCCATGGTGATCTCTTCCTACTTCCATTTGGGGATTTCCAACGGTTGCAACATACCATAAGGCTTTTGATGCTCCGCTTTTACTTGTGCACAAGTCAAACACTTTTCGACATATTTCACCACATCCCGCTTCATTCCGGGCCACCAATATTCTATTTTCAAGTCATGATACATCTTTGTAGCACCGGGGTGAATAGAATATTTGGATTTGTGAGCTTCATCAAGTAGAACTTGTTTCAACTCACAAGAGAAAGGAATCCAAATTCTCCCAAATCGTACGGTAAGGCCACGAGAATCCTTGGTAAAATATTGGATTTGACCTTGAATCCTTTCTTTCTTAGGATCTCGTTGCAAAGCGTTTTCTTGAGCTTCTCTAATTTGATCAAAGAAGTCATTAGTGATTAAAACCCAAAGGGGAGAAACGACTAAGGCATGATGAGAACTCTTCCGACTCAAGGCATCCGCTACCACATTAGCCTTCCCGGGATGATACAAAATCTCACAATCATAATCTTTCAAAAGATCTAGCCATCTTCGTTGGCGATTGTTGAGATCTCTTTGCTCAAAGAAGTACTTGAGGCTTTTATGATCGGAATAAATGATAAACTTGACTCCATAAAGGTAATGGCGCCAAATTTTTAAAGCAAAAACCACCGCCGCTAACTCCAAATCATGAGTAGGGTACCGTTTTTCATGCTCTTTCAATTGCCTTGAAGCGTAGGCAATGACTTTACCTCGTTGCATAAGAACACAACCTAGGCCATTAGATGATGCATCACAATACACCACCATATCTTCAAGCCCATCCGGTAAAGCAAGAACCGGTGCTTGACTTAGCCTTTCTCGAAGTTGTTGAAAAGCCATCTCTTGTTCGCTTTTCCATTCAAACTTGATATTTTTGCGAGTTAACTTGGACAATGGGGAAGCTATTTTAGAGAAGTCTTGAATGAAACGACGGTAATAGCCCGCTAGACCAAGGAAACTCCTAATCTCCGACGGATTCTTAGGTTGCTCCCACTTCATCACTGCATTAATCTTAGCCGGATCCACCATAATTCCTTCACTATTAACAACGTGACCAAGAAATTGCACTTCTCTTAACCAAAACTCACATTTGGAGAATTTGGCATAGAGTTTCTCCTTACGTAAAGTTTCCATCACCTCCCTTAAGTGAACTTCGTGATCGGTTGAACTTTTGGAATAAATAAGAATATCATCAATGAAAACGATCACGGACTTATCAAGCATAGGACGACAAACACGGTTCATGAGATCCATAAAAGCCGCGGGAGCATTCGTGAGACCAAAAGGCATGACAACAAACTCAAAATGACCATAACGAGTACGGAAAGCGGTTTTAGGAATATCTTCATCACGTACTTTGAGTTGATGGTAACCCGAACGAAGATCTATTTTAGAGAAATATGATGCTCCTTGAAGTTGATCGAATAAGTCGTCGATTCTAGGCAAAGGATACTTGTTCTTTACGGTGACTTTGTTGAGTTCACGATAGTCGATACACATACGCATGCTTCCATCCTTCTTCTTAACGAAAAGTACCGGTGCGCCCCAAGGAGAGTTACTAGGTCGAATAAAACCTTTATCAAGTAATTCTTGTAATTGCTTCATCATCTCTTGCATTTCCGTTGGAGCCAAACGGTACGGAGCTTTAGCAATGGGGTTAGCCCCCGGAATAAGATCAATTGAAAACTCAACTTGCCGTTCGGGGGGAATACCCAGCAAGTCTTCGGGAAAAACATCGGCAAATTCACTAACGATTGGAATGTCTTCAATAGATAAAGGTTTCTTTTCAACATTAACAATGTGGGCAAGGTAAGCATGACATCCATGAGACATATAGCGTTTGGCACGAGCAAAGGTACAAACGGATATAGAACGCTCCTTCCTATCACCATAAACTACCAAATCTTCACCTTTGGAGGTCTTTAAATATATTGCCTTTTCATCACACGCGATCTTAGCGTTACATGAGCTCAACCAATCCATACCCAAGATTATATCAAACTCTCCCATCGGAAAAGGAATTAAATTGGCTTGAAAGAGTTCCGAAGAAATTTTGATCTCACACCCTCTATACACCTCTTTCACTAGTTCCATCCTACCATTACCAACTTCAACTTGCAAGGTATTTTCTAGACATGACTTGGACACGGGAATAACGTGAATTACTCTAATTGCAACAAATGATCTATTCGCCCCCGAATCAAAGAGAATTCGCATAGGCACATTATATACAAGAAATGTACCTGTAATAACATCATCGGTGTTCCTTGCCTGCTCCACAGTTAGTTGGAAGGATCTTCCTCGTTGATTCCCATGAGTTTGGGCATTCTTCCTTTCTGCCTCCCTTCTTCTTTCTTCATGTCTTTCCCCTTCCGTCAACTTAGGGCATGAACTCCTCATATGACCTTCCTCAAAGCATTTAAAACATATGATAGGTTTCTGAGGCTTTGATTTGCACTCCCGGCTTGTGTGCCCTGGTTTCCCACAAGTATAGCAACCCTTCTCCGCCGCTTTACACATTCCCGAATGGCTCCTCTTGCATTGTCGGCAAAAAGGAACATTCTTTTTAATAGAGTGGTTGCCGGAACTGCCCTCTTGTCTAAACCGTTTGTTGGGAGAATTCACATCTTCATGCTTCCTTTTTAAATCACTTTCGTCTACCCTAGATTGTTCAATCTCATGATCCCTAGCCACATCCGCCAACATGGAAAAAGACTCCATTTGGCGTAGGCTAATCTTTTCTCGTAGACTCTTTTTCAGCTTCAAGTAAAATTGTTCTTTGAGCAATTGATCATTCTCGAGAAATTCTGGACAAAATTGAGCCTTGTCCAAGAATTGGGCTCGGAATTCGTTCAAACTCATGTTGCCTTGGCAGTCGTTGAGAAATTCACTTCTCAACTTGGTCACTTAAGCTTCCGACCTAAACTCTTTAAAGAACATAGTCTTGAATTCGGGCCATTCGACATGATCTAAAGCTTCCTTCTTTATTGCCAACAAACCATCCCACCATCTCTTCCCACTGTTCCTTAGCATACCAACCGCAAAGATGACCTTCAAGTGTGAGGGGCATTGACTAGTGCGGAACGCCCCTTCAATCTCCGATATCCATCGTGTACAAACGATGGGATCACGATCACCATGATACTCCGGTGGGTGACACACTTCAAAGTCTCGAAAAGTGAACTTCTTCTTATAGACCTTCTCCCCTGTTACTTCCACCTCCCTTTCATCTTCGGCCTTTTTACCTTTATCCTTGGCATCTCTTTTCTCAAACTCCCGTTGCACATTGACCGCAACCTCTTCTCTAATCATTTGAGCAAGATGATCGTTCACAGCTCCTTCTAAAGTTTGGTTCAACCTCTTTAGTAAAAGAGGAGTATACTTTTCCAATGCCCTCCCTATTTGATCGGAGATATCCATGCTACCCTCAGGAAAGATAACTTCCTCCTCATTTCTTCTATCGATTTCGTCTTCTTCGTGATGTTGATCAGCCATACTATGGTAAGAGTAGATAAACTGTTTAAAACACGCAACCTATCTCTCTCTACTAACAAAAAGCCAAAACTTATAACTTTATACTAAACCGTCCCAAGGTTTGATGCCGTTAGTTTATAAATTTGTTAGTATTTCAACCACAATAAGGCCGGCTTCTTATTGTGCTTTAATACTAGCAAGTTTATAAGCTAACATCATTAAACACTCTTTTGGTCCCATATAAAATTTGGTTACTTAAGGTCGAGTCTCAACTAAGGTTTAAGTCTAGGCACTCTCTACACAAGGGAATACCTAAATCCCTTAAACCTCGGCTTTGATACCAACTTGAAAGGACTAGACTCGATTAAACCAAAAGTGTAAATTTTTTTTTTTTTTTATTTTTTTTTACAGCATGTACCCACTGCGCCGCAGTGGGTATGACACCCTCCCACTGCGCCGCAGTGGAAACTTTCTGACCTACGAGACAAAAGTCTCCCACTGCGCCGCAGTGGGGTTGAGACCCTCCCACTGCGCCGCAGTGGGATCCTACTGGTCTCAGACCTGCTCAAAAGTTCAGCAACTCTAAAAATGTTTGACACATAGAACGAACTCCAACTCTTGCAGTATCATGACCAACATTTCAAACACATTTTAATAATTCTTACTGATATAAAGACACATTTTAAAACATAATTACAACTCTTTCTTGATCAAATCTCATACACACCATCAATGGGTCATTTACCCACCTTGACACCATTTTCGCCCAAATTGCAACTTTACAAGTTTTCCAAAAGCTTTACACTTGACATAAACAGAATTTTAACCAAAATATGACTTTCAAACCCAATTGTACCAAGAGCCATATGAGGTGGGAATTCTAAGCTTCAGATCCAAAAGATTGTCATTCTTCCAAGAATGACCTAAATACCTTCAAGTCCTTCAAAATCTTTCGTCTAACACATCAACTTCAAATAAATCACTAGTTCCTTCTTCCGGAACTTCCTATAAAAAGGTAAACAACTAAAATATAAGCAAAGGCTTAGTGAATATACTTGCATACATTTATGAATACGAAGGAGGGCAAAGTACAAGGACTTTTACATGTAACCTATGACACCGTCATGCCACATTTACATGCTCACCTTGCACACTAAACAACATATATGGATCCATATAAGCTAACCAATGAGACTATCGGGATTCTTAGGCCCCGGAGGTTCTTAGGCCTCTTCTCAAAACAACTATCGGGATTCTTAGGCCCCGGAGGTTCTTAGGCCTCAACAATACTATGCCCCAAATGGGCCTGACGCCGAATCAATTACCACACATGGATAAACTACTTCAACATGGTGGTCTTTCCACACATGGATAAACAACTTCAACATGATGTGGTCAATTGACCCAACGTAAACATAAAGGTATGCAAATATACTCACCTCCTCCGCAACAAGAACAACAAAGCTAAAACGATAATACGCAACAAACTTCAACCTATAATCATGACATAAAAGTGCATGAGCTTATATTCACAATCATGACTAGCTCAACCTAGCCATTCTCATTCACTAACCTTTCTAAACCCAAAACCCAACCCATTTGTCATTGAGTCTCTTTTACTTTCAACAATATTACTAGGTAGCTCAATCTACCATAATCATCATTTCAAAAAAACTAGTAAAACTCAACTTTTCTCATAAACCAAAATTATCACATTAGCTTATCAATTTCATAATCAAACTCAACACATAACTCAATGACAAACTAGGTTATCTAAGGAATTGGGGGGAAAAATTAACATATTTCAATTTCTATCACAACCCCCAAAATTGGTTCACTCCATGAACCCAAATTCCACTTGAAAGATAAAAGCTAAGTTAGGGGAAATCAATACCTCAATAATAATAAGCTAATTCAAGACTTTAATTTTGGAACTTCTTCTTCCCTTCTTTTCTCTATGAAAATCGGCCACCACCACTCATACCTCAAACCCTAACTTTCAATTTTTGCTTGATAAAGATTGATGGTGATGATTTATTATTGATGTTATTATCCTTGAATTGGAGAGAATTAAACTTTGATTTTGAAAGAACAAGAATGAGATGCATGAAGGAATAATGGAGGAGTAGAGAATGGAAGAGTGAGTCACAAAGAAAAGATGGCTGGCACTCCAGGGGCTTGCCACGCCCTCTTCTAATTTTGCTTATAAAATACCCACTATCCGCTAAAGTTCCAACTAAATTAACCCCATAACCAAAAATAAAATACTAGGAAATTAATTTAATGTCAAAACTATAAAAAAGGGTTAATTTCTTTTACCTTAAAACTTTGGGGTGTTACAGTATCACGAGTCAATATGTGATATATTAGTTACAAAGTTCAAAACTTGAAGGGGGGTTTAGGGTTGGTTCGAATTTAATTAATTATTAAATATTAAAAATTGTTTTCTTTATTTATTTTTTAATTGAAATTCGATTTTAATAAAATAAAATTAGGGTTTTGTTTTAATTCAACCTATTTTATATTAATGGTTAATTGAAACCCTCTAAGCAAGTTTTGATTATGTGAATTGGCATGTTTATTTGATATAAATTGTATGTTTGTATCTTTTATATTTAATGTTGTTAAATAGAAGTAAAAATCATAAGGAATTAATGCAAAATTCTTTATGATTATTACTTAGATATTTAGATATAAATTTCTTAGCCTAATGGTCCAATAATTAGGGTTTTGTTTTAATTCAACCTATTTTATATTAATGGTTAATTGAAACCCTCTAAGCAAGTTTTGATTATGTGAATTGGCATGTTTATTTGATATAAATTGTATGTTTGTATCTTTTATATTTAATGTTGTTAAATAGAAGTAAAAATCATAAGGAATTAATGCAAAATTCTTTATGATTATTACTTAGATATTTAGATATAAATTTCTTAGCCTAATGGTCCAATAATTAGGGTTAATTATTTGATAAATTGTATGTTTGTATCTTTATATTTAATGTTGTTAAATAGAAGTAAAAATCATAAGGAATTAATGCAAAATTCTTTATGATTATTACTTAGATATTTAGATATAAATTTCTTAGCCTAATGGTCCAATAATTAGGGTTAATTATTTGATAATTGTGTGACTATGTGAATTTTTCGTGTGATTTTTTCTGCTTGACATCAGTTCACTAAAAAATTCATATAAAATCAACCGTAATGAGTTAGGAGTTTCCCTTTGGACTGTAGATGCCCAACTCATAGGGCTACAACTTTGTAGTTCTGGTCGAAGCTTGATTCGGACCAGAAACAGGTCTAAACTGGTCGTGAAGCTACTGGAAATTTCCAGTCAGCATGTTTATGTGTAATTACTTGCTAATTGTTTGTTTAAAGGCTTACGCAATCAAGGAAACTTGATGTATGTGGTCCTCTTCTTTGAAGGGGGAGCCGACTTAGACATATACATTAACCATAGTGACCATGTTTAGGTGGCCCACCATAACTCGTTGCATGATTAATTAGTTAATAGTTAGTAAGATTATTATTTTGCTTCTTTTATTGTGATATAAATGGTGATGCAAAATTGTTTTATTGAAAAGAATAAACTTGACTAAGAATTATCGAAATATGATTTTGTTTTAATAAAATTGGAGTTTTACAACCAAGAGATACACCGGCTCACCCATTTGAACAAACTCTAAGAGAGGTATAAGTCGGAGTGCGCTAGCCTCCTAAAGGAGCGGGTTCTTAATTGCGTCTATCGCAAACCTTTGCTCCTGCGCTTCTTTGTGCGTTCAAATGGAGCTACCGAGCTCTTTTGTGTTGCTAAGACTATAAAAATGATTTTATTAAACATTATGTTATGAATATTTGCATGAGTCTTCATACATAAACTTTTGATTCACATCAAATGCATTACCCATTCAAAGTTAAGTCTTTGCCACCCACTTTGCTAAGAACACTTGCAAGTGCTTTTTGCTCTACGTGAGACCGTAGGTGAATTGTATCTTACAACGTAAATTACTACTCATCGTGAGACCGGTGGTAGACTATTTACATGTTCTTAATTGGGCGACTTAAAGCGAGTTAAGCGGTGAGACCTTGACCCGTGGCATAAGATGGGACAAAACATGTTTACAAAACACTTAACACCCCTTTAAAGTGTTGTTGTAAGTCCCATAAATCTAGGAATTGCACATGTAATGCAATTATTGCTCGACGATTACCTTTTGAGTACGTCATTTCTAGCAGATCAACTGATGAAATGATTGTATGTCAATTGGATCCTAGCCTTAATGAAATTAATTGTTAAATGAATTTAACATGGGTAAATTATATTTCTTAAGGATTATTATCAAAAATACCGATAATTGAACTTTTGTCTGTTTTGTAGATGGAAACAACAAATCCTTCTCAAAACATACACTAATCGGCTTTCAGGTCGATGCTAGAAAGAGAAAAACTTTCTGGAACTAACTTCAATGACGGAGGGGGGGGGGGGGGGGGGGGGGGGGGGGGGGGGGGGGGGGGGGGGGGGGGGGGGGGGGGGGGGGGGGGGGGGGGGGGGGGGGGGGGGGGGGGGTTCGTCAGCTGAGAATCGTTCTAAGAGCCGAGAAGAAATCTAATGTTCTTGAAGAGCAGATGCCTGCTGTTCCGAGTGCCAATGCTATGGCTGCACAATTGGCTGAATACAATACTCAATACGATAGACATAATGAGGTTGCTTGTTTGATGCTAGGAAGCATGACTCCCGAGCTTCAAAAGCAATTCGAAAGTTATTTTCCATGTGATATGATCAAAGAACTCAAGTCTATGTATGAAAAACAAGCTGGAGTGGAATTGTTTGAACTTGTTGAAACACTTCATGACTTGAAACACGAGTATGGAACACCGGTTAGTCCTCATGTACTCACAATGAAGAGGTACTTTGAGCAATTGGAAAAGTTAAACTATGCTTATCATCCGCCTATTGCTATTGGCATGATCCTTAAGTCTCTTTCAAAGGACTTTGAGGAATTTGTGTGCAATTACAATATGCATAGCATGAGTAAAACCATAGCTGAACTTCATGCCATGTTGATTGAGTATGAGAAAAAGCTTCCAAAGAAATCTGCTACACCCCAAGTTCTTACGATCAAGGGGGGAAGGGTCCAGAAAGGTAAACAACCGAGAGCTAAGGGCAAGAACGATGGTAAGGGAAAGCAAGTTGCTACCGTCCCGAAACCTAAAAAGACCCTTCTGGCGAAAAAGGAACATCCGGCTAAAGACCAGACTTGTTACCACTGTGCTGAAGTGGGACACTGGAAGAGGAATTGTCCTAAGTATCTAGCTGAGTTGAATGCGAAGAAGAAGCAAGCTGGTTCGGCCAGTACTTCAGGTATCTTCACAAGTGAATTATATTCCTTTTCTAAGCGTAATTCGTGGGTTTATGACACCGGGTGTGGAACTCATATCTGTAATTCTTTACAGGGGCTTAGAAGGAGAAAGAAACTGAAACCAGGATCTTTACAACTGTTCGTGGGCAATGGTCTACCGGCAGCTGTAGAAGAAATAGGAGACTATCATTTAGTTTTACCTACTGGTTTAGTTATTGTTTTAGACAATTGTCATTATGCACCATCTATTACTAGAGGTGTAATTTCAGTTTCTTTGTTGAAAAACAACGGATTCATTAATGTTTTTAATGATTATGGTATTTCAGTTTCTCGAAATAATGTTCATTATTTTAATGCTATTGCTTGTGATGTTATTTATGAAATTGATATGCATGGTTGTGATTCAAATGATAATTCAATATATAATGTTAGCAAACGAGTCAAGCCCAATTTGGACTCGACTTATCTTTGGCATTGTCGTCTTGCTTATGTTGGCAAGAAACGCATTGAAAGGCTCCAACGTGAAGAGATCTTACAATCAAATGATGAATCATTTGACAAATGCGTGTCTTGTGTTTCCGGCAAGATGACAAGAAAACCTTTTCCGCATAAACCGTAGAGGGCTAAAGAGCTACTTGGACTAATACATACCGATGTATGTGGCCCATTTAGACATGTGTCAAGGAAAGGTGCTATGGTTATGGTTATGTTTACGGATGATTTCAGTCGTTATGGTTATGTTTACTTGCTTAAACATAAACATGAAGTCTTCGAAACATTCAAAGAGTTTAAAAATGAAGTAGAAAATCAACTCGGTAAAACCATCAAGATTCTTCGTTCGGATCGAGGTGGAGAATACTTAAGCCAAGAGTTTAAGGATTATCTAAAAGCTTGTGGAATTATTCAACAGCTTACTCCTCCATATACTCCACATCATAATGGTGTATCTGAGAGGAGAAATCGAACCTTGCTAGACATGGTGAGATCAATGATGAACCTTACGACTCTACCATTTTCGTTTTGGGATTATGCTCTAGAGACTGCTGTAAGCATTCTCAATATGGTTCCAACCAAGAACACGTATTAGGAGACTTAAATGAACCATATAAGTCCAAATGTCTAAAAATGTCTAAATAATCATAAAGAGTTTAAAAATGAAGTAGAAAATCAACTCGGTAAAACCATCAAGATTCTTCGTTCGGATCGAGGTGGAGAATACTTAAGCCAAGAGTTTAAGGATTATCTAAAAGCTTGTGGAATTATTCAACAGCTTACTCCTCCATATACTCCACATCATAATGGTGTATCTGAGAGGAGAAATCGAACCTTGCTAGACATGGTGAGATCAATGATGAACCTTACGACTCTACCATTTTTGTTTTGGGATTATGCTCTAGAGACTGCTGTACGCATTCTCAATATGGTTCCAACCAAGAAGGTTGACAAGACACCGCATGAACTGTGGCATGGGAGTGTTCCCAATTTGTCTTACTTAAAGGTCTGGGGTTGTGAGGCACTTGTGAAACGAGATACGCCTGACAAACTTGAACCTAGATCTGTTAAGTGC
>CM067171.1:45169446-45174446 GCA_034093135.1 Erigeron breviscapus | reverse complement strand
TAACTGTTGATTGTTGATTTGATTGATTGTATGATTAAATTGTTGATGTGGACATGTTAGCGCATTATTCATTATATAAGTCGCACCGTTAGCGCATTATTCATTATATAAGTCGCACCGTTAGCGCATTATTTATTATATAAGTCGCACCGTTAGCGCATTGTTAATTATTAACTATGTAAGCCGCACCGTTGTTGAACGTTATTGATTGTTATGGAACGTTGTTGAATGTTATATGGAATCGTTGTTGTTGAACGTTGACTTGTATTGAATTGTGATAATGTGAAACCTTATAGGTTTTCCTTGGATGTGATTAGTTCTCCTAATCCTCACTTATTGTTAACGGTTGTTATCCGACACGGTTATTCCTTGTTACTTGTCCCTACGAACTCACCAACTTTATGTTGACACTCTTTAGTACACTTTTTAGGTAATCAAGTTAATCAGAGACAAAATGGATGATTGCATGCTTAATTGCTAGGATTGGACTAGCTTTGGACTTTCTGGATCCATGATCCTTACGTTCCCCCCCCCCCCCCCCCCCCCCCCCCCCCCCCCCCCTTTTTTTACTTCCCTTTTATGGGTTACTTTTAGGATCAACTACTATCGATTGAATTGCCTTTTATTATTGATTGAACATGTATTGCGATGAATGTTGATGATTGTATACGTTTGTACAAGTTTAAGGATTGTTTCAATCCTATGTTTTCATATAGTTTGACTCTACATAATTTCCATGTCGTGTTGTGCTTTTCTAAGTGATACCCCATGATTCCGCCATGTTGGGGTGTTACAGATATGCTGAGTTCTTTGAAAAGAATCTCATATCTCAAGAAAACAGTGGGAGGATTGTCGAGCTTGATGAGACTCAAGAAGAAGATGTGTCAACTTCTGAAAATACTAGCAATCATCAACTTGGGGGGGGGAAATGTTCAAAGAGATGAATCTCATGAAACTCAAGTTGAAGATAATGTGATTCCAATTCGTAGGTCCTCAAGGACAATACGTGCTCGTGAAAGATTGAATCTTAATATTGAGTCTGAAGAACATGTATTAGGAGACTTAAATGAACCTCCTAATTTCAAAGCTGCATTATCAGATCCAGAATCTGACAAATGGCTTGAAGCTGCGAATGTGGAAATGAAATCCATGAAAGATAATCAAGTTTGGAGCTTGGTTGATCTTCCACCTAATGGTAGAATCGTTGGGTGTAAATGGATCTTCAAAAAGAAGACCGACATGGATGGAAATGTACACACCTATAAAGCTCGTCTTGTGGCGAAAGGCTATACTCAGCTTTACGGAGTTGACTATGAGGAACCTTCTCTCCCGTAGCGGACATTAGAGCTATTAGGATCATCTTAGCCATAGCAGCGTACTATGACTATGAGATATGGCAAATGGATGTCAAAACCGCTTTTGAATGGTTTTCTAGACGAGGAAGTTTATATGGTTCAACCAGAAGGTTTTGTCGATCTAAAATATCCCAACAAAGTGTGCAAGCTTCAAAGGTCCATTTATGGACTAAAGCAAGCATCAAGAAGTTGGAATAAAAGGTTTGATGAGGAGATCAAAAAGTTTGGTTTTGCTCAAAATCCTGATGAGCCATGTGTATATCGCAAAGCTAGTGGGAGTAATGTTACTTTCCTTGTCTTGTATGTTGATGGCATATTGATAATAGGAAAATCACATTCCAATGTTGCAAGATATAAAATCCCATCTTGGAAAGTGTTTTGCTATGAAAGACTTGGGTGAAGCAGCATTCATTCTTGGAATCAAGATCTATAGAGATAGAAGTAAACGGTTGATTGGATTAAGTCAAAGTTCTTATAATGATAAGATCTTGAAGCGATTCAAGATGGAGAATTCTAAGCGTGGTTTCGTACCTATGCAAGAAGACTTAATTTATCTAGCAAGAACGGTGCTTCTACACCTGAAGAGGTGGAGCGTATGCAAAGAGTTCCTTATGCTTCGGCTGTGGGATCTATTATGTATGCGGTAAGATGCACTAGACCTGACATTGCGTTTGCGCAAAATATCGTTAGCCGATATCAACAGAATCCGGGTGAGGATCACTGGACTGCTGTAAAGAATATTCTTAAGTACATGCGTGCTACTAAAGATTTATTTCTGGTGTATGGAGGAAATCCCGATGCAGAACTCAAAGTAACTGGATACTGTGATGCTGGATTTCAGACTGATAAAGATGATACAAAATCTCAGTCGGGATACGTCTTCGTTTTAAATGGAGGCGCGGTGGATTGGAAGAGCAAGAAACAATCTACAGTTGCTATGTCTGCTACAGAGTCTGAGTATATTGCCGCCGCGGATGCCGCCATGGAAGCTGTCTGGATCAGAAAGTTTATTTCTGGGCTTGACGTGATGCCCTCAAATAACACACCTTTGGATCTGTACTGTGATAATACGGGAGCTATTGTCATTGCCAACGAAACCGGAGTTCAGAAAGGTGCCAGACATTACCAGAGAAGATATCACTATGTTCGTGAGCAAATCGAATTAGGTGAAATCAATTTACTCAAAGTTCACACAGATTGTAACTTAGCAGATCCTTTTACAAAGGCTTTGTCAAAAGGAAAGCTCAATAAGCATGCCGAGGGCATAGGACTTAAATTAGCTAGTTATATCATGTAAATCTGTGATTGGTATTTGGATAAAGGATGTTAAACAATTATTATTTCAATAAATGAATTTATATACTTGGTATGTGTGTTTTCATTTCAATAATGATTGTATCCTATATTTGCATGTTTAATCCATGAATATTTTAAAATATTCTAAATGTCCATTGTCGATTAACTATATGGGAGTATAGTTAAACTAAGACATATCTGAGTGATTGGTAATATTCTTATGAATATTGGTCCTACCAAACTCACATGATATCCATAGAGATGTATATCGGACTACCCCACTTAACGAATCATCACTTTATGGATCGGCGTCATTAAGTGAAATTCGTGAAATGGTTACTTTATTTATCCTTAGACTTAAGATACAAGCAGGTTATGCATGTGTGGATTGCATTTTCTTGATATAGTTCTAACTATCCTGAATAAGGTAGTAACAAATGGCTATTTTCAGAAATGTAGTGAAACGACATGACTAACACGTGTAGTCAAAATAGGATTTGTTCCTTCAATTTGCAACTGAAGAATGATAACATTTGGGCCCCTCATTGATTAATTAAGATGTTTGTATGCGCATACCCAAATGAACTCCAGATGTGTCTCGATTAATTGGTAATCTTAATTAGTTGTAGAAATGAGAAACAGAATCGTTAAATTATGGAATGACATTGATCCATATCCATAATTAACAAGGTATCTGAAACAAAGGGATAATAAAGACTAAATCATTTCAAAAGATACTTTAAGAAACTATACTTAAATATTTCCGGGAGCATTGGCGTGTTGCTAGACGCTAACCAATGTTATTGCCTTTATATAACATGCTCAAGTGGGAGCTGTTGGAATGTGATCACGTTAAATAAACGCATGTCCGGAAAATCATTTAAGCCTACGGGGTCACACAAAATGACACGTAAACTCTATGTAATTAATTGATATATTAAATGTAATATATTGATTAATATGATCATGAAATGATTAATAAACAAAGTTAAATGTTTAAATAAATGTTTATTAATTAAAAGAGATGGCTTAAAGTGTAAATTGGAAGTTTCCTAATTACACTAAAAGGAGGGGGGCGAACCTATGTAGAGGGTTTCCTAATCCTCTACAAACTTGGTCACCAAGTCAAAAACCCTTCTAATTGAAGCCTATAAATAGAGGGTTAAAGTTAAGGGTTTTTCATAAGTTCTATGAGGTAAAACCCTAACTAAAAACACTCTTTCTCTCCCTCTCTTTTCCGTTCGACCGAAGCAAAGAAAACCCCAAGGGGTTCGGGTTTTAAGGGTTCGACATTAGGGTATTCACAACGGGTTTGTGAGTTCGTGATCGGGTACTAGCATACATCATAGGGGTGTTAAGTGTGCGATCGTAGAGGGGTTTTACTTTAAACCCTAAATAATAATAATCATATTATTATTAATATTATTGGAAGCTTACGCTAAAAGATACATATCCGATTCCTACTTTGTTAATTAATAGTATTGCATATACGTTTCTTTCCAATGCGTACTCGTGTTTGTTATATGGTTTATGTGCATGAATCCTAACACTATAAACGTTCAAGCATTCACATGATTACGTTGAACCAGATTGAACTATTAGCGTTCTCTGCTTCCTCAAAACTTTATTGGGCCCTTGATGAAGTAAGTGAACTAGTACTTTGCTTTTCTTTTCCGTTCGTGAAATCTGTCAAAGCCTAAACCTTGATAGCACTTAGGGGGTACTCGATGTTGAACTATGAAAAGGACTTGTGAATATTGTTTGCAATATTGACCCAAAGGTTTTTTAACTGGGTCACTTTGGCTTATTTATTGTTACTAGTTGGGTTTTGCAAAAGTAAAAATTGGAAGAGTTGCTTAGTTTAGGCTAACTAGGTAAGAGCCCATGTGATGCACGGCTCAATATTTTTTTTTCAAAATTATAGTCGATAAAGTATATAGTTCATTGATGCATTATAAAAAAAATATAGTTCATTGATTTGTGAATGAAGAATAAAATTAAGTTTGTTTTTGTATGTTTGGAGTCGAGTCGCTAACAGTCGTTTATATTCCCTGATAAGATCACGGTCAAGTGGTTGAGGTTTATGACTCGAATGAGTGTTATTGGGTGAGTAGGGTTGACAATATCTGAAGAATTTGCTTTGTTTGAGCTGCTTAATGAAAATTACAGTATATTGAATTTAGCTTCAATATAATAGTGCATTTGAATGTATAGACCTTGAAAAAAAATAAAAAACAGCAAAACAAAACCTTATTGCATTGATCCTATTTTGAATTTCATTAGTGGTGTCGTATATGTAGACTCGTCCCCATCGTACGCAAAAACTTTTGTTGTTGTTGCTTATTCATC
>CM067171.1:45130403-45168446 GCA_034093135.1 Erigeron breviscapus | reverse complement strand
GAAGAAAAAAAAGAGGGAAAGAAAGAAATGGGGGGAAATTACCAGAAATAAGCCTTTTATAATCTTTTTTCGTTTAATGGAAATCCACGTGGCCAAAAAAGTATATAACCGGATGAATTACCTTGTGTATCCGGTAGCATGCACTTCATAACCCAAAAAACATAGTTGGTTACCTTACATATACAAGTCGAGTAGATGGGTACATTACATAGCCTTTTGGTCATAGTTGGGTACACTCACATGCCATTATCCTTTATTATAATTAGTTCTATCTTGTTAATAAGATATTATTATAAGGAGGGGATTCCCTCCCAAGTTTTTTTTCCTAACTTGAATCAAGTTGGGAAAATCTTGACCCTTGAATGAAAATCAAAGGTCAAGATTCAACAAGATTCAAATCTTTGAATTTTGACCATTGATTTTCATCATTTGCTTGTCACGTTAATTAGTTACTAAGTAATAAAAATTATAAATCATAATGGTACATGTCATAGTGAAAACAAAACAATAAGCAAATACAAAATATTCATAAAACAATGATTAAGACGTAAGAGGATTATTTGTGAAGAGTGTTAGAGTGTATACTAAGTTACTAAGTAATAAAAATTATAAATCATAATGGTACATGTCATAGTGAAAACAAAACAATAAGCAGATACAAAATATTCATAAAACAATGATTAAGACGTAAGAGGATTATTTGTGAAGAGTGTTAGAGTGTATACTAAAAAATCCATTATAAATATCATGCAACAACTAAATATTTACCCAAACCTTTGTCAAATCTAGACGAGATTAAAAAAGACCACGGTAGATAGATAAACCTAGTATATCTATAATCCCTTATAAAACATATTGGACTCCTTATTTTAGAAAATTCAGCAATCTTTTCAATATCCTCATATTGCCCCTAATTCACACATTACATCTAATTCTATATCTCTAAACATAATCAGACAAACATTTTACCAAGATCTAACACACAGTCACTTCTTTCTCTCCTTCCTATTTACACACACGCATATCGATTCATCCCACACTGTTTTCTATTATCATCACCGTTTAACCGCCGCAACGCTCGGACACCAACCCTCATGATATATTATATAGGTCTTGTTAAATATGTTCTCAAGAATTATAGTCTAAGGTGCATTAAATAATTGTATTTTTAAGGGTGAATTTTTGATATGAAAGGTACAAATTCTTTATATACGTTAAGTGCAGCTCTAAGAGTTACATTTAGCATTTTTTTAGATTATACTTATTCCGTCTCATTTTAAATATCCAAATTTGACTTGTTAAGTTTTCTGCTTACAACTTTGATCTTAAAAAAAATTTGTTTGTATTATAAAACATTTGATATAAAATGTATAATAAAAGCTTAAAAAATCAAACTATTAAAAATGTAACGGATGAAATATTATACTCGTACACGAATTAATTACTCCAAGACGACATTGCATGGGGTACGAAGTTGATCCACGTGGTTCACATAAGAAGGGTAGGAATGATCTTTTGTAGTTTTCCTAAATACTTGGCATATGGCTATGTTGCCTCATGATGGGAGCCATGTTAGTTCTACTAGACCATCCACATATTTAATTTTATCAAACCAACATGACATAATAGGATTCATCATTATCATTATATATATTATTATTTGCCTCGATAGATATAGATCGACAAATATTCCCATCCAATCATCAACCTTAACTGATCGATTACAAAAGCTGTAAAATTTCAGGATTTTCTAATTAGTCTAGTTGGAATATTGCAAAACAGTTGGTTATATATTATTATGTACATACTCTTCTTTATGGCAAATAAGATCTTTTATCATCTATACACATCAAACAGCTAAACAGAGGTAAAACAACAGAAAACTTGATGAAATAATTCTATTTGGAAACCACCAATTCTAGTAGTATTGTTTTGTCTGTATTGTAGCCCCCCTTTTTGTGTAGTACTACTAGCTACTACTGTAGTATTTTTCGACCATATTACATCACCCATGCTCTCTTAAACTTTGAACTCGATGACCCATTCAATAACTTACTAAAAAACAGCTTGAGATCCGTGCAATATATATATATCTTATATATATGATTTATGTCATCATGTATGGATCGCTTATTATACACTTCAAGCTATATAGACTACACATACTTGGCAGTATGCATATATGAATTGATTTAGTCATAGTCGTTGAAAAATTTAATTTAGAATTGTTTCTTGATGTCATATGTGTAGTGTAGTTGAGACTCTATATGACAAAAGTAAATATATTTTTTACAATTTAGAAATAATCAGACTTATGGTTGCACGATGTGACGGTAATGATGGTAGCGGCGGCAATGGTGGTGGCAACGACGAGTGGGGCGGCGGATGCCAGGTAGTGTATATTATTAATGTAAAGGTAATTGATTTACAATTGGTAACTTAATTATTTTAGAATTGGAAGGATATATGTTATAAATGATTTCATCAAGGATATTTTTGGTAGACCAAACATATTAGTGTATTGAATCCGATGGGCTTTATAGGTAGATCAGAATAGTAATTTGAGAAATGAGAGAGGGTTGATGTTCTTATTTATATTTATATATTTGAGAAATGAGAGGGGTTGATGTTCTTATTTATATTTATATTATTGTAAAGCATTTATTCAATCTACTTTCTTCGACTAAGTACTCCGTAGTTGATAACTTTAAAATGTCCTTCCTTTTTATTCATTATATTAAACATCTTCACTTGAAATGCTTATAATATCTATTTGAAATATTTATAATACCCTTAACGAAATTAATTTACAACATTACCCTCACTACTAGAAAACTGGGTATCACCGACGAAATTTCCGACGAATTTTTTTGGTCGGAAATTTTCCAAGAATTTACCGACGAATTTCAAACAAACAAAACATTAAGAGAAAACTTTCTCATTTGTGACAAATTTCCTACGAATTTACCACAAACAAATTTTCGTTGGAAATTCGACACTAAAATACACAAATTAGCGACATAATACCGAGGAATTAACGTCTAAAAAATTTTTCGTCGGAAATACCTTAGAAACGTTTAGTTTAAATATAAATAAATTTCAAATAAAACATTTCCTCGGAAATTTGTAGGAAAAAATAATTTTTCTAAGGAATTTCCGACGAACTCTATGTTCTTAAAATATTCGTCGGAAATGTGTCGAAACCGAAATTAATTTGTTAATGAATTTCCGACGAATTCTATTTTCTTTATTTACAATTAAAATCTAATATGTTTTATAATTTTTATTGGAAATTCGTAGGAAAATATAAATATTTCCAACTAATTTCCGACGAAGAATTTATGTTTATAAAAATATAAGATTATTCCTAGGTAATTCGTCGGAAACCTAAACAGTTTCCTACGAATTTCCTACAACAATTATTAAAAATTAATATATATAAGGTATCTCAAATATCTTTAAGCAAGTACATTACTATATGCTTTACTAGACATTAAAATAGTAATATACACAATCATATGTGTGTACGTATTGGTGTTATTATACACGTGCGTTGATTTACATGTGTATAACTTGAGTATGTTTTGGTGTATGTCATACGTATGTTATTTTTGCAATATTTTATGTCCATTATATGAATATGGGCAAATGTTAAAATTATTATTATATATTATATAGATAGAGAGATATATGTGATTATTAATGTATTCATGAATGTTATGTATAAGTTTTTATGATTGTTATAGTTCAATGTATTTGTGTAGATAAACTTAATATATGTAAATGTAACTATTTTTATATGTATAGTGGTGTTTATATATATTTAATCATTATTGCGATGATATATGTATGCATGGTTCCATTTATGTATGTAAAATCGTTTAAGACAAGAAAATTTTCTTTTTATATATATTTCATTGGAAATTCGTGGGAAAATATAATTGTTTTCTATGAATTTCCGACGAAAATTTAAATTTCGCAAAAAATAAAAGCATGTCCTTGGAAATTCGTAGGAAAATATAAATATTTCCAACTAATTTCCGACGAAGAATTTATTTTTATTAAAAGATAAGATATTTCCTAGGTAATTCGTCGGAAACCTAAACAGTTTCCTACGAATTTCCTACAACAATTATTAAAAATTAATATATATAAGGTATCTCAAATATCTTTAAGCAAGTACATTACTATATGCTTTACTAGACATTAAAATAGTAATATACACAATCATATGTGTGTACGTATTGGTGTTATTATACACGTATGTTGATTTACATGTGTATAACTTGAGTATGTTTAGGTGTATGTCATGCGTATATTATTTTTGCAATATCCATGACCATCCGCGTGATTGAGAATCTACCAATCAAAATAAGTCTTCACCTCATCTATATCTCCAAATCTATCCTCTCTTCTAGTCTTCTGTGTACACTTTCCTCCCATTTCTAATTCCACCACCCAATTCCAATTTCAATTCCTCTAGAGCCACAAGTCACTACAAGACCAACCACCGTATTCCTTCCTCTTCTCTCTTTCACCACCATCTCATTTGCCACTATTCCCCCTCATTCTCTTCACTCCCCAAGTTGTAGAGAACCCAACACCAGAAAATAAAACCAAGGCGCAAGAAGAAATAAAATAAATCGGTAGAGACATACAAGATATACATCTTCAAGAAATCAATATCAAAGCAATATGGTTTGTTAGTTGTAGGATCTAGAATTTGTACCCAATATGGTTTGTTAGTTGTAGATCTGGTATTTTTAATTTTTTTTATTAGTTTCTTATAATGTATTTGTAATGATGAAATCATATATTTTTATGATATGTTATAATTGTAAAATTTATTATTTAATGGTTTTTCATGAACTTTTGTTTTGATTTGTGGATCAATAATACAAGCTATAAATATAAAAATGCTATAAACATCATGTCAGAATTCTCTTGGTATATCATTCCATTTTAGTTTTGTAGTAGTGAAGTGGTTTCCGACAGATTTTTGTCAAAATGATTAATTTTTTTATTAAATATAAATATATAAACCTAATTAATTTCATCGGAAATTCATCGGAAGTTTGGATATATTATCGACGTATTTCCCATACAAATTTTTTGATAGAAAATCGTCGGAAACGGCAAATATATTTCCGATGAATTACCGACATCAAGTTCGTCGGAAATACGTCGCTAAATAACTCATTTTTGAACATTTCGATTAGTTATTTAAATCTATATAGTGAGGGATTTCCGACGAAATAAATCGTCGGAAAATAAAATATTCGTCGGAAAGCTTGGTCGGTAAATGTTTCCGAGGTAGGTTTTTCCGACGAAGCATTTTCGTCGGAAATTTCACGGTAAAGCCGTTTTCCTACGAATTTCATACGAAATTTGTCGTCGCTGAAAGTCAGTTTTCTAGTAGTGCCTTAACTCCTAAGATAACTACACTTTCTTTTTGCATCAATAACCTCCACTCCTCGTTGCCGCCACCGCCCCTCCAGATGCGCACCACCATTCATCACAAGTCACCGCTGCCATCAATACACCAGCGAATCGTGCGGATATATGACTAGTATAGTAATATATAAAGTATTATGTTTCATTGAAAAGCCACTTTGGGTTTACTAACGTCTACTACGGGTTGAGTTATAATTTCATTCAAATTGGTTAGACACTTTCAAGTGATACTACGTACTCTATGTAAAAACTCGAGTTGTTCTAAAAGGAGATGGAAGTGTAATGTAATCTTAAGAGTTAAGACCATGCATGCCGAAAGTACCGAACAATAAACTAGTTTACAATACTAATTAAAATAATAAGCCTAACCAACGTCAAAAAATTAAAACTCGATGAACACAAATTTGTTCTACAACTATGATAACCCAAACAAATAAATTACACATGAAAAGCAAAATTAGGGCTTTGATTGAGAATTGAGATGAAATTATTTTTGGTATTGAAATGATGAAATGAATTTGGGCTGGCGCATGATCATTTTACTCATTGTGTCTCAACCTAGGATTGACTCAATCATTATTCATCTTTTCATGTTTATATGCCAACAAATAACCCTTCAGTTTTTCAACAAAATTCCCATCACCTTTTATAACATTTTTACTAAAAATATAAATGACATCGAGATGTATTAAAAAGTATCCTAATAGTAGATTGATAATTACTGCGGGTTTGAGATCGCTTTTTTTAGACCTTATTATTTGAGTAGTGATTGTAAGATGCAAATAATCAATTACAAGAAAAAAACACTTATATTTTTTATTAGAAAAAAAACACAGGTTTGATAAAAACCAGTCCCCTTTCAAAATGCAATCTCAAACTACCGTAAGACTTGATAGGAAAACAATTTGTTCTCCCAAATGAAGTTTACATATATATCGAAAGCCTAGCTTTGTTACTTCCTCCCTTTTTTCCACATTTCCACCAAATTATACAAAAACATAAATTAAAACAAATGATTTCTGATGATTAATTAGATTGGGACATCTTCTAAAATATATAATACGAGTAGCTAGTAACCTACTTGAATAAAAAATTATCAAAAAGATAAGAAAAATTAATGAGATATATGGAAGATGAAGTTAAACAAAGTGGCTTGACTTATGGGGTTCCTGGGGGAGGTATTTATGGTTTGCTGAAACTTCAAAATGACCACGCCAGGAGATATCCTCACATGGAGGATCTAATAGACCTTGACCCTAGAGTCACTTTGAAAGCTAGTGTAATTTAGTAATTTAAAATAACTATACGACTTTTAAAATGTTATCTTCTATCAAGAGGTCTAATAAAAGTTGTCTTAACCGAGTCCGTATCAGAGATTTTCATCGTCAAATAGATCTCTAATTTTGAATCTCTTGATGAGAAATCTCTATCAACAAAAGATCTAAAAAGAAAAATCTTCACGGGTCCACCATAAATAGAAACTAAATACATGTAGTCATATCGTTGATGTTTTTAACTCGATTGTTTTAAAAACAAATGCAGATGTTTTTAACTCGATTGTTTCTTCGTTTTTTTTATGGTTGTCATCTCGTTGTAAAAAAATCAAGTTGTCGTGGTCATTATGGGGTACTAGTCCTAAATACTTGATGTAATATTTGCTTATTTCGGCACCTTGCCGAAGTTCTTTATTTAAAATCATCTTGTTGTTCAAAATAAAAAAAATAAAACAATACATGTAGTCACCGTCAAACAAACTATTACGGTATTATCTATATAAGATTATTGTATGAGAAATGATATATCCGCTTAAAATATAGCCTAATAGTCTTCATAACAGCTTGATTTTATGACAAGTTTTCTCTCTTTTCATCTTTTGATTTTAACAAATATCATGATCATATTATTAGGGAGATTATTATGCTAATCTTTTAAAAGGATATATCAATTTTCCTTTACTGTATTATAAAGTATATAAATATATTTCAATCTTTATATCTATATGAATACGATATGTCATCAATTCTATATAAAGAATATTATAATTTTTTTCTTTTTGTCAAATTTAAATTAAAGATGATCTGCGCAGCTTGACTCCATTAATTTTAGTTTTGTTTCTAGGATGAGGTAAAACTTAACGCATTTTGTGTGTCCATTTGTAGTTTTACTATTTAAGCATGATCTTTGACGATATGCTAAAGGTTTACCTTTATTTTGCCCATCATTATTATTAGTATAAACATTTAACAAGTAACAACTTGCAAGAACCGTGTCCATCCTATCAAAATCATCTATTCATCTAGTATTAATAACGATAATATGATGATTCACTTTAATTAGAAAGAAAACGATGTTTGTAAAAGAGTTATAGCTAGATTTTTACATCCAAAAAATAGATCAGCACATCAGTTTTTTTTTTTTTGAATTTTTAATACATTATAATCTATATCTATATTACTATATAAAGTAAACTACCCCTCCCCCATTTAAGTAATTAAGATTTTGAAATTACCATATTAACCATCTTCTTTATTCACTAATTTAAACATCTTCACCTATATACCTATAATACCCTTAATGAAATAACTTACAACATAGATCCTCCAACCCTTAAATAACCATATTAACCTCTCTTACATCAATTAATTTACATTCACTACCACTGGCACCGCCACCACCACTGGCGCCATCGCCACACCGTCGTCGCTACCACGATCACCGCTGCATCGCGCGGGCAACCGTCTAGTACTATATAAAGCATACTACTCTCCCCTTTAAGTAATTAAGACTTTGAAATGACCATATTACCCCTCTTCTTTATTCACTAATTTAAACATCTTCACCTATATACCTATAATACACTTAATGAAATAACTTACAACATAGATCCTTCAACCCTTAAATAACCATATTAACCTCTCTTACATCAATTAATTTACATTCACTACCACTGGCACCGCCACCACCACTGGCGCCATCGCCACACCGTCGTCGCTACCACGATCACCGCTGCATCGCGCGGGCAACCGTCTAGTACTATATAAAGCATACTACTCTCCCCTTTAAGTAATTAAGACTTTGAAATGACCATATTACCCCTCTTCTTTATTCACTAATTTAAACATCTTCACCTATATACCTATAATACCCTTAATGAAATAACTTACAACATAGATCCTCCAACCCTTAAATAACCATATTAACCTCTCTTACATCAATTAATTTACATTCACTACCACTGGCACCGCCACCACCACTGGCGCCATCGCCACACCGTCGTCGCTACCACGATCACCGCTGCATCGCGCGGGCAACCGTCTAGTACTATATAAAGCATACTACTCTCCCCTTTAAGTAATTAAGACTTTGAAATGACCATATTACCCCTCTTCTTTATTCACTAATTTAAACATCTTCACCTATATACCTATAATACCTTAATGAAATAACTTACAACATAGATCCTTCAACCCTTAAATAACCATATTAACCCCTCTTACATCAATTAATTTACATTCACTACCACGCCACCACCACGCGCATCGCCACACCTTCGTCGCTACCACTATCACCGCTGCATCGCGGGCATCCGTCTAGTTAAACATATAATAATTTTGGACGGAAAACCCTTTGTTCATCTTAAAAATACATTTAGACACACTTTATTTTGTCTTTTAGCAAGTATACACAAAGAAGGAAGTCTTGTGAATTGAATTTAGCCACTCTATATTTGTTTTTGTTTCTTTGTTGTGATATAAATATTCAACTAATCATGTCAATTAGCCAACTGTTATTAGATAAAGTAAACGAAGTCATTTGCCAATTTCTTGTCAACACTCCTAAATGGACCCACTCATTGGTTGCCAGAAGGCCATGAGGAAATTAAATGATACAAACCTTTTCAAAAGATCAACACTTTTTATTTTTACATTACTTTAGATACACAAATTTTCACATAGGATTATCCTTTTTTAAAACGATACGTAAAAGGTTTTTAGGTGTGAAAAGAAAAGGCTTCCTGAATTGCATTCTTTATATTATATATAGCGTCCGTAAACTAACATTAAATGCGTTACAAATTGATGAGATTAACTTTGATTAATATTTCTAACTTAGTGTATCAACAAGTCTAAAGTTTGATACGTGTAATATTATTGATATATTCTCTTCTACATAATGTCATATGTCCGCAACATAAAATACTCTATATTTGATGTACTCTTAACCTTTTAAAGTCGTATTCGTAAAAAACACTTGAAATTTGTTCCATCCATATAAACAATGTTATTTATTTGTATCACATGGAATTTTTGGAAAAAAGGTATCATAGTATAATTTTATTCATGTGAAAATAATATAAATTAAATATAAATATAATAAAATAATGTTCCACTCCCCTGTTTATAAACCCCTCAATCCCACCTTTCAATGTCCTTCCCTCCATTTTATGACACAAACACAATTATCTCATTTCAAGCTTTTGACTTCACTAAGACACAGCAAGTTTTCAACAAACGCCTTTTGTACTCATGGCTAGAACACAACAACGATACCGCGGCGTCCGGCAACGACATTGGGGATCCTGGGTTTCCGAAATTCGTCATCCTTTATTGTAAGTTCCCTTGTCCACAATGCCTAAAAAAAATCTCATTCCTCTTGTGACGCCCATTTTAGTAACATTGTTTTTTTTTGTCCCCAAAACAGGAAAACAAGAATTTGGCTAGGAACATTTGAGACCGCAGAGGATGCTGCCCGAGCATACGATGAGGCCGCGAGGCTCATGTGCGGGCAACGTGCAAGAACAAACTTTCCATACAACCCCAATTTGTCACAAACATCTTCCTCCAAATTACTTTCAGCAACTTTAACAGCAAAACTTCATAGATGTTACATGGCTTCACTTCAAATGAGCAAACCATCAATCCAACAACAACAACAACAACAGATGATGATGAACCAAAAACAAAGAATGTGTTCCTCTCATTCTAATGAATCTTGTCAAGATACTAAACCCGCGATTAATGTGATGCAACACGAGCAACCATCGATGGAGCTCAAAAATGTTCATAATTATCATCATCATCAACAACATCATGAACAACAATTTTTTGCAACGCTAGAAGACCATCATATTGAACAAATGATCGAGGAGTTGCTTCATTATGGATCAATTGAACTTTGTTCTATGGGTCAATCTCAAATATAGTTTTGCGATTTTTCCTAGATCAACAGTTTTTGTATAAACTTTAATCAACTGTCGTTGAAATTGTTTTTTTAAACAGGCATTTTGGTTACCTACTCTCCGGTAACCAAAATAAATGTCGCAAAAACAATTTTTAACGACAGTTAATTAGAGTTTATAAAAAAACACTGTTGATAATATTGTAAGAAATGTATCAATATTTTAACCCATTCTTCCGGAGCTTCTGTATCTGAGGCCTATATATTTCTGTGTAGGTTAGAACATTTGTATGTACTCTTTAATCAGCTTAAGACGAAAGTGTCGTTTTATATTATCTCTCGTTGATACGATATATAAAAGATGATATAAAATAATCAAGTGCAGTGTAAATGATAGAGACATACAAAGTGCGATGACGGATAGAAAGAGTAGTTAGCCTACCGTTTATGTCAAAATTTGATTGATTAATTTGTTGTATCACGTATACAATAAAATATTTGAATGATGTCTTTTTCAAAGATAATATTCCCAAATATTACGAACATGTATAGTAGAAATCTAATTTAATTCGATTATGAGTTGCTATTGTTTTTTTCCTTATAATTTATTTATCGAATCTGTTTAATTTTTTGATTAAATTTGAAGAATTGGCTATGGTATATGATAAATTTGGATAAATTTCATTATTTCTATGTACTAAGATTAAAAATATGATTACTAGAGTAATCCTCTCTAAAACCCCTGCAAGCGGGCTCGTGGTGTCCTCTTGGCTTCTGCCGCCTCAGACATCATTGGCACGGTGGCTTCACCCTCCCAAGACATCAAAATGCTCTTCTCGACGAAGGAAGATGGAGAGAGGGCAGTATGTTTTTTTTTTTTTACTTTAAACTTAGAAATAATAAAATTTTTTGAGTAAAAAGTGGGTAAAAGATATTGTTGATAGTGGTATTTCATATGTGCACTGAGGAAAGCGGAAAATGTTGGGTGAAGTCTAACATATATGTGCTTTAGATTCTAGTCTCATGTTGTAATCTCTTTAATGTGTATTATGAAATGTTAGTACTTAGAATCTAAATTTATCTGTCCTGGACCGGCAATTTTGGCTAGATTTGTTCAGGACCCTGTACAATAGTGGAATGTTGAAAATAAGCACCAAATCTATCTAATTCTGTTTGTCCCCTGTTTTCAAGGTTTAGTTGTCATTCGTTTCATAAAATCTTTAGAATACTTTGGTTAACTACGAAAAATTTTAGTCAAGATTTAATATGTTTAAGTCTTACCTTTCTCTATGTATTATTTTTTTTTCTGTTCTTTTTTTAAAAAAAATATTTCTATGAGATCTTTATTGTACTTTGTTATTGACTTCTTCCTTCTATTTCGTCATAATAAAGGTAATGAAATGCATAAAAAAAATGTCAATTTGAATAGCATATTTTTAAGGTTAAAATGCATTTTAGTACCCTCAACTTGATTGACTAGGTGCTCTACTACCCTAAATTATTAAAGGTGTTGTATAGTACCCTAGACTTGGTTAACAAGGTCTTTTGCTACCCTAACTCACTAATTAATCTATAGTACATTGATTTTTAAAAAATATATTTTCAAGTTTAAATTCGTAATTTTAAAAATAACTGCGTTAGAAATGTTGAAACTAATTTAACAAAAAATATAATCTTTATAAGTTACGTATTGAAAAAAATATGGTTAAATATAAAATATTAAGTTTATACATATATAAAATAGTTTTGAAACTAGATATTTATATCTAATTTGAAATAAATATGAACATGTTATTTGTATTTTATAGGTTAATTTTTATAACTTGATTAATCATATAATTTTAATTATTAATTCATTTTTATTTTATAAACAACTTAATAAAAACTTCAATAAAATGATGATTATTTATAAACATAACTATTGAGTTATACAAATATTTTATTCTAATGAAACTTACTTTTTATTAATAAGGTAATTATTTATTTTTTTAATTTTAGAAATTTAAATAGTAATATAGCTTTAATGTCTATTTATAGTATAATTTTAAAGTATATTTTTCTAAAATCGATGCTTTAAAATGTTAATCATGTTAAAGATAACATATATTTTTAATGTCTTTAGTTACTTATGGTTAGTCAAATATATTTTAACATCATATATTAGTTAATAAATTCATATAAACTTTTAAAAGATTTATTACTGAGTCTAGGGTAGTAGAAGACCTTGTTAACCAAGTTCAAGCTACTATACTACTCCGTTAATAATTCAGGGTAGTAGAGCACCTAGTCAACCAAGTTGAGGGTACTAAAATGCATTTTGGCCTATTTTTAATGAAACTTGGTGTATGAAAAAAAAAAGTTCTTTAAATGCTTGGGAGAACCATTCAAGTTTTAACTATGTGGTAGAGGAATTTATCTTTTGCGGGAAAGTTTAGGATTCAATTGGTGCATCTTAAATTTATTGGGCAATTTAGAAGTAAAAATAAAATTAGTAGTCGTTTTAAAAAAAAGCATGTGGTAGAGAAAGAGCATTTTAGAAGATCTAGAGGAAATTTCAGCATATTTGTTAGTTTGGAAGTCCTAGACTATATATTAAACATTCGTGTAGTTTAGCATAGTAGGATAGTTTGCGTTTTAACTATAAAATTAAAACATTGATACAGGTCAAAACGGATACTGGAAGCGGGTCATTTCAAAAAAGCGGGCCAAACGGGTACGGGTCAAAGTGGGTAGAGCACTTGTGTAATACATGATCATATATTGGTTGTATTAGTGGGGATCCATTGAAATCTTCTATGAGTAACAATGATTCACCATCGATCATGTTGCATTGCAAGTTACTCGTATTTTTCTTGTACACATTTATTGATTTACATTGATTTCGGAGCAACATTCGTTCACGAGGATCGAGTCGAATCCAATGAGCAAAATGTTTCATGATTATTCTAGCATAATTTAGTGTGAGATATACATAGCTATATTTGAAACCCTTAATTTTATCCATAAACATTGATAAATATGATTACGAACCCACTTGATAATTATTCTGGCTCCTCACCCTATTGATTCATGTGGAGGTGAATATATTGATCAACAATATAATTGACGAGTCATGTGTTGTGCACTCGTGTAATGTACGTTCATATATAGCTAGTGTTTGTGGGGATCCATCCATATTTTGATATGAGTAAAAATGATTCACATTCATGTGGCATTCTCTCCTCCCCAACTCCCAACGGCTCTCTAGATCCAAATCTAGATCCGAGATTGGGGTTGGGAGTGTGATTGAGAGATTGAGATTGAGAGTTTGAGATCGAGAGGATCCCGGTTAAGCTTCCACTTCGGTGGATCTAACCCTATTTTTTCACCCCGGGCCGGAGGTCCCTTCCACTTCGGTGGATCCGGAAGCAGCCTCTCTACCTTTGGGTAGAGGTATGGTCTGTCTACATCATACCTCCCCCATAGCCCGGCTTATGCCGGGATTGGGTACCCTTGTTGTTGTTGTTGTTGTTGTTTATTTCTCATGAATTTCCTAGTGCTCGGTCTTTTGGACTAGATTACATTACAATGATTTTTCAACCCTCTATGCGCATTTAATTACTTATCCAAACCTTTTACTGTTCATTAGTAAATTTCAGATTATTTTGGTTTTTACATATGATATAGTGATATACCACTCGCTTTGACCATCCATTTCTCAAAAAGAAAAAACTTTAAGTTTAAACATCCTCCAAAAATAGTACAATAGTATTAATTAGATGTGAAAGATTTTCTTTTCTCTCTAAAAAAGGCTATATATTGATAACTTTGTAGGGGATTATAGCTTCAATATTTTTACTGGTTATGCATTTCTTACCATGTTTCTGTCAATACCTTTTATACCTCCTTCTATCACAACTACTCTTTTTTCGTACAAATAGCCTGTGAAATTCATCACGTGGTCTCCATCTTATGGAAGATAATTTATAATAAATTATTCTTTTTTTTTTTTAGTGTTTAACACTAGATTGATTCGTCAAAACTGAAAAATTATACTTCCGTTTTGTGACATTGCATGGATATGCATATACCCTATGCAAAACATAATGTTGTCTAAATAGTATGTATTATCTGTCTTACCATAATATATGATATACATAAATTACATAATAATTAAAAACTAAAACTACATGTTTCTGTATTTGCTCTAATATGTAAGGCCATGATGTTTCCCCTGTTTGGGGAATTGATTTTGTTCCCCACAATCATAAAATGGTTAAGACTCTTTCATTATTTTGTTTTACTTTTTTGTTTCAATATGACAATAGCATGCTTGTGAGTTTTCCATCATTAGTTGTTTGAATTTGTTGACATTCTTTTTCTAATTTTCTCTTTTACCTTACAAACCTTTTCTTTTTGTAATTATTCTAATCACTTTCAGATATAAGATCTTTGATCATTACCATTTAGTACATAATTCTTGACAACCACTGTTGTTTTTATCTACATTTTTAGAAAACTACCGAGTTTGATGTCCAACAACTATTTTGGGCTTTTTCCAATGACCATAAAATAAACTATAATTCTTAGTAAATTTCGTTTATGATCAAAGAACTTTGTTGATTATTATTTGAATTTCAAACCCAATATTGTAAAATCTCTCTGTTTCCAATTTAATTATATATTAAAAAGACACTATATTACTCCCTAAGTAAGAAGAAAAAACTAAAAGAAAACAAAATATAAGTGCTACATCATGAGTTTTAGGGGTTAAAAATGTTTATAGTTTGTATATGGGTTTTGTTATGGGCTGTCATTAACGTGTATAACTTAGTTGTATTGTTACTATAAAATTTAGGGGAATAATTTTTTTATGAAAGGTACAAGATTTTTATGACGGTTATCGGCAGCCCTAAAAATCCCTTAAATATAACCAATAGCATTCCGACTGATCTTGTTTAAGAGGTTAAGAGATTATCATGATCATGACATTGAATTATATTTACGAAGAGGTTAATAAACGTACATAAACCCTTTTTCTTTTGTCATATAATTCTCGTATAACTTAGAGAACTCATCAACTAATCAACTATTTATCTTTCATAAACTTTCTTTCCATAGATGCTTTAAGCATGCATACACGTTTTTATCTCTGTTGAACGTTATAATTTCCATTTTTTACTTTACCGTTGTACGAGTATTATTGATTATATATGTATCCCTAACATCTCAGTTACTATTGGTTAGGTGAAAGAAGAAAAATGTAATCTACTTTGTCATGCAAAAACAGGAAGGAAGTTTGTGTGAAAAATTTTAAACATAGATATTAGCACAATCATCATTAGATAATTAATACATGGTATATTACTATATTGGTATGTCAACTTTATCATAAGAAATTTTATTTTATTTTTCATAGCTAGTGATTGTGCAGAATGTAACAGCTTTAGTATTATTATGGTCTTTAAAAAGGAATCCAAGTGTCCTGAGTTCACAGGCATGGATCTCGTTTAACTCCATATAGAATTTCGTATAAAGGATGACAGTTGAGAGTCAAAGGAGGGGGAAATAAGTGGGGATTCTTCCACCACATCCAAATAAAGTGGTCAATTTTAATCATATATGGAATTTCATGTCCAATCATCAGTTGTAACTTGATTTGCTTATTTTTGAACGATTTTATTACATTTTGATTTCATTTTATCAAATTTTATGATGTTTGATTGAGTTACGATTTTGTAAACTGTTTTATAAACAAGAAAAGTTAAATCGCGACCCTGTATTGTTTGTTACTCGTATTAAAGAAATGTTGTTTGATACATGAGGGTGGTGGTCCTAACGACAAATATATGATTGGATATACCTTTGGATTCATGAATACAAATGATTCATACAAAAAAAACCAACATATATATTGAGGAAAAGATTAATTTAGGAGTCAGCAAGAAAATAAACAAAGTCATGTGGCTTACTTCTAAAAAGCCAAAATACTTTCGAAACTTATCGTTGGATGTTCGCCACATGCCATTTTGTAATTTGTTCGGAGGCAAACTGACTGCGTAAACGAACGGCAACAAGCAGTTTTTATATATTGTCAACACTAGAATAATTAATCCACCTATTTTGTACTCAAGTAAGTTATTAATGTTTAAAAATAAATGATTTATTTGTATTGTAATTAAATGATGTATATATGTATATGAAGTCAAAAAGATGTTTGCATTTTATCTATTTATATTATATTATCATCAGACCAAAACCATTTTTTCTTTTACATTTATGTATTAAAAAAATAAAATAAAAAATTGCCATTTTTTGTCCCGCAGACTAGGACATCGATCTCCAATTCGAAAAAGTTATAAAACCTTTATTACGTTGCCATCTCAAGTGCGACGCTAATTGGATGCATGGGATATGTGTAATGTGTTGGGCCGTTGAGGTCAGCATTCAGCAACCTAGCTATATACGAGATGCCCAAATCTAAATATATTTTTAGTTTCGTATTTTCTGCTTTATGACTAGAAATTGATTTTCAATCGGACACATGTCACCATAAGAGACTATTTCCTATATACTAGACTCATTCCCGCGTGATGCAATGACGATGGTGATAACGGCGACAGGTTGTGGTGGCGGTAACTAGTGCGGCGGTGGTAACTATTGGCGGCTAATATTGTAGGTTATTGATGTAAAATGATATTTTAGTTATTTTAGTAGTTGAGGCCTGAGGGTTAACACATTAAGAGTATTTTGGATAGGCCACGTATTTTAGATGGTAAATATGTTGATTAGTGATGATATTCTAAATACATCAAACATGTAATTTGAGAAAGAAAAAAAAAGGACTGATACTTTATATATACTAGTTAGATAATCACATTACACTTCTTAATACCCTATTAGACCATAATATTAGAAAAAGGAAGGAAAAGAATACTACAACAAAATAGAATTTGAAACAACATAAATAAAAAATATATATAATATACAACAAAATAGAATTTGAAACAAAGTAAATAAAAAATATATATAAAGAGACATCATAGATTTCCAATCAACAGAAACAAGAAACAAGTTAATAATAAGGTTAGTATGCATGAAAATGTTGCTTCTTGATCCCTTCACATGTGGGAGAACATGCTCATGCTAACAATCACATGGTTGTAACTATCCATTCCAAAATTTAAAACTTTTCTTTATTAAAAAATATTGGAGTCTTTGACATTATTCGTCTTTATCTAATATACAATAAATCGGCAATGAAAATCTAAGAGGAAACATATATAAAGAAGAAGATTTATGATGTAGGTTTTACCCCCTTGCTTCACATGTTGGTGTTAATTAACATCCACAGAATATATAACCACACAATCCATTTATAAAATCCTTCTCTTTTGTAAAAAATGTATACATAATTGATGGATGAACATCACTTGTCCTACCCAATTATATCTTGGAACTTAATTAGTAAATTATTATTTTTAAAACCTATTTTAATTTGTTATTGAATCTTAGCAATTTATATATGAAGTGATGTATCTGGAAAGATATCCACTCTATATCTATCATTCTTATACAAATAGTTTTCTTCATGTTATAATACGATAATTATAAAGTTATAAGCTTGTTCATTAAGATAGGACAAGATATTGTAAAAGTCTTGTAAACGGGATGTTACCCTTCTTTTTGGTGGCAAATTAAGTACATATCCGTTATAATCCACACAATATCTACAAGTTCGTTCGAATGACTTGAAACCACAACCATATGGTTGATGGGTCACCACAGATACCGTATGAACAAAAGCTATGTTACACTTGTTTCAGTACCAAAAGGAATCACACAAATAATGAGGGATACTAGTTTAGCAAAATAAGAAAACTGTTTCTTAAAGTTATAACCAAGGTTCAAATCTTAAATTGGAGCATTGTTGTTAAAAAAAATGAAAATATGAAAAAATAAAAAAGATCTTTACATGGAGTAGTTTAAGATTATTGGCCTATTGGGATATATAGGTGACCCAATAAAAACTCTTTTTCATAATTACGAGTACAAGAAAAAAAATCATCATAAGCCTGCCTACTAAAGAGCTAGATTAAATGACAATAGCCCAATTTGGTATCCAATATTTTGATATTTTCTGACAACAGATTTGGGCCTAACATAGTCCTTCAATACTGGACTTGAAACCAACTTATGTGAAGTCCAGTTGAAAACGTTCACCTTTTTTTTCTTTTCTTTTTTCCTTTTTTCAACTAAATAACTCGTACGAAATGTAGTAAATTATAACATGCTCGTATTCAGTTATACCATAGTTTTGGTCATTTTCAGTTCAATCTAAACCAAAATTGTCATTTTCATTCCCTTATATAATCAATTTCGGTTATTCGATTAGAATATAATGAAAAAATTCTCCAAGTTTTGTGCTTATACGATTCATAGTGTGATTATTTTTAACCTCGACATGCTTTTGGGAAACTCATTTCTTTTATGCAACATTTGACTCATTATAGGTAAATATATGCTCTCTTTTTTAGGGTGCAAGACGATACACAAAATTTGAACTCATTTTAGACGGCAGAGTGATATCAAACTGATATAAACAAAAAACTACTGTAATATTATTCATCCCTGATACAAGGAATTCAAATACTACTTAACAAACTTGTCAATATATATATTATGCATTTAGACTTCATCAAAAGTTTTAAAGGAAGAACCAAATAGAAAAGTTGAGAAAAAAACTGTTTACCAACAAATAACCGACACCTAGAACTAAATCTAACAACCTTAAATTTATAAGTCAACTTCGATAGAAATGAAATATAATAAGGGCAGCACATGATGTATTTGATATTGCAATAGAATAGATATGTCAAACTTCCAATGACGAAATTTTTGAACTTTTATGCTATTAATTAATAGGACATGCATCCCATATTCCAATATCTGTTATGTTATCTTAATAGTATACTTTAGTATATATACTCCGTATAAGCGTGGTTTTCCCATAAATTCATTCAAGTTTAAAATAAAGGTAATTTGGAGATGTTTTTCTACTATTGGTAGGCATTTTAGAGTATGGTCGTCATGTTTTTTTATTTTACTTGTGTTTGATGTGGTATTCACCAAATATTTGTTGGCTTAGTTTACTTATGTATTCTTTAATAAAAATTTGACATTTCCAATATAAATTAGAAAGTGTTGGAATGAGTAGATGCGAGAACGTGTCAGATGAGTAACTTTGGTGTAAGTTAGATAGATCGAGGGAAATCAGTTTAGATTATATCGAAACAATTTATGACCAACACGATGTGGCGGTGTGACACAGCGGCAACGGGCGGTGGTGGTCGCAATATGGTTATTCATGTAAAAAGTGATTGATGTAGAGAGACTAATATAGTTATTTTAAAGGTTGGATGTATGTTGTAAATGATTACATTAAAAGTACTATAGGTATCTTAGGTAAAAATGTTTAAATCAGTGAACAAAAAATAAATAAATTTGGGGTTATCAACTACTTAGTTGAAAAATTGAAAGTAAAAAATGCTTTATAATGTAGTAGAGTTAGTAGAAATAAAGATTTATTATAGTTTGTTTTTCTTAGTGGATTATTTATGAACATATTCTAGTAGTGTACGTATTGAACAAGATTAAGATATGTAGCCTTCTAGCTATGAATTGTAAACTAGCTTTGCCATCACCTCTTTTAAGTGAAGTGGTAAAAGACCTATGTTCTCCTCGAAAGAAATCCGGGTTCAAAATTTGAGAGGTGCATCTTGTTAAATAGATAGTTTAGGAGTTAGTCTAGTAATTAGCTGTTAAAAAAAAAGCTTATCAATTAGTTTATGAGAGAAGGAAAGGAAACGAATTGTTATTTTACATACTTTTCTTTTATTACATAAATGATAAAGTTTGTAGTAAATAACATCCTAATTAAAGAGCACTATTATATTTAATAATGAAGAATATGTGAGTAACTTGTAAATATAAATTTGCATGTATTGGAACTACTCTTTGAATAAGCTTTGTCACTTATGCGGCATTTTACTCGTGGGAGAAGATATAGTAGTAGAACAACCGGCCCATACATGAATTAATATGCATAGTTCTAGACTTCCACTGATTTTTTTAGCTGATTGTCACTAAGTCAAATATAAAGCACTTGATTTGAGATCCACTACTTGATTAAATACAAAACCTGAAAGTATAGTCGTTTGTTTTAAATTGCTTGATGGTACGTTTTTTTCTTTCATGCTTGATTATTGGTATGTAATTGTACGTTTAGGGACAAGGGTGCAGTCGGCAAAAAACATCGACTCTTTTCTTTGGCTTCTACGGCTTTTTGGCTTCCTTGTAGCATGTGTATTGGCAAGTTCCATCGGCTGTATAAATCGGCCACATTTGACCGATCCTTGTGAACGTTGGAAGCGTGCTATATAACCGTTTTTTTTGTTCTTGTGCCAAAACCAATGCCACCGGAAACCTAATTTTTTTATTTGGGGGTTTTCGATTTTGAGGCAAATACTATGGTTTTCTTGGCTTCTATTGCCGGAATCCTTGCTGATGCTTCTAACGTACAATACCCTTTTTCAGTGAGATCTAAAACCCCTTTTTGGGGGTTTTGGTGGTCACCGGCCAGAAACGTTGACTTTGTTACGGCCAAATAGTTGTTTGGCAAGGGTGCAGTTGGCACATTTCATTGGCTCTTTGACTACTTTTCCGGTGACCCCTTTTTTGGGGTTTCTGGTTGGTACACGCTTTTCCGGTGACTCCTTTTTGGGGTTTCTGGTTTATTCTATTGTTGCATGTGTTCCGGTGACTCCTTTTTGGGGTTTCTGGTGGTGTTGCTTCGGTTTTCCGGTGACTCCTTTTTGAGGTTTCTGGTTTAATCGGTTTTCCGACGAGCCCCTTTTGGGTTTTCCGGTTAACTGCTGCTGCTTATGCTTGATTATATGTATATTTATCTTATTACATTGCCGTTAATTGCATATTTGTGATTAACTTGGTAGTGTTAACTTAGCGGTAGCGTTGCCAGATTTTTTCATTTGTAGTGTTGTCGTCTTTTGTTCCATTAAAGCAATAGGTAGCCAGAAAAGTAGTATTATGCCGGTGATGATATCGTTGAACAATTAGGTTGCCGGTGTTACGTTTATATGGGCGATGATGATACAAAATGTTCGTAAAAATGGGACTCGGATGATCCGGGGCGTATCTTGGCGGGGTAAACCTTCGGGTTGGCAGCCATGGCGTCTTCGACTTCCGAATTCCCGACCCCCAAATTCTGAGCCCAAGTATATATTTTATTAAAAAAAAGGGTCACTTTTATATATTTTCGGCAACCTTTAATTTTTCCGGCATTGGCATTTTCGCAAGTTTTGGTTTTTTTTTTTTTTGCACTACACCATGACTTTTGGCTCGATTTTGGCAAGTTTTGACCACTTTTTGACAAAAACACGTGGCGGCTTTTGATTGGTCGATAAAGAGCCAAAGAGCAAAACATCGACTTTGCACCCTTGCCCCTTATGAATACAAGTTTATAATCTTCAAAATTGTGTAGATTAACGGAAACACTTTTGGCCCCAGTTAATTTTTCAGCACTAACCATCGCCAATCTCATAAGGAATTGAATAGTTTTAGACAACCATTTTAACAAAATAAAATATGTTAGTAGTTAAAATCCTGAGTAGAATCTGAAATGTATAGTTTTTATTTTAATTCTAGATTGAATTTATATACTTTGCTTCTAGCATCTTGCTAATGACTTATAATATATTTTCCCGTTAGAGAAAGAAAGAAAGAAAAAAAAAAAAGAGACATGTTTGAGGAAAACTAAATCCATTGTTTTGATCTCTGAAAAGTTCTTCCAATTGACCCACATATTTGAGGGGATGTAACAACCACTTGATCGATGCTCAACTCCATGAAATAAAATATTTACTTCTAATCAAATTAATCTGACGATGATCATGAAATATGTAGCATATTCTACCAAACACAAACAATCTATCTAAAAGTGAAGATATTTTTCACGAAAATAACTTTTGAGAGTTCATATACCCTTTTTGTTAGTTAATGTGCGCTTTTCAACAATTGACCTTTGTTGCAGATAACAAACATGCTTTACACATCCCAGGTATTCAGAAATTCGGATAATAGAAAATGTGTTGGCGTTGATCGGATTCAAGTCGACTTTTAGCCAAAATCACTGGATATATAGGTTCAAAAATGTACTGAAAACAAATTTGTTATTAAATGGATCAATCCAAACTACATCTGTATAATTCGGCAAATGAGTAAAAGAACAAAGTCTGATTAAGGGGGGAAATGAATATGAGATTATTATACAATCAACTTACGTACTATTTTTTAATGGGAAATTATTAATCCTTCTAACTAAATAGTCTAAAGATCTTTCTAATTATGAGATGATGACATATGGAAAAATCAGGGGACAAGATTAGGAAAGAGAATTAGTGGATAACACATGTAATATTTTTATGATTTTAAGAGGATTTTTAGGCTATTTTTTAAGAGAATTTATTATTTTCCTTTATTAATATATAAAAAACATGGACACAATCATTTTTTCAAACAATTAAATTAACATGTAAGTAATTTTTCATTCAAATTGAACGAATAACAGTCATACTCTTTTTTTCCTGATAAAGTCATGGATTATATAGTTTAGTGTTTAATTTATTTGTACTAAAAAGTGGTACCGTGTTGAATCTAACATCAAGTACAAACAAAACATCCAATCTGAATTAATTATGAAGAGTGCTAATCTATTTAAATACATTATTATTGAGATAATTATAGTTATATTATTTAGGAAAATCATTAGTTAAGAAGAAAAGGTGTAATATGTTATGATTAAGGGTGGGACACTAGGCCTGGGCTAGCTAGCTGGATGGAAAGTGAGCACTACAAAAACTGGCTAGCTGTATAAAATGTCCCCCCACAAATCAAGGAACACAAAGTCCAAATGCTACAAAGCAGGTACATAAATTGTGGATGCCAACTTCACGGGTTCAATCCTTTTCGTTTATCGGATACAACGTATTATATAAACAAAGAAGTTGTTGACAGAGTTCTTGTAAACGGTATACCGATAGCGATTTTCCATATTTTAGATTATCGGAAAAAGAAAAAAAAAGAGAAATTTTTAAGTTTGATGTAACTTGTTTAATTAAAGCATCCTCATCACCATATGTGATTTTTTTTTTTTTAAATTTCAGGTCAATTTAAAATAGGGTTTTGCTAAATGAAGCTTTAAGAGCTTTCGTTAAGGTGCATTAAATAATTGTACATTTACCATAAAATTCAGTGGGTGGGCTTTTGATATGGAAACATACAACTTTTTTATGCACGTTAAGGGAAACCCTAAAAGTTTCATTTAGCATTTTCCAGAAAAATATTTATCTAGTCAAGTTTGAACCTGAAATCTCTTGCAAGTAAATTAAAATATCTGACTGTTAAGCCACCTTCATGATGTATGTTATTGCAGAATTATATTTAATTAAGTTAAAAACATACAAGTACGTACATATGTCGTGGTGTACTTATTGTTTAATTTTCTTTTAATTTGATCATACCGCATTTGTAGAAGCAACATAATTATCTTAACAAAAGATGCATTTTGAATACTTTACAGAGTGATGCCTCGTTTGTTACAAGTGTTCGTGATGAAAGCCAAGTGTTCGTGATCAATGACATGCCTCAACAACATTACCATCTTTTTAGTTATACTTCTGTAACACTTCTTATTTGATATTGGTTTGGTTTGTATTCCAAATTTCCAAGTTCTATAAGAGTTTGCAAAAATAATAAGCGTACAACGGCGTAGACATCATTTTTAAAACGACTAAGAATTCACAAATGTCTTGACGTTCGTCTAGTGTTAGACCGTGGGCAAGAAGCGCATTAACAAAAAAAGAAACTTTATTATGGGGTTACCAAACAGTTTTCATCGTATTAAAAAGTGTGAAATTAAGCTACTATATTGAAATACATAAAAGTAGTACTAGAAGTATAAAGATTTATAAATTGTGGATTAATTAGTTGCATAGTTAATCTTCTTCGTGCTTTATTATTTGATTAAGATAATTGTTATACATTTAAACAATAAAAAGTATGGGCATATATGAAATATAAAGAGTGCACAAAATGATAAAAACATGAAAAAAAGAATTTGGGATACAAGAATAAAAAAACAAAGGGTATGTCTTTTTTGCATGTCTCTTGTTGTTATCATTAAAATATAGAAAGAAGCCACAAGGGGATTTTTATATAGGACGAAAGGGTCATATTCGTTATGTATATATAATCTGTCTTTGCTTCCCTAACGTTAATTAGTCTGGTGTTCATGTAGGAGATCGCGATAATCGTAAGTTCTAGATTAATATATTTGTTGTTATGCACGGATCGTGCTCTAACATATTAAACATCAAAAGCACAATGAAATTAATTTATAATTAAAAAAGATTTTATGTAAAACATAAATGAAATTAATTTATTTATAATTAAAAAAGATTTTATGTAAAACATAAATGAAACAATATTTTGGTGATAGAAAAGAACAATACATATAAGCATCTTGAATGTGTTTGTCTCGGATTGAAATTGGAATAAATCTTGAGTTTTATGACACGTAATCTGATGCATAAAATTTTACTTAATTAATAAAAATCAAAAACATATAAGAAGACCTTTAATTTTCCTTTTTGTTGATTGGGAAATGAAGCAAATTTAAGTTGTCATCCACCACCATGGGCCCATTATCATCATCAGCACGTTGGCAATCTTCGGATATCATGTGAGTTTGGTGGGACCATCCATTATATATTCCAAGAATATAACCAATCGCTCAGATTTGTCTTAGTTTAATTATATTCCCATATAATTAATCGATAATGGACAATTTAGAATATTTAATAAAATATTCAAGGATTAAACATGCAAATATAGGATACAATTATTATTAAATGAAATCAAACATATCAAGTACTTTATTTCATTATGAAAAATATAAATTGTTTAACATCCCTTATCCAAATACCGAAACAACAGATTTACATGAAATAACTAGCTAATTAAGTCCTATGCCCTCGGCATGCCTTTCAAGCTTGGGCCTAGACAAAGCTTTTGTGAAATGATCAGCTAAGTTAAAATCTGTGTGAACTTTGAGTAAATTGATCTCCCCTAGTTCGATTTGCTCACGAACATAGTGATAATTACCAACTTGTTTTACAGTAGATGCTTGACTCATAGGGCTACAACTTTTGTGTTTTGTGCTAAGCCCAGTTCGGCCTTCTTCAGTGCCAGATTTGGTCGTGAAGCTGCTGGATTTTCCAGATCAGCACCTTGTTATTTATGGTAGATAATTTGTTATAGAAATTTTGGCTTACGCAATCAAGGCAACTTGATGAATGTGGTCTCTTTCCATATGAAAGAGGAGCCAATCTTATACCATAGTGACCAAAATTAGGTTGATTACCTTAATTGTTAAGTTGTAAATTTAGTAAGTTTAATTTTGCCTTTTTATGAAAATTGTGTGCAAAATTGTTTTTGGAAAAATAAACTTGACTAAATATATCGAAATAAGATTTTGTTTATAAAATTGGTGCCCGAAAATCAAAAGATACACCGGCTCACCCATTTGAACAAACTCTAAGAGAGGTATAAGTCGGAGTGCGCTAGCCTCCTAAAAGGGCGGGTTTTTAAATCGCGTTTATCGCATACCTTTGCCCTTACGCTTCTTTGTGAGTTCAAATGGAGCTACCGAGCTCTTTTGTATTTAAAGGCAATAAAATGAGTTTTATAAACATATTATGTTTAGAAGATATGCATGAATCTTCAAACATAACTTTTTGATCACACATCAAATTGATTGACCCAATAAACTTAAGTCATTGCCACCCAACTCGTAAAGGACACTTGTGGCTGTTGTTTTACTCACTGGTACACAGTGGTGAAATGGCAGTTGCATGGCATATCCCACTCACTGGTACACAGTGGTGGACAAATTTGCGCGTTCTTGGTTGGACGACTTAAAGCGAGTTAAGCGGTGAGACCTTAACCCATGGCAAAAGATGGGACAAAACATGACTACAAATCACTTGATGAATCAAGTGTCATTTGTAGGTCCCATTCTTACTAGGAATTGCACATGTAATGCAATTACTGCTCGTCACTTACCTTTTGAGTACAATCATTTCTAGCAGATCAACTGATGAAATGATTGTATGTCAATTGGATCCTAGCCTTAATGAAATTAATTGTTTATTTTATAAACATTGGGTAATTGATTTCTTAAGGATTAATTATCGAAAATACTGATTTTTGAACTTAATCTGTTTTGTAGATGGCAATGAATCCTTCCACAAACACCAATGCTTTTCGGCAAATGTTTGAAAGAGAAAAGCTTAATGGATCAAATTTCAATGACTGGTATCGTCAACTGAGAATTGTTCTAAGAGTTGAGGAACGCATGGATGTCATTGAAAGGCAATGGCCAACCGAACCAAGTGCTGAATCCACAGCAGCTGAAAAAGCTGAATATAGGATTCAGTACACTAGATTCAATAAAGTTTGTTGTTTGATGCTTGCGAGCATGTCTCCCGAGCTTCAAAAACAATTCGAGCTCTACACTCCATATGATATGATCACATAACTTAAATCCTTGTATGAAAAACAAGCTGGAGTGGAACTGTTCGACTTAGTCGTGGAACTCCATGACATGAAACTTGAATCTGGAAAATTGGTTAGCAGTCATGTGCTCAAGATGAAGAGCATTTTTGACAAATTGGATTCGATGGAGTACGCTTATCATAAAGAGGTAAAAGTTGGCATGATTCTCAAATCCCTTACGAAGGAATATGAGGGTTTTGTGCAAAACTATACCATGCACTCTATGAAAAAAACGTCAATGAACTTCATGCTATGCTCATTGAATATGAGAAGACGATTCCAAAGAAGGCCAATGACCCAAATGTCCTTATGATAAAGGGGGGTCGGATCCAGAAAGCTAAGAAATCGCACCAAGCTAAAGGCAAGTTTGATGGTAAAGGCAAGGGTAAGCAAGCTGCTAATCCCCCAAACCAAAGAAAACCCCTCCGGCTAAGAAAGAGCATCCGGATAAAGACCAGACCTGTCATCATTGTAATGAAGTCGGCACTGGAAGAGGAACTGTCCCAAGTATCTTGCCGAGTTGAATGTGAAGAAGAAGCAAGCTAGCAGTGCTAGTGCTTCAGGTATCTTCACCATTGAATTATTTTCCTTTACTAAGCGTAAATCATGGGTTTATGACACTGGCTGTGGAACTCATATCTGTAATGAATTACAGGCACTTAGGAAAAGGAGGAAGCTGAAGCCCGGAGCTTTGCAGCTGTTTGTGGGCAATGGTCTACCAGCACCTGTTGAAGCTATTGGAGAATATCATTTAGTTCTTCCTTCCGGTTTAATTATTGTTTTGGACAATTGTCATTATGCACCATCTATTACTAGAGGTGTAGTTTCAGTTTCTTTGTTGAAAGACAACGGATTCATTAATGTTTTTAATGATAATGGTATTTCAGTTTCTAAAAATAATGTACATTATTTTGATGCTATTGCTTGTGATGGTATTTATGAAATTGATATGCGTGGTTGTGATTCAAATAATTCAATGTATAATGTTAGCAAAAGAGCCAAGACTAACTTGGACTCTACCTATCTGTGGCACTGTCGCCTTGCACACATTGGCAAAAATCGCATTGAAAGACTTCAACGTGAAGGGATCTTACAATTAAATGATGAATCATTTGATAAATGCGAGTCATGTATTTCTGGCAAGATGACAAGAAAACCTTTTCAGAATAAACCGGAAAGGGCTAAAGATCTTCTTGGACTCATTCATACCGATGTTTGCGGCCCATTTAGACATGTGTCAAGAAAAGGAGCTAGCTACTTCATACTTTTACGGATGATTTCAGTCGTTATGGTTATGTTTACTTGCTTAAACATAAACATGAAGTGTTTGAAACATTCAAAGAGTTTAAAAATGAAGTAGAAAATCAACTCGGCAAAACCATCAAGATTCTTCGTTCAGATCGAGGTGGTGAATACTTAAGCCAAGAGTTTAAGGATTATCTGAAAGCGTGTGGAATAGTCCAACAACTTACTCCTCCATACACTCCTCAACATAATGGAGTGTCTGAAAGGAGAAATTGAACCTTGCTAGACATGGTGAGATCTATGATGACCCTTACGACTCTCCCATTTTCATTTTGGGATTATGCTCTAGAGACTGTTGTACGCATTCTCAATATGGTTCCAACCAAGAAGGTTGACAAGACACCATATGAATTATGGCATGGAAATGTTCCTAATTTGTCTTACTTAAGAGTCTGGGGATGTGAGGCACTTGTGAAGCGCGATACGCCTGACAAACTTGAACCCAGAACTACTAAGTGCATCTTTGTCGGATACCCTAAGGAAACGATGGGTTACGACTTCTATAATCCCGTCACAAACACTGTTCGCGTTGCTCGATATGCTGAATTCTTTGAAAAGAAATTAGCTCAAGAGAACAGTGGGAGGGTTGTAGAACTTGATGAGACTCAAGAGGAAGATGTGTCACCTTCTGAAGCTCCTAGCAATCATCAACTTGGGGGGGAAATGTTCAAAGTGATGAACCTCAAGTCGATGATGATGAAGCGATTCCACTTCGTAGGTTCCGAAAGGACAAGACGTCCTACTGACAGATTATGTCTGATGGTAGAAGAAAACGTTTTAGGAGATCTCGATGAGCCTCCGAATTTCAAAGCAGCATTATCAGATCCGGAATCTGACAAATGGCTTGAAGCTACGAAGGTGGAAATGAAATCCATGAAAGACAATCAAGTCTGGTGCTTGGTTGATCTTCCACAAAATGCTCAAACTGTTGGGTGCAAGTGGATCTTCAAGAAGAAGACGGACATGGATGGAAATGTACACACCTATAAAGCTCGTCTCGTGGCGAAAGGTTATACTCAACGTTTTGGAGTTGACTATGATGAGACCTTTTCTCCAGTTGCGGACATTAGAGCCATTAGGATTCTCTTAGCCATAGCTGCGTACTATGACTTTGAGATATGGCAAATGGATGTTAAGACTGCTTTCTTAAATGGTTACTTGGATGAAGAGGTCTATATGGATCAACCTGAAGGTTTTATTGATCCAAAACATCCCAACAAAGTATGCAAGCTTCAAAGGTCCATTTATGGACTAAAGCAAGCATCACGAAGTTGGAACAAGCGGTTTGATGAAGAAATCAAAAAGTTTGGTTTCATTCAAAATCCCGATGAGCCATGTGTATATCGCAAAGCTAGTGGGAGTAATGTTACTTTCCTTGTCTTATATGTTGATGACATATTGATCATAGGAAAACACATTCCAATGTTGCAAGATGTTAAATCCCATCTTGGAAAGTGTTTTGCCATGAAAGATTTAGGAGAAGCGGCATTTATTCTTGGAATCAAGATCTACCGAGATAGATCAAAGCGGTTAATTGGACTAAGTCAAAGTGCTTATATTGATAAGGTCTTGAAGCGATTCAAGATGGAGAATTCTAAGCGTGGGTTTACACCTATGCAAGAAGGACTTAGTTTATCTGTCAAACAGGGTGCTAATACACCTAATGAGGTGGAGCGTATGTGAAGAGTCCCTTATGCTTCGGCTGTGGGATCAATTATGTATGCGGTTAGATGCACTAGACCCGATGTGGCGTTCGCGCAAAACATCGTTAGCCGATATCAACAGAATCCAGGTGAAAGTCACTGGACTGTTGTTAAGAACATTCTGAAGTACCTACGGACTACTAAAGATATGTTTTTGGTGTATGGAGGAAATCCAGACTTAGAGCTCAAAGTGACCGGATACTGTGATGCTGGATTTCAAACTGATAGAGATGACACGAAGTCTCAGTCAGGATTCGTCTTCGTTCTTAACGGAGGTGCTGTGGATTGAAAAAGCAAGAAGCAAACCACAGTTGCCATGTCTGCAACAGAGTCTGAGTACATTGCCGCCTCAGAAGCCGCAATGGAAGCAGTCTGGATAAGGAAGTTCATTAGCGGGATTGACGTGATCCCCTCGAGTGACTTACCCACTGATATGTACTGTGATAACACTGGTGCATTAATCATTGCCAACGAGCCCGGAGCTCAGAAAGGTGCCAGACATTATGCTAGAAGATATCACTATGTTCGTGAGCAGATCGAACTAGGAGAGATCAATTTACTCAAAGTTCACACATATTTTAACTTAGCTGATCCTTTCACAAAAGCTTTGGCTAGGCCCAAGCTTGAAAGGCATGCCGAGGGCATAGGACTTAAATTAGCTAGTTATTTCATGTAAATCTATTGTTTCGGTATTTGGATAAGGGATGTTAAACAATTTATATTTTTCATAATGAAATAAAGTACTTGATATGTTTGATTTCATTTAATATTAATTGTATCCTATATTTGCATGTTTAATCCTTGAATATTTTATTAAATATTCTAAATTGTCCATTGTCGATTAATTATATGGGAATATAATTAAACTAAGACAAATCTGAGCGATTGGTTATATTCTTGAATATATAATGGATGGTCCCACCAAACTCACATGATATCCATAGTTGATGCATATCGGACTACCCCACTAACGAATTTATCACTTTATGGATCGGCGTCATTAAGTGAAATTCGTAAATGGTTACTTTATCTATCCTTTGACTTGAGATACAAGCAGGTCATGCATGTATGGATTGCATTTGCTTGATATAGTTCTAACTATCCTGAATAAGGTAGTACAAAAGGGCTATTTTCAGTAAGTGTAGAGAAGTATATGACTGGACACGTGTAGTCAATACAGGATTTGTTCCTTCGACTTGAAAGTTGAAGTATGATACCATTGGCGCCCTCATTAGGACTAATTAAGATGTTTGCATGGCCGTGCCCAAATAAATCCAGATGGTTCTCGATTATATTTGGTAATCATTAATTAGTTGTGGAATGAGAAACAGAATCGTTAAATCATGAAATGACATTGATTCATATTCATGTTTAACACGGTATCTGAAACAAAGGGATAAATAAATGTCTCAACCATTTAAATATACTTTAAGAAACTATACTTAAATATTTCTGGGAGCGTTGGCGTGTTGCTAGACGCTAACCAATGTTATTACCTTCATTTGTTACGAGCTCAAGTGGGAGCTGTTAGTATATGATCACGTAAAAATGAACGTATGTCCGGAAATAATTTAAGCCTACGGGGTCACACGTCTCGACACAAATGTATTTATAATTAATTAATATGTTAGTGTAATTTATTAATTAATTGGATCACGAATTGAACTAACGACCGTTTGTTAAATGTTAACGGTAAAATACTAACGGTGTTAACGGAGGAAGGGTTATCTTGTAATTTGAAAGGAGAATTCTAGAACCTCTTTTGGAGGGGGCCGGTTTTGGCATAGGGTTTTAAACCCTAATCCTAGCTTATTTTCCAAGTAAATCAACCCTAATCTATACCTATAAATACAAGGCTTAGGTTAAGGGTTTTAATATACAATTACAAGAAAAGAAAAACCCTCACAATTCTCTCCTCCTTCTTCTCTTCTTTCGGCCGTAGCAAGCAATCCCTAAAGGGATTTTCGGTTTAAGTTGTTCGACAAATCAAGAAGAGAAAGCCAAGTGTTCGTGATCAAGTACTAGCATACGTACATCCGTGTGTCGTGTGTGCAAACGTAGAGGGATTTACTTCAAATCCTCATAAAGTTTCTTGCTTTATTATCTTCAAGTAAAGGTACATGTTTTCTTCCTTGGTTAATTAATTAGTTGCATAGTTAATCTTCCGTTGCGTGCTTTGTGATTTGATTAAGATAATTGTTATACATACCCAACAGTGGTATCACGAGCCTACTATGTGATGATTAATTACCAAAAAGATCAAAATTTGAAGGGGGTTAGGGTTCATGTGGATCGAAATATATGTATAAATTTTAGATTAATTTTTGTTAGTTTATAATGGTTAATATTAAATTAAATGGAAACAAAATTAATTTTATTTATTTATATATGTTTCGAAAATCAGATCTAAAATAAAAAAAAAAAGTTTTTTTTTAAACCCTATTTCCAAGTTTTGATCTTTAAGCATTATTATGTGATAATTGCATGCGTTTATGATGTACCTTTTAATTATTTAATTGTTAAAAAGAAGTAAAAATCATGAATTTTTATGCAAATTATTCATGATTATTACTTAGATATATTGATATGAAATCTTGATCATTAGGGTTAATTATGCTAGATAATTGAATAAATAATTGTGTGACAATGTGATTATGTTTTGTGAAAGTTCCTGTTTGACACCAGTTCACTAAAAAAATCATAACTTATCAACCGTAAGGAGTTGGAAGCCGAATTCTTTACAGTAGGTGCTTGACTCATAGGGCTACAACTTTTATGTTTTGTGCTAAGCCCAGTTCGGTCTTCTTCAGGGCCAGATTTGGTCGTGAAGCTGCTGGATTTTCCAGATCAGCACCTTGTTATTTATGGTAGATAATTTGTTATAGAAATTTTGGCTTACGCAATCAAGGCAACTTGATGAATGTGGTCTCTTTCCATATGAAAGAGGAGCCAATCTTATACCATAGTGACCAAAATTAGGTTGATTACCTTAATTGTTAAGTTGTAAATTTAGTAAGTTTAATTTTGCCTTTTTATGAAAATTGTGTGCAAAATTGTTTTTGGAAAAATAAACTTGACTAAATATATCGAAATAAGATTTTGTTTATAAAATTGGTGCCCTAAAATCAAAGATACACCGGCTCACCCATTTGAACAAACTCTAAGAGAGGTATAAGTCGGAGTGCGCTAGCCTCCTAAAAGGGCGGTTTTTAAATCGCGTTTATCGCATACCTTTGCCCTTGCACTTCTTTGTGAGTTCAAATGGAGCTACCGAGCTCTTTTGTATTTAAAGGCAATAAAAATGAGTTTTATAAACATATTATGTTTAGAAGATATGCATGAATCTTCAAACATAACTTTTTGATCACACATCAAATTGATTGACCCAATAAACTTAAGTCATTGCCACCCAACTCGTAAAGGACACTTGTGGCTGTTGTTTTACTCACTGGTACACAGTGGTGAAATGGCAGTTGCATGGCAAATCCCATTCACTGGTACACAGTGGTGGACAAATTTGCGCGTTCTTGGTTGGACGACTTAAAGCGAGTTAAGCGGTGAGACCTTGACCCCGTGGCAAAAGATGGGACAAAACATGACTACAAATCACTTGATGAATCAAATGTAATTTGTAGGTCCCATTCTTACTAGGAATTGCACATGTAATGCAATTACTGCTCGTCACTTACCTTTTGAGTACAATCATTTCTAGCAGATCAACTGATGAAATGATTGTATGTCAATTGGATCCTAGCCTTAATGAATTAATTGTTTATTTGATAAACATTGGGTAATTGATTTCCTAAGGATTTATTATCGAAAATACTGATTTTTGAACTTAATCTGTTTTGTAGATGGCAATGAATCCTTCCACAAACACCAATGCTTTTCGGCAAATGTTTGAAAGAGAAAAGCTTAATGAATCAAATTTCAATGACTGGTATCGTCAACTGAGAATTGTTCTAAGAGTTGAGGAACGCATGGATGTCATTGAAAGGCAATGGCCAACCGAACCAAGTGCTGAATCCACAGCAGCTGAAAAAGCTGAATATAGGATTCAGTACACTAGATTCAATGAAGTTTGTTGTTTGATGCTTGCGAGCATGTCTCCCGAGCTTCAAAAACAATTCGAGCTCTACACTCCATATGATATGATCACAGAACTTAAATCCTTGTATGAAAAACAAGTTGGAGTGGAACTGTTCGACTTAGTCGTGGAACTCCATGACATGAAACTTGAATCTGGAAAATCGGTTAGCAGTCATGTGCTCAAGATGAAGAGCATTTTTGACAAATTGGATTCGATGGAGTACGCTTATCATAAAGAGGTAAAAGTTGGCATGATTCTCAAATCCCTTACGAAGGAATATGAGGGTTTTGTGCAAAACTATACCATGCACTCTATGAAAAAAAGCGTCAATGAACTTCATGTTATGCTCATTGAATATGAGAAGACGATTCCAAAGAAGGCCAATGACCCAAATGTCCTTATGATAAAGGGGGGTCGGATCCAGAAAGCTAAGAAATCGCACCAAGCTAAAGGCAAGTTTGATGGTAAAGGCAAGGGTAAGCAAGCTGCTAATCCTCCCAAACCAAAGAAAACCCCTCCGGCTAAGAAAGAGCATCCGGCTAAAGACCAGACCTGTCATCATTGTAATGAAGTCGGCACTGGAAGAGGAACTGTCCCAAGTATCTTGCCGAGTTGAATGTGAAGAAGAAGCAAGCTAGCGTTGCTAGTACTTCAGGTATCTTCACTATTGAATTATTTTCCTTTACTAAGCGTAAATCATGGGTTTATGACACTGGCTGTGGAACTCATATCTGTAATGAATTACAGGCACTTAGGAAAAGGAGGAAGCTGAAGCCCGGAGCTTTGCAGTTGTTCGTGGGCAATGGTCTACCAGCACCTGTTGAAGCTATTGGAGAATATCATTTAGTTCTTCCTTCCGGTTTAATTATTGTTTTGGACAATTGTCATTATGCACCTTTTATTACTAGAGGTGTAGTTTCAGTTTCTTTGTTGAAAAACAACGGATTCATTAATGTTTTTAATGATATGGTATTTCAGTTTCTAAAAATAATGTTCATTATTTTGATGCTATTGCTTGTGATGGTATTTATGAAATTGATATGCGTGGTTGTGATTCAAATAATTCAATGTATAATGTTAGCAAAAGAGCCAAGACTAACTTGGACTCTACCTATCTGTGGCACTGTCGCCTTGCACACATTGGCAAAAATCGCATTGAAAGACTTCAACGTGAAGGGATCTTACAATTAAATGATGAATCATTTGATAAATGCGAGTCATGTATTTCTGGCAAAATGACAAGAAAACCTTTTCAGAATAAACCGAAAAGGGCTAAAGATCTTCTTGGACTCATTCATACCGATGTTTGCGGCCCATTTAGACATGTGTCAAGAAAAGGAGCTAGCTACTTCATAACTTTTACGGATGATTTCAGTCGTTATGGTTATGTTTACTTGCTTAAACATAAACATGAAGTGTTTGAAACATTCAAAGAGTTTTAAAAATGAAGTAGAAAATCAACTCGGCAAAACCATCAAGATTCTTCGTTCGATCGAGGTGGTGAATACTTAAGCCAAGAGTTTAAGGATTATCTGAAAGCGTGTGAAATTGTCCAACAACTTACTCCTCCATACACTCCTCAACATAATGGAGTGTCTGAAAGGAGAAATCGAACCTTGCTAGACATGGTGAGATCTATGATGACCCTTACGACTCTTCCATTTTCATTTTGGGATTATGCTCTAGAGACTGCTGTACGCATTCTCAATATGGTTCCAACCAAGAAGGTTGACAAGACACCATATGAATTATGGCATGGAAATGTTCCTAATCTGTCTTACTTAAGAGTCTGGGGATGTGAGGCACTTGTGAAGCGCGATACGCCTGACAAACTTGAACCCAGAACTACTAAATGCATCTTTGTCGGATACCCTAAGGAAACGATGGGTTACGACTTCTATAATCCCGTCACAAACACTGTTCGCGTTGCTCGATATGCTGAATTCTTTGAAAAGAAATTAGCTCAAGAGAACAGTGGGAGGGTTGTAGAACTTGATGAGACTCAAGAGGAAGATGTGTCACCTTCTGAAGCTCCTAGCAATCATCAACTTGGGGGGGGGAAATGTTCAAAGTGATGAACCTCAAGTCGATGATGATGAAGCGATTCCACTTCGTAGGTCCGAAAGGACAAGACGTCCTACTGACAGATTATGTCTGATGGTAGAAGAAAACGTTTTAGGAGATCTCGATGAGCCTCTGAATTTCAAAGCAGCATTATCAGATCCGGAATCTGACAAATGGCTTGAAGCTACGAAGGTGGAAATGAAATCCATGAAAGACAATCAAGTCTGGAGCTTGGTTGATCTTCCACAAAATGCTCAAACTGTTGGGTGTAAGTGGATCTTCACGAAGAAGACGGACATGGATGGAAATGTACACACCTATAAAGCTCGTCTCGTGGCGAAAGGTTATACTCAACGTTTTGGAGTTGACTATGATGAGACCTTTTCTCCAGTTGCGGACATTAGAGCCATTAGGATTCTCTTAGCCATAGCTGCGTACTATGACTTTGAGATATGGCAAATGGATGTTAAGACTGCTTTCTTAAATGGTTACTTGGATGAAGAGGTCTATATGGATCAACCTGAAGGTTTTATTGATCCAAAACATCCCAACAAAGTATGCAAGCTTCAAAGGTCCATTTATGGACTAAAACAAGCATCAAGAAGTTGGAACAAGCGGTTTGATGAAGAAATCAAAAAGTTTGGTTTCGTTCAAAATCCCGATGAGCCATGTGTATATCGCAAAGCTAGTGGGAGTAATGTTACTTTCCTTGTCTTGTATGTTGATGACATATTGATCATAGGAAAACACATTCCAATGTTGCAAGATGTTAAATCCCATCTTGGAAAGTGTTTTGCCATGAAAGATTTAGGAGAAGCGGCATTTATTCTTGGAATCAAGATCTACTGAGATAGATCAAAGCGGTTAATTGGACTAAGTCAAAGTGCTTATATTGATAAGGTCTTGAAGCGATTCAAGATGGAGAATTCTAAGCGTGGGTTTACACCCTATGCAAGAAGGACTTAGTTTATCTGTCAAACAGGGTGCTACTACACCTAATGAGGTGGAGCGTATGCGAAGAGTCCCTTATGCTTCGGCTATGGGATCTATTATGTATGCGGTTAGATGCACTAGACCCGATGTGGCGTTCGCGCAAAACATCGTTAGCCGATATCAACAGAATCCAGGTGAAAGTCACTGGACTGCTGTTAAGAACATTCTGAAGTACCTACGGGCTACTAAAGATATGTTTTTGGTGTATGGAGGAAATCCAGACTTAGAGCTCAAAGTGACCGGATACTGTGATGCTGGATTTCAAACTGATAGAGATGACACGAAGTCTCAGTCAGGATTCGTCTTCATTCTTAACGGAGGTGCTGTGGATTGGAAAAGCAAGAAGCAAACCACAGTTGCCATGTCTGCAACAGAGTCTGAGTACATTGCCGCCTCAGAAGCCGCAATGGAAGCAGTCTGGATAAGGAAGTTCATTAGCGGGCTAGATAAATAAGACTATCAAATCTAAGTTGTGTGTCACATCAAAATTGCATCACAGGACAGCCCCACTCTCACTCATTCGTTGCACAAGAGTCTCGATCTCTAGGTACTGGATTCCCAACGCCACAGTTGATACTGATGCAG
>CM067171.1:45092700-45129403 GCA_034093135.1 Erigeron breviscapus | reverse complement strand
GCGAAAGCTTCTACATCAACTCCGGTTGATAAGATTGTTCCAGATGAACATCAAGAACAATCAGAAGATGAAGAAGTAGAACCGCGAAGAAGCAAAAGGCAAAAGATTGAAAAATCTTTTGGGCCTGATTTTGTTTCTTATATGGTTATGAGTGAACCTCAAACCTATAATGAAGCGGTTACTTCTCAAGAAGTGCCTCAATGGAAAGAAGCCATCAAGAGTGAAATTGATTCTATTTTGCAGAATCATACTTGGGAACTAGTTCATCTTCCACCTGGTTGTAAACCACTTGAACATCGTTGGATATTCAAGAAAAAGATGAAAGCTGACGGCTCAATTGATAAGTACAAGGCAAGGCTTGTAATCAAAGGATATAGACAAAAGAAAGATCTTGATTACTTTGATACATATGCGCCTGTAACTCGAGTAACTTCGATCAGATTGGTGCTTGCGATTGCAGCATTGAGAAATTTGGAAATACATCAAATGGATGTAAAAACAGCCTTTCTCAATGGTGAGCTAGATGAAGAAATATACATGGAACAACCTGAGGGTTTTTCCGCTCCTGGCCAGGAGGACAAGGTTTGTAAACTTGTCAAATCATTGTATGGATTGAAACAAGCTCCCAAACAATGGCACCAAAAGTTTGATCAAGTTATGCTCGACAATGGTTTCAAGATCAATGAGTGTGACAAATGTGTTTATGTCAAAGACATATCTAAGGGATATGTGATACTTTGTCTATATGTCGATGACATACTCATTGTGGGTAGTGATGATAGTATGATCAGATCTACCAAAGACATGTTGAAAGCGAGATTTGACATGAAGGATATGGGTTTAGCAGATGTCATTCTTGGAATGAAAATTACTCGAACCCAATGATGGTCTAGTGTTAAGTCAATCTCACTATGTGGACAAGATCCTTGAGAAATTCAGTCCCGAGGACTCAAGAGTCGCTCGATCTCCAATAGATACCACGCAACATCTATCGAAGAATAGAGGTGAAGGTGTTGATCAATTGGAGTACTCAAGGGTAATTGGCAGCCTAATGTATCTCATGACAAGTACTAGGCCAGACTTAGCCTATGCTGTTAGTAGGCTAAGTAGATATACTAGTAATCCTAGTTCGGAGCATTGGAAGGCTATGACTAGGTTACTAAGATGCTTGAGATATACAAGGAATTATGGGCTGCATTTTGGCCGAGATCCAGCTGTATTGGAAGGATATAGTGATGCTAATTGGATATCCGATATAAAAGATTCCAAATCCACAAGTGGATATGTGTTTACTATTGGAGGAGCAGCTATAGCTTGGAAATCATCCAAGCAAACGCTCATTGCTAGATCCACGATGGAATCTGAATTTATAGCATTGGATAAAGCTGGAGAAGAAGCCGAATGGCTACGACATTTCTTGGAATATGTTCCTAGATGGCCAAAGCCTTTGACGGCTATTTGTATACATTGTGATTGTCAATCGGCTATTGGTAGAGCTCAAAATACAATGTATAATGGCAAGTCAAGACATATTCGTCGTAGGAATAATAGTATACGACAACTGCTCACAACAGGGGTTATCACGATTGACTATGTGTATAAATCATACTTAGTGGAATATGGTAGTTCAGCAACAACAACACCAACACTTCAATCTGGATTCACCAGACCACTTTCTCTCCCTCTCATCTCTTCATTTTGTTCTTGAAGGTATAATTCTGGGTTCTTGGTTAACTCCGGCAGTACATACTGCTTTGGCTGTTGTACCCTGGGAAACTGACGGGTTCACTTGGGTGGCCCGAAATCAGTTTTAAGGGCCCTCTGTTAAACAGAATCCTCAGCCCGTAGTTAACTTGTTCCTTTCTGTTTATGTTATTGTCTTGTATTTTGATTCTTGTATTAGTTTCTTAGTTGTTAATTTCTTTGTAACCTTCTTGTAATTCGAATGTTTATCAATAAAATGTTATTTTAAGAATGGTGTTCCAACACTGAGGTATTGCATCTTTGGCAACAATCCTCCATTCATAAGCACACCAATAAATAAACCTATCTATAACTACCTGAGAGCGTCGATCAGGGGATTGCAGATAAACTGTTTTACAAGGCAGATTGCTCGACCCGAGGCTCTTCCAAGTCCCTGAGCTCAATCTAAAAACTTTAACTTCCCAAGGTAGGTCAAGCGAAGGGTCCCCATGTGAAATCTTGACAATAGTAGGGTCAAAAGTGACGGGACACACCCCAAAACCTACAGCTTTTGAATTAGAAGAATAAGGCAAAACAACACGAACCGATTTTCTGATTAGAGGATTCCAAATAATAGCCATCTTAGTTGTGACCCTGCCACGACAGTAATTACCATGCAAGCACAACAAGCCAAGAGAGCAATCAATCACTTTAGATAATGTCAGTATCTTATACTGTCGACTCGGGGGAAGTTCACGTTCCTTTTTAGCGAGACGTGGAGCCTTGGGAGTAAAATCTTGCTGGTAGAAATTGTCATCATCGATAACCGTAACATACTTGCCAGCATCTTTATCTAAAGGGTCTGTAAACCAAGCAAGTAGACGGTGTGGTTGAGGTTGATGAATGTTGTGGCGGTGATGAGCGATAACAAACTCGGAACTACCGATGTAAGAATTCCAACGTTTTGAAACAAGTCTGAATTTAACAGATGACTTGGCAGGAAGCCTTTTGATGATTTCAAACTGGATTTCAATTGGAATGTATTCTGACATATTTGATTCTTTTTCACGAATAAATGCTTACGTGCTACACTTAATTGAACCTAAAATACACAAAATGTAAAGTAGGATATAATTAATTAATTACTACTTGAATTTGAAAATATTTGGGAGAAAAAAAAGCAGAAATGGCGGTATGATTAAAATAGGAAAAAACAAGCGAACCTTGAAAATCCGAAATGAAAGAATGGAGCACCCGTATTTGGATCCGAATTTATCACTTCCAACTCAATTAGACCAACAGTAATGATAAGAGAGAATCAGAGCAGAGCAATTTATATGTGTGTACAAAAGGAAAGAATCAATCTCCATAACTAGTATTGCATAGGGATTTCTATTTACTATATCAGCGTATAGTGGTAATTACGTATTTTTAACGTGATGATACGTATTTTGTTTTCATGGTTTTTGATATTAAAAATTACTATTCATAGTCCTGATAATGATAGATATGACTAGTGGGTTTATAAGCCCGTGTTGCGGGCGTTAACTATGATTTTACGTGCACAATTACGTTCAAAGGTGTGCGATATAATAAAAAAGTAAAAACATAAAAAAAATATAAATATATGTCTACGTAAATGTAATATTATTACCACATTCAAAAGTTTGTTATTCAAAAGTACGTAGATGCACAAATTACAAAGAAAAAGAAAGAAAAAAACTGCTGAGTGTCGTCTTTCGCGAGTTTTGAGCCTCAATACATCTACGATGTATGAGCGAGGTTAAGATATAGGCAGACCTTACCGCTACCTAAGTATAGAGGTTGCTTCCATTTTCTACCTAAATGGTAAATAATGTCCTCTAACCTTTGCATGGAATGATGATCAAACGTATATCCTCTGTATCTAGATGTCAGAGTGTTTACCACTGATTTGACCATGCTGCTTCACAAATTAAAACGACCCAATAAAAAGGTAAAAAAGTCTAATAGAAATTAAAATCAGGCCCAGAAGTTAAAATACCTAAAAGGCCAAAAAACAAACATGAGTTAAAAGAAGCCCAATAAGTTAACTGGGCCATCCAGGACGGTGGCCCAGCACTGTTCATCCGTCGATTCCCTTTAATAGGGTATATAATATAATATAATATAATATAATATAATATAATGTTTCAAAGTTTTTAAATTAAGAATTACTTTGATTAGATATAGTTAAAAAATAAAAAAATAAAAAAAAATAAAAAATTAAGAGTTTAGTTACATACTTACATTAAATATACTGATTGATCTATTAATTAAATATACGAGAGAAAGTATCCGCGCGTTGCGGCGGTGAGATCGTGGGGTGATAGGTCATATAGTGTGATAGATCATAGGAGGTGATAGGTCATAGAATGTGATAACCAAATGCTTTAGCCGTACGGGCTCCGCCTCGGATTTAAAAATTCGTCGAAAGTTTATCGAATGACATCTCTAATGAAAGAGCATGAAATTTTATGAACACCTATATAATTTTTATAATTTATTGATGTACGTTTTTTGAGATAAAAGTTTTTAAATGAATTAGATGAATAAAATGATTTATGAAGGAGAGAGAAAAAAATGAGTGATTGAGATATGAGGAGAGAGATGAAAATGAAAGTTGAAAGTTGTGGGACATTGATATATGGTACATCATGCATTATCATGTGTACAATGTTAAAATTAAAAGTTAAAAGTTGAAACCTTATTTGCTTTATAATATAGTACAGATAGTACATATATAGATAGTTTTAATTAATTTTAAAAACTAAAATTTATTAATAAGATAAAAAAAGACACGTTTGAGCCAATGACCGTTCCTTTTTAACCCTATTTATTTAAGAGTCGATGGTTTCAACAATGCTACTAGAAACAAATGTCAAATGTCTATTCTCAAACTATAATCGTCTTTATTATACGAGCATGGTACCCACGCAATGTGATGGTGGTAGTGGGGAAAGCGGTTTAATGGTGTCAGTGATGATACCATTGGTGGTGGTGGCGGTGTCAAATGGTGTAGGTTGATGTAATTGTGATAGTGAGAATTTTTTAGAAGATAAAGGCTTAAAGTGTTAATTATTAAAATAAAGATTTAGAGTGTAAATTAATTCATTAAAGGCAAATTTGATATTTTATAAGAACTCTTTTCATAGTGGGTATTTATTAAGGGTAATTTAGTAATTCCGTATGTAACTATTTCTAAAAGAGGGGGTGTGATAATTTTTATAAAGGAACGAGCATGGTACCCGCGCAATGCGGCGACTGTAACGGTGACGGCGGTTTAGTGGTTTTGGTGACGGGTGGTGATGACATCGACAATTGGTGTCGAGTGGTGTAAGTTGACGTAAAGATAATAGTGGAAATATTTTATAAGATAATGACTTAGAATGTAAATTAGCAAATAGAGTTTGGAATGTATTCATTAAGGCAAATTTGGTAATCTCTAATAACCCTTTCCATAGGGAGTGTTTATTAAGGGTAATTTCGTACTTTCGTATGTAACTATTGTGTAACACTTTCTATTTTTAGGGGGTGTTATAAAGGAATATAGATATAGATGTATTTAAACTATATAATTTTTGTATGTACTCGACTAACTAAGAACTTTTGAACTAACAACTTGGCACTCAATGTAACAACATATATAGATAAAATCACGAAAAACAAGCTATGTACCTACAATAAACACACGAATAATTTATCATAACATAAACGTTCACATATAAAATCTTACATTTGCCAATTATTACCCCTTTATTTAATAACCACCACCTATCCACATTCAAAGCAACAAAGGTCAAATTCTTCCCCAACAAAATCAGTCCATTTTCATCGCTAAGAAAACTGAACCGACTTCTAAAAAAAAGGTAATAAAGGGGATTCTAGCCCGGTTTCACAATTGGATACCCATCGACTCACCCCGTATGAGTCATACATTAAACCGACTTCTATGATTACATGATCATTTCCATGTTCAATTATGTTGCGTTTTTAATTAAAATGTGGTAAGATAACAACTGGATTCTTACAGTAATTAATATGATAATTTCCATGGACAACCCTTTACATCTTCGCAAATCATAGGCAACTAGATAACTATTTCCTCAAGGCCTTTATGGCTTCATCCAGGTTCTGCCGTCAAATCTGATGTCAGTATACTCGGTACACATTTACTCATTACAAGTCCCACTCATTACTGTTATTTTCATGAAAAATGTATAGTTGGTATAGAGCCATCAAACCTCTATATATTGTCTAAAATTTAAATAATAAATATTAAAAAAAAGGTTGAATGCTCATAAATATCTTTTTTTTTAATAACTAGCCAAATGCATGCGCGGTGCGGCGGTGAAATAGTGGGGGTGATCGATCATAGGGGGTGATAGGTCATAAGAGGTGATAGGTCATAGAGTGTGATAGCCAAATGACTTAGCCGTACGGGCTCCGCCCTCGATTTAAAAATTCGTCGAAAGTATATCGAATGACATCTCTAATGAAAGAACATGAAATTTTAAGAACACCCATATAACTTTTATAATTTATCGATGTACGGTTTTTGAGATAAAAGATTTTGAATGAATTAGAGGAATAAAATGATTTATGGAGGAGAGGGAAAAAATGAGTGGTTGAGATTTGAGGAGAGAGATAAAAATGAATGGTTAGATTTAAGGGTATTATAGGTAATATTAGGTTATGATATTCAAACTAATGATAAAAGAGTGGGGTAAATTAGGTAGTTCAAGTTCTTTTTTGAGAAAAAAAAAAGGGGTAAATGCTTTATATAGTAGTATAGATATAGATATAGATATAGATATACATATAGCATATAGATAATAATATAATAATTTCAAATCAACAACGAGGCATTTATGCCTGTGCGATGCATCATGCATGATAAACTTAGATCGCGTTTGGTTCACAGAATTTGATGGAATCTGATGGAATTGGAATTGAATTCCATTCCTTAGTGTGTTTGGTTGGTTAAAGATGGAGGAATCACATTCCGTTGGAATGTAAACATTCCCTCATTTGATGGAATCTTCATTCCTTGGGGATGGGGGAAGGAATTTCATTCCGTCCCTCACTTGAATCTTCAAAAACTCAAAAACATTCCGTCAAATTTCATTCCTTCAAATTCCAATTCCTTTAAAAGATTCTATTCCTTACAAAAACATTTCGTGAACTAAACGCGCCATTTAGTGTTTTGTGTTTTTGCTGGAACTGTTTAATTAAATGTTAGTATGCATATGGGTGACAATAAATTTGATTAAATAAACTTCAAACCGAAACAAAAGATCGATCTGTTTGCTTTTCTCCTTAAGGTTTTCTTCTTAATTTCACATCTTTGTTTTCTTTCCAACAAACTGTATACGTGACACATACACACATCGAACATTGGTCTTTAAGGAAGAATCACTACACCCAGACCATAAAGGCATAAACTACATCTAAAAATCATCAAGTTTTCTCATGGTCTTGCAAGTTACGTTTCTGTCATGATATACAGCTTCGAAGTTCTACCGTTGTCTCACGAATGGTGCTCCAATAACCTAAAGGGAAGAACTGGTAATCGCTTTGTACAGACAATGTCATGAGGGTTGAGGGCTAAAGTTATCATAACATACATGAATCCGAGTATTTAAGGGCTGGCAAGCCATATGAGGGATTTGGCACAGGAACAACATCATTTGAGCATTTTTCAATCAATAGAAGTATGATATATAAGACCAAATGAACTTGTAAAAATAGTAACTTGTCTCACAATAGAATGGAATTATTCACATTCAGATTCACAATTTCACATGTAGATTAACCCAACAGAAGGTGTACAAGAAATCGCAGCACATGTAATTGATAACAGAAGACATGAAAAGTGGTGAGTTAAATCAGGGCAGGTAGTTTAATGTGGCAAAACAAAATAGATTAGCACCACTCTTGACCACTTCCGGACTTCCAACAAACTGAAGGGCCAATTATCATCAAGTCCCATCATCGATTAAAACTTTGTTTCCAATATAATATAATGGGTCTAAAATGCAGGAATACAAAAGTTACATTTGATAATTTTCCTTGTTTGCATTCCCAACAGGAGAAATGGTTGCATTCAAGGAGTCGTAAAATTCTTCATATAGAGGCATTTGCATCTTCCTCAGATCAAGCCTGTTTAACAAACAAGCAACTTAAATGTGGTAAGAAAGGTAAATTCTAGATTATAATGTACACTAATTTACATAAATTTTCATGCACAACCCTTTACATTTCTGCAAATTATAGGAACCATTTCCTCGAGGCCTTTATCCAAATTCCGGTGTCAAAACTGGTGTCAGTCTATTCATTACTCATAACTGTTACTTTCTTGGAAGGTAAATAGTTGGTCTAAACTATAAAGCCATCAAACCTTTTTTTGGACTAATTGGTGGGTTGCTTAACATGTTAAAAAGTTGAGTAGCTCGTACCATGTATGTTGTCTTGACCCGTTAATTCTTTCAACCCATTGGACTGTCTGAACATGAAAGGTGAATAGTTGAGGTGTAAAGCCATCAATCCTTTCTAAGACAAAGTGGGTGGGTTGCTATAACATGTGAAAATATTGAGCAGCTCTAACCATGTCTATTAGGTTGACCCATTAATTCTTTCAACCTATTTGACTATTTAACAATTTGAGTAGCATCAGCATAGGTGAGCATACATCCTGAATTGCTAGAACCTTTAGCTTGGCTTTGGGGAAACAATCACCTATCCTTGTGTCCCTAAATTTTATTTATCCTAATTTTTTAATTCCAATTTTTTAAAATTCATTCTTTATCCTAGACTAAAAAAAATTTACAGGCATTCTTTATCCGAAATTAGAAATATTATTATTGTTACTTAGCCAAAAAAATATACTCTCTATTTATATCTTGCAGCATTAAACAATGTTTGCAGAAATATAATCAACATCACATCTGCACACTTAATGGCTGAATCATCAAAACAGGCGAACACAAAGGTGTTACAACAAGTTTCTCTGTCAATACCAGCCTTATATGAGAGCACTAATGTGCGATATATTGGTACCTGCTAGATAAACTAATCATAGGTCGATCACTGATGCCTCTAAGATCTAAGTGTACAAGACTTACCTCTACTCACTTCAAGATACCAAGTACGTCTACTTGACTCTGATTCCATCAACAAATATGTGCAATATATTAAGAAAATTATGAGATTTAATCTCAATTCAAACACAAGCATCAATCTATATGTTGTCCATCTAAATTTCTATTACTCAAACTAATCTGCAGCCATTTGAAAAGAAGAAAAAAGAGGCAGTGGTCCATCATTAACTAATATTTTGTTCAAACATTTTCATTGCATATACACCAACCATACAAAACCTCATCAAATCAGACCCTATGAGCATATACAAAGAAACTAAAATGAACTGTTTCCTTAGTGGCAGAATATGGAATTAACCTACTAAAACTCGTTATTTCGTTAACTATATAGTGACAATATTTCTGCATATAATTAATACAAACCATTCATTTTGAAACTGTGGTTTGTAAAAGAATATAACAAAACACTCCAATCTGTCATTTTGGATGTCACACCGAATCTGAAGCATATGGAATTATTATAGAGTTCAAGCATTTGCAAAACGATAAGTTATAAGCAAGTGTTAAAATGATGCAAATATTAATATTGCTTAAACAAAACCAAAGTAACTTGTCCAACCTTAAAAACAAGCAGGTCCCTCCCTGAGTAGATCAGATCGTATATGCACACGCGACTTTAAACGCGATCATCCATGTGTGAGCGTTTACATATTATTGGAATATATATAACCATCTAACTGATCAAGCAAAAGCAGTGTTTCCATATAAGAACACATAAAGAACTATTCTCCATCATTCCAAGATTATCGGTGTATTCATAGTTCTGTTTGTAAATTTGAACTTCGGCATGTTGTTCGAATTCTTCTCGCGTCTCCAATATTAGTTCACCTGTCTTCCTAAATCCTAGTATTTGGTTTATTGTGGCATCTGGTAGGTTAATGGCGTATAGCTTTGTAAATGATCTACTAACACCTTGCTCCATCATCCATAGACAACAACACTGGTACGCTCCCTCAACTCTCTATGGTATTCAAGCAAAACAAGAGACTCCTGTAGCTTAGATATAGTCTGAATCCTACAACTCGGGTTTGTTAAACTATCCGTGAGATTTATCGCTTTGAACTCTTTGGTAGTCAAATCAAATGACATGATCAGAAAACGATCATCTTCAGCATCAAGCAAATCATAAGCAAGCCAATAAATAAACCTATCGATAACAACCTGAGACCCTATAAGTCTAATTGATTCGCAGGGCAGATTGGTAGATAGAATACTCCAAACCCCAGTGCTCAAAGTAAAAACTCCAACTTTCCAAGGAACATTAATACCAAGCATATCTTTTATGTTCTGCTCACTATAATTATATTTAATCTTGAGAACAGTAGGATCCAAAGAGGCGGGACAAACCCCAAAACCAATAACACCATCAAACCTATTATTACCAAAGTTTTCATTCGAGGAATCACACATATAAGGCACTTGAATACAAATGGATTTCCTAATGGAAGGATTCCAAAGAAAGACCATATCTATACCACGACGCTTAGAAGGATGACCATTCGGGTATTCGCAATAAACCTTAAGGCACAACAAACCTTTAGAGCTACCAACTACACTTGACTCGGGTTCAAGTGCGTTAATGAGGCCAGGTATAGTGGGAATAAGATCTTGCTGGACTAAACTATGATCATCACCATCATTATCAACTAAAGTTACATATTTACACTCTTCCGGATAATCTAACTTACACACAGGATCTGCGTACCTTAAAATAAAACGATCGGGATGGGGGTGCCGAACACCATAAGAAACAATGAAATCGGGGCTGTCGATTAAAGACTTCCATGATTTTGAGACTGATCGGAATTGAACCAATGGTTTACTGGAAGCCTTTTCAAGATTTCCTCCTGAATTTCTATAGGTATGTATTCTGACATTTTCGATTACTTTGATTGTGATTAGGTTAATGGGGTTTTTCAGAGTAAGGATTCACTTGTAAATAGTTTATTTACAACCTCTGGATTGTAAAATAGAATACAGAGTTAAGTACTTTTTTCGTCCCTGTGGTTTATCGTTTTATCACTTTTCGTCCTCGCCGTTAACTTTTGGCTAAAATCATCCCCGTGGTTTGCATTTCGTCCTTGGTTCCGTTAACCCCTCACGTGCCTTGCACGTGAGGGGCATTTATGTCTTTTCACCCATCTTCATGGTTTGTCCCTATGGTTAAGTGCAAAATTCGTCCTTATGGTTTGTCGTTTTTGCATTTTTCATCCTTGTATTTAACAAACCTCCAAACAAGAATTTAATCAAAAACCAAAACAAACTCAAATCAAAAACCTATATATACCTACATATGAAGATCTAATTTAATGCCGGTCGATACCGCTAATTTAATTTAATTTATTTTATTTTATAAAAATGTTATAAAACTTACTATAATTTAACGTAAATAATCAAAAGATAATTACTATCTACTCAAAAAATAATACCAAATAAGTATTTTATAACAAAATATAAGTTTTAAAGTTCACAAATTACAGTATTATTGGTAACACCGACCGGTATATACCTGTATTTAAAACATTGTATGTACGTGTTTGCATTTCGACTAGATCCTCAAATATAGGTATATATAGGTTTTTGTTTTGTTTGGATTAAATTCTTACCGGTAATTTTTGTTTGTTAACGGCGAGGATGAAAAATGCAAAAACGACAAACCACAGGGACGATTTTTGCACTTAAATGGGTGAAAAGACGAAAATGCCCCTCACGTGACTTGCATGTGAGGGGGTTAACGGAAAAGTTATAACGGCAGGGACGAAATGCAAACCACGGGGATGATTTTAGCCAAAAGTTAACGGCGAGGACGAAAAGTGATAAAGCGATAAACCACAGGGACGAAAAAAGTACTTAACTCTATAATATATTTACAGACGTTGCAAAAAAATGACACGTGATGCCATAGAAATTGTCGTCTAGACCACATACTCGTATTATATTTGGGTCGGTAGAGTAGTGGAAAACATTAGTTGTGAAAAATGAATTGTAATTTGTAAAAGTCAAAGTATGTTGTTATAAACATTACTAGCTAATCCTATCTAATTAAATGTCAATGAGTCTAGTCCAACTGGTCAGAGCATTCCAAGTTTTACCCAAGGTCTTGAGTTCGATCCTTAGGGATGACAAGTCTTGGGTTTTTCCTCCGAATACTTGTAACGGCCCATGGTCAACATCTCGTTGTCTAGGGTACGTGCAAGGCTTCACCATTATACGTGAGGTTTCCCTGATGTCGCATACCGACTGAATGTTCGGAAAAAAAAAAGAAAAGATACGTTTTACAAATAAACCGAATGATATCTGGTAGTTTAAAATATATTGTCATATTAAAATGTATAATAATAGCGTTAAATAAGTTGAAAGTTTGTGATAAGTTATTATGTAAAAAACGCAAACTAAACGAAAACAAAAGTTGTGTAGTTGTGGACATACGTTGAAACACATACGGTTGGCAAAAACAAAAAAAAAAAACAAAAACCCATAGTGTTCGGCCTATTATAACGAAAAAATAAGGTGATTAAAATCTTACATAATAATATGGACATTTAATAAAAATCTATATTAATAATATGTATTTAAATTAACAAAGTATAATGATGTCATAATAAATTAAAAGTATGTGATAGTAATAAAACATCAAGAGTTAATTTCATTACATACCCCTGGGGTTTGCCATTTTTTCATTTTTCACCTCTCTCGTTTTTCCGTATCATTACATATCCCTATGGTGACTTTTTGTTTCGTTACATACCCCTCACTATAACGGACGTTAATGTGGTTCCGTCAAAGCCCTCATGTGCAGTGCACATGAGGGTACTTTCGTCTTTCAACCCACTTTTTCCCCAAAACACTTATACAGAATACCTAGAAAAGGAAAAATATCCATATATACATACACTCTAGTCTCCAGATCTGTGTATCTATCATTCTACCTCTCCCTTTCAATTAAAAAAATCAATGTACCTACATCTATATCTATATATCAGATATTGTATATCAATACAAAAACATACATACACTTCAGACATCCTAGAATATCGATTAAGTGAAGACTGAAGAGTGAAAGGGAAGCTTTTCCGGCCACCACTGCCCGCCGCCTGCTTTTCCAATCACCTTGCGGCTGCCGCCGATTTATAATGCCAAAAGGAAGATGGTTGTGGTGGTGGGATTACCATTGAATGTAGTCGAAAAAGTAGTCAGATCGATGGGGATTTCTAACAAGAATGAGGTGGACCACCACCACCAAGATCCGGCAGTTATAATCGTCGAACACCACCCTTGGTGTTCTTCTAAACTTTCATTCTGATTTCGATACTTTCCTTTTGATCTTCTATTCTTTTCCTTTTGATTTCTTCTGAACATTAAAAAGCACACAAGTGAACACAATGGGTCTTCAACACATAACGATGAACAGAAGCATGCTCACCAAAACCGAGAAAATTCTGATGTTTCATTTGATCATATCCATACCAAATCTTCATTAAATTGAGTAAACTTTGGTTCTTTTTGGTCTAGCATTCGTGTCCAAATCTCCAGCAAGCCCAGAAGCCCAATAATTTTTTTCTTTTATTTATTTTCTATTATTTATATTTCCAGATTAAATTATTATTGGTTATATATTTATATAAAATAATATAATATAATAATAATAATAATAATAATAATAATAATAATATTCTGTACACTTCAACAATTGAATCGGTATAACTGGGTCATGCCATCCCTTGGTTGTTGTATGCATTATTGAAATGAGGATCAAAAATTATTGATCGGTTTTTAGAAAGGTTTTTATTTTTGTTTTTAATGGTTTTTTTTTTAATTTGGCGGTGGTAAGTTTTTGTGAAAGTTCATCATTGATGGTGGTGTGCAGCTTTTAGGAACGTCTTTTGTTGCGGGTTTTGGGAATGAAACATATAGAACAGATTTTATGTATATGCTTGAAATTACCTTATGTAGATCTGGAGAAAAAAAATAAGTTAGTCGGATAGTGTTGGTGGTGACAGGAAAAATAGGAGAAAGAAAGAGTGTTTTATATGTAAAAAGACGAATATACCCTCATGTGCACTGCACATGAGGGCTTTGACGGAACCACATTAACCTCCGTTAGAGTGAGGGGTATGTAATGAAACAAAAAGTCACCATAGGGATATGTAAGGATACAAAAAAACGAGAGGGATGAAAAATGAAAAAATGGAAAACCCCAGGGGTATATAATGAAATTAACTCTTTAAGACAAACTTAGTCTTCTCACATTCATGAAACATTTTTGAAAAATAAATTTTATGGAAGCACTTATAAAATCTAACTAGATTTTGAATCTGATAATGGGTTAAAATTTTCATGTCTTCAGTTGATTTATAATATAACTTAACTTAAATTATTTATAACTTAATTTTTTTAATATTATGTATAGTTCTTAATAGATTTAGACTCGGGTCAAATATACGGATTGTTATGACATATTAAAGATTAAATATATGTAATCCAAAAAAAGCTGTGAAAAAACAAACCAGTGAATTCAAATATAAAGAATGTAATTAAAATTATGAAAGAACAAACCGGTAAATTCAAATATAAATAATGTAATGAAAATCAAAGTAACAGAATGTAATACTGAACATTGACGAAAGCGTTTAACTTGTTCGTCTATCAATATCATGTCAAGGTTTGCTGTTGTAACTGTTTTCTTAACAATACAATTAAAGAAACTTCTTGTAGTTTTTGTTGTTGTATTTGTTTTTCATAAAAGTTTTGGATTATATATAAATTAGTAAGATAAGGATTAAATATTTCATGTTGTTATCAGTTAGATATATTATTTTTATATATATAATCATTGATAATTTGATAAGTTATAATTAAAAATAACTTGAATAAGTTATAATTATAGTTGGATGAATATTAATTGTAAGCAAAGTTAGTTTTTTATTTATTAAAAAGATATTTTTTAAATTATTTAATTAGTTGATATTGGGATAAACATGAGTTTTATATTTTATGTATTTTATTCAATAAAATTATTATTTTAAAAAAGGTTTAAAAGTGTAAATTGATGATGGAAAACTAAAAAATGTAAATTATATTATGACATGTGTTAAATTAATTAATTAGAAATTAAGAGTTATGATTGGTCAATTGAGGTTAGGTCAGTTGCCTTTTAATATATATTAAGATTAAGATTATTAAATTTAAAATATCTTTATAAAATATTTTATTGCTGGAGTTACCCCATGGCTGGATAGAAAAATGTTTGGATTTTTGCGATTATTTTTTAACAGGAATTGCTGAATATCAAAAGCTTATTACACGGAATCCCATTTTTTAGAACGAGTTGAAGGAGTAGGCATTATTGGCGGAGAGGAAGCAATAAATTGGGGTAATAATAAAAAACTACGAAATTCTTATTAAAGATTATCATGTATTGACCTATTATAGACCGGGCTATCTCCAAGTCATATTTAATGACCAAATTTTTTTTGGACCCAAGACAAAATGAAAAAATAAACATTGAAAAAAGTTTAATTTGATCTTTCTTGATTTTTTATTACATACCTTTGTCGATCAAACTTTCATTTGCTATGCTATTAAATATTTTATTTGGACTTAAAACAATAAAGATCATAAAACAAGTTATTATCCCACCTCAGAGATGCCCTTAGGATTTCATAGTTTCTATATCAATTGGGTTGTGTTCGAGTATATGAACCTGTCAACACCTCAACCCATACCTGTTTATCCATACCTGTTTACCCAAATATGACACGATTGTCACCCCTACTATCCCTACTAACATTACATTTATTTAACTTAAATGGCATACACTATGTGCAAAGTGAAGTCATCAATGTAGGCCTGGCAATGAATTGGATATTGATCCAAATCCGATCCGATCCAATCCATTTATATCACTTATTGGATCAAAAATAATATCCATTTATCCATTTAACAATCCAATGGATTGCTCCATTTATCCATTTAATTATTTGGATCGATCCATGATCCATCCGGATTGATCCGGATCGACATATCACCAAAATTGACTAATTGACATATCACCATTGACGAGTGCCCCCGGTCAAATGGTGCCCCCGGTTGAGGTGCCCCCGGTCAAGGTGCCCCCGGTCGGTGCCCCCGGTCAGGTGCCCCCGGTCAAAGGTGCCCCCGGTGACCCTTGTTCCGGTCACGGGTGCCCCCGGTCAAATGGTGCCCCCGGTCAGGTGCCCCGGTCAAAGGTGCCCCCGGTGACCCTTGTTCCGGTCACGGGTGCCCCCGGTCAAATGGTGCCCCCGGTGACCCTTGTTCCGGTCAAAGGTGCCCCCGGTGACCCTTGTTCCGGTCACGGGTGCCCCCGGTCAAAGGTGCCCCCGGTGACCCGTGTCCCGTCAACAGGTGCCCCGGTTACACTTTTCGTCCCTAAGTTGGCGTTTTTCACTTTTCATCCCTAAAGTTTAAAAATTACAATTTTGACCCTAAAGTTGGCCAATTTTTTCAATAACCGTCCCTCGCCAAACGTCGTTAAGTTTCAGCCGTTAAGTAGGTCACGTGCAAAACACGTGAGATACATACATACATACATACATACATACATACATACATACATACATACATACATACATACATACATACATACATACATACATACATACATACATACATACATACATACATACATACATACATACATACATACATACATACATACATACATACATACATACATACATACATACATACATACATACATACATACATACATACATACATACATACATACATACATACATACATACATACATACATACATACATACATACATACATACATACATACATACATACATACATACATACATACATACATACATACATACATACATACATACATACATACATACATACATACATACATACATACATACATACATACATACATACATACATACATACATACATACATACATACATACATACATACATACATACATACATACATACATACATACATACATACATACATACATACATACATACATACATACATACATACATACATACATACATACATACATACATACATACATACATACATACATACATACATACATACATACATACATACATACATACATACATACATACATACATACATACATACATACATACATACATACATACATACATACATACATACATACATACATACATACATACATACATACATACATACATACATACATACATACATACATACATACATACATACATACATACATACATACATACATACATACATACATACATACATACATACATACATACATACATACATACATACATACATACATACATACATACATACATACATACATACATACATACATACATACATACATACATACATACATACATACATACATACATACATACATACATACATACATACATACATACATACATACATACATACATACATACATACATACATACATACATACATACATACATACATACATACATACATACATACATACATACATACATACATACATACATACATACATACATACATACATACATACATACATACATACATACATACATACATACATACATACATACATACATACATACATACATACATACATACATACATACATACATACATACATACATACATACATACATACATACATACATACATACATACATACATACATACATACATACATACATACATACATACATACATACATACATACATACATACATACATACATACATACATACATACATACATACATACATACATACATACATACATACATACATACATACATACATACATACATACATACATACATACATACATACATACATACATACATACATACATACATACATACATACATACATACATACATACATACATACATACATACATACATACATACATACATACATACATACATACATACATACATACATACATACATACATACATACATACATACATACATACATACATACATACATACATACATACATACATACATACATACATACATACATACATACATACATACATACATACATACATACATACATACATACATACATACATACATACATACATACATACATACATACATACATACATACATACATACATACATACATACATACATACATACATACATACATACATACATACATACATACATACATACATACATACATACATACATACATACATACATACATACATACATACATACATACATACATACATACATACATACATACATACATACATACATACATACATACATACATACATACATACATACATACATACATACATACATACATACATACATACATACATACATACATACATACATACATACATACATACATACATACATACATACATACATACATACATACATACATACATACATACATACATACATACATACATACATACATACATACATACATACATATATATATATATATATATATATATATAATACTCGCATATAGATATAGTTGGTATATGTTTCACTGAGCATCACCGAGTTCCAACACCACGATTCACCACCTTTCTCTTAACTCTCGGTTTACACCCACAAATATATATATATATATATAAAATAGATGATCATCATCAAGCTAGCTCCACCACATACATATCGTTGCTACCACTACTCGAAAACCGTGCACCACCATTGTTTGACGTTTGCCACCGAAGAACCACCATGAGCCACCACCTTCTACTATCATCAACCACCCTGAAACATCATTAAACAGGTATTTAATCGCTTATAAGTTCCTCATAACAAGTAACTGACATATCCATTAACAAGTAAAGAAGGTGTCAACTACCACTGTAGTAGGAGGCTCCTCCCAAATTTCATCATTTTCAAATCTCTCATGATAGTGTTGAATCTGAAATTTTTTTGTTAGGATTCGTGCGGAAATTAATTTTGAGAAGTTTGGTGGTGATTTCGTGGTCTAATTCGAAGAAACGAGTGAGATATCGACATTCCAAGTTTTCCGGCGAGTTTTCCGACGAAAGTCAGCCGGAGAAGATGAACAGAAAAGTAATTTTCATTTTTCGTCCCTGAACTTGTAATTTTTTGCACTTTCAGTCCCTCACGTGTTTTGCACGTGACCTACTTAACGGCTGAAACTTAACGACGTTTGGCGAGGGACGGTTATTGAAAAAATTGGCCAACTTTAGGGTCAAAATTGTAATTTTTAAACTTTAGGGATGAAAAGTGAAAAACGTGCCAACTTCAGGGACGAAAAGTGTAATTTACTCTTGATTTAATATGAACCTGTCAACACCTCAACCCATACCTGTTTATCCATACCTGTTTACCCAAATATGACACGATTGTCACCCCTACTATCCCTACTAACATTACATTTATTTAACTTAAATGGCATACACTATGTGCAAAGTGAAGTCATCAATGTAGGCCTGGCAATGGATTGGATATTGATCCAAATCCGATCCGATCCAATCCATTTATATCACTTATTGGATCAAAAATAATATCCATTTATCCATTTAACAATCCAATGGATTGCTCCATTTATCCATTTAATTATTTGGATCGATCCATGATCCATCCGGATTGATCCGGATCGACATATCACCAAAATTGACTAATTGACATATCACCATTGACGAGTGCCCCCGGTCAAATGGTGCCCCGGTCAAACGTGCCCCCGGCGACCCATGTTCCCGGAACGTGCGCCCCGGTGACCCTTGTTCCGGTCAAGGTGCCCCCGGTCAAAGGTGCCCCCGGTGACCCGTGTTCCGGTCACGGGTGCCCCCGGTCAAAGGTGCCCCTGGTGACCCTTGTTCCGGTAACGGGTGCCCCCGGTGACCCTTGTTCCGGTCAAAGGTGCCCCCGGTCAATAGGGGCCCCCGGTGACCCGTGTCCGACACGGTGCCGGTCAAAGATGCCCGCTGTGCCCCCCGGTCAAAGGTGCCCCCGGTGACCCTTGTTCTGGTCACGGGTGCCCCCGGTCAAAGGTGCCCCGGTGACCCGTGTCCCCAATCAAAGGTGCCCCCGGTGACCCTTGTTCCGGTCACGGGTGCCCCCGGTCAAATGGTGTCCCCGGTCAAATGGTGCCCCCGGTGACCCGTGTCCCGGACACGTGCGCCCCCGGTCAAAGGTACCATTTGACCGGGTGCACCATTTGACCGGGGGCACCCGTGACCGGGGACACAGGTCATTGGGGCACCCATGGCCGGGGTCACCGGGGGCACGGGATCACCGGGGGCACGGGCTGAGGTGACTGGGGGCGAGGGGTGACTAAGACAAGGTAACTGGGGGCACGAGTCACAATGGACACGGGTGACGGGGGCACGAAAGGTTTTCCCTACTAAACGTTCCTTAGTTTCTGAAAAGTAAAATTTTTATTCACCTAAAACATAAAATTATTGAAAAAATTTAATGGATCGATCCGGATGATGATCCATCTATTTAAAATTATTTGGATATGGATCGGATCACGATCCATTATGTTGGATCACGGATCGGATCATGATCCATTTAAGTTGGATCACTAATGGATCGGATCATGATCCAATCTATATCCATCCATTGCCACCCCTACTAATGTTAGATTCACGAGTTTTCTTTAAATATTGTACCAAGGGTATAACTTAATTTTTATGGAGTGTTTATTCGTCCATCTTCCTCAAATGGTTGTGGATCAAGTCATTTAAAACATTATCTGGTTTCAATAAGTTATATATAATTTAACAACTAACACGCCGTTCTAAAATAAAAAAAATAAATTTGGCAAGGTTAAGATGACAAATGGCCTATCACTTCATCTGTTGCAGCTCAATAGGGTAGATAGTTTGGCAAGGTTAAAATAACTCTCTTTTTTTTGGAAAAGTATAAGTCATTCGTATATATTCACACTACTCCGTAATTACAGAGTAGCAAGTATTACAATCGATTCACACCCTAAATAAATTCCAATCCTCCCAACTAATAGTCCCTCTTTTCAATCTATTTTTGTACCACAAAAACCCTATCGTTTTGGCTTCCATGAAAACTTTATCAACGCTAATAGAGGCTTGATCAAAAATCTTCTCGTTTCTATTCTTCCAAAGACACCAGCTTGTAACGAAGATAATCCCTTTGATCACCTTGAACGACTTTTTCCCCAAACCCAAGTTATCAGCTGCCAAAATCAACTCTTGAACCGATGAAAACAAAAGTGTCCCGATCTTGCACCAATTACTTCATCTGATGGCCTATTACTTCATCTGTTAGAGTTTAGATGGGTTTGCATCCCTAACTAGTGTAGGATTTATGGTGAGGTCATGGAACATGCATTTTAGAAAGGGAGAGACCTGGGAGATAGATAGGTGGACGGGGCATGATGTACTTATACTGAGCAACATGGGATTACATAGTATTCACAGTCCGGTTGGATGTTCAAACCCGTCATGAGACTGTTCACAACTTCATTTAGAGGACTTTATGAATTGGGTTATTCAGGTTCTGAGTTAATCCGGTCAGTTATTTTGGGTTTAGTTCCACTTGATCGAGATTAGGGTAAATGGTAGCATGTCGGGTTCTGTTATACCCATTTAAACTGAACTGTGCTGCTCATATTTGAAAAACTGGGTTTATGTGCCATTGATAATCGCATCATGGTCGGTTTGGGCTGCTTGTTATATCTTAAACGCAAGCATTGCAAAAAACACTCAACAGTAAGAATAAGAAAACAAGAAAAAAAACAGAAATGAATGTGAAAGCATTGGAAATGTAAACAGAACTAAAGTTAAAACATAGCCCAGTAGGCGCTAAATTGATGAGCTAAGTATAAATTTCAAAGACTTATTTGGGTCACCCGAATTCAGATTAAACCATCTAAATAACAACCCGATTAAAAGCATATGGGTTTAAGTAAAGCAAAGTACTATTCCATATGCATTAAGTGCCTTGTGTAAAGAATGATATCATTAAACTGCTGTTACTTGTGACCTTACCATTATCAATCAAAATTGTGTATTCTAATACAGTCTCTAGTATTGGACATGTAAGTCTATTAACTTGGAATGTAATATACCACAACTTTATTTAGTGGTCCCTATTCATTGGATTGCTATAAATAGTGAATTTCGGACCTATTGCATTATCTTCAAGTTATGTGTGAGGGTTACTGGTTACTTCCTATACATAAACACGAGTTTATCAATCATTAGTCACATTTCAATCTACAATCAGGTACTTATATATGTAGTTTTTTAAACAAAAGTGATAGTAATGTGTTTAATTCCGGACTGAATTGTTTACCAGAATCAATGGGTCGAATAGATGTTCTTTAAATTTGAGGGTAGAAGTTCACATGAGAAGATTAGGATTACTACTCTCCTTGCTGTTCTAAGACTAGCTAGACGATCCAGTGGATGTATTCGTACAGGTTACGGTGATCATGGAAAGTCACGTCTTTATCTTCAATTTGATGAAGCTGATACGTGATCTTCCGGCTTTGAGGTTGTTCAGTGGGAAATCAGTTTGATGCTCATAACCAAATTAATGTTGCTGAGCTGATTTTACAGGTGCAGTAAGTTGTGGCTCAAAGATAAAAATGATTGTCATTTAATCAATACTGGCCTTATAAGTGAGCAATACAACCTATTTAAAGATATGGACTAAATTAACTAATCAAAGTCAATTACTGATACCTCTTAGATCTAGGTCACAAAACTTAGCACTAGTCACCTGAGGATACTAAACGCGTCTACTTGACTCTAATCTAATCAACAAATATGTGCGATATATTAACAAAAATACAAAATCTGAGATTAATCTCAATTCAAACACAAGCATCGATTTATATGTCATCCATCTGAATACTTGAACTAATCTGCACCAAATTGAAAAGAAAATAGAAAACCAGTATGCAAGACATGATGTAACCCAACCATACAAAACCTCATTAAATCAGGCAGCTACCTATATATACAAAGAAACTAATATTAACTGTTTCCTTAGTTGGGCAGAATATGAGGGTAACCTACTAAAGTTTAAAACTCGCTATCTACTTAGCTATATAGTGACAATAATTCTGCATATAATTAACACAACATTTAAATTTCAAACTGTGGCAATAGTAGGTAAGATATCATATGGTCATACCCCTCACACCATCTAGTTTGAGATAAGTATTTCATAGAACGCAGAGGTAGGGAAGGCAAAAGGAGGACAAAGAAGTCAACGGACCTTTGAGGTTGATGATATTTTATTTTTGATCGGTAGGCGGTAGCATCCACAACAGTAAGAAACAAGAGGGGCATAACGACATTGATTTTGAAGTACAAAATGGAATGAAACTAACACAGATATCAATCACATAGTTGTACATAAGGAATTTTATAGAACAATCATGGTTAATTTATTCTAACAAATAGTCTAGAGAGCACTTGGCCAGGAGTTTAGCAACTGCATTTTCACTGTTGTCTTATAGGTGCACCACTGCAAGTCTGCAACTTTTCCAACCGTGTAAGGTATGCGAAAATAATCTACGAGGGGGGGGGGTTTGTTGATGGAGGGGAATTGCCACTGATCATATATATAAAACCATCTAACTGATCAAGCAAAAGCAGTGTTTCCATATAAGAACACATAAAGAAGGAAAAACTATTTCCATCAATCCCGAGATTATCAATGGCTTTTGAGTTGGAACTGTAAATTTCAAGTTGGGTATTTTCTTCATATTAGTATTGTGTTTCTAGTATAAGTTGACCGGTCTTCCTAAACCCTAGTAATGTATGTATTGTGGTATCTTGTCGGTTAATAGTGTATAGCTTTGTAAACGATCTGCTGACACCTTGCTCTTTCATCACATAGAAGACAACAAACCGGCGATACGTCTTCCTCAAACTCTCTATGGTATTCAAGCAAATCAAGAGACTCCCGTAGCTTAGATATAGTAGGAATAACACAAAGCATGTTTGTTATACTACCTATGACTCTATGAGATTTATCCCTATAAACTCTTTGGCAGTCAAATCGAATGAGATGATTAGAAAACGTAATTGAGATCGGCCATCCTCAAAATCAAAAGCAAGCCAATAAATAAACTTATCGATAACAACTTGAGACCCAAAAAGTGTAATTGATTTGTAGATAGAATACTCCAAGTCCCCGTGCTTAAAGTAAAAACTCCAACTTTCCAAGGGATACCAACGTGAAAACTTTCAATCTTAACTATAGTAGGATCACAAGTGACAGGACAAACTCCAAAACCAATATACTCATGCCAACATGAGTATATTTCCTTATATTTCATTATATATCACACTGGTTATTAGTTTAGCAGGACCAATCCCAAACTGCCCGTACCAAACCGTTGACATCTCTAGAGGTAAGTAAATTCAAATCATAAGGCTCAGTGTAAGGAAAGCCAACATAATCAAGCTGAATTTGGTGTTGATGCAGAATGTAGATGGAAATGGCTCTTGTTGTTTATATCAGACAATAAACATACTACAGTTGATATATTAATGTCTAAATAGAAAATCTACAAAAAATCACCAAATTTACCATACTAAAAGGATGTTTAATTACCAAAACAGCTATAAAGTTGACTTTAAAAAGTCAGATCTGCAAATATTTGGACTAGCTTTGAACTATTAAGTAATTGCCACTAACAGTTGCAGTTCAATCTCCATACCTTATTCACCTGCTTCAAAAACCGCAAGTTCTTTGATTTGCTCTACGCTTTCCAGTGCTGTCATAATCATCGCCTTCAATTTATATCAAACGGAATACTCCAGTCTCACTGATCAAGCAAAAGTAGTGTTTCTATGTAGGAATTAAAAAAGAATAAACCCATGATCCCATAAAGGCCAATATCATTCATGTGCTGTGAGCAGGGTTTATAAACAGAAAGTTTACAACTCCTTTTATCAAGATCACCCTTTATTTCAATTACGGGTGCACCAGTCTTAGTAAGTCCAAGTGCTCTATATACCCGAGTACCAGGGGACCCAATGGTGAATTGCGTCGCTATTTTAAAAGATCTTGAGTAACCATGCTCTTGCATCATCCATACAGTACAATATTGTATGTTGGAGAGTGGAGTGACTACAATAACAGCAAGAGAGTCACTTAGCTTAGAGACCATTAACTCATCGTCAAGATGGTACGCTGCTAAACAATCTGGGAGGTCATGTTCTCTGAATTCTTCACTTGTCAGATCAAATGACATAACTAAATTGCAACGCTTGGATTTACCATTGACTTTAGTTATGATAGAAGCATCCCAATAAATAAACCCATCTATAACTAGATTGCTGCTTAATGGACTTCTCCAAGACCTGAACTTAATGTAAAAACCTCAACTTGATGAGGAATGACACTATTCCTATATTCTAACGCAAAAATAATACAATTAATTTTGACTAATTTAGGGTCAAGAGTGCGAGGACAAACGCCAAAACCAACACAAGTCTTATACGGGACGTTGGTTAACACATTAGGTAAAGTAATAACAACAGATTTTCTAATTGACGGATTCCATATAACAGCCTTCTTAGTTGTTTTAGTGTGTAAAAGCAGAACAATCAAATCTACTGAGAACAGTGAACGAATCTACCGAAACAGGAGGAAAGAGAGTAACTTTTTGATCAAGTCGGAAACTGTCATCATCAACGAATGAAACATATTTGTAATCAGGATCATCTAAATCTGCGTACCTTATGAGCAGACGATGGTGTTGAGTTTCGGGTTTGCTGATGAAACATATTTGTAATCAGGATCATCAACGAATGATTGCTCGTTTTAAACCATTAGAAATCAAATTCTCCATTTTATTACGAACTATTTAATCCCCGGGTTCGACCAGTACATTTAATTAAAATTTTAAAATAAAATATATTAAAAATATATATATAATGTTTGTTATTAAAACATTATAACTTGATATAAATCTAATAATTCAACTAACACAATAATTATATAGTTAATAAATCAACTAACACAATAATAATTTTTAAAATAAAAATGACTACCGCATTAAGTAAATAAAAAAAGACATTTTATTAAGAGAGAATTTTTTCTTTAAATAAATGATTAATACTTTTATTAAACATGTAAAGGGCTATTTCTATTTTATTTATATATGACATCATAATTAAATAAAAAAATTTTAAGGTGAAATATGGATTTGCCACATCAAAAACTTTCTAAAAATACTTATAGGAAACAATCTTGTTTTATTATATATAGAGATTCGTATATAAATAGTAAAAATAAGGGTAATATTGATATCTTTAGATTACCCAATGCAATAATTCCATCTAAATTTCTTTTTAATAAGAAACTTATTTTGATGACGTGAGTTTAATACACGGGTATAAAATCATGTTTGTTATCTTTAGTGAAATATGAAGATGAAAATGATAATGTATTTGGATTGTCTAATACATAGGTTGGGTTCGGGTCAAAACCCAGGTCGGACTGACACGAACCGGGTAGATCTGAAACCCAAAAAGTCAGAAAATAGGGACCCGAAGCCCAGACCATGATAGGTTTGTTTGGGTTACGTTCGGTCTTGTGTGGTTCGGGCTTGGTTTAACCTAGTTTAAACCGAAAATTTGTTTTTTTTAGAAATTGAGCTAGCTGTTGGACATACTCCAGATTTGATAGATAAAGATAGATATAGTTATTATAGGTCAACGAGAGTTGATATTAAAAAAAGAAAAGGTGTGTAGAATCACTTGTATCTACATCAAAATTCTGTTGAATTATTTGTAGGAGTGAGTTTCTTCATTAGCAAATAAAAAAGGTTGAAATCATCTAAAGTTGAAACAATTTATATTAAAGTTGGAGATTTTGATCATTGGATTAAAATCAAGAGTCAAGATTGAAAAATCATCTCTTAATCTTAACCCTTGATTTTAATCATATTATCAAGATTACTTCAACTTTACCTGTAAAGTTATCTTTAACTTTAGAGTCTCCATCCAATAAAAAAAACATATAATAAAAAGGATAAAACAAAAAGTTACCCTCATAAAAGAAAAATAAGTGAAACCATTGTTCAAGGGTATGTCTTCCAATTTTACAGTGAGATTGTTTTGGTAATTGTTATTTGTTAATATCGAAGTGAAAATTAGCATCAGGTATCTGAAGATTTGATCATATAAGATTTAAGATAAATAAGTGTTTTTTTAAAATAGAAAAACAAAATAATGCTGAAACTTGAAAGGAAAAGGTGATTTAGTGTTTTTATAGAAAAGAAAAGATGACTGTCACTGTAAAATGTGTGGGAATTGTGTAAGATGCTTTAATATAGGTATAGGTATTATAAATAAATAAAGATGATTAATACATGCATTATAAACCAACTGGGTTGGATCAGTGGTTGGGGCCTTTGCCTCTGGAAACAGAGGTCATGGGTTCGATCCTCATGCCCAGCAAGGCTGGAGGTCCTTTTCTACCTTTGGTAGAACCTGAAAGCAGCCTCTCTACCTTTGATAGGGGTAAGACTGTCTACATTAGAAATTCTCCCCTAAAAAGGTGTACTCTTACACGGAATCACTACTTTTACTTGATCCGCCATAATCTAACTCTAACTGTAATTGACCACTAAGACATTGGCCAAATTATAGTTTGTGGATTGAAGAAGTGATTAGTTGTCCAATTGTCCAAAGACGGGAGGGCCAATTGGATGTACCTTATAAATGGCTTATTGTATGGGTTTTGATTATATAACTGTCACTTGCTCTTTAGATGTAAAATTTTGTTAGCATTCTTGGGCCAGTTACATCCATATTCGGTATGTGCAGACATAATTGATACTGATTCTACATAAAACGTGTTTGTGTCTTTGAGTTGAGAGTATATATAGGGTCGAATATTATTGAATTATCATATGGCACGTCACAATTAGCATCACAAGTTCACAACTTAGACAAGTGAATGTATTAGCAGTGGTTAGGGGATTGTTCGCCGAAAGTCATGAGTTATTGTTGAGTCAGGGATTCGCTGACCAGACTTGGTCGCTGACGTATGTCATCAGCAAGTCATCAGCGAGTCAATGACTCTTGTCAGCGGATGGTTTACTTTCCAAATTGTGAGTCAAGGCGGGAAGAATTCAAATCAAAAGAAGACAAGAAGTCACATGGTGGTTCATCCAACTGTATTTTACCTAGTATGACAAAGATGCAGTTGGGACCAAAAGAAGGGTCTTCTCTCTCATACCCGTTTTGGTAAAGAAGACAAAGGCTCCTGGATTCAAGTACTTTGAGCCAATGAGATCTCGACAACCACCATCAATCACTATCAATGTAAGGTTGTGTTGCCCTAATTCCTCCCCTATATAAAGCAACACATCCGCATCAATAACACTTTGTGTTTGTCACCACAAGTGTGTGTCACTTATATTTTCTCTCTTGTAATTGTTTAAGTTTTTAGTTTGTCTAGACTTAACAATTGTTAGTTCATTTATATTCTTGTAAGACAAGTTGTAATATCGACCATGTATTCACTGTTTAATCAATGATACATATGATTAGACTTGCTTAGATCTTTGTATTTGAACCTCACACTTGTTCTTGTTCTTTACTTTCTATTCTTTACTTTCTTGTCTAGATTAATTAAATATAAGTGTGCAAATCGTGGACTGTCAGTTAACTGTAACTATTTGTGTAGGTACTTATACCTATCTGTTTACCGTGTTTAGTCGACTGGTAGCCGAGGATCGTTTTTGATTCACTTTTCAAGCAACTGTGTTATTTAGTCTACTCAATGTTTCCCATTAGGGTTATTGCTCAAAGAAACCTCATTATGATTGTACGGTACTTAAACTATAGGTAGGTTTTAAGTGACATTAATTTAAACAAGCAGATTGATACGCCTTAAATGGAATGTTAATATTAGCATGGTTCTTACTATCATCATATGCGAGTCCATTTGCATTGAGGAAGTTATTGGACTGTTATGTGTTGGGAAGATAGTATGGGGGCAGACTTAAGTAGATCGTTCACTGTTACCAGGGTGGATTATTGGTTTATGATCTATGTTCCGCTTGTATAACAGATTCACGGTGTGATTGTAGTTATCATGGTCTCATGAACTGGTTATACCAATGTAACTCGGCCTGGATTTCAATTGCCACTGCTTTACTATAAGACCATCTTTAACCTAATACACTGAAAATCGGTGTATTAGTGCCACATCATCAAAATACACTGACTCACCACACTGAACCATTTTTACTATAACCCTCACACTGAAATCCAGTTTATTGGTGTCACATCATTATTAATACTAATTTTAATATTAATAATAACTACCTTATATTAAATTTAATAACAACTTTAAGTGATAATGAAAAAATAATCAATAAATAATAAAATTATAAAAAACTTTAAAACAAATTTGTAACATTTTGTAAACAATATAGATATAACTTGAAATTCCAAGGACTGAAATGATAATTAATTTATATATTAAACATATACCAAAAATTTACGGGTTAAACTGATTTATATGATAATTTGATATATATGTCGTCTTCTTCACAACGCCTTCTGCAACCCAAAGCAAAATCTTGATAAAGGTTTTTTTCTTTTCTTTTATTTTTATTTTTCATACCATCAATGGCTACCAAAACAGTATGACAAAAACCAAATCCATCTCCAAATAACCCCATAAAAAAGATTTGTATTAAAAATCCTTCCATCTATAATACCTTTTGTTTCTTCCACATGAAACCAAAAATAATAATAAGTTAATTTCAAAAATCGTCCTTGTGGTTTTACCAAAAAATCACGTTTCATCCTTTAAACTTCAAAATGACACTGGTAGTCCTTTATACGCGGATAATGGTCACGTTTCGTCCTTTAGTCGACCGTATAAAGGACGAAACGTGACCATCATCCGTTAGATTAAAGGACGAAACATGACCATTATCCGCGTATAAAGGACTACCAGTGTCATTTTGAAGTTTAAAGGATGAAACGTGATTTTTTGGTAAAACCACAAGGACGATTTGTGAAATTAATAATAAACAAACCAAATACGCTCATATTAACCAGTTTGGTAGCCACCACTTTGAACAAAAACGCCGATGAATACGCTGCCCACATTAACGCAAAACGCCGATAAGTCGGCGTATTAGAAGGAACACGCCGGGAATATTACATGCGTTAAAGTTGGTCTAAGGCAAAGCCATGTTTGGTAGTTATCCATAATAATGCCTACGTACTAATCTGAGTAGGCTGAGCAGTTGGAATACAAAAATTCATGTGTTATCTACCACAAAACAGAAGAGGTTACATGAAGTTTTGTTTCCCCTGTAATTGGAGTTTATATCAAGAACGCGTGCCGCTAAGCCCAAATTTATCGTTACAAAAGAAAAAACCACACAAATATCAAAAGCCCACAGAAAGGAAAATTTCTCTTTACCCTTTTTATTAGTTTTCCCCATTTTTGGCCCGGACCGGACTAAACTTCAAGATACGGAAGCTAATGGACCGAGAACCGAACCAATATCATCTGGACAGAGTCAGGTTGTGCTCGACCGGGTCTCATCCAGGTCTCGGGCTTTGGTGCACTAGGCACATCCCTAGGCTTGATCACGTCACACCTGAAGCAAGCTTACTTGGACAAGGATATAAAAGAAAACATTCATATATTAAAACTAAACTAAGCAACTCTTAAGTTAGCTCATTCGAATTTTCAATTTTGCAAAACCCAACTAGTATCAATAAATAAACCAATGCGATGCAGTTAAAAAACTTTTGGCTCAATTTTGCAAATAATATTTACAAGTCCTTTTAATGGTTCAAAATCGAGTACCCCCTGAGTGCTATCAAGGCTAAGGCTTTGACAGATTTCACGAACAAAAAGAAAAGTGGAGTGCCAGCTAGTTCACCTACTACACCAAGGGCACGAGTAAAGAAAGGCCCATCGTCACAGGTATGAAAGGTTTTAAGGAAGCAGCTAATCGCTGATAGTACAAACAGGTTCAATGTAATCATTTGAATGCTTGACCGGTAATAGTATCTGAATGGATTTTATTAGAAAAAAGTGGACTAAGGATTTGATTAGTAAAGAATTTTATGAAAGGATTTATCGTACGCTAGAATGTAATGTGAATGGAATTAGCATGATTTTCTGATCTTATAAAATCATGTTTTTCCACCTCTAAAATGATTGTTGAACTTTGAGTAAAAAGGTATTTTGAAGGGAGCTTCTTATCTCTGGTACTATCTTGGTACTGGCTAATCCCAAGAGACGGATGCCTATAAATCACCTGATCACAAAGTCAGCAGCTTCTTTACCTTTCGAATTGTCAACCTCACCCCACATCAGAATTTTGCATTGTTTTGCACTATCATTTGGTGCATATAGGTTGTAATAATTGAGCATTAAAAATATGAGAATATTTCCTTGAATTTTGTTATCAATCACACTGGTTACTAGTTTAGCAAGACTGATCCCAAACCAAACCGTTCACATCCTTAGAGGTAAGTAAATTCAAATCACAAGGATCGGTGTAAGAAAAGCCAACATAATCAAGCTGAACTTGGTGTTGATGCAGAATGTAGATGGAAATGGCTTTTGTTGTTTGAATCAGAAAATAAACATACTAAAAGGAAGTTTAATTACCAAAACAGATATAAAGTTGACCTTAAAAAGTCAGATCTGCAAATATTTGGACTAGCTTTCAACTATTAAGTAATTGCCACTAACAGTAGCAGTTCAATCTCCATACCTTATTTACCTGCTTCAAAAGCCGCAAGTTCTTTGATTTGCTCCACGCTTTCCAGTGCTGTCATAATCATCCTCCTCAATTTATATCAAACGTAATGCTCCAATCTCACTTATCAAGCAAAAGTAGTGTTTCTATGTAGGAATTCAAAAAGAATACACCCCAATTTCCATAAAGGCCGATATCATTCGTGTGCTGTGAGCAGGGTTCATAAACAGAAAGTTTATGACTCGTTTTATCAAGATCATCCTTTATTTCAATTATGGGTGCACTAGTCTTAGTAAGTCCAAGTACTCCATATACCAGAGTAACAGGTGACCCAATGGTGAATTGCTTTTCTATTTTAAAAGATCTTAAGTAACCATGCTCTTGCATCATCCATACAGTACAATATTGTATGCCGGAGAGTGAGCTGACTTCAATCACAGCAAGAGAGTCCCTTAGCTTAGAGACCTTTAGCTGACAGCCATGATGGTACGCTGCTAAACAATCTGGGAGGTCATGTTATCTGAACTCTTCACTTGTCAAATCAAATGACATTACTAAATTGCAAAGCTTGGATTTACCATCCACTATAGTTGTGCCAGAAGCATCCCAATAAATAAACCCATCTATAACTGCCTGAGACCATCCAAACCTGATCGATTCACGAGGGAGATTGCTGCTTAATGGCCTTCTCCAAGACCTTGAACTTAACGTAAAAACCTCAACCTGACGAGGAATGCCACTATTCCCACATTCTAAATCCTTCCAATAGGCAAGACACTTAATCTTGACTAACTTAGGATCAAGAGTGCGAGGACATACGCCAAAACCAACACAAGTCCTATACAGGATGTTGAAGAACACATTAGGTGAAGTAATAGCAACAGACTTTTTAATTGACGGATTCCATATAACAGCCTTCTTAGTTGTTTTAGTGTCGTAAAAGCAGAACAAGCCATGAGAGCTACCGACTAGTCGTGAATTCAAATCAAATAATTTAACTGAATCCGGAGCAAAGAGAGTAACCTTTTGATCATGTCTAAAATTGTCATCATCGACGAATGAAATATATTTGTAACCAGATTTGTCTAAATCTCCATACCTTACGAGCAGACGATGATGTTGAGTTTCGGGGTGGCTGATGAGGAAAGTGGTGTGAGTAGCGATAAATTCCTTGCTATCGATCAATGACTTCCATTCTTTTGAAACCGATCTCCATCGAATCAATGATTTTAAATCATTAATTCTCTTTATGATTTCAATTAGGATTTCCACAGGAATATGGAGGTGATCTCTTATCATCTTGGTTTTATTTTTATTTTGGGGATTTTTTAGGGTTTAAGGTTTTATTTTACCGAGCGGATTGGAATTTCAACCTTTTTTTCTGTTTTTTTTTTAATTTTAAAAATAGCGTATCAAAGGCAAATATATAAGGTTTTTTTTTTTTTTTGTTAATAACACCTTTAGAGCTGAGATGTCAATATAAATTATAAATTATTTTCATGTACTAAAATTTATATTTTGTTAAATGAAAATTTAAAGGTTAGTTTTTAATATATATACTAGCATTGTACCCGCGCAATGCGGCGGCGGTGACCGCGACGGTGGTTAGTGGTGTCGGTGACGGGTGGTGATGACATCGACAATTGGTGTCGAGTGGTGTAACCGTGTAAGTTGATGTAATGGTGATAGTGAAAATATTTTAGAAGATAAGGACTTAGAGTGTAAATTAGCAAGATAAGGGTTTAAAGTGTAAATTAATTCATTAAGGGCAAATTTGGTAATCTCTAATAACCTCTCTATAAGGGGTGTTTATTAAGGGTAATTTAATACTTTTACATCTAACCATTTCTAATATTTTTAAAAATAGGGGGTGGATAATTATTATGAAGGAGTATAGATAATAAATTTAGTGTGTAACAATCTTTCTTTTAATTACTAGATTTAGATCCGTGTCAAATACACGGATTGTTATAACATATTAAAGATAAAATTATATATATGTAATCTAAAAAAGCTGTGAAAATACAAACCAGTGAAATAAAATTATGAAAGAAGTAAATCCAAATATAAATAATGTAATAGAATCAAAGTAACCGAATGTAATACTGGAATATTGACGAAAAGCGTTTAACTCGTTCGTCTATCAATGTCATGTCAAGGCTTGTTGTTGAAACTGTTTTTTTTTAATTGAATAAAAGATAATTCTTTAGTTTTTGTTGTAGTATATTGTTTTTCATGAAAAATTTGGATTATATATTGTTATCAGTTAGATATATTATGTTTTATATAAAATATATAATCATTGTTAATCTGATAAATCACAAATAAAAGAACTTGAATAAATTATAATTATAGTTGGATGAAAACTAATTGTAAGCAAAAGAAAAATGTTAAAACATGTAAATTAATGATGGAAAACAAAAAAGTGTAAATTATATTATGACATGTGCTAATTTAATTAAGTTAGAATAATTGAGAGCTGTGATTGGTCAATTGAGTTTAGGTCAGTTACCTTTTAGTATATATAAAGATACTAAAGCACAGTTGCTCTAAAAACTTATCGACAAATCATAGCTCTCGATTTTATAAAATTGACTTTTGTTTTCAATGTTGACTTTAATTTACATTTTTTTTCATCACAAATTTACAATTGTAAGTCCCAACTCAATAGATGGTACTACTGAAGACACCTCAATGTCAATGGTGGAGTTACTTTGCAATATATGCACTGAACTGGAGACGACCAGTTGCAGTGAGTATATACCAAGTTCTAGATAGATTACTTATTTAAATGACAATAAGTAAAGAACAATGCAATAATACAAATAACTTGTAAGATAACTTGATGAGACAATATGTAATTTTCAATGTGTAATTTATTTATTGATGTTAAATAAATTACAAGGTTGTTGCGGAACCAAGATAATACAAGAATGTAAATATCCTAACAACCTATGAAATACAATTGATCTACACTCAGAATTTCTCAAGACAATCGAAACACTTAAAGTTGTGAAATGTTCCTTTTAGCGATTGAGAGAATATTGCACAAGTTCACCAAGAATATTGCAGGTATGCAAAGTGTGAAGTATTCAACTTATGTGATTTACTTACATATTCTTGTTGTGCAATGACTTGTATTTATAGGCAAGGTTAACATTGGGATGTTAACTTTGGCCGTACAAATGTGGTTGAGAGCATTTAAGGAATAGCATTTAATTCATTAAAAGGCAGTGTAAAGTCGCATGATAAAGCAACTTTAATCAACCACCTTTATGTACCTTTTATTACTTAAATAATAAGATGAGTCTTATTATCCGGGTAAAGGTACATAAAGCATAAAAGTCAATTCCTCGTAATCAGTGTAAGCTTTGTAAGGGCTTTCCACTGATGGTCTCCAGTTTGTAACTGACTAGAATGTCAACTGGGCTTCGCTGCCATTGCCATTCTCTATCTTCCATTTGTTGTCTTCGACTTCAACTGGAATGTTTCTTCAACTTGGTCAGTTCTCAACTGGAGGAAGTCTTCAGTTGCGTTGACTGTATGGTGCAACTGGACTTCAATATATTTCTCGACAAATCATCTAGGTCTCCAGTTCACTGGACAGTTTCACTGGGTCTCCAGATGCAACTGGAGACTGGCCAGTTTACCAGGTGAACTGGTCCTAACAAATTCCCCCTATTTGTCTAAAAATATAGGCAAGTCTTTTTCTAGTTCTTGTATCTATACAGGTGTGAACTATAGAGACTTGTTCGATTAATTCTATCTAAGTTTCCAAGGCATTTTTATAGATCAATAAATGCCTTAGTTTTTCTTTTAGGTTTGTTAGATTTTAATCTATTATCTACCTTGTGGTTACAAACTGGTAACTTCATTTATACAAGGAAATGAAATTTATACAAGTTACAGAATGTAAAACAAAATACAAGTAGATAACTGGAAAAAGAACTTAATGAGATGGCCCTTCGCCAGTTCTTCTTCTCTTGGCAACTGAAGAGATAGGTTGTGAGTCTTCAGGGTCAATATTCAACTTTTGCTCCAGATTTTCTTTGTGTTGAATCTTGCCCCTTAGGAAGTTCACCCATGCTTTCTCAAACCTATTCTTTTGTGCCTTCGCATCCAACACATTCACCATTTCCACCCATTCGCTGAACCCATATTGCATATCACCAGGATTGTCAGTTTTAACCAGTGGCCCTCTGGTATAACTAACTTCAACTTGAAAAACTTTGGTGCCTGGCTTGATTGTTACATTTACACCATTGATAGTACCACTATGTCTTCTGGTTGATATGATCTGGGAGTAATAGCTTCTTGCTTCAGATTCATTTGTTATTTTTATACTCCCAGCACCAGCAGCCAGTACAGCGGACTTGATGTCTTCATTAGATACCTCGCCAGTTGGTTCAACAAATGTGCTAAGGTCAGCATCTCTTGATAGTGGTCTTCTTGGTTGTGGAATCCTTCTTGGTGGATTCAATACCATCTTCACAACCTTCTTAACATTTGCAATTCGTTTAAGAATCCCACTGGCCCTATTCTCCTTAGCCTTCTCACTGAAATGTTCAAGCTTCTGGCATCGAATTCAGCTTCATCCTCAGGATAGTGTCTGTCCAGTTCTACATCCAGCATTTCTTTCAACTGGTCAACTATCCTGGGATCATTCTTAATCCTGGCATACTCCTCCTTAGTGATACCCAAAAGATTGGCATCACTCATATCAAGCAACTTGATCTGTGCAAGATGTGCCCTGGCTTCAACTTGGTTTCTTTGTTTTCATCTTCTTTCTTTCTTTATATCATTACCAAGTCTGGCCAGTCTTCTGCTATCACTATCTGACACTGGAGGAAGTATATCAGCATTGCCAGTTTCTAACATTACATCAGTGGCCGGCTGGGCAGATGCATCACCAGCTAAACCTTTTCCCTTATCCAACACATTCCCCCTAACATCTTGCTCACCAGCTTCAGTACTGGTAGCTACAACCATTTCTCTTCCAACTTGACTTCCAGATGAAGTTCTTCCAGATGCAACTGGTGGAAGGACTGCACTTCTTTCCCCCTTGGCAGCATCTAGACCTGCCCTAAT
>CM067171.1:45074978-45091700 GCA_034093135.1 Erigeron breviscapus | reverse complement strand
TCCCCGGCCAACGGCCGGGTATAACACTAGTTAATATTAAAATGGTTCTGTTAAAATATGTCATAATGTTGGTTTTAACACAATAATGATGCATTCTATAGAGACATAATAACATGCTTAAAAAGTCCAAAGACGCTCCAAAAATGTTTATACTCATGGATTGAGGGGGAGCATGATTACTTCATAAGAATTTCATCCAAACCTCATTCAAATGCTTACTCTCCAAAGTGTTCAAGTTGATGTGAAAAAGATCAAAGCTTCAAAAAGGTTGAAAGATGTAATAATAAAGACCCCTTTAAATATATTTTGAAAAAGCCACAACCATTAGATGAGAAACAACTTTGGATTATAGCTTTGTGGATTGCTTACATCATTTTTCTTTTCTAGCTTTATCAAATATTACTACTCTCCCTCTCTAACGGTCACATTTTCCAGATCTGAGATCGGAACTTGTGCACCGGAGATTGGGATCGAGCTAGAGATTGAGAGTTCGAGATCGAGATTATCACCATCCGGTTAAGGCTTCCACTCCGGTGGATCTAACCCTATTTTTTTCACCCGGGCCGGAGGTCCCTTCCACCTCGGTGGATCTGGAAGCAGCCTCCCTACCTTTGTGTAGGGGTAAGTCTGTCTACATCATACCTCCCTCATAGCCCGACTTATGTCGGGATTGAGTACCTTGTTGTTGTTGTTGTTGTTGTTGGTAATGACATTTTACTTTTTTACTTCGTATATAATAAAACAATCATTATGTGAAAATGCGAATATTTTTTTCGTTTTTTCATCCGAGTGATTGTACGTTTTACCTTTTGGTAATACGAGACAATTTGATTTTGATTTGGTTCACAAGTTCTTTCGTTTTGTTTTTATTTTGGGATATTTTAGACAATATTTAATTACAACCTATTTAAATTCTTTTCGCGTGAACAGTGAAGGTAGCTGGCAGGCAGCTGGCTCAGCCTGCTTGCCTTTTTTTTTTTTTTTTTCCAATTTTAGTGTTTAAGTTAGCGTGTTGTGTAGATGTTACTTTAACTTCTTGAGTTTTTTATTTTTCCCTTTATTTAGGGTGGTAATATTTTAGTCCTTCACACTTTAACCACTAAATCCTTTTAAGACTTTTTATTTTTACCATTAAAGTTTTATGTTTAACAATTCATGTGATACAACTTTAGTCTATTTTAAATTTCACAATCAAAGTTTTTAGCTTCTTATATTTATTTTCCAAGAACATCGCAAGTTTATATTTCGCCATCAAAGCTTTATGTTTTAAGATTAACGGTGTATTGTTTAACGATGTGTTTTTTGTCTAATGGTAACGGTTGACATGTTAGAATTAATTATCGGATTCAAGTCTATGTTCTGTTGTTATCCCCGGCCAACGGCCGGGTATAACACTAGTTAATATTAAAATGGTTCTGTTAAAATATGTCATAATGTTGGTTTTAACACAATAATGATGCATTCTATAGAGACATAATAACATGCTTAAAAGTTAAAATGAGATCAAATTGCATCAAAACAAACATATTTATGAGTATATTTGTTTTTAATATGTTACAACTAATTCATATAAAAGAGATTGTGTAGTTATATTAAATTTTAAGTGGTAGATATCATAAATAAATTTATTAAGTGTATATTTGATATTCAATAAAAAAAATGTTGAAAAGGAAGGGATAATTCATTATGTATAAGGGTAAAAATATATAAATATATTATAATTATCAAAAAGTTTATATTTTTAAAAAGTATAAAATATAAATTTTAAATAACTAAAATAGTAATTAAATTAGATAACTATATAAAGATTTATGATACGATCATGGATCCTAAATCTTATTTCCATCAAGAAAAATAATAATAATTAAAAGTCTTCTCTGACATCAACAAGCATATTAAGGGAATGAGGAGGAGATCCCTTAAATTGTTTCTAACTTGACTCTAAGTTGAAAACATCTTGACCATTAGATTAAAATCAATGGTCAAGATTTAAAGATCTTTGAATCTTGACCATTGATTTTAATCTAGTGGTCAAGAGTTTCCTAACAGTCATGTTAGAAAACTTGAGGGAATCCTTCTCCCCTTAAGGGAATGAGGGGTATATTACATATTTGTCTTAAAAATAAAATTGAAGACTTATATAGGGGTGTTCATGGACCGGTTTGGTCCGTTTTGACTAAATCTCAAACCAAACCGGGATTCCCGGTTTCAACATATTTTAAACCAAACCAGACCAAGTGTGTTGTCTAACCGGACCAAACCAAACCATGTAAGCCGGTCCGGTTTGACCGGTTCAACGGTTTCGTGATCCTCTTTTTTTTTTTTCTTTTCATTTTTATCTCCAAATAATTTTATGCATATTTTCCGTATAATTTTTTTTCTTTCTTTTATCACACAAATAGATGTCAGGAACACTATGATCTTAATATTATTAATAAAAGCACTAATAAAGTTACAATTATATTGTGTTTTATACTCACAAAATATGAAATATTAAAGGTGATGAAGGACTCGAGGCTTATAATTTTGATCTTTGAGTGGAAAAATAATGGAGTAATGAAGATGAAAAAATAAAAGGATAAAGTGAAAATAGGAAAGAATGAAAGTAAAAGTAGGTTTATATAAATAAATAAATATTTAATAGAATATCTTATAATTGTCTACCAAAAGATCTTTTACATATATTTCAACTAAAATATCTGGTAATATATTGCACATACTACTAAAATATGTAAATGTTAAATATATTATATATACATATATATCTTTTGGTCCGGTCCGGTTTTGACGGTTTACGTTTTGCTCAAACCGTAACCGGACCAAGGAACCCGGTTTTTCAAAACTTAAAACGTTAGACCAGACTTTAACAACTCAATCCGACCAAACCAATCCAAGTACCCCGGTTTGGTCCGGTTTTCACGGTTTGACGGTTTGATAACACCCCTACTCTTTTATAATTAATTGATGAAAAGATTTTTACCTCCTATAATTTTATTATTCGTTTTTTGGTTAATAGTATCTATGTTTAACTTTGCGCTGTCACAATACAAAAATATAAAATACATATCTTACTAACCATCTTTTATACAAAACATTTCTGAATAATAATATTACCATATTTCAACATATTTATTTATAACTACTAACTATGCTATTATGAAAACATAATATTTTTGACCCGCGTATTATGCGGGAAAATAATCTAAATTGGTTTTCAAATCATGAATGATGTTTCACCGTAAAAAAACAACAAATCTACCATAGCAAAAGCGTAAAACATCATGTTTTATAATAAAGAAATTCCTTTATAGATGTGTGTAACACCCGTGAGTTGACCATGAAAGATTTTTAGTCAAATTAAAATTTTAAACTTGAAAATGACCTCGAATGTTTAGTCGGCATCGTAATTGTAACGACCTCATATTTATGTATCGGCATCGTACATCGTATTTTGATTTGGCCTCGTATCTCTGTATGGCATTGCAATTCGAGTCTGGCATCGTATTTATGAGTTAGCATGGAATCCTTACATTTTTGCCCTACATATAAATACTCTTATTCTCCACACATTCTCATTTCCATCAACTTAGCCTCCAAGAAAAACACACACAAACCCTTACTACCTCCTTTTTTACTACCCCATTTTACTACCTCACCTTTACTACCTCATAAACATCAAGTTTTATAAAAATCGAACCTTACTTTGTTTAGATTTAGTGTTAGTAACAGTGTTTCTACCTTCTAAATATCATCACAAACATCTATTTTGGTCAGATTTGATGTAAGGATCATAACCCTTTTTATGCTCTACTTTTGAATATTTTAGGTTTTCCTTTTAATACACACACTACACCCGCCAAATATCAAACGTTTAGAATCATATACTACAACTTTTGTCAAAGTTTCGTGTGATTTCGTTAACAAAATCTTGAGATATAAGAATTTTTGTACACTTTTTATAAACTTTGTTCAAATGGGTTTTCGGGTTTAAGTCCGTTTTAGAGTTTCCGACTTTAGTATTGTTTTTCTATCATATTTGTGGGTCTAAAAGTACAATCTGATGTTAAAAACACCTTTCAGATCGAAAGAAATGATTAGGGTTTTCTAGAATGGATTTTGGGGAAGAACACCCCAGTTTGCGACCCCGTCGATTTGTGACCTCGCATTTCAAATGTGGCCTCGTATTTCAATTTATGACCTCGTATTTCAAATGTGACCTCGCATTCCCAATTGAGACCCCAGATTACTAACCTCTCAAATTTAGCCTCTCAATTTCAACCTCTCAATTAAGACCCCGAATTCAATTTAAGACCTCAACTTTCAATTGAGACCTCGGATTTCGATTACTACCTCGATTTGGTCAACTTTGGTCGGTTTAGTCAACTTTGGTCAACTTTAGTCGATTTGGTCAACTTAGTCAAACTCGTAATTTGGTCAACTTTGGTCAAACTTGTAAAATGTGGTCAAAGTCAAACTTGAGCGCTTTTGGACAACTTATTTAACACTTGGTGGAACGTTATGAGCACGCTTTCCTATAATGAATACATACTTAATTGCGATAACTTGAAACAGATTGATTGAGTGCCGATTACTTGCTTTCTGATATCTTGTGTAGCTTGATCTTATTGCTGGCATTCAGGTGAGTTTCGTAGTCCCCTTTTTTACATTTTTTCATGGGGATGAAAGGATACAAACTACTTTTCTGATAAAACGTATATGGTGTTTTATGACAACCTATTTTGGATACACATGTGATTACATACTTTGGGATATGTTTATGATTACATATATCGGATTATATTTTTGGTTACATTATGGATACTCTTTTATTATGTCGATTATAGACTGTACTGCATGATACCCTGTGTGTGCTTTATCGATAGTGTCGTGTGCCTATCCCTGTGTGTGCTTTATGTGGTCGATAGTGCTTTGTGCCTATCCCTGTGTGTACTACCACCGCCTGGTTAACCAAATGGCATTGAGACGTATTGGAATTCGAGCTGTGTGTACTTATTGTATCTAAAGTAAGTCTATAATCAAACGTTGTTGTGTGTACTCATAAAAGCATGTATTGATGCGAAATGTTTACGAATAAACTTACGAACTCACCAAGCATTGTGTTGACGTTTTTAAGTATCCTTTCAGGTAATCAAGCAAATCGTGGCTAGGATGGTAGCATGGGACTGTAGCAGACTTCAGGCTTAGGACTTGGAGTGTTGCATGCTTTTCTATGTGCTAGTTGGCATTATGCCTAATCGTTTCCCCTGCGTGGGAACTTATCTTATGGATTATTCGAATGCTATTGAACCTATGTGTTATGACTTATGTTTTGCTTATTTGAACTATGTATTCGACTATTTATGTTAATCTATGCACTCATTTAGTTATTCCTATGTAACATCCATGTGCGCGTGTGCTTATCTTGCACCCCGAGTTTTCCGCCTTAGTCGGGGTGTGACAATGTGTCTTGGGGAATGACTGCAACATACAATTTCATTAATGTCTCAGCTAATAATGATAGTGGCGAACATGTGATTATTGTATTACAACTTGCAATGTATAACACTTTAGAACTGTATATCTTCAAAATTATAAGTTTTTATGACTTAAATGTATGAAAAAATATTGATAATATCGTAAACCCCGTGTCCAGTGTTGACACGGGTCTAAAATCTAGTATATATTTGAAAATACAATTATTTAATTACAACCTAAAAATATAGTGTGTGTTTAGTTATGAAAAATGTTTTTAGTTTTTTATTTCTAATTTTTTAGAAAATGAAATTAATTTTCCATCTTAGAAACAAATTAAAATTTTGAAAACACATTCAAAACTAAAAAATGGAAAACAATTTGAGGTTTTCAAAATTTAGAAAATGGAAAAGGAAAAGTGAAAAACAATAAAAAAAGTGTTTTCTAATTTTCATAGAAAAGTGGAAAACAATGTTTTTTGTTTTCTTGGAAAACATTTTTGGTAAACTCTAATTTTGATGTATTAAAAGTCCATAAAACTAATATAATGTATAACTAATTATCATTAATGTTTAACAACACTTTGATGTGTCAAAATCGAGAAAATCAGGTTTTTTATTTTGTGCATCCATTTTGATATCCAAGATGAATGCACAAAACAAAAAACGTGATGTTTTCGATTTTGACATATCAATATGCTGTTAAACACTTTAATAATGATAATTATATACTATGTTAGTTTTATGGAATTTTAATGTATAAAAATGAAACTTTTAATTTTCTTACAGTGTTCTCAATTTAAAGCTGAATATATTTGATTATTAACCTCAATGGAAAAATAAAAGGTGCGGCTGCAATCATTATTTATGCAGCATGGATAAAAAAGTTTAATTTAATTTTAGAAATTAACCCTTTTACTTTATAAACATACACAATGCACCCTGATTTTTACTTTGCTGCATGCTAAGCCCATCATAAAAAGACAAAAAGATGATCAACTCAAGTAAATAAATACGAGTCCTAAAGAATTCCACGGCATAAGCATAACCGAGTTATAAAATTCCACACACCCCAATTATTTTTTTTAGGGTTCCAAATCTTACCCTACCCCTGTAAAATAAAATAAGTAGGGTATACAAACCCTAAAAGTTGATAAAAATGTCAGACCATATCCTTTGGAATTGCAAGTTGAAATAATCAAAAGGGTTCCTGTAAAATCATTGCTTAAATTCAGGTCCGTTTCAAAAGAATGGAAGTCAGTCATCGACAGCCCCGATTTTGCTGATGATTACTGCCTCCGCCAATCGCAGCCCCACCGTTTGCTAATAAGGTACCTTTCAAAAGATGAACATTTTAGTGGTTTAATACACAATGGTCCCGTAAACCACATTACCAGATACAAGTATGTTTTGGTTGATGATAATGATACTTTGCACCAACACCAATTTCCTCTTCCCCAATCTGTTTTCAATCTTAAAGATTCTATGATAGTCGGTTGCTCCCACGGCTTAGTTTGCTTTTATGGTGATGGTATAGACCAACCCTTTCCTTGTGATTATAGAGATGGAAGTCATACAGTTGTTCTCTGCAATCCGTGGATTAGAAAATGTGTTGATATTCCTGTGCCTAATGTTCTGTTTGGTTTGTACGAAACAATATTAGGTTTTGGGGTTAGTCCTCAAACTAAGGACCCTAAGATTGTTAAGATTAATAGTTTTCGTAGTTTTGATTCTGGAATTGACACCTCAGTTCCCATCCCTTGGCGAGTTGAGGTTTTTACTTTAAGCTCAGGGACTTGGAAAAGTCCTCCATGTAGCGGAAACAATCTCCCTTGTCGTGATTCGATTACGTTTCGTTGGTCTCAGGTTGCTCTTGACGGGGTCATATATTGGCTTGCTTTTGAATGGATTAAAGTGGATGGTAGATTTCGGCATCACAATCTGATTATGTCATTTGATTTGAGTAGTGAGGGATTCGAAGAAATATGCCTACCTGATAATTTAGCACGCCCAGATGAATATAACTTATTAATAATCTCTAAGCGATTGGAGTCTGTTGTCGTGCTTGAAAAGTTTGATGCTCGAACTTCTTTTAGTGTATGGATGATGGGGCAAGGTGTTACTAAATCGTTTACAAAAATATTCAATGTTATGTTACGACCACATTATTTAAGTTACATGGATTTATGAAGAATGGCGAACCGATAGTTGACCATGGATCTGATGCACTTTTTGCTTATGACCCTTACTCTGAACGGATCAAGGATCTTGGGATTGTTACACGTTTTGAATCTGTGAACTCCTACATGGAAACTCTACTTTTGATTGATCAATGAAATTGTAGTGTTTATTTGGGCATAAATTGCAGGCCATGATAATGGTTGCATTGCAAAGTGTGGAGCTAAGAGCATACAACCATTGGGGCAGGCACACAAGGTATGGAAATTGATGTGGAATTAACCATAGATTAGTGCATTTCATGATTTCATCTACGTTGATTATGTTTGTTAGTAGTGGGTTTAATGTGTCTAATTTTTATTTGAATCTGAAGGAAAAAAATTGTCTAGCTATTTTTACTTATATTTGTTTGGTGTAATTGTATTACTACTTCCTGACTTTTTGTTATGTGATACAAAATGGTCTGCTATCTGTTGAGAGTTCAACCCGGTAGTCGTTAACACAATTAGGTAACGTTTAATTTGGTAGAAATAAACTGATTTATGTGGACATGATTGTTTCATAAGCTTGTAGAGTGCTGATTAATCTTTAGTTCTTTACATAGTGAGCAATCTACCTCGTCAAACAGTTTATCTGCAATCCTCTGATTGATGCGCTCATGTAGTTATAAATAGGTTTATTTATTGTGGTGCTCACGAAAGGAGAATTGTTGCCAAGGATGCACAACCTCAAAACTTTCATTTGATTGTATCATTTGATATGACTTCCCATGAGTTTGAAGCAATAGACCTCCCTGATGGATTATCAGATTTTCACATGAACTTGTCTAAGATACAGTAGTCAATTGTTGTGGTTGAATACCTATGGAACAACATGGAAGACGTTGTGCTGTTTGGATGATGGAAGATATTGTAACGAAATCGTTCACAAAGCTATACACCCTCAAAGCACCAAATCCATCATTGAATTTGAAGATTTATCTAGGTTTTAGGAAAAATGGGGATCCTATAATGGAAACACATGATGAGGATGAAAATTCTGCCACAATTGAAGTTTATGAACCCCATTCAGTACACATCAATAATCTGGGATTTATGGATTAGATCGTTTGTTTTTTATGAGCTTTTATATGAAAACGCTATTTTTGCTTGATCAAGCAGATTGTCATATTTATTATTACTCTCATTAAACATGAAGATGAAGACCAAATTCCTGCAAGGATCTGTAGTCTCATGAGGGAGGGCCATAGCTTGTGATTGAGGTAGAAAAAAAATCATTTTCAATTCTTATCGTTTTTGGAAAACAGAGAAATATTTAAGGTTGAATTTTTCATGCATCTATCTTTGCTCAATAATATTTATTCTGATGGTAGTCTCACACTTAATGAATTTGATCAGTTGTGGTGTTTATCTTTTTCAACTTACTATGTCAACTGAAAATTTCTTTGGTGTAGATATCAGTTATTTCTTTTTACTATTTGGCGGATTATCTTACTTTCAATTTTCTGTGTTTAACCTTGATGTTTATGGATCAAATGGTTCCGGGTCAAGCATGGGTCAAGCAAAGTTAGATGTGGGTCTTTGCTAGTTAGTTTGCATGGAATAAGTTATTTAGTAGTAGTATGTTTTCTGCATTTTTTAAATAAATAGAAAGTGGTCTATGGTTACGAAGTAAGTTGAGAGTCGTAGTACACGCTTTATCCCCTTGTATTTTATTCCCACGTTTCTACTTGTGAAGGCTATATATAGGCTTCTGTTCACATGAATGAAATGCATGCGAAGTAGTTTTCCTTCTGCGAATTCTTTGTTTGTCGTCTACATTATATATATATATATACAAACAGTAAGTGTGAGTTGACTGGCCTTGTGAACCAACACAATTACAGGAAGTCGTTTTTGTAGATGATGATAGGTGATAGATGTTACTTCTGCAAAGGTTAATTGAGTTCTGATTAATCTAAGTTCAATTTCAACATGATGAAATGATGCCCACACCCTCTAATTATCATAAAAACTAATTTGGGAACTATTCAAGAGAAGATCCATCTCGTAGTTCAATTAAATTATTTTCCGTAAGTTAATTGATAGATACATAAATAGGATTGAATTCTGAACCAATGAATATATATTTATGCTAAGCTGAAGCTTATACTATATGCAATGCATGGTTTGGTGTGGCAAGATATCTTGCTGGAAGTGGCTGTCAGGTTAATAGGCTTTTTTACTTCAATATTATATGGTGGTTATTATGTTTAATAACAAATCAGTTGATACTCATGGGATATCCAATATAAAAGAATATTTGTAACTCTAAGAACGAAGAGACTCAGTAACTTTGGTTACTGGTTGGAACTGTATCGATCAAGGAGACTCGTTTGTGTAGTCTATTGTATATATGGTAACAAAATGGCTACTGTGTGAGTAGTATTAAAGGGCACTAGGATGTGTTCGAGCCAGCAGGTACTCCACTCACTTTGGTCTTATTTTCTGCATTTTGATGGTCTCATTAAAGATGCAGCAGAGGTCTCAAGTAAACACGAATGTAAGTATTACTTAGGTAAGGGCCTGGTTAGCTTTTATTTGGGGATGAATGCAAGTAGTTGCATCTACGTACATTGCCAGAATGGATTTTTGGCCTTTGGGATATTGTTCTGTGTTAGCATTGATTGCAGGGTGTTGAGTTTGGGCCTTTAGGATCTTGTTATGTGAATACACATGTCAGGAATGGTATAAATTCAACTTATTGCGTCTTAAATACTATTCAACTAGTACTGTACCATTGCACAATAATAAAAGATTCTTAAGACAAGGTTGCATAAAAGATTAAAACCGGAATGGTATAACATAAATCATCGTATAATTATCAGCAATAATCGAGTTCTAGATGTAAACCTGGGAAGAAAAAGTCAAACATGACAAGATTGTAATGAAAAAGTCAATTAAAAAATGATATGTGATAACCAGTTACCATGTTACATGATATTTTTATGTGAATAGATAAGAAATCGTTTTTAGAAAAAAGTGACTTTATAGTTCATGACTAAGGTTTATTTCGATTTTATGCGGTTCCCTTTTTTTCTAAGCTAAGAATTACAGATTAGTTACTGTAAATTTAATGCTTATATTTACGAATGTAACTTATTTTGATGACAATGATGTAAATAATAATACGAATATTAAACCTCCGGTATGTAAAGCATAAGTTAAAAAACCTAAAAAGATATTTTGTTACAAATAGTGTACAAAATTGCAATAACCCCATGAGATTACCATTCATATTTTCAAAGATATTTATGTCCGTCAACTTTGAAAATATTAGCTTTATTTTGCTAAGGTAAAATGTCACTTCAAAATTTGTTAGTTAATGTCTATGTGGCATGCTTAAAAATGCAAGAAAGCCCAAAAATCCCTACAATATTTCTCCATACAAGGTCTATGGATTAGTTATACTTTTAAGAAGTGCAAATTTTCAAAAATACTTTTAAGAAGTTCAAATTTTCGAAAATTTGAAAGTGTAACCGTTCGTGTATTGTTGTGGCGGTTACTTCCTTGCGTGTCTATGTCTATATAAGTCCACTTCCATTCAGTTTTAAGGCATTTCAAAACAAAAACACATTTCAAAACATAAACACATAACATACCAGTTAGCATGGCTTCACTAAACCATGTTTCAATTAGAAATTTGCGTCCAAATAATAAGCCATGTACGATAACGGTTAGAATTTTGCGGCTATGGAAGCAACCTCTATATGGAGATGTTAATAACATAGGTAGTATTGAAATGATCCTGATGGACGAACATGTAAGTATTCATCGTATGCTGTATATATTATTGTATTGTATGCTGTATATATGCAGTATCATATTGGTTAATATTTAATTTTAAAACAGGGAGATCGTCTTCAAGCATCAGTGAGGAAAAACTTGATGAAAACCTTTGAGCCTTTGTTAATTGAGGGTGAGACAAGGAGGTTCACAAACTTTTTTGTGAATGAGAATGTTGGTTCCTACAGGATTCTGGACAATCCAGTGAAGATCATGCTTCATAAACTGAGTTCAGTTAAGGTGTTTGATAACTTTGATGGTCCGCTTCATGGATTCATGTTCGTGTCTTTTCGTGATATTTTGGACGGAAGAGTGGAAAATAATCAAGTAATTGGTATGTCTTTAAATTATGTAGTTAAAAGTTATAAATAAATTTATGCTTCTATTTTTCTTAACTGCGGTTATATTCGACGAATGCAGATGTTATAGGACATGTTAGTGGATGTTCCGATGTTGTGTTTGGAGAAAAAAATGGTCATCCCAATAAAAGGCTTGATATTCAATTACAGGATTTGGAGTAATATCTTACTTTTAGTGATTTTATGTTTTTATTGCTTTATTGAGTACTGATCTGGATTTGTGTTTTTTGTAGTGGTGTTAAACTTAAATGTACATTTTGGGACTCTTATGCTGATGATTTTAAGGCGAAGTTTGCTGAAGAAAACTGTGACATAAATGTTTTAGTGATTCAGTTTGCGAAATTACGTGAATGGAGAGGTAAAATGATTATCCATGTTATAGTTTTTAAACTTAACCGCCCATGTTTAAAATGACTTGGTAGTTGTTTAATAGATTATGGTTTTGGATTCAGTTGTTTTTTTAATATATACTAATTCAAATTTCATTTATATGTAACTTTGGTCAGGCAATTATACTATTTCGCATGGATTTCATGTGGCAAAGCTTATGTTAAACACTGATGATATACCTGAAATTAAAAATTTCAAATTAAGGTTGTTTTTAATTATAATTATAATGAATAAGTTGGTTACTTTATATTGTTACGTTCAGTTTTTTGATTTATATATGATTCCCAGATTTGTTGAGAATTTTGGAGACGAAACTGCTAAGCTTAAAGTAAAATCGTTAGGCGATCCTGCTACTGAAGCGTTTTTTAGCAATTCAAGTTGTATAAAGCTTGATTATTTGGATGTTATATATGAGGTATACTGTATTGACATCATGTGTTATTTAGGTACTGTATATATGTTTAAACACAAAATTAATATGGTTAATGTGGTGTTTTGGACATTGTTATTTTTAGCCTACTTCATGTGTTGCTGTTGTTACTATCAAAGAAATTGAGATGGACCAGCCTTGGTACTATATTGCCTGCCGAAAATGTAACAAAAAAGTTGTTACACATAATCCTGATGATGTTGATGAATCTGTTGGTTCTTCCAGTAGAAAGACTCGAACAATTCATGACTGTCCTGAGTGTGGGCCGGAAGTTCCAATCATTCCAAGGTTTATCTAATAATATGTTTTTTTGTTAAACAAAGAAACATAATTTCATCGTTTTTTATATGTGATTATTATGATTTACAGATTCAAAGTACAGGCGAAAGTGAAAGATGATTTCGGTGAAGCATCTTTGGTCTTCTTTGATCGTGATGTGATAAAGCTAATTATGAAAACTGCTCATAGTTTGGTTGATAAATGTGCTGGTATTGAATCGTATCCGGATGATTTGGATGCTATGATCGGGAAGAAGGTGATGGTGAAGTTTCCAGTTACAAACTATAATCTGAACAACAACTACCAAGTCTATGCTGTATCTCGGATGACTGACAATGACATAATGTTCAAGGCTTTCTATAAGTTATCAATGATCGAGATGGTATGTGAACTATAACAGATATTTAATTGATGTATTTGCTATTTTTTTTATTATATTATAATGAATAAGTTGGTTACTTTATATTGTTACGTTCAGTTTTTTGATTTATATATGATTCCCAGATTTGTTGAGAATTTTGGAGACGAAACTGCTAAGCTTAAAGTAAAATCGTTAGGCGATCCTGCTACTGAAGCGTTTTTTAGCAATTCAAGTTGTATAAAGCTTGATTATTTGGATGTTATATATGAGGTATACTGTATTGACATCATGTGTTATTTAGGTACTGTATATATGTTTAAACACAAAATTAATATGGTTAATGTGGTGTTTTGGACATTGTTATTTTTAGCCTACTTCATGTGTTGCTGTTGTTACTATCAAAGAAATTGAGATGGACCAGCCTTGGTACTATATTGCCTGCCGAAAATGTAACAAAAAAGTTGTTACACATAATCCTGATGATGTTGATGAATCTGTTGGTTCTTCCAGTAGAAAGACTCGAACAATTCATGACTGTCCTGAGTGTGGGCCGGAAGTTCCAATCATTCCAAGGTTTATCTAATAATATGTTTTTTTGTTAAACAAAGAAACATAATTTCATCGTTTTTTATATGTGATTATTATGATTTACAGATTCAAAGTACAGGCGAAAGTGAAAGATGATTTCGGTGAAGCATCTTTGGTCTTCTTTGATCGTGATGTGATAAAGCTAATTATGAAAACTGCTCATAGTTTGGTTGATAAATGTGCTGGTATTGAATCGTATCCGGATGATTTGGATGCTATGATCGGGAAGAAGGTGATGGTGAAGTTTCCAGTTACAAACTATAATCTGAACAACAACTACCAAGTCTATGCTGTATCTCGGATGACTGACAATGACATAATGTTCAAGGCTTTCTATAAGTTATCAATGATCGAGATGGTATGTGAACTATAACAGATATTTAATTGATGTATTTGCTATTTTTTTTATATTATAAGTCAATTGACATATATATGATATTATATTTACACTTGGGTGTTTATCTTTGTTCCGCAACAATCCTTGTATTTGTTTATACATCAATAAATCAAATACATTTGAAAAGAAACAACGTGTCTCAATGCTACATACTTGATTATATTTATATATATCTTTATATAGTTTCTGCCATTTGTTCTTACATTCTTATTATAAGTTAATTGTTTCTTGTTATCCATATCTGGATCGTAAACTGAACTTGTCCATCAAGATCAGTTGTACTTGCCAATCGGGTTTAATTAACCATCTATATTTGGGACTCATAATTGGTATCAGAGCAGCAAGGTTGAATTATATCAATTCGTTAACCTTGATCTGCATAGATGGCTGACTTTGAACAAGAACGACCTGACCCTAATAACACTACTCCACCCCCTATCATCAACAACAATATACCATCACATAATGTACACGTACACTTTCCAAACAATCCTGTTCCCAAGTTTGATGGGAACAGTGAAAACTTTCAAACATGGAAAGCATGCATGTTAAGTATATTGCTGGTGTTGAAAGACATTTACCAGATATCTTAAAAGAAGGACCCTTTGTCCCCATGAATGCTTCTACTGTTGTCAGAAATACCGATGGGACTCCTAGGCAGTCACCTAAGGAGAAGGATCATTGGTCTGAGGAAGATCATAGACTTGTAGACCTCGACACTAAGCTACAAAATATGATTTTATATGCAGTTCCTGAAACCCTAATGCCCACTCTTGTTTTACTCGAAAATTCCAAATTAATGTGGGAGGAACTAATGACACAGTTTGAAGGCACAAATGAGACAATTGTCACAAGAAAAGTTGCTTTAAACAAAAGATATGAGTCTTTCTTTGCTTGCCCTGGGGAAACTTTAACTCAAACTTACATCAGATTTACAAATCTGGTAAACCAACTGAAAGCCCTGGGTGTAACCAAAGACAAAGAAATTTTGTTGGAAAAATTTTGTGATATTTTACCTTCTAAATGGGAAAATTTAATCTTGGTCTTGAGACAAGGCAAAACTCTGCACAGTCACACTCTTGCTTCCCTTTATGGAGCCTTCAGATATACTGAAGAGAACAAAGCTGAGAGAGCTATGGCTGAGCAGGATGCCAAGAATCATGTTTCTACCAGTTCTGGTATGGTTCAGTATTCTGAACCACATAGTACTGCTCTACTATCTTCTGAGAGTGACATTTCTGACTCGATGAAGAAGATGGTTTCTGAAATGTTAAAAACTGGTGTCTCTGGTAATGTTACTCATGATTGTGATGAGGATGACAATGATGATCTGGTTTCCATGCTGGCTAAAACGTTCAATCGTTTTAAGGCCAAATCAAATCGATCTGGCAAACCTTTTGCTTCCAGCGCTTCTATTGACAAGTCTAATCTTGAATGCTTTAAATGCGGCAAGAAAGGACATTTCATGAAAGAATGCAGATCTAGTCAACCATCATCATCACAATCTGCCCCTAACCATTCTATTTTTCAGAAATCTGATGACAGCTATAAGGCCAAATACAAGAAGTTAAAGGCACATATGGCTCTACTGGCACAAGAAAACTCAAGCAACAGTTGTATGATTGCCAAAACTGAAAAATGGGAAGAATCTGATGAATCATCTGATGATGAAGAAGAAGTTAGGGACATGTGTTTCATGGCACAAGAAGATCAAGGTCATTTGGTCAAAACCGATGTTGAATCTGGTCGCTGGGTGGATATTGTGATGAAAAAGGTCAGTAATTTTGGCTTTGAAAAGAATGAGGAACACAAACTGGACCTTTTGGTTCTATTAGAGGCTGACATCTCATTTGTTGAGACAGTGCGTTCAGAAAGCCTAAAAATGTTTGAAAACAATGCTTCTGAACTGAACGTCAGTCATGCCAGACTGAAAGAACTGAAAGATGTTCATTTGGCTCTAAAAAGTTACCAGTCTATGGTTGCAACTTTAGAATTGGAAAAGGAAGAATTAAAATCCATCCTTGAAAAAGAACAAGCAATTATTAAATCTTGGATGAAAGCACCAAGGCCAGATGCTGCAATTAAAAATACTTTTGCATCACAAAGAGCAGCATATGAGTCTGGTAATCTTCACTTGGCATCCATAATCACTGATTTAGATGCACTTCCAAAGGAAATAAAACCTGAAATCATTTTTCCTAAAGTTGGCAAACAGAAAACTGTTAACTAATAAAGCCAAGGAACAATCTGAGGGCAAATCTGAAACAGCTCAGACAACTGTTTCAGAGAGGAAGGCTAAATCCAAAAAGCCATCCCCTCAGACTTCATCTAAGGTTCCTAAAGACCTTAAGAAGAAGAAAAATCACTCCCCTACTGAGCCATCTACCTCTGATTCAGGTAAGGCTCAGGTGTCTAATGAAGAATCAATTTTGTTAAGGTTAGAAA
>CM067171.1:45020725-45073978 GCA_034093135.1 Erigeron breviscapus | reverse complement strand
GCTCATTCAAGACAAAACAAAGCTTTAGTATAACTGAACCTCTTCACATGCTTCACATGGACCTTTTTGGACCAGTGAATGTTCAGACCAGAGCAGGAAAGAAGTACACCCTTGTTATCGTTGATGAATATTCAAGATACTGCTGGGTGATTTTCCTCAGGTCCAAAAGTGAAGCTGCTGCTGAAATCATTGCTCTCATCAAACAAATTGAGCTCAAGCAAAAGCGAAAAGTTTGTCAGCTCAGAAGTGACAATGGCACTGAATTCAGAAATGCCACTCTGGAGTCCTTCTGCACTGAAACTGGCATATCTCAGAATTTCTCCTCAGCCCACACACCAGAGCAGAATGGTGTTGTAGAAAGAAAGAATCGTACGCTGATTGAAGCTGCTAGAAGTATGCTGAATGAATCTGGTCTTCCCAAGAATTTCTGGGCTGAAGCTGTTGCAACTGCCTGCTACACTCAGAACAGATCTGTTTATGTCAAAAGACACAAGAAGACCTCCTATGAAGTACTCAGAAATAGAAAGCCTAATATTGGATACTTCCATGTATTTGGATGTCCAGTATACATTCTGAATAATTCAAATCAGCTTGGGAAATTTGATGCAAAAGCTGATGAAGGATACTTCCTAGGATATTCATCAAATCGCAAAGCCTTTAGAGTCTTTAACAAGAGACTTGAAAGGGTTGATGAGTCAATTCATGTTACCTTTGATGAATCCAATTCTGCAATCTTTAAGAATTCCATCCCTGCACCACCCTCAGAAAGTCCAATAAATTTTGGTGATTCTGATCCTACTGCTGAAACTGATCAGTCACCTGAACCTGCTTCTGAACATCTCCGTTCAGAACCAGTAATAAACAAGCCTAGCAACATTCCATTTTATCCTCCAGTCAGTTTCAAACTACCTTCTGAACTGACTATTGGATCAGATGTTTATGCTGCTTCTCCTATGATATCAGGCTCCACTGAGCAACATCAATCTGAAGAATTTCATGATGCAAGTCATGATATGCAGGAAGAAGAAGAAGCTGAAGATGTATTTTCTGAAGCTCTCCTGAAGTTACTCAGAGAAGTTCTTGCACTGATATCATTGTTCATCCTGGTCAATACTCTAAATGGACAAAGCACATCCAATCGAGCAAATTATTGGAGAGTCCAGTAGAGGGGGTCAGACCAGAAGAGCCACAAGCGATCAATGCTTAAACGTCAGTTTCTTATCTCTAATTGAACCCAAGAAGATTGACGAGGCTATGAAGACCCAAGCTGGGTTGAAGCCATGCAAGATGAGCTCAACCAGTTTAAAAGAACGATGTATGGGAACTCGTTCCTTGTCCCAGTAACCTGAAGAAGGAACCAATTGGGACAAGATGGGTCTTCAGAAACAAGATGGATGAAGATGGTCATATCATCAGAAACAAGCAAGACTTGTTGCAAAAGGATATGCACAAGAAGAGGGAATAGATTTTGATGAAACTTTTGCATTAGTTGCTAGACTTGAAGCTATCAGAATTTTCTTAGCTTTTGCAGCTCATCATCAGTTTAAAGTCTATCAAATGGATGTCAAAAGCGCTTTCCTGAATGGAGAACTAGAAGAAGTCGTTTATGTGTATCAACCACCAGGATTTATTAATGAAGAAAAACCACATTGGGTGTACAGACTGAACAAAGCCTTATATGGTCTGAAACAAGCACCCAGAGCCTGGTATGATACTCTTACTAAACATCTTCTTAAAAATGGTTTTAAACGTGATGCAATAGATAAAACTTTGTTCATATTGCATGATAAAAGTGATATCCTTTTAGTACAAATTTATGTTGATGATATTGTGTTTGGTTCTACAAATGAGAAGATGTGTGAAATTTTTCTAAAATCATGTCTTCTGAGTACGAAATGAGTATGATGGGTGAACTGACATATTTTCTGGGACTTCAAGTTAAACAAACTGAAGATGGTATTTTCATAAACCAAGAAAATATGTCAGAGATTTATTAAAGAAATATCAATTTGATTCAGTCTCATCAAAAGATACTCCTATTTCTGCTCCATTAACTTTGGATTCTGATCCACATGGAAAACCAGTGAACCATACAAAATATCGTGGTATGGTTGGTTCACTGATGTATTTAACTGCAAGTAGACCAGACATAATGTTTGCAACATACCTTTGTGCTAGATTTCAGTCTGATCCCAGAGAAGCACATGCAAATGCTGTTAAAAGGATCTTTAGATACCTTAAAGGTGTCCCCAGATTGGGTCTTTGGTATCCCAAAGGCTCCAGTCTAGATCTAAGGATCTTCAGATACCTTAAAGGTGTCCCCAGATTGGGTCTTTGGTATCCCAAAGGCTCCAGTCTAGATCTAATGGGTTATTCAGATTCTGATCATGCAGGTTGTAAGATAAACAGGAAAAGTACCACAGGTGGGTGTCATTTCCTTGGTGGCAAATTAGTAAGCTGGACCAGTAAGAAGCAGACAGCAGTATCACTATCCACTGCAGAAGCTGAGTATATTTCTGCAGCAAGTTGTTGTGCTCAGATTCTATGGATGAAAAACCAGCTAACTGATTATGGTGTTACTTACACAAAGACTCCAATCTTTTGTGATAACACTAGTGCCATTGCCATATCTCACAATCCTGTAATGCACTCGAAAACCAAGCACATCGATCTCAGGTATCATTTCATTCGTGATCATATTCTGAAAGGAGATATTGAATTGCACTTTATTCCCACTGATAAGCAACTTGCTGACGTTTTTACAAAACCTTTAGATGTCGAAACCTTTAAACATCTAGTCAGTGAGTTGGGTATGTTAAATCCTTAGACTGGTAATCTTGTTATGAACGCCTCAGTGACACTGATCTGGTTCACCAGTCTGAGCGATCCATGTGATTTTTGCTCGCCTAGCTATCGAACGCCTTTGTGATACTATCTTGGCACTTATTAATTCATGGATCATCACTTCAGGGGGAATGTTAAATATTTTTCAAACTTTAAAATAAACCTTCATTTTTGAGGGGGAACTTTTTGCTCAGAAAAATGTATTTAACTGGAGCACTTCAGAAAATCAAAATTATTTCAGTTGAATTTTATTGACTGAGATGGTTCAGATCTCTTTGGAACTGACCATGCTCAGAATTTGTTTTGTCATCACTGAAATACAACAATCCTTTCAAGATATTTTTTTTTTTGATACTTGGTCAATTGTGTGTACATGTGACCTACTGCATACTATGTTTTAACTTACGTTGGTCATGCTTATGTGTCACACAAGTTGCGCCGTAAAAGGGAAAGAAATGAGTACTTTTTCTGAAAAATGTTGCAGGGTGGAGTCACACAAACGTCTTTGCATTTAATGCTGACTTGACCCCAGAAATTATTTTAGGATCTCAAACCCAATCAAAATCATTTTCAAATATAAAATATTTTATGTGTCTTGGGTTTTGAAATTCAAAAAATTATTTTTAATTATTTTTAGTTGGAAAATCACTTTGTATTCCATCTTAAATTCACAATTCCTTCTTATTCTTTCATTTACTTCGTTTTTCATTTACTTCCCAATCATCAATCTCTCTCATATTTACTCTCAAAATTCCTTAACTCTTCATATTCCTTTCACTTTCACCCTTCGATTCTTAAAATGTCTAAATCATCATCTTCTTCTTCACACAAATCACTCATAAATTTTGAATATATTCCTTCGAGTGATGTGAAAACATCTGCCCAATGGCCAAAGAATTTCACACCATCTCAAATTCGTTTTAACATGAGCAATTTCTTGGCTCAACTAAATGTGAAATCTAAAACGCTAATGGGAAGAATCAATAACTTCTGGGAGCAATCCCCATTCCATTATGCGTTGACTGCTAATCCTCAGGCATTGTATCATCTATACTTGCTTGAATTCTGGTACACTGCTGTGGTGAGTAAAGATGAACAATCCATCTCCTTCACTCTCAATGAGGGCACCAAGAAGTGTGTTATCACTCTTGAGGGGTTCAGAAGTTCCCTTCATCTGAACTACCTCGAACCTTCCCAGGTGTTTGTTAAAAGACTCAAAGGAGTCAATTTCAGGGAGGTTCTAGTCGCCACTGGTCATGGTGATATGGAGGATGCTGATGGTAATCTGAAGACCTCCGGACACATATTTATGTCTGGATTTGGTAATTGCTGGAGGTTCTTCTGGACCCAGATTGTGGAAAGTCTTGGTGGCAACCATGGAGGGTTGGACCAACTTTCATTACCCCAAGTTGAGATGGGGTATTATATTTGGAATGGGATACAGGCAGACTTTGCTGAGATTCTTTTCTCTCAGCTCATTACAAAATTAAAAGGAAAAAGAAGCCTGCATATCGCCTTTCCAAGATTTCTAAGCTTGTGTTTTATGGATATACTTAGAGAAGCTTATAATGAAGCTGGACCTGAAGCTTCTGTACCTGAATATGGCAGAGATTTCTCAAAGGCATCTACTTCTGAAAATGAGCCTGAACTCTCCTCTACAATGCTTCAGGTATTCAATAAAACTGTCTCAGCCACACTAGCTGGTTCAGAAAGGTCACTAAGTGGGCTACAAAAGAATGTAGGACCCGTTAGTCGACCTAGAGATAAGTTGCTGAACATTATCAAAAGTCCAGCTCCTATATCTATTGTCCCTGGCGATGATACTACGGTTGAGCCAATCGTTGAAACTGGTGACGATGCAACTGCTTCTGCAGCTGTTGAACCAGAATTTGGTGAGGGTACTAGTGACCCAAACCAGGGCATATTTGACCAGATTGCAAAGGTGAATGCTTTCTGGGATGACGATGAGCTACCTCAGGAGAATCTTGATTCTCTTGCTGACTTTGAGTTTGACGAGGGATTATTGGAGGCGAATCAATCTGATTCTAAGCCAGCCACCATCCTCGCAAATGCCCCTCCTCCTCCCCCAGAAATCCAACAAGAACAAGACAATGAGCCTTATGTTCCACCACCACCATCTCATCAAAATCCAATTTTTCCACCAGGCACTACTCCTGCTTATGTCACCGATCCATCATTTACTCCTTCACTTCAATTTCTTCACCCCCAAATTCACCAAGTACCACCACCTATCAATTATGATGCCCCAATCATAACAGACTTAGATTCTGAAACAGAATCTGAGAGTCCAACTGATACACAACTCAATAATGTACTTAAAGGGCTTGGAAAATTACCATTTGTTGCTCCTGCTTCTGCACAACCCCCACCTCCTCTAAATGTAGAAGCACAGTTAGAGAAAACCCAAACCGAAGTCCAAAGCCTTATTCTTAGGGTGGAGGATTTAACCAAGTCTCTAACTGCCAATACTAGTTCAGTTGCTGAAATGAAAGGTGCTCAGATGTTCCTTGGAACTGAGTTAACCAAAGTTGCTGGGAATGAAGGACTAGTAGTTGGGAAGCTGAATGAGTTGGTGATGACTTGCAATAAGGTGAGCTCTGCAATCAGAGAAGCCTTCAAGCTAACAAAGAGAGATGTGCAAGCTTCGGTAGTTGCCAACTTGACATCTAGTGTTGAGCTATTGAAGCAAGAGTTTATGGCTGTTGGAAGTGAAGTTCATGTGTTGGTTCAGAAGCCAAGTGTCAATGAGAAAGAACTTGGGACTTCTATTAGTGCTGGTATTGTGGAAAATCTGAAGTCTGAGTTAACTCAGAATCTAGTCACTCAGATTTCAGAATCTGTTACTGAGAAGGTTGGTGAGAAAGTTAGAGAAATGGTTGCTGAACTGACCAAAGATACAAAAGACAAAGTGGACAAGGCTGTGAATGAAGTAAAAGATTCAGTGTCCAGACTTGAAGGTTCAGTTCAGAATCAATCCAAACAGTTAGATGAAATTCTAACTCTTCTGAAGAAGGAAACTGTTGTTGCTCCTCCTCCCCCTGCTTCATTTACTGAAGAAGATAGAAAGATGTTGAAGGATGTCAAAGAACAAGAAGCACTGAACCTTAACTCTTCATTCAGATTAAGGGCTCAGTTTGCTACAATGGTAAAGGGTATGTGTGATTGCCTAGAACAACAAAGTTGGGAACCACTGAAGGCAATCAAAACTGCAGTTGAGCTTTATGCTAAAATGCCTTCAGAGATTCCCAAAGGGGGAAGTGTGCCTATTGGTTTGCTGGCAAGTACTCAAGAGATGATTGAAGCAACCAAGAAGCAAACTGAGGTGCCATCTGGAAGTGCCTCAGTTCAGGGGGAACAAGTTCAGAAACCTGAATCTGAAGCTGGAAAGAAAGATAAGGGCAAGGCCAAAGTGGTGACAGAACCAACAAAGAAAAATGCTAAGGGTTCTGGTTTGGTTGTTGGTGAAGACATTGATGAACAAGGCTATCCACTTCATGATCCAAATGCTGATAGCAAGAAATTAGAGACTTTGCAGAAGCAAGTTTCTAATCAATTTATTTTGTGGGGAGAAAATAAGGAAAGAGAAAGGGTTCAACATCAGAAAATGGGAACCCTTGATCACATTGATGCTGCAGCTCTTGGTCTCTCACTAGAAAGATATCAGAAAATAAAAAATGATCCAAGAGTGCAGAAGGCTGTTGTAGATATGCTTGAATATGAATATGGGGTAAACTACTCTCCCTTAGAACAAAAGTTGGACCATCTCACTTTCAAAATGTCCATTGAGGACTTAGTGAAAAATAGAGAAAAAGAAATGGCCATAAAGAAGAAAGAGATTCTGGCTGGAGTTCTGAAGGTAGAAAAAGAGTTGTTCAGACCACCCACAAAGCCCAGAACTGGAACAAGGACTGCAAAGAAAGATTCTCGTGATGTTGTCTTCACTTCTCACAAACAAATATCTGATGATGCTGCTGAGATCCAAAGGAAACATGAAAAGGACCAGTATGATCATTATATGAACCATCGATCGCATCAAGCCAAAATCATTGATATGGAAGTTACAAAGGCTGATGGATTGAAGTTGTTTGACTTGATTGTGAAAAGAGAAGGTAGGGCAGCAGAAGAATACAATCAAGTTTCAGTTCATGAATTTGGGATTTCAGAGCATAGGGAGATGATCCAGATTCTGAGGGGGAAACCAAAATCTGCCTTGACTGGTGCATGGCTAGCAAGAATACAACAAAAGATGCAAGCCAAGGTAGAAATTGAAAGCAGATTGTTTGGTAAAAAGGATCATTCTCCACTAAAGAGGAAACCTACAAGTTTAAGTTAGAAAAACAACAATAAATATATATATATATATATATATATATATATATATATATATATATATATATATATATATATATATATATATATATATATATATATATATATATATATATATATATATATATATATATATATATATATATATATATATATATATATATATATATATATATATATATATATATATATATATATATATATATATATATATATATATATATATATATATATATATATATATATATATATATATATATATATATATATATATATATATATATATATATATATATATATATATATATATATATATATATATATATATATATATATATATATATATATATATATATATATATATATATATATATATATATATATATATATATATATATATATATATATATATATATATATATATATATATATATATATATATATATATATATATATATATATATATATATATATATATATATATATATATATATATATATATATATATATATATATATATATATATATATATATATATATATATATATATATATATATATATATATATATATATATATATATATATATATATATATATATATATATATATATATATATATATATATATATATATATATATATATATATATATATATATATATATATATATATATATATATATATATATATATATATATATATATATATATATATATATATATATATATATATATATATATATATATATATATATATATATATATATATATATATATATATATATATATATATATATATATATATATATATATATATATATATATATATATATATATATATATATATATCCTTGTATTTGTTTATATATCAATAAATCAAATACATTAGAAAACAACGTATCTCAATGCTTACATACTTGATTATATTTATATATATCTTTATATAGTTTCTGCCATTTGTTCTTACATTCTTATTATAAGTTAATTGTTTCTTGTTATCCATATCTGGATCGTAAACTGAACTTGTCCAATCAAGATCAGTTGTACTTGCCAGTCGGGTTTAAATTAACCATCTATATTTGGGACTCATATATAAATTGATTTGAAGATAAATTCGGATTCAACTGAAGCTGAAATGAACAATCTAAGTGCACCATCCATGACAAATGTTGGTGTTGTTAAACATGAGGTATGTATTAATTCTAACAGATTAATTTATGTGTTCAGTTATGTCTATTTACAAATGCAAATAATGGTTAATGTTTTTGTCAGATTGGTGGAGCAGTTGTTGATGATGTTGATGGAAATAATGTTGTTACTGAGTATGCATCACCGATATCTAACAAGCGTGGTCTTGAAGTTCTTGAGGAAGACAAACGTATTCAAAATGCTCCAAAGAAACAAAGGAAGAAAGCCACCAACGTTCAGAAGTAGTTTTCATGCTTTGGTGACAAAGAAGACTGTTTTCTAATTTAATAAATTTAGTTACTTTAGTTGATGTGTTTTCATGTTATTTCCAGTAGTCAACTTAAATATGTTTTTAAGTATGTAGTTTTGATCATGTAATCCGTTCGACTTATGCTTTTAATGGTTTATGTTTTTAAATAACTCATAATAAAATTAAAAAGATACATCAAATTATGAATATAAACCACACTGATATATTAATATAATACTATGATTGCAAATACTTATCTAAATAATTTATTAAAGATAAATAAACTTTATTTGGACAGACGATTCCTAAATCATTTATAAATACAAAAAAACGGTTAGTTAACTTTATCTAAGTACATCCAGTTAAAACAAAAACTGTAAATACATGATCCCATTATGTACCTAAAATCTAGCATATTCAAATAAGTATAACTGTACATGTAAATACAGTTTCATAAATGAACTTTTAAATTTTAAAAAATGCCGCCCATATATTTAGCAATTTAATAACCGTGATACATGTATTATATGTTTATTTTTCTTTTTTTTTTTTACTTTTTTTTTTAATTTTTTTTTTTTTTGGTTATTTTTTTTTTGCATTTGTTTTACAGATTTTTTTTTATTTTCTATATAAGTGTTTTTCTTTTTTTTTTTTTTTATTTTTTTTTTTTTTTTTTTTTTTTTTTTTTTTTTTTTTTTTTTATTTTTTTTTTTTTTTTTTTTTTTATTTTTTTTTTTTTTTTTTTTTTTTTTTATTTTTTTTTTTTTTTTTTTTTTTTTTTTTTTTTTTTTTTTTTTTTTTTTTTTTTTTTATAGAATTTTTTTTTTTTTTTTTTTTTTTTTTTATTTTTTTTTTTTTTTTTTTTTTTTTTTTTTTTTTTTTTTTTTTTTTTTTTTTTTTTTTTTTTTTTTTTTTTTTTTTTTTTTTTTTTTTTTTTTTTTTTTTATTTTTTTTTTTTTTTTTTTTTTTTTATTTTTTTTTTTTTTTTATTTTTTTAGAATTTTTTTTTTTTTTTTTTTTTTTTTTTATTTTTTTTTTTTTTTTTTTTTTTTTTTTTTTTTTTTTTTTTTTTTTTTTTTTTTTTTTTTTTTTTTTTTTTTTATTTTTTTTTTTTTTTTTTTTTTTTTTTTTTTTTTTTTTTTTTTTTTTTTTTTTTTTTTTTTTTTTTTTTTTTTTTTTTTTTTTTATTTTTTTTTTTTTTTTATTTTTTTTTTTTTTTTTTTTTTTTTATTTTTTTTTTTTTTTTTTTTTTTATTTTTTTTTTTTTTTTTTTTTTTTTTTTTTTTTATTTTTTTTTTTTTTTTTTTTTTTTTTTTTTTTTTTTTTTTTTTATTTTTTTTTTTTTTTTTTTTTTTTTTTTTTTTTTTTTTTTTTTCCATTTTTTTTTTTTTTTATTTTTTTAGAATTTTTTTTTTTTTTTTTTTTTTTTTTTATTTTTTTTTTTTTTTTTTTTTTTTTTTTTTTTTTTTTTTTTTTTTTTTTTTTTTTTTTTATTTTTTTTTTTTTCTTTTTTTTTTTATTTTTTTTTTTTTTTTTTTTTTTTTTTTTTTTTTTTTTTTTTTTTTTTTTTATTTTTTTTTTTTTTTTTTTTTTTTTTTTTTTTTTTTTTTTTTTTTTTTTTTTTTTTTTTATTTTTTTTTTTTTTTTTTTTTTTTTTTTTATTTTTAGAATTTTTTTTTTTTTTTTTTTTTTTTTTTATTTTTTTTTTTTTTTTTTTTTTTTTTTTTTTTTTTTTTTTTTTTTTTTTTTTTTTTTTTTTTTTTTTTTTTTTTTTTTTATTTTTTTTTTTTTTTTTTTTTTTTTTTTTTTTTTTTTTTTTTTTTTTTTTTTTTTTTTTTTTTTTTTTTATTTTTTTTTTTTTTTATTTTTTTTTTTTTTTTTTTTTTTTTTTTTTTTTTTTTTTTTTTATTTTTTTTAGAATTTTTTTTTTTTTTTTTTTTTTTTTTTATTTTTTTTTTTTTTTTTTTTTTTTTTTTTTTTTTTTTTTTTTTTTTTTTTTTTTTTTTTTTTTTTTTATTTTTTTTTTTTTTTTTTTTTTTTTTTTTTTTTTTTTTTTTTTTTTTTTTTTTTTTTTTTTTTTTTTTTTTTTTTTTTTTTTTTTTTTTTTTTATTTTTTTTTTTTTTTTATTTTTTTTTTTTTTTATTTGGTTGTATTATTTTATTGAGTTTATACTATTTAATTGGTCTTTTCATTTTTGATTATCAAAGCCCATCATCTTAACATTTTTAATAATTTTAATTGGGCTACTCACTTTTAATTCTATTAGCCCAACAACTAACTAATTATAATCAATTGACATTCAATATGTCAACACGTTTTTTTGAATTGTAAAAATTAATTTGAGTTTACATTTAAGTAGTTAATATCATTTGGATGTAATTTCGATTTATATATGTATAATATAGTGATTGTATACTACCTGTAATGTATAACATATTTGTACATAATTGCATTCACAATATATGTATTACATAACAAAATTAAGATACATCACAAATGCTTATTTATTAATGGATGATGATCTGTACATCTCCAATTTTTTACCGTATACCACCAAACATGATTTAAGGTGGTGTACCGTACAATAATATAAAACATGTTTAGTGGTGTACGGTTTTAATTTTTAATTTTTATATAAAAATAATTATGTATCTGACTGGTGTAAATATATTTAATTAGAAAATGATACATTTATATGTTTTGTTGAAAATTATCAGATGATTTTCGAGGTACTAATTGCCATTACTGGGAAAACAGATTTACAACAAGGATTGGTGAGTAAATTTACTAGATGTAGGGTATTATTGGGCTATTGTAATGGGTATATGTATTGGGCTTTTAATATATAAATCATTCAACTTAAAACTGGCTTCCCACTAATCCCTACATGTATCCACGTTATAAAAAATCGTTTTTGATATATAGGTTACATTATCCCACTTTTTATGGACCTAAAATTTAGCATATTTGAAAAAAATAACTGTACATACTTACAGTTTTATAACTTCCCATTTGAATTTAAAAATAGCCGCCCATTGGTAAGTTTTAACCGCAATCCAATCAGATTCTTATATATTTACATAACATTTCATATAGCTAAGTATAAACTTCATACCACTGTTTATTCCACTCTTAACTAAACAATATTTTTCATCCAAACCTTCATTCAACATGAATTCTTCTTTCAAATTACTTAATGAACTTCATCCAGATCGTGATGATTTCAGTATCAAAGTAAGAATAGTTCGTAAATGGAACAGCAATGGATTTCTCAAAAACACTCCTGGCATTATGAATATGATTTGGATGGATGAAAAGGTACTATATATATTCACACACATACGCACACACACTCATATATATATATATATACGTATACACATACTCATATATATATATATACGTATACACACATATATATATATATATATATATATATATATATATATATATATATATATATATATATATATATATATATATATATATATATATATATATATATATATATATATATATATATATATATATATATATATATATATATATATATATATATATATATATATATATATATATATATATATATATATATATATATATATATATATATATATATATATATATATATATATATATATATATATATATATATATATATATATATATATATATATATATATATATATATATATATATATATATATATATATATATATATATATATATATATATATATATATATATATATATATATATATATATATATATATATATATATATATATATATATATATATATATATATATATATATATATATATATATATATATATATATATATATATATATATATATATATATATATATATATATATATATATATATATATATATATATATATATATATATATATATATATATATATATATATATATATATATATATATATATATATATATATATATATATATATATATATATATATATATATATATATATATATATATATATATATATATATATATATATATATATATATATATATATATATATATATATATATATATATATATATATATATATATATATATATATATATATATATATATATATATATATATATATATATATATATATATATATATATATATATATATAAATTAATGCATTTAAAACTTATATATATTATATAATATGATATATATATATATATATATATATATATATATATATATATATATATATATACACACATATACATATATATATATATATATATATATCACACACACTACACACACTATATATATATATATATATGTGTGAATATTATACATAATTCTGTTTTCTCAATATTTATATTTCTGTTTTTTTGTATTATATACCAGCTTAGAAAAATCCATGCAACAATTTCAAAGAAGCTCGCACTTAAATTTGATGATGATATAATCGAAGGGACGGTTATATGCATTAAGAACTTTGAAGTCAGGCGTAACGATGATAATGTCAAGTATGTTAGGAATTTATACAACATCAAATTCATCGAAACAACCGAGGTCACAAAATGTGATCACTTTATCGGTTCAAGATATGGCTTGAAGTTCACCAAATTCCAAGACATACTTGATGTCGATTTTGATAACTCATATTTTGTTGGTATGCTCTTCAATTTTTAACACTGATTATATTTTTGATTTTCTAATATAATAGTATTTGAACTCTAACTTACTAATATATATTAGTATATATCTAACCATGTAATTTTCAAATTTTAGATATCATTGGCGGTGTTGTTTCACATGAGACTTTGGAAGATATTATTGAGGATGAAAAGAATAGATTGAGTTTGAGTTTGATTATTGAAGATTCTTTGTAAGTGAACATGTTTACACTACATTTATCACCTATTTGTGTTTAATTTACCCTTTATATTTGCTATTTACTTTAATATGTTACTTTACACAGTGGATTAAGGATAAAATGCAAGTTGTTTGATGAGATGGCTAAACAGATGTATACATATTTAATGTCATCATCAAAAGCATATGTTATCATTGTTTTACAATTGGCTACAATAAGCAAGCATAATGGTACATATAATCATGTATTGAATTTATATTTTGAATAATCCATGTGAAAAAAAATGCATTGACTAATCTTTACAAATTGGTTAGGCGTTCCTATTATAAAGGCCAGTGACAAAGCAAGTAAACTGTACACGTTTTCTGATCATTTTGGACCGCTTGACACACGAGATAGGTATTTATAACAATTTTATTATCAAATACTATTTTTATAACACCAACACATCAGCACATAATATTGTGACTTTATGCAGGCTCATGTTACGATTTGGGAGTGTTGGTTACAATTCATCTCTTAGTGCTTGCCATTATAACTCTTCACTTCAGTTGGTTCAAACTCGTGTTAGGGTTCAAACGCGTGCTAAGGGTTCAAACTCGTGTTAGGGTTCAAACTCGTGTTAGGGTTCAAACGCGTGTTAAGGGTTCAAACTCGTGTTAGGGTTCAAACGCGTGCTAAGGGTTCAAACTCGTGTTAAGGGTTCAAACGCGTGTTAAGGGTTCAAACGCGTGTTAAGGGTTCAAACGCGTGTTAAGGGTTCAAACTCGTGTTAGGGTTCAAACGCGTGTTAAGGGTTCAAACTCGTGTTAGGGTTCAAACTCGTGTTAAGGGTTCAAACTCGTGTTAGGGTTCAAACTCGTGTTAAGGGTTCAAACGCGTGCTAAGGGTTCAAACTCGTGTTAAGGCGTGTTAAGGGTTCAAACGCGTGTTAAGGGTTCAAACGCGTGTTAGGGTTCAAACTCGTGTTAGGGTTCAAACTCGTGTTAAGGTTCAAACGCGTGTTAAGGGTTCAAACTCGTGTTAGGGTTCAAACGCGTGTTAAGGGTTCAAACTCGTGTTAGGGTTCAAACGCGTGTTAAGGGTTCAAACTCGTGTTAGGGTTCAAACTCGTGTTAAGGGTTCAAACACGTGTTAAGGGTTCAAACGCGTGTTAGGGTTCAAACGCGTGTTAAGGGTTCAAACGCGTGTTAAGGGTTCAAACTCGTGTTAGGGTTCAAACGCGTGCTAAGGGTTCAAACTCGTGTTAAGGGTTCAAACTCGTGTTAGGGTTCAAACTCGTGTTAAGGGTTCAAACGCGTGTTAAGGGTTCAAACTCGTGTTAGGGTTCAAACGCGTGCTAAGGGTTCAAACTCGTGTTAGGGTTCAAACTCGTGTTAGGGTTCAAACGCGTGTTAAGGGTTCAAACTCGTGTTAGGGTTCAAACTCGTGTTAAGGGTTCAAACACGTGTTAAGGGTTCAAACGCGTGTTAAGGGTTCAAACGCGTGTTAAGGTTCAGACGCGTGTTTAGGGTTCAAACGCGTGTTAAGGGTTCAAACTCGTGTTAGGGTTCAAACTCGTGTTAAGGGTTCAAACACGTGTTAAGGGTTCAAACGCGTGTTAAGGGTTCAAACGCGTGTTAAGGGTTCAAACTCGTGTTAGGGTTCAAACTCGTGTTAAGGGTTCAAACACGTGTTAAGGGTTCAAACGCGTGTTAAGGGTTCAAACGCGTGTTAAGGGTTCAAACGCGTGTTAAGGGTTCAAACTCGTGTTAGGGTTCAAACGCGTGTTAAGGGTTCAAACTCGTGTTAGGGTTCAAACGCGTGTTAAGGGTTCAAACTCGTGTTAGGGTTCAAACGCGTGTTAAGGGTTCAAACTCGTGTTAGGGTTCAAACGCGTGCTAAGGGTTCAAACTCGTGTTAGGGTTCAAACTCGTGTTAGGGTTCAAACGCGTGTTAAGGGTTCAAACTCGTGTTAGGGTTCAAACGCGTGTTAAGGGTTCAAACTCGTGTTAGGGTTCAAACGCGTGCTAAGGGTTCAAACTCGTGTTAAGGGTTCAAACTCGTGTTAGGGTTCAAACTCGTGTTAAGGGTTCAAACGCGTGCTAAGGGTTCAAACGCGTGTTAAGGGTTCAAACGCGTGTTAAGGGTTCAAACTCGTGTTAGGGTTCAAACGCGTGCTAAGGGTTCAAACTCGTGTTAGGGTTCAAACGCGTGCTAAGGGTTCAAACGCGTGTTAAGGGTTCAAACGCGTGTTAAGGGTTCAAACGCGTGTTAAGGGTTTAAACGCGTGCTAAGGGTTCAAACTCGTGTTAGGGTTCAAACGCGTGTTAAGGGTTCAAACTCATGTTAGGGTTCAAACGCGTGTTAAGGGTTCAAACTCGTGTTAGGGTTCAAACGCGTGCTAAGGGTTCAAACTCGTGTTAGGGTTCAAACTCGTGTTAGGGTTCAAACGCGTGCTAAGGGTTCAAACTCGTGTTAGGGTTCAAACTCGTGTTAGGGTTCAAACGCGTGTTAAGGGTTCAAACTCGTGTTAGGGTTCAAACGCGTGTTAAGGGTTCAAACTCGTGTTAGGGTTCAAACGCGTGCTAAGGGTTCAAACTCGTGTTAAGGGTTCAAACGCGTGTTAAGGGTTCAAACTCGTGTTAGGGTTCAAACGCGTGCTAAGGGTTCAAACGCGTGTTAAGGGTTCAAACGCGTGTTAAGGGTTCAAACTCGTGTTAAGGGTTCAAACTCGTGTTAGGGTTCAAACTCGTGTTAAGGGTTCAAACGCGTGCTAAGGGTTCAAACTCGTGTTAAGGCGTGTTAAGGGTTTAAACGCGTGTTAAGGGTTCAAACTCGTGTTAAGGCGTGTTAAGGGTTTAAACGCGTGTTAAGGGTGCAAACGCGTGTTAAGGGTTCAAACTCGTGTTAGGGTTCAAACGCGTGCTAAGGGTTCAAACTCGTGTTAAGGGTTCAAACTCGTGTTAGGGTTCAAACTCGTGTTAAGGGTTCAAACGCGTGCTAAGGGTTCAAACTCGTGTTAAGGTTCAAACGCGTGTTAAGGGTTCAAACGCGTGTTAAGGGTTCAAACGCGTGTTAAGGGTTCAAACGCGTGCTAAGGTCCTAAACGCGTGTTAGGGTTCAAACGCGTGTTAGGGTTTAAACTCGTGTTAGGGTTCAAACGCGTGTTAGGGTTCAAACTCGTGTTAGGGTTCAAACGCGTGTTAAGGGTTCAAACTCGTGTTAGGGTTCAAACGCGTGCTAAGGGTTCAAACTCGTGTTAAGGGTTCAAACGCGTGCTAAGGGTTCAAACTCGTGTTAAGGCGTGTTAAGGGTTCAAACGCGTGTTAAGGGTTCAAACGCGTGCTAAGGGTTCAAACTCGTGTTAAGGCGTGTTAAGGGTTCAAACGCGTGTTAAGGGTTCAAACGCGTGTTAAGGGTTCAAACTCGTGTTAGGGTTCAAACGCGTGTTAAGGGTTCAAACTCGTGTTAGGGTTCAAACGCGTGTTAGGGTTCAAACGCGTGTTAAGGGTTCAAACTCGTGTTAGGGTTCAAACGCGTGTTAAGGGTTCAAACTCGTGTTAGGGTTCAAACGCGTGCTAAGGGTTCAAACTCGTGTTAAGGGTTCAAACGCGTGCTAAGGGTTCAAACTCGTGTTAAGGTTCAAACGCGTGTTAAGGGTTCAAACGCGTGTTAAGGGTTCAAACGCGTGTTAAGGGTTCAAACGCGTGCTAGGGTTCATAAACTCGTGTTACTATTCCTGCTTTACGCGTCAGTTTTCAAACGTCAATAACTTTTGAACCGTAAGCCGTTTTAGACGTATGACCTATCGTTGGAATCGTAAGAGAGTCTAGCTTCTTGTAGTAACACTTTTTTTTATATGAATCTTTGGTCATTTCTAAAAAGGTCGAGTCGAATGAGTTCTTCTCTTACACGTTAATGTTGGAAAGGCGTTTAGGGTTTGTGACCTGACCTAATTGTGCTAAACCAACTTGTTTATGATTGTAGAGTTGACATTATGATATATTGATGTATAATTATAGGTTGTGGACGTGTGGACCGTAATACTCGCCTGTAATCTTACACTAGCTTCTGTATCGGACAAGGTGAGTTTCGTATCTCCCTACCCGCTTGGGATTCGGGCTGAAAAGTGTAAACCTGGCGTGTTTACTTGTATCTATTGATTGTTTGACATGATTGTTGGATTGATGTGACGGCCCTTTTCGTTTGTTTGACTTGGATTGTGTTTTCGTTAAGTATTACTTATACATTAGGATAGACGTACATACATGGAAGTCGGTTATGCCTTCATTGGGTTTTAGATGTGGTGGGAAGGCTGCGGGTGACCCTATACATAAGCATCTGGGACTCGAAGAAAGTAAAATCCTCTGAAGTATATGTACGTATAGTTGGTTTATATTGTGATTAAGGATTAATTTTGATTGATGCATATGTTGTGCATATGTCCCTCTGTTGACAAGTGTGCCCCGTTACGATTATCAATTGTTGACTTATGGTCGTCATATTTGATTGCTGAGCATGGTTGAGGAATATTGGTTGGGTGGCACAGGTTCATTGTACATTGATTGTTGGTTCATGAGCATGCATTTACATTTGATTGTAAGCATTGCATACATTGTTGATGAGCCCTCGGCAGGGGATTGCCGACATCCTGGTGCATAGATGTATGCACCCATTTTGGATGTAGTTCCTGACCCCGAGTATATAGACATATATATCTCGATGATTTTGAGATACAGCTCTGTCCATGGCGATGGCAGAGGGGTATCGTTGCATACGTGATTGAAGGTCACGCTTGGGATAGGCATATTTGCTTATTCATTCATTCGGCATTTGCATTGATACATACATCATTTGTGCATCCTCATTACACTCTCATTTCGTTTGTTTGACTTGGATTGTGTTTTCGTTAAGTATTACTTATACATTAGGATAGACGTACATACATGGAAGTCGGTTATGCCTTCATTGGGTTTTAGATGTGGTGGGAAGGCTGCGGGTGACCCTATACATAAGCATCTGGGACTCGAAGAAAGTAAAATCCTCTGAAGTATATGTACGTATAGTTGGTTTATATTGTGATTATTGATGCTGGTTCATTATGAACCATTACTACGAACTCACCAACCTTGTGTTGACTATGCTTAGTACACTTTTCAGGTAATCAGGTACTCCCCGGACGTGGTGTTTAGTTGCTTGGCTTGCTGTAAACCCGGACTATGGACCTCATGGATCAAGGATTCATTGGCCTGTCTTTTGCATTATACTTAGGATGGATCAAGGATTCATTGGCCTGTCTTTTGCATTATACTTAGGATTTGTTCGCCATCTTTGGATGTTATTATGTAAACTTTGATAACTATTTGCTCCTGTTGTATATTGTTACTTGTATTGCTATGTTTTGGATTCACCGAATCATTGATTGCATTTAGTTGTTCTATTGTAATTCCACCGGGTGCTGTATGATTTCCGTGACATTTTGAGCTCCGGCTTGGGGTGTTACAGAATGGTGGCCCATGCGTGGTCGTAGAGAATTAGGTGGTTTGACCTAGACTACGGCTTAAGTTAAAACTCTTCATATAGCATGCATGGTTAGGAAATTCGTGTGCAATATGAATTTTGTGAATCCCCGTGTGAGTTCGTAGTTAAGACCATTTGTGTGATAGCTTGATTTCAAAAGTGATGAATATGGTTACTATGATGTGTTGTTGTTATTTGTTGAAGCTAATGTGATGATTTAGGGCAAAATGAAGGGATGCCATTAACTTAGTATAATATTGTGGCAACCCTAAAAGAACCCGATCAACTCTTTTATGGTTATCCGATACTATAGCAAGTTCGTGACATCGTGGATTGCGCACGTGTGACTTAAAGTGTAATAAGGAACCGATATGCTTAATGGAAGTTGATTGGGTGGAAGGTTAGCCGTTGGTACACCTTGTATACATACCCGGTCAATAACTAGAGAGCATATCGAATTCGGATTATACTTTGAATCATTCGTGTTAGTTGTTGATTGCATGACGTAATGAGCATGATTACTTGATGTTATGATATGTGAAAACCCCTTATGATCCTAACACTGTTGCCTTAGCATAATGTTATGAATGGAGTATGTGGTATCGGTATGAGGGCATGACTACTTGTGTGACTAACATGTGAGCATTTGAGACTAACTCTCGGGTCAACGTGTCACTTGTTTTATAGAAATGGAAAGACCAAGGAGAGTACGAACAAACTATAGGAACGAAGAAGAAGAGCCTCAACCGGAAGCTCAACCGGAAGTACAAGGTGGTAGAGGCCGTGGTAGAGGCCGTGGTAGAGGCCGTGGAGCTACCAAGGAGAGTACGAACAAACTATAGGACTGAAGAAGAAGAGCCTCAACCGGAAGCTCAACCGGAAGTACAAGGTGGTAGAGGCCGTGGTAGAGGCCGTGGTAGGGGTCGTGGTAGAGCTCCTGAGCCAAACTTGGCTGAGGTAATCGCTCAAACGGTTGCCGGAATCATGCCAACCATCATTGCTCAAGTCACTGCAAGTCTTGGGCAAAATAATGGGCCCCAAAACAATGAAGCCCCAGAAAATGAAAATAACGAAGATGCTCAACATTATGCCGAAGATAATGAAGAAGAGGAACCCGTGGGAGTTGGTATCGGTATGAGGGCATGACTACTTGTGTGACTAACATGTGAGCATTTGAGACTAACTCTCGGGTCAACGTGTCACTTGTTTTATAGAAATGGAAAGACCAAGGAGAGTACGAACAAACTATAGGAACGAAGAAGAAGAGCCTCAACCGGAAGCTCAACCGGAAGTACAAGGTGGTAGAGGCCGTGGTAGAGGCCGTGGTAGAGGCCGGGTACGTGTTTTATAGTCAACGAAAGACCAAGGAGAGTACGAACAAACTATAGGGCTGAAGAAGAAGAGCCTCAACCGGAAGCTCAACCGGAAGTACAAGGTGGTAGAGGCCGTGGTAGGGGTCGTGGTAGAGCTCCTGAGCCAAACTTGGCTGAGGTAATCGCTCAAACGGTTGCCGGAATCATGCCAACCATCATTGCTCAAGTCACTGCAAGTCTTGGGCAAAATAATGGGCCCCAAAACAATGAAGCCCCAGAAAATGAAAATAACGAAGATGCTCAACATTATGCCGAAGATAATGAAGAAGAGGAACCCGTGGGAGTTGGTATCGGTATGAGGGCATGACTACTTGTGTGACTAACATGTGAGCATTTGAGACTAACTCTCGGGTCAACGTGTCACTTGTTTTATAGAAATGGAAAGACCAAGGAGAGTACGAACAAACTATAGGAACGAAGAAGAAGAGCCTCAACCGGAAGCTCAACCGGAAGTACAAGGTGGTAGAGGCCGTGGTAGAGGCCGTGGTAGAGGCCGTGGTAGAGGCCGTGGTAGGGGTCGTGGTAGAGCTCCTGAGCCAAACTTGGCTGAGGTAATCGCTCAAACGGTTGCCGGAATCATGCCAACCATCATTGCTCAAGTCACTGCAAGTCTTGGGCAAAATAATGGGCCCCAAAACAATGAAGCCCCAGAAAATGAAAATAACGAAGATGCTCAACATTATGCCGAAGATAATGAAGAAGAGGAACCCGTGGGAGTTGGTATCGGTATGCCTATGAATAATCAATATGGTGGGTACCGTCAAGGTTGTATATTCAAAGATTTTAAAAGTTGTGGGGCACCGGAGTTTGATGGGAAAGGTGGTCCCACGGAATGTATACGATGGTTTGAGGCGATAGAGGCGGTGATTGAAAGGAGTCATTGCACCTATGGTGACCGGATTCCCTATGCATCCGGCATGTTTAGACATGACGCCTTAAGTTGGTGGAACCAAGAAGTAACATTGGGGCGGACTCAAAACTTGGAGTGGGTTGACTTCGTAAATAAAGTAAAAGCAAAGTTTTGTCCTCCCTACGAACTACAAAATTTAACCATTGAGTTTGCAAATCTAAATATGGAGGGAGCCGACTACAAGGGCTATGTGAGACGATTCCAAGAGTTGTCTACCCTCATTCCTCACTTGGTGGGCACCGAGACCCAGGCCATCCAGAAGTTTGTATTGGGCTTGAATCCTCAAGTCCGATCATATGTAAACTCTAACATGCCTACTTCCTTGGCTAACGCGGTCAACCAAGCCGGGAGTGTGACTGAAGATTTATTAAGGAGTGGCGTTTTGAGCAAATCCTCGTCAAGCAAGAGGAAAGAAGTAGGAGAGTCGAGCGGGGTAAGGAAAGTGGGGAGGTTTGACCCCAAGAATGCTAATAGGGGTAGGATAATGGCAGCGGTGGAACCGACTAGGAGGGCTTATAACGGGCCTCATCCTTTCTGTGGAAGGTGCAACAGGCACCATCCCGCCACCACTCCATGTGGGGCATGCTTTAATTGCAATCAAGTCGGGCACGAAGCTAGAAGTTGTAGGGCTCCAAGAACGGGCCCAATGAATGCGGCTCCTATTCGGGCCGTTCCTCCTCAAGGTAACCAAAGACGGGGCGAGTGTTTTGAATGTGGTAGTCGTGACCACTACCGTAATAATTGTCCTCGATGGGTGGGACAACAAGTCCAAGTAGCCGTCCACCCCAATCAACTCCAAATGGTTGGGCCTAATCAAAACCGGGGGCAACAAGGCCACCAAGTGCAACCACGCGGCCGAGCTTTTGCGGCCAATGTAAATGAAGCCCGAAATGATCCTAACGTTGTAGCAGGTACTTTTCTCCTTAATGGTCTCTATGCCACCGTTTTATTTGATTCCGGGGCCGATTATAGCCTCGTGTCTTCTAATTTTGTTCCTTTGATTGATGTGCATCCTTGTGCTCTAAACTATGTGCTTGACATTGAAATGGTAAACGGGTCACTAACTAGAATTAGCCAAATACTCCGTGATTGTGTCTTGACTTTAGAGGACGTCGACTTCTTCATCGATCTTATGCCTTTAGACATTGGTAGTTTTGATATTATAGTGGGTATGGATTGGTTAGCGGCGGTTAATGCGACGATTGATTGTGGGGAGAGAGTTGTTAAGATACCTTTGGCCAACGGTAAAATTCTTAGGGTTCAAGGCGAAATCTCCGATTCCCCAAATTCTAAAGTCTTTAGTGCTACCACCACAAAGGTAGAATTGAAGACCGTTCCTATTGTTTGTGATTTCCCCGATGTTTTTCCGGACGACTTACCGGGGTTACCCCCGCCCCGTGAACTTGATTTTCGTATCAATCTTATTCCCGAAGCCGCGCCCATAGCAAAAGCTCCTTATAGACTAGCTCTAACCGAAATGCAAGAGCTACAAACTCAACTCAAGGAACTCCAAGAGAAGGGTTTCATTCGCCCTAGTCAATCTCCTTGGGGTGCTCCTGTTCTCTTCGTCAAAAAGAAAGACGGATCCTTCCGAATGTGTATTGATTATCGGGAATTGAACAAGCTCACCGTGAAGAACCGATATCCTCTCCCTAGAATTGATGACTTGTTTGATCAACTTCAAGGAGCGAAGCACTTCTCAAAGATCGATCTTCGCTCGGGTTATCATCAACTCCGGGTACATGAAGATGACATTCCCAAGACGGCTTTTCGCACACGGTATGGCCATTTTGAATTCACCGTAATGCCTTTTGGGTTGACTAATGCACCGGCGGTGTTCATGGACTTGATGAACCGGGTGTGTCAACCATATTTAGACAAGTCCGTTATTGTGTTCATTGATGACATACTTGTATACTCGAAGACAAAGGAGGAGCATGTTAAGCACTTGCGCGAAGTGCTTGAATTACTAAGGAAGGAGAAGTTGTACGCGAAATTTTCCAAGTGTGAGTTTTGGTTGGAAGAGGTCCACTTCCTTGGTCACGTAGTGAGCAAGGATGGTATTCATGTGGACCCAAGCAAGATTGAAGCGGTTAAGAATTGGAGAAGACCCGAAACGCCATCCGAGATCCGTCAATTCCTTGGATTGGCGGGTTACTATAGAAGATTTATTGAAAACTTCTCCCGTATTGCACAACCACTCACCCTTTTGACTCAAAAAGATAAAAGTTTTGAATGGGGCGAAAGACAAGAGAACGCCTTCCAAACTCTTAAGGATATGTTATGTGATGCTCCTATTTTAACGCTACCGGATGGGATAGAAGATTTTGTGGTTTATTGTGATGCTTCGGGGCAAGGTTTGGGTTGTGTTCTTATGCAAAGGGGTAAAGTTATTGCTTACGCCTCTCGTCAGTTGAAGGTGCATGAGAAGAACTACCCGACACATGATTTGGAATTGGGGGCGGTTGTGTTTGCTTTGAAGTGTTGGAGGCATTACCTCTATGGCACAAAATGTGTGATTTATACCGATCACAAAAGTCTCCAACACATCTTCAACCAAAGTGAATTGAACATGAGGCAAAGGCGTTGGTTGGAGCTATTTAGTGATTATGATTGTGACATCCGTTATCACCCGGGCAAGGCAAATGTAGTAGCCGATGCTTTAAGCCGAAAGGAGAGAGTGAAACCAAGACGGGCTCGGGCTATGAGCCTCACGGTAGGGCCAAGTATTCGTGATCGGATTATTGAGGCCCAAATCCAAGCGACCCTACCGGAAAACTTTGGAAACGAAAACCTGGACGGTATGGAACAACTTTTTGACCGAAAGAATGATAACGGGCTTTACATGGTGGAAAGGCTTTGGATTCCTATATTCGGCGATTTAAGAACGCTTATTATGAATGAAGCCCACCTATCACCTTATTCGGTCCATCCCGGGTCGGATAAGATGTACTTTGACTTGAAGGAATTGTATTGGTGGCCGGGCATGAAGCGGGATGTGGCAAGGTATGTGAGTGAGTGTCTTACTTGCTTACAAGTCAAAGCCGATCACAAGAAGCCACCGGGATTGTTGGTGCAACCGGTGATGCCCGAATGGAAGTGGGAACATATCTCAATGGACTTCATCACCAAACTACCGAAGACGAGAAGCGGCCGGGACACGATTTGGGTGATAGTAGATCGGTTAACGAAATCGGCTCACTTTCTAGCCATTCGTGAAACCGATAAATTTGACACTTTAGCTCGTTTGTACATCAAGGAAATAATATCTAAGCATGGAGTGCCGGTTTCTATCATTTCCGATAGAGACGCCCGTTTCAAATCAAAATTTTGGGAAGCCTTTCAAAGAGCCATGGGTACCCGACTAGACATGAGCACGGCATTTCACCCTCAAACGGATGGGCAAACCGAGAGAACCATCCAAACACTTGAAGACATGTTGAGGGCGTGTGCGATTGATTTTGGTGGAAGTTGGGAAGACCAATTGCCGTTAGTTGAGTTTTCATACAACAATAGCTACCACGCTACTATTCAAATGGCACCCTTTAAGGCCTTGTATGGTAGAGTATGTCGTTCTCCTCTAGCTTGGGCGGAAATTGGAGAAAGTCAACTTATCGGGCCAGAAATTGTGATTGAAACCACTAAAGTAATATCTCAAATCAAGGAGAAGTTGCAATTGGCCCGTGAGCGTCAAAAGAAGTATGCCGATGTGAGACGAAGACCGTTGGAATTCGAAGTGGGTGAGTTTGTACTATTGAAAGTGTCACCTTGGAAAGGCGTCGTACGATTCGTGAAGCGGGGAAAACTTGCGCCAAGGTATATTGGTCCTTTCAAGATTCTTGAACGGGTTGGGAAAGTTGCTTATCGGCTAGAATTGCCTCAAGAGCTTAGCGGTGTGCATGATGTGTTTCATATTTGTAACTTGCGAAAGTGTTTGGCGGATCCTACTCATCATGTGCCAATGAATGAAATTCGGGTTGATCCGAAGCTTAATTTCGTGGAAGAACCGGTGGAGATCTTGGATCGCCAAGAAAAGAAACTCAAGAACAAACGCTACACAATTGTCAAGGTTAGATGGAATGCTAGACGTGGAGCCGAGTTCACTTGGGAACGAGAAGATCATATGAAGTCCAAGTACCCACATTTGTTTAACGATTAGTGTCTTGTCGAATTTCGGGACGAAATTCTTTCAACGGGGGGATAATGTAACATCCGTGAATTTTGACCCGTTGACTTTTTGTGTAATTTGACTAACAAACTTGTTGAATGGAACTGGTTAATGCTTACGGAAATATTTTGGTGTTTAAATGGTTAACGTTTAGCTATTTGTCGGATTTAGCGGAGCGGGAGCCTACCCATTTGGACGCGTGTTTAGGGTTCAAACGCGTGTTAAGGGTTCAAACTCGTGTTAGGGTTCAAACTCGTGTTAAGGGTTCAAACACGTGTTAAGGGTTCAAACGCGTGTTAAGGGTTCAAACGCGTGTTAAGGGTTCAAACTCGTGTTAGGGTTCAAACTCGTGTTAAGGGTTCAAACTCGTGTTAAGGGTTCAAACTCGTGTTAAGGGTTCAAACTCGTGTTAAGGGTTCAAACGCGTGTTAAGGGTTCAAACTCGTGTTGAGTTCAAACACGTGTTAAGGGTTCAAACTCGTGTTAGGGTTCAAACGCGTGTTAAGGGTTCAAACGCGTGTTAGGGTTCAAACTCGTGTTAAGGGTTCAAACGCGTGTTAAGGGTTCAAACTCGTGTTAGGGTTCAAACGCGTGCTAAGGGTTCAAACTCGTGTTAGGGTTCAAACGCATGTTAAGGGTTCAAACGCGTGTTAAGGGTTCAAACGCGTGTTAGGTTCAAACTCGTGTTAGGGTTCAAACGCGTGTTAAGGGTTCAAACTCGTGTTAGGGTTCAAACGCGTGTTAAGGGTTCAAACTCGTGTTAGGGTTCAAACGCGTGCTAAGGGTTCAAACGCGTGTTAAGGGTTCAAACTCGTGTTAGGGTTCAAACGCGTGTTAGGGTTCAAACTCGTGTTGAGTTCAAACGCGTGTTAAGGGTTCAAACGCGTGTTAGGGTTCAAACGCGTGTTAGGGTTCAAACGCGTGTTAAGGGTTCAAACTCGTGTTAGGGTTCAAACGCGTGTTAGGGTTCAAACTCGTGTTGAGTTCAAACGCGTGTTAAGGGTTCAAACTCGTGTTAGAGTTCAGACGCGTGTTTAGGGTTCAAACGCGTGTTAAGGGTTCAAACTCGTGTTAGGGTTCAAACTCGTGTTAAGGGTTCAAACACGTGTTAAGGGTTCAAACTCGTGTTAGGGTTCAAACGCGTGCTAAGGGTTCAAACTCGTGTTAGGGTTCAAACTCGTGTTAGGGTTCAAACGCGTGTTAAGGGTTCAAACTTGTGTTAAGGGTTCAAACTCGTGTTAAGGGTTCAAACTCGTGTTAAGGGTTCAAACTCGTGTTAGGGTTCAAACGCGTGCTAAGGGTTCAAACTCGTGTTAGGGTTCAAACTCGTGTTAGGGTTCAAACGCGTGCTAAGGGTTCAAACTCGTGTTAAGGGTTCAAACTCGTGTTAGGGTTCAAACTCGTGTTAAGGGTTCAAACGCGTGCTAAGGGTTCAAACTCGTGTTAAGGGTTCAAACGCGTGCTAAGGGTTCAAACTCGTGTTAAGGGTTCAAACTCGTGTTAGGGTTCAAACTCGTGTTAAGGGTTCAAACGCGTGTTAAGGGTTCAAACGCGTGTTAAGGGTTCAAACTCGTGTTAGGGTTCAAACGCGTGTTAAGGGTTCAAACTCGTGTTAGGGTTCAAACTCGTGTTAAGGGTTCAAACTCGTGTTAGGGTTCAAACGCGTGCTAAGGGTTCAAACTCGTGTTAAGGGTTCAAACTCGTGTTAGGGTTCAAACTCGTGTTAAGGGTTCAAACGCGTGTTAGGGTTCAAACGCGTGCTAAGGGTTCAAACTCGTGTTAGGGTTCAAACTCGTGTTAGGGTTCAAACGCGTGCTAAGGGTTCAAACTCGTGTTAGGGTTCAAACTCGTGTTAGGGTTCAAACGCGTGCTAAGGGTTCAAACTCGTGTTAAGGGTTCAAACTCGTGTTAGGGTTCAAACTCGTGTTAAGGGTTCAAACGCGTGTTAAGGGTTCAAACTCGTGTTAGGGTTCAAACGCGTGCTAAGGGTTCAAACTCGTGTTAGGGTTCAAACGCGTGTTAAGGGTTCAAACACGTGTTAAGGGTTCAAACGCGTGTTAAGGGTTCAAACGCGTGTTAAGGGTTCAAACTCGTGTTAGGGTTCAAACTCGTGTTAAGGGTTCAAACACGTGTTAAGGGTTCAAACGCGTGTTAAGGGTTCAAACGCGTGTTAAGGGTTCAAACTCGTGTTAGGGTTCAAACGCGTGCTAAGGGTTCAAACTCGTGTTAGGGTTCAAACTCGTGTTAGGGTTCAAACGCGTGTTAAGGGTTCAAACTCGTGTTAGGGTTCAAACTCGTGTTAAGGGTTCAAACACGTGTTAAGGGTTCAAACGCGTGTTAAGGGTTCAAACGCGTGTTAAGGGTTCAAACTCGTGTTAGGGTTCAAACTCGTGTTAAGGGTTCAAACACGTGTTAAGGGTTCAAACTCGTGTTAGGGTTCAAACGCGTGTTAAGGGTTCAAACTCGTGTTAGGGTTCAAACGCGTGTTAAGGGTTCAAACTCGTGTTAGGGTTCAAACGCGTGTTAAGGGTTCAAACTCGTGTTAGGGTTCAAACGCGTGCTAAGGGTTCAAACTCGTGTTAGGGTTCAAACGCGTGCTAGGGTTCAAACGCGTGTTAAGGGTTCAAACTCGTGTTAGGGTTCAAACGCGTGTTAGGGTTCAAACTCGTGTTAGGGTTCAAACGCGTGTTAAGGGTTCAAACTCGTGTTAGGGTTCAAACGCGTGTTAAGGGTTCAAACTCGTGTTAGGGTTCAAACGCGTGCTAAGGGTTCAAACTCGTGTTAGGGTTCAAACGCGTGCTAGGGTTCAAACGCGTGTTAAGGGTTCAAACTCGTGTTAGGGTTCAAACGCGTGTTAAGGGTTCAAACTCGTGTTAGGGTTCAAACTCGTGTTAAGGGTTCAAACGCGTGCTAAGGGTTCAAACTCGTGTTAAGGGTTCAAACGCGTGCTAAGGGTTCAAACTCGTGTTAAGGCGTGTTAAGGGTTCAAACGCGTGTTAGGGTTCAAACGCGTGTTAAGGGTTCAAACGCGTGTTAAGGGTTCAAACGCGTGCTAGGGTTCATAAACTCGTGTTACTATTCCTGCTTTACGCGTCAGTTTTCAAACGTCAATAACTTTTGAACCGTAAGCCGTTTTAGACGTATGACCTATCGTTGGAATCGTAAGAGAGTCTAGCTTCTTGTAGTAACACTTTTTTTTATATGAATCTTTGGTCATTTCTAAAAAGGTCGAGTCGAATGAGTTCTTCTCTTACACGTTAATGTTGGAAAGGCGTTTAGGGTTTGTGACCTGACCTAATTGTGCTAAACCAACTTGTTTATGATTGTAGAGTTGACATTATGATATATTGATGTATAATTATAGGTTGTGGACGTGTGGACCGTAATACTCGCCTGTAATCTTACACTAGCTTCTGTATCGGACAAGGTGAGTTTCGTATCTCCCTACCCGCTTGGGATTCGGGCTGAAAAGTGTAAACCTGGCGTGTTTACTTGTATCTATTGATTGTTTGACATGATTGTTGGATTGATGTGACGGCCCTTTTCGTTTGTTTGACTTGGATTGTGTTTTCGTTAAGTATTACTTATACATTAGGATAGACGTACATACATGGAAGTCGGTTATGCCTTCATTGGGTTTTAGATGTGGTGGGGAGGCTGCGGGTGACCCTATACATAAGCATCTGGGACTCGAAGAAAGTAAAATCCTCTGAAGTATATGTACGTATAGTTGGTTTATATTGTGATTAAGGATTAATTTTGATTGATGCATATGTTGTGCATATGTCCCTCTGTTGACAAGTGTGCCCCGTTACGATTATCAATTGTTGACTTATGGTCGTCATATTTGATTGCTGAGCATGGTTGAGGAATATTGGTTGGGTGGCACAGGTTCATTGTACATTGATTGTTGGTTCATGAGCATGCATTTACAGTTGATTGTAAGCATTGCATACATTGTTGATGAGCCCTCGGCAGGGGATTGCCGACATCCTGGTGCATAGATGTATGCACCCATTTTGGATGTAGTTCCTGACCCGAGTATATAGACATATATATCTCGATGATTTTGAGATACAGCTCTGTCCATGGCGATGGCAGAGGGGTATCGTTGCATACGTGATTGAAGGTCACGCTTGGGATAGGCATATTGGCTTATTCATTCATTCGGCATTTGCATTGATACATACATCATTTGTGCATCCTCATTACACTCTCATTTCGTTTGTGTAATCTTGTTGTGGGACGATATTGTGTTGCTTAGAGGCTCGCTGTAAGTCATGTCTAGCCTCTATTCTTATATTGTGATTATTGATGCTGGTTCATTATGAACCATTACTACGAACTCACCAACCTTGTGTTGACTATGCTTAGTACACTTTTCAGGTAATCAGGTACTCCCCGGACGTGGTGTTTAGTTGCTTGGCTTGCTGTAAACCCGGACTATGGACCTCATGGATCAAGGATTCATTGGCCTGTCTTTGCATTATACTTAGGATTTGTTCGCCATCTTTGGATGTTATTATGTAAACTTTGATAACTATTTGCTCCTGTTGTATATTGTTACTTGTATTGCTATGTTTTGGATTCACCGAATCATTGATTGCATTTAGTTGTTCTATTGTAATTCCACCGGGTGCTGTATGATTTCCGTGACATTTTGAGCTCCGGCTTGGGGTGTTACAGAAATTTTGATGATTGTCCGACCATATGTATCTCAGATCTTAAAAATATGAAAGTGGTACAATTATATTACACGACATAACGTTATTTCAAATTTATAACTAGCTTTTTAACATTCTAATGTATAAACATTTTCATTTGAACAGTTTGATCAAGTAAAACCTTATTATTTTAGTTACATTATTATATAACCGATCATTATCACCATACAAATCTCGATAATTATAACTACACAAACCTATCACTATCACACACCATAAAACACCCACCTAACAGTCAAAGTTATTTCCACTTTGTTCCTACCTACCGATCGTCGATCGTTGATAATACGAAGAATAACTAATCAAGAAAGGTCAGTTTTCTTGATCGAAATTATTAGTTTGATTTTATTATAATATCATATTTATGTTGTTCATATGTTATATATTGATTATGATTTTGTATCTGTTAAATTTGTATATATGATAATCATAATCATTTTTTATATATATGTTCATAATAGTAGATCTACAAAAAATTATGTATTCAAACAATAAAAACTAATTTTTGTAGGAAATGATCATTTAATTTTGCACTTAGTGTTATGTCGGTGCTGTCAATGCAGTTTATACCTCAGTTTATACCTCAAAATTTTGACAGCAACTGCTTAAAGGTTTATCATAGTGGGGTAGCAAATATCTGTACATTTGTACTTTATTTGTTTTTTTTTTTTTTTTTTTTTTTTTTTTTTTTTTTTTTTTTTTTTTTTTTTTTTTTTTTTTTTTTTTTTTTTTTTTTTTTTTTTTTTTTTTTTTTTTTTTTTTTTTTTTTTTTTTTTTTTTTTTTTTTTTTTTTTTTTTTTTTTTTTTTTTTTTTTTTTTTTTTTTTTTTTTTTTTTTTTTTTTTTTTTTTTTTTTTTTTTTTTTTTTTTTTTTTTTTTTTTTTTTTTTTTTTTTTTTTTTTTTTTTTTTTTTTTTTTTTTTTTTTTTTTTTTTTTTTTTTTTTTTTTTTTTTTTTTTTTTTTTTTTTTTTTTTTTTTTTTTTTTTTTTTTTTTTTTTTTTTTTTTTTTTTTTTTTTTTTTTTTTTTTTTTTTTTTTTTTTTTTTTTTTTTTTTTTTTTTTTTTTTTTTTTTTTTTTTTTTTTTTTTTTTTTTTTTTTTTTTTTTTTTTTTTTTTTTTTTTTTTTTTTTTTTTTTTTTTTTTTTTTTTTTTTTTTTTTTTTTTTTTTTTTTTTTTTTTTTTTTTTTTTTTTTTTTTTTTTTTTTTTTTTTTTTTTTTTTTTTTTTTTTTTTTTTTTTTTTTTTTTTTTTTTTTTTTTTTTTTTTTTTTTTTTTTTTTTTTTTTTTTTTTTTTTTTTTTTTTTTTTTTTTTTTTTTTTTTTTTTTTTTTTTTTTTTTTTTTTTTTTTTTTTTTTTTTTTTTTTTTTTTTTTTTTTTTTTTTTTTTTTTTTTTTTTTTTTTTTTTTTTTTTTTTTTTTTTTTTTTTTTTTTTTTTTTTTTTTTTTTTTTTTTTTTTTTTTTTTTTTTTTTTTTTTTTTTTTTTTTTTTTTTTTTTTTTTTTTTTTTTTTTTTTTTTTTTTTTTTTTTTTTTTTTTTTTTTTTTTTTTTTTTTTTTTTTTTTTTTTTTTTTTTTTTTTTTTTTTTTTTTTTTTTTTTTTTTTTTTTTTTTTTTTTTTTTTTTTTTTTTTTTTTTTTTTTTTTTTTTTTTTTTTTTTTTTTTTTTTTTTTTTTTTTTTTTTTTTTTTTTTTTTTTTTTTTTTTTTTTTTTTTTTTTTTTTTTTTTTTTTTTTTTTTTTTTTTTTTTTTTTTTTTTTTTTTTTTTTTTTTTTTTTTTTTTTTTTTTTTTTTTTTTTTTTTTTTTTTTTTTTTTTTTTTTTTTTTTTTTTTTTTTTTTTTTTTTTTTTTTTTTTTTTTTTTTTTTTTTTTTTTTTTTTTTTTTTTTTTTTTTTTTTTTTTTTTTTTTTTTTTTTTTTTTTTTTTTTTTTTTTTTTTTTTTTTTTTTTTTTTTTTTTTTTTTTTTTTTTTTTTTTTTTTTTTTTTTTTTTTTTTTTTTTTTTTTTTTTTTTTTTTTTTTTTTTTTTTTTTTTTTTTTTTTTTTTTTTTTTTTTTTTTTTTTTTTTTTTTTTTTTTTTTTTTTTTTTTTATTTCTATATTTGATTAATTTTTGTCTATATTGATGTTGTAATATATTTACCCTTTTAATGTATAATGTAATACATTAACTTATGGTGATACTTATTTTGGTTGGTTGAACTACTATCAGATGATTTTCGAGCATCTAATTGACATTGATAACAAGCCAGACTTAAAAAAAGGATTGGTGAGTAAATTTACTAACAATCTTATTATGCTAAAGTTTCTCATATATCAAAAATATATTTTACTAATATAATTATTGACTTCTTTTTTCAACATATGTTATTTAGGTTCTTCCAGAGATATTTACAAACAAATTACCGGAAGGATGTTCATCTTTGAACATGTATGGTTACAATTCAAAGAAATACCATTTAAAAGTTTCAAAAGTTAAAAACTGTTTGAAACTTTTTGGTGAGGGATGGCGCAGTTTCGTCAATGATTCAGTTAAATACAATGGCATATCTACATTATGTATTGTAATACTTAAGGAAGCTTATTTCTTGGTGAAGTGCTTTAATAAACGGGGTTATGAATATTGGGAAAACGATTTGACAAACTATACCCTCAACAGTATTTTGGTAGATGTGACTGAAGAAACTTTTGCGACTCTGGTATAGCTTAAATACATTTTCAGTTTATTATATGTAACTAATATTGAATTATTGATGTATATTTTGTAGTTTGTACATTTACAATGACGCATATTCTTACTTTCTTATTGTAGAAACTACCCCCAGTATTCATTGAAGATATAAACAAAAGCATGACCAAAATCAAAGAAGAAGTTGATTCTGCTGTTCGTAATCAGACAATTGAGGTGAATGATGTTTATTATATGTAACTAATATTGAATTATTGATGTATATTTTGTAGTTTGTACATTTACAATGACGCATATTCTTACTTTCTTATTGTAGATGCCAACCCAATTAAGATTCGAGAAGCGTCTATCTAAAAGAAGGAAGATTTCGACAAGCAACCTGACTGCTTATGTTCGTGGATACAAACAGAATGCTGATGTGAACGTCGCATTTGACTACTCAGATGACAAGGTATTTGGAAAAGCAATTGGTTTCGAAGGAGATGCATGGTGGAACTTTCTTAGTGTGAACCAAGTTGAACCTAAGTTCAAACTGCTCCTTTGTAACCATAAAATCCGTAACTTCACTGTGCGGATTTTCAATGAACATGGAGTTGGTCTTAATGAAGAACGATTGCGTAAGTAATTTAGTATTACTTTATTCCTTTATTATGTTTTTAAAATATGGGTTATATAAAGTTGAATACGTATGATTTTGTAGTTGATGAAGAGAATTATGAGGACACTTTGTATGGGGAATCAATTATGGTTGGACCTGATGAGAAAAATAATGTGCTACGTTTCAACCATAGGTGCTCCCATAAACATCATGCTCACATTACCAAATTTCCACGCTTCTTCAAGATATTTGAGAGCCACATTTTGAAACGCCATATGCTGGTATATATGTAAAACTTTGTTTTTAACCTTATTTACGATTTGATATCTATGATTATTAATATTTGTTTGTACAGACAATTCCCAGACCAAAAAAAAAAAAAAAAAAAAAAAAAAAAAAAAAAAAAAAAAAAAAAAAAAAAAAAAAAAAAAAAAAAAAAAAAAAAAAAAAAAAAAAAAAAAAAAAAAAAAAAAAAAAAAAAAAAAAAAAAAAAAAAAAAAAAAAAAAAAAAAAAAAAAAAAAAAAAAAAAAAAAAAAAAAAAAAAAAAAAAAAAAAAAAAAAAAAAAAAAAAAAAAAAAAAAAAAAAAAAAAAAAAAAAAAAAAAAAAAAAAAAAAAAAAAAAAAAAAAAAAAAAAAAAAAAAAAAAAAAAAAAAAAAAAAAAAAAAAAAAAAAAAAAAAAAAAAAAAAAAAAAAAAAAAAAAAAAAAAAAAAAAAAAAAAAAAAAAAAAAAAAAAAAAAAAAAAAAAAAAAAAAAAAAAAAAAAAAAAAAAAAAAAAAAAAAAAAAAAAAAAAAAAAAAAAAAAAAAAAAAAAAAAAAAAAAAAAAAAAAAAAAAAAAAAAAAAAAAAAAAAAAAAAAAAAAAAAAAAAAAAAAAAAAAAAAAAAAAAAAAAAAAAAAAAAAAAAAAAAAAAAAAAAAAAAAAAAAAAAAAAAAAAAAAAAAAAAAAAAAAAAAAAAAAAAAAAAAAAAAAAAAAAAAAAAAAAAAAAAAAAAAAAAAAAAAAAAAAAAAAAAAAAAAAAAAAAAAAAAAAAAAAAAAAAAAAAAAAAAAAAAAAAAAAAAAAAAAAAAAAAAAAAAAAAAAAAAAAAAAAAAAAAAAAAAAAAAAAAAAAAAAAAAAAAAAAAAAAAAAAAAAAAAAAAAAAAAAAAAAAAAAAAAAAAAAAAAAAAAAAAAAAAAAAAAAAAAAAAAAAAAAAAAAAAAAAAAAAAAAAAAAAAAAAAAAAAAAAAAAAAAAAAAAAAAAAAAAAAAAAAAAAAAAAAAAAAAAAAAAAAAAAAAAAAAAAAAAAAAAAAAAAAAAAAAAAAAAAAAAAAAAAAAAAAAAAAAAAAAAAAAAAAAAAAAAAAAAAAAAAAAAAAAAAAAAAAAAAAAAAAAAAAAAAAAAAAAAAAAAAAAAAAAAAAAAAAAAAAAAAAAAAAAAAAAAAAAAAAAAAAAAAAAAAAAAAAAAAAAAAAAAAAAAAAAAAAAAAAAAAAAAAAAAAAAAAAAAAAAAAAAAAAAAAAAAAAAAAAAAAAAAAAAAAAAAAAAAAAAAAAAAAAAAAAAAAAAAAAAAAAAAAAAAAAAAAAAAAAAAAAAAAAAAAAAAAAAAAAAAAAAAAAAAAAAAAAAAAAAAAAAAAAAAAAAAAAAAAAAAAAAAAAAAAAAAAAAAAAAAAAAAAAAAAAAAAAAAAAAAAAAAAAAAAAAAAAAAAAAAAAAAAAAAAAAAAAAAAAAAAAAAAAAAAAATATAGATCAAAAAATAAAGTAGCAATACATATATATGTGATGAAGTCGCGCCATACCACTAAGAGGTATTCATAATAACCTGTTATAGTTGTATTCATTTATATTGTTTTGTATTCTTTATTGTTTAGTATCAATATTAGTCAAATTAAATTTTTACACCACTAATAAGTTTCAATGTTTACAGATTTATTCGAAGTCCTCCAACTATTGTTAGAATATGCTTGCATTATGGTGGGAAGATGAATAAGTTACATCAAGGCTATCAATATGTTGGTGGTGGGACTGTGATAATTTCTGATGTGAACACAAGACAATTCATGATGAATGAATTGCGAGCGTGGTATTATAAAAAATTTCAAAATTGCAAACATAAAGTTTGGTTTAAATGCAAACGTCCAAAGAAGTTACTTAGGGATCAAGGTTCAATTGCTTCCATTTTTGAAGATCAACATTTGAAATCATTATATAATGTATCGAAAAAAACGAACCAATAGATATATATGTGGTACATACTCCACGTTCAACACGGAGACATTAATTTATCATTTTATTGTTTATTTGTTTCGACATCTATGTATTTGTTTTACATAAGTAGCGTTATATATAATTGTAATTTATATATCGTTAATTAATAATCTATCTTTGTGTTTGTAATGCTTAATTTATTATCTATTGCCTAATACTCTTATATGCACAACAACAACATATAACACAATTATCATATGCAGATAACATAATGCATGTATTGCGGTTATTTAAATGGGCGATAAGAAGTTATAAACCTGTATTTACATACTGTAACATCCGTGAAATTTGACTCGTTGACTTTACATGTAATATGACTAACAATATAGATTAATGAAGTATTTGGGTCGTTTCGTGAATTATATGACATTGTGTGTTTCGGGTCGATAACATGTTTTGATGGGTGTTTAAATGTGTAACGATTGTATTTTGGCGGGAGAAGAGAAGCGGGTCGGCCCATGGGTAGTCCAAGCCCCACCAGCCACCCAAGACCAACCCCTCCCCCCTTATCCTTTCTTCCCCTCTCATTTTCTATCTCTTTCTCTTTTCCTTCTTTCTCTTTTTTTTCTCTAAGTAAAAAGCAAAGACCAAACCATCTCCTCTCTTCATTTCTCTAGCATCCTTTGGCGTTTTGGAACTAGTTTAACTCGAGAATCATCATCGTCTTCATCTCTTTGTCACCATATCGAAGAATCAAAGTCATAGAGCAAGGTTTTATCCATTTTGACCTAATTTCGGGTTCTAGCTCAAGGAGGAGTTTTGGTAAGTCAAATTCATCTCATTTGTACCCACTTATGTTTGTTTATGCATTTCTAGTCATCTTGAACATTTACAAGTCCTAAATCGGCTTAAATCTCGTTTGGGTCAAATTAGGGTTTAAATTAGGGTTTGAAGATTTTGGATGAGATTTGGATGTTTTGGTCGAATTTGTGGATTGGGTTATGTTTATTTATGGTTAATGGTGTTTACTTATGCTTCAAATCAAGTTACAAGGCTTTACAAATCGATTTGGTTTGGTTTGGGTCGAGTTTTAAGGGTTTTGGTCTTGTCTTCCTGCATATGCTGCTGCTACTACCTCTGGACCAGAACTGGGCCACTGCGGCGCAGTGGCTTAGGCTAGCCCACTGCGGCGCAGTGGCTAGGAGCCCACTGCGGCGCAGTGGCTTAGGCTGCCCACTGCGGCGCAGTGGCTTAGGCTGCCCACTGCGGCGCAGTGGCTTAGGCTAGCCCACTGCGGCGCAGTGGCTTAGGCTAGCCCACTGCGGCGCAGTGGCTTAGGCTGCCCACTGCGGCGCAGTGGTTAGCTCACTGCGGCGCAGTGAGCTTGGCAATGGCTCACTGCGGCGCAGTGGATAGGTTCTGGGAACTTTGCGCGTCGATTTTCAAACGTTAATAACTTTTGATCCGTAAGTCCAAATAAGTCATATGACCTATCGTTGGAATCGTAAGAGAGTCTAGTTTCACGTAGTAACCTTCATTTTGTATGAATCTTCGTGCATTTTTAAAAAATGTCTAGTCAAAGTGTTATGTTTCACACTCGGTAATGTTAAGAAAGTAATTGTGGGTTCGTGACTCAACATAAACCTAAGGAACCAACTTGTTTATGATTATAAAGTTTACAATATGATATATGGCATGCTTTGATAGGTGGTGAACACGTGAGGTACAATACGTGCAATTGAGTACAATGAGGTACATTACGTGCAATTGAGTTCAATGAGGTACATTACGTGCAATTGAGTTCAATGAGGTACATTACGTGCAATTGAGTACAATGAGGTACATTACGTGCAATTGAGTACAATGGGGTACATTACGTGCAATTGAGTACAATGGGGTACATTACGTGCAATTGAGTACAATGAGGTACATTACGTGCAATTGAGTACAATGGGGTACATTACGTGCAATTGAGTTCAATGAGGTACATTACGTGCAATTGAGTACAATGAGGTACATTACGTGCAATTGAGTTCAATGAGGTACATTACGTGCAATTGAGTACAATGAGGTACATTACGTGCAATTGAGTTCAATGAGGTACATTACGTGCAATTGAGTACAATGAGGTACATTACGTGCAATTGAGTACAATGAGGTACAATACGTGCAATTGAGTACAATGGGGTACATTACGTGCAATTGAGTACAATGGGGTACATTACGTGCAATTGAGTTCAATGAGGTACATTACGTGCAATTGAGTACAATGAGGTACATTACGTGCAATTGAGTACAATGAGGTACAATACGTGCAATTGAGTTCAATGAGGTACATTACGTGCAATTGAGTACAATGAGGTACATTACGTGCAATTGAGTACAATGGGGTACATTACGTGCAATTGAGTACAATGAGGTACAATACGTGCAATTGAGTACAATGAGGTACAATACGTGCAATTGAGTACAATGAGGTACATTACGTGCAATTGAGTACAATGAGGTACAATACGTGCAATTGAGTACAATGGGGTACATTACGTGCAATTGAGTACAATGAGGTACAATACGTGCAATTGAGTACAATGAGGTACAATACGTGCAATTGAGTACAATGAGGTACATTACGTGCAATTGAGTTCAATGAGGTACATTACGTGCAATTGAGTTCAATGAGGTACATTACGTGCAATTGAGTACAATGAGGTACATTACGTGCAATTGAGTACAATGAGGTACATTACGTGCAATTGAGTACAATGGGGTACATTACGTGCAATTGAGTACAATGGGGTACATTACGTGCAATTGAGTACAATGAGGTACAATACGTGCAATTGAGTACAATGAGGTACATTACGTGCAATTGAGTTCAATGAGGTACATTACGTGCAATTGAGTTCAATGAGGTACATTACGTGCAATTGAGTCCAATGAGGTACATTACGTGCAATTGAGTACAATGAGGTACATTACGTGCAATTGAGTACAATGAGGTACATTACGTGCAATTGAGTACAATGAGGTACATTACGTGCAATTGAGTACAATGAGGTACATTACGTGCAATTGAGTACAATGAGGTACATTACGTGCAATTGAGTACATATGAGGGACATTGTTGGACATGTTTGGCATTATAGAACTTGTTAGATACTTATTAATATCATTATTACTTGTCCTTGTTTACCACGCGTATTCTGACTACCTTGAGTAGTTCATTTTGTGAATACACGTGTGAGGGTCATTGATGGACATTGATTGGCTATGGTTTGATTGAGTATGATTGACTTATCTATGATTAGGATAGTTGTACATACATGGAAGACGATATTACATTTAATGAGTTGCGGATGTGGTGGGAAGGCTGCGGGTGACCCTATATATAAGCATCCAAGATTCCTTAAATGTAAAGTCGTATGAAATGTAGGTGCATGGTGTTTTGTTTCTGTGGGGACATTGATGGTCATGGATGAACAGCCTACGTGCAATTGAGTACAATGAGGTACAATACGTGCAATTGAGTACAATGAGGTACAATACGTGCAATTGAGTACAATGAGGTACAATACGTGCAATTGAGTACAATGGGGTACATTACGTGCAATTGAGTACAATGAGGTACAATACGTGCAATTGAGTACAATGAGGTACATTACGTGCAATTGAGTACAATGGGGTACATTACGTGCAATTGAGTACAATGAGGTACAATACGTGCAATTGAGTACAATGGGGTACATTACGTGCAATTGAGTTCAATGAGGTACATTACGAGCAATTGAATACAATGAAGTACATTACGTGCAATTGAGTACATATGAGGGACATTGTTGGACATGTTTGGCATTATAGAACTTGTTAGATACTTATTAATATCATTATTACTTGTCCTTGTTTACCACGCGTATTCTGACTACCTTGAGTAGTTCATTTTGTGAATACACGTGTGAGGGTCATTGATGGACATTGATTGGCTATGGTTTGATTGAGTATGATTGACTTATCTATGATTAGGATAGTTGTACATACATGGAAGACGATATTACATTTAATGAGTTGCGGATGTGGTGGGAAGGCTGCGGGTGACCCTATATATAAGCATCCAAGATTCCTTAAATGTAAAGTCGTATGAAATGTAGGTGCATGGTGTTTTGTTTCTGTGGGGACATTGATGGTCATGGATGAACAGCCTACGTGCAATTGAGTACAATGAGGTACAATACGTGCAATTGAGTACAATGAGGTACAATACGTGCAATTGAGTACAATGAGGTACAATACGTGCAATTGAGTACAATGGGGTACATTACGTGCAATTGAGTACAATGAGGTACATTACGTGCAATTGAGTACAATGAGGTACATTACGTGCAATTGAGTACAATGGGGTACATTACGTGCAATTGAGTACAATGAGGTACAATACGTGCAATTGAGTACAATGAGGTACATTACGTGCAATTGAGTTCAATGAGGTACATTACGAGCAATTGAATACAATGAAGTACATTACGTGCAATTGAGTACAACATTACGTGCAATTGAGTACATATGAGGGACATTGTTGGACATGTTTGGCATTATAGAACTTGTTAGATACTTATTAATATCATTATTACTTGTCCTTGTTTACCACGCGTATTCTGACTACCTTGAGTAGTTCATTTTGTGAATACACGTGTGAGGGTCATTGATGGACATTGATTGGCTATGGTTTGATTGAGTATGATTGACTTATCTATGATTAGGATAGTTGTACATACATGGAAGACGATATTACATTTAATGAGTTGCGGATGTGGTGGGAAGGCTGCGGGTGACCCTATATATAAGCATCCAAGATTCCTTAAATGTAAAGTCGTATGAAATGTAGGTGCATGGTGTTTTGGTTGAGTTGGTGGTCAATTGAGGTGCAATGTGGGCATGTGCATTATGGACATGTTTGAGGTCATAGTTCTTGTTTGATACTTATTGTTATCGACATCAATCGTTCTTGCTCATTATACGTATTCTAGTATTGTATTTTGCGATCAACGAATGCATGTGTGATTAGGTTGTGTTATGAGCCAACCTAAATTGAGTACTTGCGCCTTTTAAGGACTACGGTAAGTGTGTTCCTTGCTCCTTATGCTTGTTCATAGTTTGATTGACCTCGGCATTAGATCCTTGTCATTTGCTCCTACGAACTCACCAACCTAGTGTTGACCTTGTTTAGTACACTTTTCAGGTATTCAAGTGAATCCAAGATGTGTTGGTTGATTGATGCTTGTGCTAGAGTTTGGGGCTTGGACTTACATGGATCCAGGATTCATTTGCCCTTCTTGCTTTTTGTACTTGCTTTGTTGTTGGATTCACCGAATCCCCTTTATTTCATATAGATGATATTCTACGGTAATCCCATGCATACGCTATATCTTTTCGGTAGTATTTCGAGCCTAGCTCGGGGTGTTACAGAATGGTGGCCCATGCCAGGTCGTAGAGAATTAGGCGGTTTGACCTAGACTACGGCTTAAGTAAAAACTCTTCATGTAGAATGCATGGTTAGGAATTTTGAATGCAATGTGAATTGTATGAACCTTGTAAGTGTACACTAAGAGTTCGTAGGCAGGATCGTTATACACAATGATATGAGTACAATTGGACAATGTGTTGTTTTGATATGGGTACTATGTGATCAACGTGTTGTTTTGTGACGAGTACAATGTGAACAATGTGTTATGTTGTGGCAAGTACAATGTGAACAATGTGTTATGTTGTGGCAAGTACAATGTGATGAATGTGGTAGCATGAGCACAACTTGGTTGATGCGGACAATGTGTTGTTTTGATATGGGTACTATGTGATCAACGTGTTGTTTTGTGACGAGTACAATGTGAACAATGTGTTATGTTGTGGCAAGTACAATGTGATGAATGTGGTAGCATGAGCACAACTTGGTTGATGCGGACAATGTGTTGTTTTGATATGGGTACTATGTGATCAACGTGTTGTTTTGTGACGAGTACAATGTGAACAATGTGTTATGTTGTGGCAAGTACAATGTGATGAATGTGGTAGCATGAGCACAACTTGGTTGATGCGGACAATGTGTTGTTGTGTGATGGTCAAGTGCGTGAGGTCAATGTGGTTATTTGAAGTCAATGAGGTCATGTGCATATTGTTGGATTGTTGTTATTGATTGGTGCTAATTGATGATTTAGGGCAAAATGAAGTTATGGTGTTAACTTGATGTAACATTGTAGCAACCATAAAAGAGCCCGATCAACTATTTTATGGTTACTCGGTGTTATAACAAGTTAATGACATCACGGATTGCACGCGCTTGGCTTAGGGTATAATAAGGAACCGACATGCTTTATGGAAGTTGATTGGGTGGAGGGTTAGCCGCTGGTACACCCTGTACACAAACCCGGTCAATAACTAGAAAGCATGTCGAATTCGGATTATACTTTGAACCATTCGTGTTAGTTACTCAGATTGTATAATGTGGTGAATATGAGTACTTGATTTTGATGGTGGACAATCATGGTAAACTGGACATGAGAACATGATAGATAATGATTACTTGAGAACTTTGATATATTGTCCTTAGCGTAGGGATATGAAACACGTATGATATGTTGGTATGATAACATGATATATGATAGTTACTTGAGAACATTTATATGTTGGCCTTAGTGTAAAGACATTGAACATGTGTAGTGTATCGACATTAAAGCACTAACTACTAGTGCGACTAACACGAGAGCAATTGTGAGACTACTCCCCGGGTCATGAACTCTAGGGCTATTACTATGGTTGGAGATTTGATGATGGAATGACATGTTGTTTCGTATGATTGAGTAACATATATGTTATGCATGCGCGGGTATGTTAATCGGTAAGTACTTGCAAGAATGAATTGGTGTACTAGTTTGCTGGTCTTAGCATGTATAAATTAGGTTGTTAGGCTAATTTGTGTACATGAGATAAGAGAATACGGTGATGCATGTATAAACATTTACTAGATGGACAATTCTATGAATAAGAGTGGTAGGCATCTTTAATAATCCGAGTATGCCCAAAATCTTACTGCTTAACTTGCTTATAAGAACGAATCGGTAATGACTGATAATTCACGCATAGTTGTACTTAACGTATGAAAAACCGCATATATGACTCGGTATGCGGAAATAGTTGATAGAACATGTAAAACCTTACCCCCCCTAACTTGGTTGCATGGATGAATAGTTAGGATATGTGGTAGAGTAAATGTGGCTTCCATGATATCCTAATTGTTGAATATGCTTGAAATTTCATTGCTCAACTAAATTGGTGAACTAAATCGTTAGGACATGATAATACATGTGTCGAGGTAATTTGGAACCTTGGGCAATTGTGTGTATAAGTTGCCATGCTAGCCTAATTGCTTTAATATCTCAGCACCCTGTTGCCTAACTGCTTATTGAATACATAGTTAAGAATTGAAGATGCATGCGTAGATATAAATGGTCACGTGGGCAATTGTATGTGTGACTGGTACGACCATTATAAATTACTCGACTAAGTTATTTTTAATATATGATTTACTCAGTAACATGGAGATTATAAGTATAGTAGTAATATGATGATGAGAACTTCGTTGTATTATACGCCCCTAAGATTGAACCTTAGGACAATGCTTGAGTAACTAAAGTGGCATAAAAATGGATGAATAACCATGGAAACAACCGCGATGCCATTGATGAGAATGACAACGAGTACATAACGATTTATTTTGAGCATCTATACAACTATAAACTTTACTATGCGTGAGAAGGAACGACCTTGGTTAGGCTAACCATAGATTTGAGCAAAAAAAAAAAAACTTAAAAGTCTACCCAACATGTAAAGTGTGCGCAAAACACGAGCGTCGCAGGAATGGAGTTGAGGTGCAAAATAATATTGGGCGGTATATATACACGTACACGACTGGTAAGGGTTGATCTAATTGGACGCCTAGCTTAAGGCGCAACCGAGAGATCCTAAACAATGGGAACGATGAGCCAATTGAGTGCCATTGTACGAGTCACACGTGAGATGTAAGAAGCTTAAATCCTTATAGTGTGCGATTCTCAAATCTCTCGACCTTAAATGAATTTCTAGATCGTTGTCTATCACGGGAATGAGGCGCCGTCAGGATTGGTTGTCGTGGACATGCACCCTCCCATTGACAGATGGAAGACCGGAATTGAGAGCAAACGATTGACTCCAGTGAATGAGCCGCCAACCAATGGGTGCAATACGTCACGAGTGCGCTGGCTAAAAGTCAAATTGTCATAATAAGTGATTACCTGTCTACAACTAGTTGAACCTAATATTAATCCGAGTGGGAAGGACTTAACTGCGATAAGACTGATTGAATAGGACGAATACTTGGAAATGACATAAGAGTCGTTCGAGAAAACGGGAACAAATTGCAATGAACTTCATTAGAAGTTACCGAAGGCAAGCAAGGGTCATGATACTATTTGCGTGATTACGGATCGGTTGAAGAAGTCGGCTCATTCCTTAGCCATTCGCGAGACCGATAAATTTGACACCATGGCGCATTTGTACATTGGAGAAGTGGTGACTGAGTAAGGAATTACGGGTTCTATCGTCATCGATGGAAATGCCCAATTCAACTCAAATTTTTGGAAAGCCTCTCAACGAGCCAGGGGTACTCAGCTTGACATGAGTACGGTGTTTCATCCTCAAACAAATGAACAAAAGGAAAGGATCATGCAAACGTTTGAAAATATGTTGAGAGCTTGTGCGATAGATTTTGGTGGCAAGTGAGAAGAGTATTTACCGTTGGTTGAGTTGTATAACGATGGTAACATACGGGTATTCAGATGGCTCCCTTTTAGGGCACTTCATGGTAGGAAGTGTCGCCCTCCGCTCATTTGAGCAAAGATTGGCGAGAACCAACTTATGGGACAAGAATTTTTAGTTGGAACGATAAAGGTGACTTCTCAAATCAAGGAGAGATTTCAACTAACTCGTGAACGACAAAAGTAGTACGCCGATGTGAAGCATCAAACAGTGGAGTTCAATATTGGCGGTATATATACACGTACACGACTGGTAAGGGTTGATCTAATTGGACGCCTAGCTTAAGGCGCAACCGAGAGATCCTAAACAATGGGAACGATGAGCCAATTGAGTGCCATTGTACGAGTCACACGTGAGATGTAAGAAGCTTAAATCCTTATAGTGTGCGATTCTCAAATCTCTCGACCTTAAATGAATTTCTAGATCGTTGTCTATCACGGGAATGAGGCGCCGTCAGGATTGGTTGTCGTGGACATGCACCCTCCCATTGACAGATGGAAGACCGGAATTGAGAGCAAACGATTGACTCCAGTGAATGAGCCGCCAACCAATGGGTGCAATACGTCACGAGTGCGCTGGCTAAAAGTCAAATTGTCATAATAAGTGATTACCTGTCTACAACTAGTTGAACCTAATATTAATCCGAGTGGGAAGGACTTAACTGCGATAAGACTGATTGAATAGGACGAATACTTGGAAATGACATAAGAGTCGTTCGAGAAAACGGGAACAAATTGCAATGAACTTCATTAGAAGTTACCGAAGGCAAGCAAGGGTCATGATACTATTTGCGTGATTACGGATCGGTTGAAGAAGTCGGCTCATTCCTTAGCCATTCGCGAGACCGATAAATTTGACACCATGGCGCATTTGTACATTGGAGAAGTGGTGACTGAGTAAGGAATTACGGGTTCTATCGTCATCGATGGAAATGCCCAATTCAACTCAAATTTTTGGAAAGCCTCTCAACGAGCCAGGGGTACTCAGCTTGACATGAGTACGGTGTTTCATCCTCAAACAAATGAACAAAAGGAAAGGATCATGCAAACGTTTGAAAATATGTTGAGAGCTTGTGCGATAGATTTTGGTGGCAAGTGAGAAGAGTATTTACCGTTGGTTGAGTTGTATAACGATGGTAACATACGGGTATTCAGATGGCTCCCTTTTAGGGCACTTCATGGTAGGAAGTGTCGCCCTCCGCTCATTTGAGCAAAGATTGGCGAGAACCAACTTATGGGACAAGAATTTTTAGTTGGAACGATAAAGGTGACTTCTCAAATCAAGGAGAGATTTCAACTAACTCGTGAACGACAAAAGTAGTACGCCGATGTGAAGCATCAAACAGTGGAGTTCAATATTGGCGGTCATGTGCTCCGTAAGTTCTCCCTTGGAAGGGCGTTGTACGTTTTGTGGAGCCGGGCAAGCTTGAGCCAAGATACATTGGACCTTCCGAAATCATTGAACGTGTTGGCAAGTGTCACATCGATCGAAGCCCCCACTAGAACTTAGTGGCGTGATGAGGTTTTCCACATTTGCAATCTACACGATTGATGGACATATCATGTCCTTTATATGTCTATGAACGAGATTCAAGTGGGCCAAAAAGCGCAATTTTGTTAAAGAGCCGGTAGAGATTTTAGACCGGAAGACCAAGAGGCTAAAGAAACGAACATCACACGATTGTCAAGGTTGGATGGAGTGCAAGACGTGAAACCGAGTTCATCTGCGGGTAAGAGGGCCATATGAGATCTAAGTAACCACATTTGTTCATTAACTAGGGTTTTGTCGAATTTCGGGACGAAATTCCTTTTGACGGGGGAATAATGTAACATCCGTGAATTTTGACTCGTTGACTTTACATGTAATATGACTAACAATATAGATTAATGAAGTATTTGGGTCGTTTCGTGAATTATATGACATTGTGTGTTTCGGGTCGATAACATGTTTTGATGGGTGTTTAAATGTGTAACGATTGTATTTTGGCGGGAGAAGAGAAGCGGGTCGGCCCATGGGTAGTCCAAGCCCCACCAGCCACCCAAGACCAACCCCTCCCCCCTTATCCTTTCTTCCCCTCTCATTTTCTATCTCTTTCTCTTTTCCTTCTTTCTCTTTTTTTTCTCTAAGTAAAAAGCAAAGACCAAACCATCTCCTCTCTTCATTTCTCTAGCATCCTTTGGCGTTTTGGAACTAGTTTAACTCGAGAATCATCATCGTCTTCATCTCTTTGTCACCATATCGAAGAATCAAAGTCATAGAGCAAGGTTTTATGCAATTGAGTACAATAAGGTACAATACGTGCAATTGAGTACAATGAGGTACAATACGTGCAATTGAGTACAATGAGGTACAATACGTGCAATTGAGTACAATGAGGTGCAATACGTGCATTTGAGTACAATGGGGTACATTACGTGCAATTGAGTACAATGAGGTACAATACGTGCAATTGAGTACAATGGGGTACATTACGTGCAATTGAGTACAATGAGGTACAATACGTGCAATTGAGTACAATGAGGTACATTACGTGCAATTGAGTACAATGAGGTACATTACGTGCAATTGAGTACAATGAGGTACATTACGTGCAATTGAGTACAATGAGGTACAATACGTGCAATTGAGTACAATGAGGTACATTACGTGCAATTGAGTACAATGAGGTACATTACGTGCAATTGAGTACAATGAGGTACAATACGTGCAATTGAGTACAATGAGGTACATTACGTGCAATTGAGTACAATGAGGTACAATACGTGCAATTGAGTACAATGAGGTACATTACGTGCAATTGAGTACAATGAGGTACATTACGTGCAATTGAGTACAATGAGGTACATTACGTGCAATTGAGTACAATGAGGTACATTACGTGCAATTGAGTACAATGAGGTACAATACGTGCAATTGAGTACAATGAGGTGCAATACGTGCATTTGAGTACAATGGGGTACATTACGTGCAATTGAGTACAATGAGGTACATTACGTGCAATTGAGTACAATGGGGTACATTACGTGCAATTGAGTACAATGAGGTACAATACGTGCAATTGAGTACAATGGGGTACATTACGTGCAATTGAGTACAATGAGGTACATTACGTGCAATTGAGTACAATGAGGTACATTACGTGCAATTGAGTACAATGAGGTACATTACGTGCAATTGAGTACAATGAGGTACAATACGTGCAATTGAGTACAATGAGGTACAATACGTGCAATTGAGTACAATGGGGTACATTACGTGCAATTGAGTACAATGAGGTACATTACGTGCAATTGAGTACAATGGGGTACATTACGTGCAATTGAGTACAATGGGGTACATTACGTGCAATTGAGTACAATGAGGTACATTACGTGCAATTGAGTACAATGGGGTACATTACGTGCAATTGAGTACAATGAGGTACAATACGTGCAATTGAGTACAATGAGGTACATTACGTGCAATTGAGTACAATGAGGTACATTACGTGCAATTGAGTACAATGAGGTACATTACGTGCAATTGAGTACAATGAGGTACATTACGTGCAATTGAGTACAATGAGGTACATTACGTGCAATTGAGTACAATGAGGTACATTACGTGCAATTGAGTACAATGAGGTACAATACGTGCAATTGAGTACAATGAGGTACATTACGTGCAATTGAGTACAATGAGGTACAATACGTGCAATTGAGTACAATGAGGTGCAATACGTGCATTTGAGTACAATGGGGTACATTACGTGCAATTGAGTACAATGAGGTACATTACGTGCAATTGAGTACAATGAGGTACAATACGTGCAATTGAGTACAATGAGGTACAATACGTGCAATTGAGTACAATGAGGTACATTACGTGCAATTGAGTACAATGAGGTACATTACGTGCAATTGAGTACAATGGGGTACATTACGTGCAATTGAGTACAATGAGGTACATTACGTGCAATTGAGTACAATGGGGTACATTACGTGCAATTGAGTACAATGAGGTACATTACGTGCAATTGAGTACAATGGGGTACATTACGTGCAATTGAGTACAATGAGGTACAATACGTGCAATTGAGTACAATGAGGTACAATACGTGCAATTGAGTACAATGGGGTACATTACGTGCAATTGAGTACAATGAGGTACATTACGTGCAATTGAGTACAATGAGGTACATTACGTGCAATTGAGTACAATGAGGTACATTACGTGCAATTGAGTACAATGAGGTACAATACGTGCAATTGAGTACAATGGGGTACATTACGTGCAATTGAGTACAATGGGGTACATTACGTGCAATTGAGTACAATGAGGTACATTACGTGCAATTGAGTACAATGAGGTACAATACGTGCAATTGAGTACAATGGGGTACATTACGTGCAATTGAGTACAATGAGGTACATTACGTGCAATTGAGTACAATGGGGTACATTACGTGCAATTGAGTACAATGAGGTACAATACGTGCAATTGAGTACAATGAGGTGCAATACGTGCATTTGAGTACAATGGGGTACATTACGTGCAATTGAGTACAATGAGGTACATTACGTGCAATTGAGTACAATGGGGTACATTACGTGCAATTGAGTACAATGGGGTACATTACGTGCAATTGAGTACAATGAGGTACATTACGTGCAATTGAGTACAATGAGGTACAATACGTGCAATTGAGTACAATGAGGTACAATACGTGCAATTGAGTACAATGAGGTGCAATACGTGCATTTGAGTACAATGGGGTACATTACGTGCAATTGAGTACAATGAGGTACAATACGTGCAATTGAGTACAATGAGGTACAATACGTGCAATTGAGTACAATGAGGTGCAATACGTGCATTTGAGTACAATGGGGTACATTACGTGCAATTGAGTACAATGAGGTACATTACGTGCAATTGAGTACAATGAGGTACATTACGTGCAATTGAGTACAATGAGGTACATTACGTGCAATTGAGTACAATGAGGTACAATACGTGCAATTGAGTACAATGAGGTACATTACGTGCAATTGAGTACAATGAGGTACAATACGTGCAATTGAGTACAATGGGGTACATTACGTGCAATTGAGTACAATGAGGTACATTACGTGCAATTGAGTACAATGAGGTACAATACGTGCAATTGAGTACAATGAGGTACATTACGTGCAATTGAGTACAATGAGGTACAATACGTGCAATTGAGTACAATGAGGTGCAATACGTGCATTTGAGTACAATGGGGTACATTACGTGCAATTGAGTACAATGAGGTACAATACGTGCAATTGAGTACAATGAGGTACATTACGTGCAATTGAGTACAATGAGGTACATTACGTGCAATTGTGTACCACGCGTATTCTGACTACCTTGAGTAGTTCATTTTGTGAATACACGTGTGAGGGTCATTGATGGACATTGATTGGCTATGGTTTGATTGAGTATGATTGACTTATCTATGATTAGGATAGTTGTACATACATGGAAGACGATATTACATTTAATGAGTTGCGGATGTGGTGGGAAGGCTGCGGGTGACCCTATATATAAGCATCCAAGATTCCTTAAATGTAAAGTCGTATGAAATGTAGGTGCATGGTGTTTTGGTTGAGTTGGTGGTCAATTGAGGTGCAATGTGGGCATGTGCATTATGGACATGTTTGGCATTATAGAACTTGTTAGATACTTATTAATATCATTATTACTTGTCCTTGTTTACCACGCGTATTCTGACTACCTTGAGTAGTTCATTTTGTGAATACACGTGTGAGGGTCATTGATGGACATTGATTGGCTATGGTTTGATTGAGTATGATTGACTTATCTATGATTAGGATAGTTGTACATACATGGAAGACGATATTACATTTAATGAGTTGCGGATGTGGTGGGAAGGCTGCGGGTGACCCTATATATAAGCATCCAAGATTCCTTAAATGTAAAGTCGTATGAAATGTAGGTGCATGGTGTTTTGGTTGAGTTGGTGGTCAATTGAGGTGCAATGTGGGCATGTGCATTATGGACATGTTTGGCATTATAGAACTTGTTAGATACTTATTAATATCATTATTACTTGTCCTTGTTTACCACGCGTATTCTGACTACCTTGAGTAGTTCATTTTGTGAATACACGTGTGAGGGTCATTGATGGACATTGATTGGCTATGGTTTGATTGAGTATGATTGACTTATCTATGATTAGGATAGTTGTACATACATGGAAGACGATATTACATTTAATGAGTTGCGGATGTGGTGGGAAGGCTGCGGGTGACCCTATATATAAGCATCCAAGATTCCTTAAATGTAAAGTCGTATGAAATGTAGGTGCATGGTGTTTTGGTTGAGTTGGTGGTCAATTGAGGTGCAATGTGGGCATGTGCATTATGGACATGTTTGGCATTATAGAACTTGTTAGATACTTATTAATATCATTATTACTTGTCCTTGTTTACCACGCGTATTCTGACTACCTTGAGTAGTTCATTTTGTGAATACACGTGTGAGGGTCATTGATGGACATTGATTGGCATGGATGAACAGCCTACGTGCAATTGAGTACAATGAGGTGCAATTGCATTGATAGGACATGTTTGGCATTATAGAACTTGTTAGATACTTATTAATATCATTATTACTTGTCCTTGTTTACCACGCGTATTCTGACTACCTTGAGTAGTTCATTTTGTGAATACACGTGTGAGGGTCATTGATGGACATTGATTGGCTATGGTTTGATTGAGTATGATTGACTTATCTATGATTAGGATAGTTGTACATACATGGAAGACGATATTACATTTAATGAGTTGCGGATGTGGTGGGAAGGCTGCGGGTGACCCTATATATAAGCATCCAAGATTCCTTAAATGTAAAGTCGTATGAAATGTAGGTGCATGGTGTTTTGGTTGAGTTGGTGGTCAATTGAGGTGCAATGTGGGCATGTGCATTATGGACATGTTTGGCATTATAGAACTTGTTAGATACTTATTAATATCATTATTACTTGTCCTTGTTTACCACGCGTATTCTGACTACCTTGAGTAGTTCATTTTGTGAATACACGTGTGAGGGTCATTGATGGACATTGATTGGCTATGGTTTGATTGAGTATGATTGACTTATCTATGATTAGGATAGTTGTACATACATGGAAGACGATATTACATTTAATGAGTTGCGGATGTGGTGGGAAGGCTGCGGGTGACCCTATATATAAGCATCCAAGATTCCTTAAATGTAAAGTCGTATGAAATGTAGGTGCATGGTGTTTTGGTTGAGTTGGTGGTCAATTGAGGTGCAATGTGGGCATGTGCATTATGGACATGTTTGGCATTATAGAACTTGTTAGATACTTATTAATATCATTATTACTTGTCCTTGTTTACCACGCGTATTCTGACTACCTTGAGTAGTTCATTTTGTGAATACACGTGTGAGGGTCATTGATGGACATTGATTGGCTATGGTTTGATTGAGTATGATTGACTTATCTATGATTAGGATAGTTGTACATACATGGAAGACGATATTACATTTAATGAGTTGCGGATGTGGTGGGAAGGCTGCGGGTGACCCTATATATAAGCATCCAAGATTCCTTAAATGTAAAGTCGTATGAAATGTAGGTGCATGGTGTTTTGGTTGAGTTGGTGGTCAATTGAGGTGCAATGTGGGCATGTGCATTATGGACATGTTTGAGGTCATAGTTCTTGTTTGATACTTATTGTTATCGACATCAATCGTTCTTGCTCATTATACGTATTCTAGTATTGTATTTTGCGATCAACGAATGCATGTGTGATTAGGTTGTGTTATGAGCCAACCTAAATTGAGTACTTGCGCCTTTTAAGGACTACGGTAAGTGTGTTCCTTGCTCCTTATGCTTGTTCATAGTTTGATTGACCTCGGCATTAGATCCTTGTCATTTGCTCCTACGAACTCACCAACCTAGTGTTGACCTTGTTTAGTACACTTTTCAGGTATTCAAGTGAATCCAAGATGTGTTGGTTGATTGATGCTTGTGCTAGAGTTTGGGGCTTGGACTTACATGGATCCAGGATTCATTTGCCCTTCTTGCTTTTTGTACTTGCTTTGTTGTTGGATTCACCGAATCCCCTTTATTTCATATAGATGACATTCTACGGTAATCCCATGCATACGCTATATCTTTTCGGTAGTATTTCGAGCCTAGCTCGGGGTGTTACACATACAGGACATACAATACAATCTCTACTAACTTATTTGATTCATAAATTCGATGAAACATTTCTTGTGATCCTATATTTATGGACACTATCTATAACCGTCATAACTTTGAATAACTTATATAATCAGATTCTTTCACAATTAAACTACCATTCACACACAAACACTAAAAAAAATATACAAATGGCTTTTCACCCACAAATTTTTGGTTCTTCATCTTCTAAAAATAATCAATCAACTGTTCTTCCAAACGAATTCGATATATTTGAAAATGCTGAGTCATACTTTATATATTCATGTATGAATAAAATGCATTTCACACAAAGTCTAGGTTCCTTTCAATATCTGAATTCTTCTTTTGTTGATGTTGCTTCCAGTGAATTTTACGACGTCATTTTGAGAAGATCGTTCATAATCGAACGACCAATTTTCTTTTGCATCTAACGATTTAATCCATCTTTTATCTGATTCTGGTCTTCTATCTACTGTCACCAATCTATCTGCATTCACAACTGAAGTTATTCGTGAATTTTATTCTAATTTACGACTTAGCATAACTGATCAT
>CM067171.1:44945725-45018225 GCA_034093135.1 Erigeron breviscapus | reverse complement strand
CGTTATATATATTACTGATATAAATGAATAAAATTTAATTATTATTGCTTAAATACAACAATTATATACTTCATATTAAAATGATAATTAGATTTAGTTATGTATCAAATACATAAATAATAATAATATGTTTATGTTTATAACTTATAATTCAATATTATTTATTCTTTGATTCTTTATCCATTAACTAATCTAGTTAAATGTGGTTGATAAAGTTAATTTGACATGAACCATGTTCACTATCATATTTTAGATTAGGTGATACAATTAGCAATGTCGAAAGTGATAGTTGATAATTTTTTGTGTTGGAAGGAAAATTAAAGAATATTGGATTTTGACTAATACTTTCATGATACATGTGTTTCAGTATTGAGACTATTATTTTTGATATACCAAATAATATATGTTATATTTTTTATTGTTATATTTTTTATGAAGGATATAAGTTATTATGTAGATTGTATTATCATCATCAATTGAAACATAAAAAAGTTTTAGATTTTTTGGAAATATGTTTATATATAGTAATTTAATTTTTAATAATAATGAAAAGTTAAAAAGTGTTAGTTATATTTAAATCAAGTATCTAGTAACTGCTAACTACTAACTCGTTGTTCAAAAAAAGTTTTGAAATATCTAGTAAGATATATTCTTTTATAAAAAGCTAAAAAAATAATAAATTAATTATGGAAAACAAATTGTAATTAATGAGATCTTTTCTATAACTATTAATATAAGTAGTAGCTAAAGTTTAGTTTTTTTTAGGGCTTCACCATTTTATTAAATTCATTTAATAATGATTCTGTTGTTTGAAAAATTATGATAAATTATAATAAATGTTTAAAAATTATTATAAGTCATTTAAAAATAATATGACTGATTATCTTTAATCTTAACCACTCAAATAAAGTCAAATCAATCTTAACCATTAAAATTAAAAGTCAACTTTGCTATTTAAACATGGTAACTCTTTTAATGACATTTAATACATTTTCTCAATCATGATTACTTCTTATTATTTAACCTATAACCTATAGCTAACTATATAAACTGTTGACTTGAAGGTTTAATTGAAGTACCAACCGAAGCTTTGTCCAATATAATCCATACTTCAAATTCTTAATTTAATTATCACTATCCATAGTTTGTTCAGACAATTATTTCAACAATATATATATATTGTTATCATATATGTAGTTTTATGTATCGCGTTGTCTATACCGGGACATCGCCCGGGTTAAAATTCTCGTTATATATATTACTGATATAAATGAATAAAATTTAATTATTATTGCTTAAATACAACAATTATATACTTCATATTAAAATGATAATTAGATTTAGTTATGTATCAAATACATAAATAATAATAATATGTTTATGTTTATAACTTATAATTCAATATTATTTATTCTTTGATTCTTTATCCATTAACTAATCTAGTTAAATGTGGTTGATAAAGTTAATTTGACATGAACCATGTTCACTATCATATTTTAGATTAGGTGATACAATTAGCAATGTCGAAAGTGATAGTTGATAATTTTTTGTGTTGGAAGGAAAATTAAAGAATATTGGATTTTGACTAATACTTTCATGATACATGTGTTTCAGTATTGAGACTATTATTTTTGATATACCAAATAATATATGTTATATTTTTTATTGTTATATTTTTTATGAAGGATATAAGTTATTATGTAGATTGTATTATCATCATCAATTGAAACATAAAAAAGTTTTAGATTTTTTTGGGGAAATATGTTTATATATAGTAATTTAATTTTTAATAATAATGAAAAGTTAAAAAGTGTTAGTTATATTTAAATCAAGTATCTAGTAACTGCTAACTACTAACTCGTTGTTCAAAAAAAGTTTTGAAATATCTAGTAAGATATATTCTTTTATAAAAAGCTAAAAAAATAATAAATTAATTATGGAAAACAAATTGTAATTAATGAGATCTTTTCTATAACTATTAATATAAGTAGTAGCTAAAGTTTAGTTTTTTTTAGGGCTTCACCATTTTATGGTAAATTCAATTTAATAATGATTCCGATTGTTAAAAAATTATGATAAATTATAATAAATGTTTAAAAATTATTATAAGTCATTTTAAAATAAATGACTGATTATCTTTAATCTTAACCATTAAAATAAAAGTCAAATCAATCTTAACCATTAAAATTAAAAGTCAACTTTGCTATTTAAACATGGTAACTCTTTTAATGTTATTTAATATATAGTTTTTACTCAATCATGATTACTTCTTATTATTTAACCTATAACCTATAGCTAACTATATAAACTGTTGACTTGAAGGTTTAATTGAAGTACCAACCGAAGCTTTGTCCAATATAATCCATACTTCAAATTCTTAATTTAATTATCACTATCCATAGTTTGTTCAGACAATTATTTCAACAATATATATATATATATAATATATATATATATATATATTATATATATATATTATATATATATATATATTATATATATATATATATATATATATATATATTCCTAATTAATTCAATGTTCATTTTATCAATTGCCTTTATCTATAAACGAAATGCATAATTGCATATCTCGACATTTACAGGCTATTTGTACATAAAGTCTATTTTAAAGCAACTAACATGGTATCCACACGTTGCGGCGAATATCATAGTTTAGGCTTCTCATGTCGCGATTACCAAAATTATTATAAACTTATATAAAATACAATAAACCTCATAAGTGTTGATGAAATCGGAATTGACAAAGATGGTGTTAATTAAATTATATAAAATACAATAAACCTCATAAGTGTTGATGAAATCGGAATTGACAAAGATGGTGTTAATTAAATTATATAAAATACAATAAACCTCATAAGTGTTGATGAAATCGGAATTGACAAAGATGGTGTTAATTAAATTATATAAAATACAATAAACCTCATAAGTGTTGATGAAATCGGAATTGACAAAGATGGTGTTAATTAAATTATATAAAATACAATAAACCTCATAAGTGTTGATGAAATCGGAATTGACAAAGATGGTGTTAATTAAATTATATAAAATACAATAAACCTCATAAGTGTTGATGAAATCGGAATTGACAAAGATGGTGTTAATTAAATTATATAAAATACAATAAACCTCATAAGTGTTGATGAAATCGGAATTGACAAAGATGGTGTTAATTAAAGTATATAAAATACAATAAAAAAGAAATAATTACCATATTTGAGATACAAATTGATAAGCATGAAATAGAAATAATACGCATAGGATCCTCATGTGGTATTTTCTTTTCTTTAATTTGTGTGTGAAATCTGTCTAAGATGGGGGTGCATTGTTTTCGGGTGTATTGTTTTAATGGAGGGTATTTATGACATTCCCCCTGTAACTTTTAACAGGGGGTTTATTCTTTTTAATAGATAGTATAGATAATGATGTAGTCTGAAATAAAAACATAGACACATATAAATATAACTTCATTTCACCCTACCAAGCACACCCTAACTGATTTGTGGGCTGATTTTCGACATTGTTTGGCTAGAAGTCGAACCAAATGCGTGTACTATGATACTAATGTGTAAGTCCCAACTCAATAGATGGTACTACCTGAAGACACCTCTATGTCGATGGTGGGGTTACTTTGCAATATAAACACTGAACTAGAGACGACCAGTTGCAGTGAGTGTATACCAAGTTCTGGATAGATTACTTATTATCGTGACAATAAGTAAAAGACAATGCAATAATAGAAAGTACTTGTAAAGTAAATTGGTGAGACAATATGTATTTTTCAAGTGTAATTTATTTATTAACTTTAAATAAATTACAAGGTTGTTGCAGAACCAAGATAATACAAAGTATGTAAATATCCTAACAACCTATGAAATACAATTGATCTACACTTGGAAATTCTCTTGACAATCGAAACACTTAAAGTTGTGAAATGCTCATTTTTGCGATTGAGAGAATATTGCACAAGTTCACCAAGAATATTGCAGGTTTGCAAAGTATTATTTCTTGTTGTGCAAAGACCTCTATTTATAGGCAAAGTTGACATTGGGATGTCAACTTTGACCGAACAAATATGGTTGAGAACATTTAAGGAGTAGCATTTAATTTCTTAAATTGCTGTGAAAAGTTACAGACTAAAGTAACTTTTCTCAACCTGCTTTATGTACCTTTTGTACTTTATACATAGATAAATCCTTTTATCCGTGTAATAGCACATAAAGCATAAAGGTCTTTTCCTCGTAATCAGTATAAAGCTTTGTAAGTACTTTACACTGATGGTCTCCAGTTTGTATCTGAGTAGAAAGTCAACTGGGCTTCGCTGCCATTGTCATTCTCTATCTTCCACTTGTTGTCTTTGACTTCAACTAGAACGATTCTTCATCTGGTCAGATCTCAACTGGAGGAAGTCTTCAGTTGCGTTAACTGTACGTTGCAACTGGACTTCAATATATTTCTGGACAAATCTTCTTAGTCTCCAGGTTCAACTGGAGACTGGCCAGTTTCAGCGAAACTGGTCCTAACAAATTCCTCCTATTTGTCCTGAAATATTGCCAAGTCTTTTTCAGTTCTTGTATCTATACAAGTATGAACTGCAAAGACTTGTTCGATTAAATCTATCTAAGTTTTCCAAGTCATTTTTATAGATCAATAAATGCCTTGGGTTTTTCTTTTGAGTTTGTTAGATTTAATCTATTATCTACCTTGTGGTTACAAACTGGTAACTTCATTTATACAAGGAAATGAAATTTACATAAGTTACAGAATGTAAATAAAATTACAAGTAGACAATTCGAAAGGAAAACTTAATCAGATGGCCCTTCGCCAGTTCCCCTTCTCTTTGACACTGAAGAGATAGGACGAGAGTCTTCAGGATCAATGTTCAACTTCAGCTCCAGATTCTCTTTGTGTTGAATCTTGCCCTTTAAAAAATTGACCCATGCTTTCTCAAACCTATTCTTTTGTGCCTTAGCTTCCAAAAAGTTCACCATCTCTACCCATTCAGAGAACCCATATTGCATTACACCAGGATTGTCAGTTTTAACTAGTGGCCCTCTAGTATAACTGACTTCAACATGAAAGTACTTGGTGCCTGGCTTGATTGTTACAAAAACACCATTGATTGCCCCACTGTGCTTTCTGGTTGCCATGATCTGGGAATAATAGTTTCTGGCTTCATATTCATTTGAAATTTTAATAGTCCCAGCTCCAGCAGCCTGCACAGCAACCTTGATGTCATCATTTGAGACTTCGCCAGTTGGTTCAAGGAAGGTTCTAAGATCAGCATCTCTGTGCAGTGGTTTTCTTGGTTGAGGGTTCCTTCTTGGTGGATTCAAGACCCTTTTCACAACCTTCTTAACATTTTCAATTCTTTTCAGAATCCCACTGGCCCGATTCCATTTAGCCTTCTCCACTGATATGTTCAGATTCTTGGCATCAAACTCAGCTTCATCATCAGGATAGTGTATGTCAAGTTCAACATCCAGCATTTCTTGTAACATGCCCACTATCCTTGCATCATCTTTCACTCTGGCATATTCCTCCTTTGTGATTCCCAACAGGTGAGCATCACTTATATCAAGTAATTTGATCTTAGCAAGATGTTCTCTGGCTTCAGCTTGGTTTGCTTGTTTCATTTTCTTTCTTTCTTTAATTTGATCTCCAAGCCTTGCCAATCGTTTGCTATCACTTTCTGAGACTGGAGGAAGCAAATCAACATTGCCAGTTTCTAACATTGGTACATCAGTGGCCGGCTGGGCAGAATCATCAGATGTTATTCCTTTGCTCTTATCCACATTCCCCCTATCAATCACATCTACATCCTCTTCAACCCTTTGCTCACCAGTTTCAGTACTGGCAGCCACAACCATTTCTCTACCAGATTGACTTCCAGATGGAGCACTTTCAGTTGCAATTGGTGCAAGGACTGCACGTTTTCCCCCCTTGGCAGCATCTAGACCTGCCCTTATGACTTCCCATTCAGAATGGTGAGACGGCAACCGGTCAAGAGGCTGCCATGATTGCAAGTCCTTGCACTCTTTAAATATTGTACACATCATCCTGAAAGATCTCCACAGATGGTTGGTTTCTTTAGACTGGGTCAGAACATTTGCTGCCACTTGTTGCTGACCAGTTTTCAGTTCATCCAAGGTCTTAGAATCTTCATTCAGACCAGAAACCACCTTTTCCTTAACCTCTTCATCCTTTTTCTTCAAATTTTCCACTTCAGTTGTCAGTTTGTCAATAGACTGAGTGTGAGTTGATACCTGGGTGTTTAATGTGTCTATGCTGCCCCTCAACTGGTTGATCTCATTAGTGAGTGGGGCCAGATCAACCTGAGGAGTGGCCAGCTTAGTGATCTCAGCTATCACCCTTTCAATCAGTTGTGTTTCTCTTGCACCCAGCGTATCATCAATTTTCTGACCAACTGAAGTCATCAAACGCTGCCCAAGCTCAGTCACATTCAACCTAGGTTTTTCAACTAAATCTTTAACCTGCTTTTCAATCTCCCTTAAATCAACTTCAGATCTTCTGACAGTGTTACCCAGCAAATTTGAGATTGAGGTTGTGACTTTGGTCTGAGTAAGGTCAAAGGCTTCTTTTAAAGAAGTGGCCAGATTGTTGCAGCCAGTGACCAACTCATTGAGCTTCTTGAACACCAAGTCTTCATTGGTTGAAAACTTGTTAATCCCCAGATCAACCTGAGGAGTGGCCAGCTTAGTGATCTCAGCTATCACCCTTTCAATCAGTTGTGTTTCTCTTGCACCCAGCGTATCATCAATTTTCTGACCAACTGAAGTCATCAAACGCTGCCCAAGCTCAGTCACATTCAACCTAGGTTTTTCAACTAAATCTTTAACCTGCTTTTCAATCTCCCTTAAATCAACTTCAGATCTTCTGACAGTGTTACCCAGCAAATTTGAGATTGAGGTTGTGACTTTGGTCTGAGTAAGGTCAAAGGCTTCTTTTAAAGAAGTGGCCAGATTGTTGCAGCCAGTGACCAACTCATTGAGCTTCTTGAACACCAAGTCTTCATTGGTTGAAAACTTGTTAATCCCCAGATCAACCTGAGGAGTGGCCAGCTTAGTGATCTCAGCTATCACCCTTTCAATCAGTTGTGTTTCTCTTGCACCCAGCGTATCATCAATTTTCTGACCAACTGAAGTCATCAAACGCTGCCCAAGCTCAGTCACATTCAACCTAGGTTTTTCAACTAAATCTTTAACCTGCTTTTCAATCTCCCTTAAATCAACTTCAGATCTTCTGACAGTGTTACCCAGCAAATTTGAGATTGAGGTTGTGACTTTGGTCTGAGTAAGGTCAAAGGCTTCTTTTAAAGAAGTGGCCAGATTGTTGCAGCCAGTGACCAACTCATTGAGCTTCTTGAACACCAAGTCTTCATTGGTTGAAAACTTGTTAATCCCCAGATCAACCTGAGGAGTGGCCAGCTTAGTGATCTCAGCTATCACCCTTTCAATCAGTTGTGTTTCTCTTGCACCCAGCGTATCATCAATTTTCTGACCAACTGAAGTCATCAAACGCTGCCCAAGCTCAGTCACATTCAACCTAGGTTTTTCAACTAAATCTTTAACCTGCTTTTCAATCTCCCTTAAATCAACTTCAGATCTTCTGACAGTGTTACCCAGCAAATTTGAGATTGAGGTTGTGACTTTGGTCTGAGTAAGGTCAAAGGCTTCTTTTAAAGAAGTGGCCAGATTGTTGCAGCCAGTGACCAACTCATTGAGCTTCTTGAACACCAAGTCTTCATTGGTTGAAAACTTGTTAATCCCCAGATCAACCTGAGGAGTGGCCAGCTTAGTGATCTCAGCTATCACCCTTTCAATCAGTTGTGTTTCTCTTGCACCCAGCGTATCATCAATTTTCTGACCAACTGAAGTCATCAAACGCTGCCCAAGCTCAGTCACATTCAACCTAGGTTTTTCAACTAAATCTTTAACCTGCTTTTCAATCTCCCTTAAATCAACTTCAGATCTTCTGACAGTGTTACCCAGCAAATTTGAGATTGAGGTTGTGACTTTGGTCTGAGTAAGGTCAAAGGCTTCTTTTAAAGAAGTGGCCAGATTGTTGCAGCCAGTGACCAACTCATTGAGCTTCTTGAACACCAAGTCTTCATTGGTTGAAAACTTGTTAATCCCCAGATCAACCACTTTAATATTGGTCAAATGATCCTTGTGGCATCTGGAGAAAGACTTGGTGTTTTTGTCAAGTGTCTTTTGAATATCCTCCACCCTGGTAAGAAGATTTTGGATATCGGCTTGGAAAGACACAAATTGACTGTCCAGTGACGGAGGGGAAGGTGTCACTGGACCAGCAGTAGATGCCACTAGAGCCACTGGGGAAGGTACTACAAGAGTAGCCTGATCAGATGGTGACTCAGTGACAGTTGAAGAAATAGGAGGGGTTGTAGAAGAAGAAACAGAAGTAACAATGTGTTGATCATGCTGAGAATGCTCAGGTGTGATCAACGGCGGCGGCGGTGGTGGCATTTCTCGAAGGAGTGAGAACTGCCCAGAAGTTGTAGAAAACAGAGTGACAAGTACCTGGAGAAGGGGATGCATAATCCCCTGGAGCCTTTCAGTTTGATCACCAGGCTTCTGAATAAAATATCAGCAAAGTCCACTCTGAGTCCATTCCACAAGCAGTAAGCCATCTCTGCTTGTGTGGAGTTGATCTGGTCCAATCCACCAGAACTCCCACCCATGCTTTCAACTAGGTGAATGAAGAAGTACCTCCAGGATGGTGAGAGGCCCTTCATAGTCATAGCACCTTTGATATTTAATACCCCATTTTCCAAGCACTCCTTGTTTCCCATATCAAGGAGTACCTGGCGAAAATTGATGTTTTGGGATATCACAACTGGAGATTCACCCTGTCTCCAGTAGTTGAGGTGCAGAGCATCCCTCAACGTTTCTGCAGTAATGGCACACTGGACTGATCCATCTTTAAGGGTGAAAGAGATAGATGAACAGTCTTCTGAAAGTTCTGATGTGTACCAAAACTCACACAAGTAATCATGGTACATCTTGCGTGGGTTGAGGGAAAAAGACTCGCCGAGGGGAGAATCACGAAGAAAAGCTTGGATTCTCCCGATTAAAGTATCGGCGGCTTGAGTCCCTCTCAAACTGGCCATTGGATTGTTTGGATTTAATTTTATTGATGCGGGATTTGAAGGGGCACCACTGGCTCGTTTGACATTTTGTGATGGATTATAAGGGACTGTAAGCAAATTTACATCCCTACTTCTAGATTTAGGTGCCATTATAGATAGATTTGAATATGAAACTGAAAATTTGGGAATTAGGGTTTTGATTTATGAAGCAGAGAGAGAAATGAAGAGTTTGATGATGATTGGAAGTAAATGAAAGAATGTAAAGGAAAGTAAATGTGATCGGAGTAAATAAGGGTATTTATAAGGAAAAATTATGATCCCAATGAAATACCAAGAATTATTTTATTATCAAAAATCAATTTTGTAGATATTTTTACAAAAGTAAATTTGAATTTTGAACCAAAAGTTTAATTCTCCATGTCAGCATTAAATGCTACGACGGCTTAACTTACCCACGCGCCCACTAATTTTCATTTTCCCAATAAAAACAGTTGTCTTTACAAAAATGACTTCAAGCACGTCATATGACGATATTGAGTAGGTTAAAACACTCGAGTATCATCACGTGTCACAAGTATTGACCAAGTATTTTCCAACGTTATGAAAATCTGGTTGACCACCAGTTTTAAGACAAGACTGAACCTGTACACTGGAGGATTAGTCTAGTGCCAGTTTCCAACTGGAGAGTTCTCCAGTTGCCATTTTCAAACAAAAAGAATTTTAGTAAGAAAATTATTTCGAGTCTTTCCCCCTAAAATGATGATCCAGAAATCGATTAGTGCCAGGATAGTATCACAAAGGCGTTCGATAGCCTGGTGAGCAAAGATTATCTGGACCTCCTCAACTGGAGAACTTCATCAGTGTCACTGACGCGTTCATAACAAAAATCTCCAGTTTCAAGGATTTAACATTCCCAGTTCGCTGATAAGATGTTTAAAGGTTTTCTCATCAAGAGGTTTTGTAAAAACATCAGCGAGCTGTTTGTCAGTGGAAATGAAATGTATTTCAATGTCTCCTTTCATAACATGATCACGAATGAAATGATACCTGATGTCAATATGCTTTGTCTTAGGGTGCATCACTGGGTTGTGAGATATAGCAATTGCACCGGTGTTGTCACAAAAGATTGGGGTCCTTGTATACTTTTGACCATAATCTAGTAACTGGTTCTTGATCCAGAGAATCTGGGCACAGCAACTGGCCACAGAAATGTACTCTGCCTCAGCAGTGGACATAGAGACAGACGTCTGCTTCTTGCTGGTCCAACTCACCTGTTTTCCTCCAAGAAAATGACAACCACCAGTTGTTGATTTTCTATCTATCTTACAACCTGCATGATCTGAATCTGAATAACCCATTAGATCTAACCATGAGCCTTTGGGATACCAAAGACCAAGGCTAGGACACCCTTTCAGGTATCTGAAGATACGCTTAACAGCGTGCAAATGTGATTCTTTTGGGTTAGCCTGAAATCTGACACATAGACATGTTGCAAACATTATATCTGGTCGACTGGCAGTTAAATACATCAGTGAACCAACCATACCACGATATTCAGTAGTGTTCACTGGTTTGCCAGTTGGGTCAGAGTCCAAATTTAAAGGTGCTGCAATAGGTGTGTTTTTCGATGGGATTGAATTAATATTGTATTTTCTCAACAAATCTCTGAAATATTTTTCTTGGTTTATAAGTATTCCATTTTCTGTTTGCTTAATCTGAAGACCTAAGAAAAATGTTAATTCTCCCATTAAACTCATTTCATACTCAGATGACATGATTTTAGAAAACCTTTTACACATTGCATCATCAGTTGAACCAAATATAATGTCATCAACATAAATTTGTACCAGTAAGATATTACCTTTTTCTTTCAAGATAAATAAGGTATTATCTATTGCACCTCTTTGAAAGCCATTTTGAGAAGATGTTTAGTTAAAGTATCATACCAGGCTCTTGGGGCTTGTCTAAGACCATACAATGCTTTGTTCAGTCTGTATACCCAGTGAGGATGCTTCTCATTGATGAAGCCTGGAGTCTGCTTAACATACACTTCTTCTTCCAATGTTCCATTAAGGAACGCACTTTTGACATCCATCTGGAAGACTTTGAACTGCAGATGGGCTGCATAAGCCAAAAATATTCTGATGGCTTCAAGTCTTGCAACTGGAGCAAAAGTTTCATCAAAATCAACGCCCTCTGCCTGACAATAACCCTGGGCAACTAATCTGGCTTTGTTTCTTACAACATTGCCATCTTCATCCATCAAAATCAACGCCGTGAAGTCAATTTCTCGCGCCGTGATAAACTGCAGAAAAGTCATTTTCAAACACTTATAACTTTTGATCCGTAAGTCTGTTTTTGACGATTCAAGCGGCCACGGAAGCGTAATTGAGTCTATTTTCCAATGGTATATGCCTCTGAGTCCAGAACATAGTTATAACATTTCCAAAGTTTTGATAAAGCAACAGTGGTCAAGTTTTGACTAGTCATTATGAAACAAAATGTAATGATTTCACTTCGGTTGGATCAAAGCCTTATAAAATGGACATAATAAAGCTTTTATGATAAGAATAGGGAAATATTCATAGGACCTTACCTCTTGAGATGTTTTAGGATTAATGTGATACGTGTATGATAGGTTTCAGCTATCGTGGACATTGGTTCTACTTTCTTTCGACTTGGGAATTTATTGCTCATTTCAGGTGAGTTTCGTAAACCCTCCCTACTCAATTCAGATTCGGGCTGAAAAGTGTACATGTTTGTTTAACTGTTGATTTTTGATTTGATTGATTGTATGATTGAATTGTTGATGTGGACATGTTAGCGCATTATTTATTATATAAGTCGCACCGTTAGCGCATTATTCATTATATAAGTCGCACCGTTAGCGCATTATTCATTATATAAGTCGCACCGTTAGCGCATTATTTATAAGTCGCACCGTTAGCGCATTATTTATTATATAAGTCGCACCGTTAGCGCATTGTTAAATTATTAACAATGTAAGACGCACCGTTGTTGAATGTTATTGATTGTTATGGAACGTTGTTGAACGTTATATGAAATCGTTGTTGTTGAACATTGACTTGTATTGAATTGTGATAATGTGAAACCTTATAGGTTTTCCTTGGATGTGATTAGTTCTCCTAATCCTCATTTATTGTTAACGGTTGTTATCCGACACGGTTATTCCTTGTTACTTGTCCCTACGAACTCACCAACTTTATGTTGACGCTCTTTAGTACACTTTTCAGGTAATCAAGTTAATCAGAGACAAAATGGATGATTGCATGCTTACTTGCTAGGATTGGATTAGCTTTGGACTTTCTGGATCCATGATCCTTACTTCCCTTTTATGGGTTACTTTTAGGATCAACTACTATCGATTGAATTGCCTTTTATTATTGATTGAACATGTATTTTGATAAATGTTGATGATTGTATACGTTTGTACAAGTTTAAGGATTGTTTCAATCCTATGTTTTCATATAGTTTGACTCTACATAATTTCCATGTCGTGCTGTGTTTTTCTAAGTGATACCCCATGATTCCGCCATGTTGGGGTGTTACAGAATGGTATCAGAGCCGTGGTTGTAGAGAATTAGGTGGATTGACCTAGTCTATAGCCATTGCACCCACATTTCATATTAGCATGCATGATAGGAAATTTTGTGTGCAACGTGAACTGTATGATGCATAAAAATGGTTTAAACGGAGTTCATAGGTTACTTATGATTTGATGACTTGATTGTTATATGACAACTTTATGGACGTATATGATAGTGTCGGGATACACCGTGAATTGTGGAATTATTGTGATAAACGTTGATGTGTGTGGAATCTTGGATGCATTTATTATTTGTCCCCCAGCAAAATGAAATGATGGCATTAATGGAGTATAACATTCGATAACCCTAGAGGCGCCTAATCAACAAATCTATGGTTATCCTATGTCATATAAAGTTAATGATCTCATGGATTGCGCCTCGTGGATAAAGTATAGTAGCTAACCCGGTATGTTTAATGAGTGTTGGTTAGGTGGAGGGTTAGCCGTGGTACACCCTGTATACATACCCGGTCAACACTTAGAGAACATATCGGAACCGAGGTTTTGGACATCCATTCTATATATTAACGGTGTGGAGGGTTAGCCGATGGTACACCCTGTATACAAACACTTTTAATGTGTCGAATGTTGAAGTTAAAATTCGGACTATGCTTTACCCACCTTGTTATGACTTGACCCCTTTTATTTATATAGTGTTGAATGTTTCGTGATTGTAAATTATATGAATAATGATAAGTTATTATGAATTTGACATGATGGCATGATAGCTAAGACATTAGTACATTTGCCTTAGTATTATGATATGAATAATGATAAGTTATTATGAATTTGACATGATGGCATGATAGCTAAGACATTAGTACATTTGCCTTAGTATTATGATATGAATAATGATAAGTTATTATGAATTTGACATGATGGCATGATAGCTAAGACATTAGTACATTTGCCTTAGTATTATGATATGAATAATGATAAGTTATTATGAATTTGACATGATGGCATGATAGCTAAGACATTAGTACATTTGCCTTAGTATTATGATATGAATAATGATAAGTTATTATGAATTTGACATGATGGCATGATAGCTAAGACATTAGTACATTTGCCTTAGTATTATATATGAATAATGATAAGTTATTATGAATTTGACATGATGGCATGATAGCTAAGACATTAGTACATTTGCCTTAGTATTATGATATGAATAATGATAAGTTATTATGAATTTGACATGATGGCATGATAGCTAAGACATTAGTACATTTGCCTTAGTATTATGATATGAATAATGATAAGTTATTATGAATTTGACATGATGGCATGATAGCTAAGACATTAGTACATTTGCCTTAGTATTATGATATGAATAATGATAAGTTATTATGAATTTGACATGATGGCATGATAGCTAAGACATTAGTACATTTGCCTTAGTATTATGATATGAATAATGATAAGTTATTATGAATTTGACATGATGGCATGATAGCTAAGACATTAGTACATTTGCCTTAGTATTATGATATGAATAATGATAAGTTATTATGAATTTGACATGATGGCATGATAGCTAAGACATTAGTACATTTGCCTTAGTATTATGATATGAATAATGATAAGTTATTATGAATTTGACATGATGGCATGATAGCTAAGACATTAGTACATTTGCCTTAGTATTATGATATGAATAATGTATTGAGAACTTGAACCTTGAATGATATGTTATGAACTTGAATTTGAACAGTATGTCATAAATTCGAACTGAAACGATATATTGTGAACAAAAGCTTGACTGATGCGATATGAGTTGGAACTTGTTAAAATTAGTGTGGAATTGAAATCTATGTTAATTGAAATAGTAGTACAGGTATAGGGGATTTTGGATGAGTTGGTAATTTAACGAATGTGTTCAAGAAATGACTAGAATAAGAGCAAACACGATGGTCGTAGAAGATTATGAACTTAAATGATTATATGCAGGAATAAAGTCTTGTAGTTTTCACTCTTAAATGATTTGTACTTTAAGGTAAGAATACATGATTTTACTATGAGGTACTATTCGCTTATATAACGTAAGCAATGATGTCAGATGACAATAATTTTCGAAATGGCCGACAAAGAATAACTCTGCAATAATAAAGCCAATTATTTAGCGTTATTATATCTATATCCTGATTGAACGAGATAAAGTTGAATAACTTTATTAAATTGTCTTGACTTTGACAATAATAGAGTACTGACTACAAACAGGAATAAAGCGAGGAGTTGGAATGAGAGGTAGAAATCTGATCATGTATCACAATGATTTTAACATATTCTAATCGATACATAATAATAATTCCTTTCATCCGTGTTTAGGCTATGTAAGACTTAGCTATATTAATGAACTAAATCGATAGAAATTAATGACATTCGTTCTATCTCATAGACTTATTATTATTATGCTTAAATTGAGGGCGACTAGTAGACGCATGAGCTTACCTTGTCAATCGAGAAGAATATTGCTTCAGTTGGTAGCTGCAAATGGAAGCGTCGTACTACTGACTCTATGTCATTTCTTACATAACCTTACTAACAGAAACATAGCATCCTCAATCACTAGTTTCTAATAGTAATGATATCTTGGTCTTTAGATAAATCATATGTATTATATGAGTTGGAACTTGTTAAAATTAGTGTGGAATTGAAATCTATGTTAATTGAAATAGTAGTACAGGTATAGGGGATTTTGGATGAGTTGGTAATGTGATGGGCTGGCCAATGGTATGTCTTATATTATAAGCATTACCGGATGGCCCATGTCTAAGCTATATTACTTATAATTGTCTACAATTATCAGTCATTGTTGGAATAACAATATGAGAATAAGATCTAGAATACATGCTTATTAAGGTCTTAGATACTTATAATCTATAATTGTAGACCAATGATTTATTATGAACTATAGACTAAGTTCAAACTTATAGTTACGATTGACTGATAGAATGAGCTAAGATTTTTGGAGACTATAATGTTCAATTAAAGTGAGATACTATGAAATATTAGGAGACCTAGTGTGTTAAGAGGCATTTTTACGAACATGAGGTTTGAGTTGGTAATTTAACGAATGTGTTCAAGAAATGACTAGAATAAGAGCAAACACGATGGTCGTAGAAGATTATGAAGCTGAATAGACTATAAGACTTGAACAAAAGTAAGAACTTTATTTGGTCAAACATAACAAGCTACTATTACAAACATTAATAATACATTCGCTCTCAACTGGAACATACACTAGACTAAGTGGCTCGGTGTGGCTTGGCTAACTCTTGCTCAATCTGCCTTAAGAAGTTGGTATTACTGGGATCCTTGGAACAAATCTTCCAAATGTTTGTTAAGAAATGAGTAGAAGCCTTATCGATCTCGCTTAAACGAAAGAACTTCTCATCCCCATCCTCTGAAGTGTAGAAGATCCCAGCAGGCCTACTTAAGACCCTTCCTTCCACAAACACTATGCCCTTTGGAAGCTGAAGATTTAACAAGGCATCATCGTCAGCTGGTGGAAGCATATCGGGAGCGGATGATGAGGCGCCAACAGTTCTTAGTCTTTTCATGGGTCTTTGAGAAAGTAGAGGAGTGTTACTTTCGTCGCCTCTAAGAGTAGTGTCTTCTTCTCCCATAGTTTCCTGTAGATACTTCCTTAGACTTACTTCACCTTTAGCCATTTTGGCATACCACTCAGCTTCTCTTTTACTAGCTAGTTCTAATATGTTGACATGTTGACTTGCTGGTGTTTGCACCTCAAAACCTGTTTCTCCTGCTTCTGCGAGCAGTAGTTCCTTAGCTAACTTCAGAGAAGCCTCTTCCTCTATCGCTTGTATTTTCTGACGTTCTATAATCTCTTTGAGGATCACGTCTTGAGAACTACTTCGGAGTATTTCAAAATTTTCATGAAATATAACAGGAGAAGGTGATGACATAGGTCTCTTTCCCTTGAAAACAATTGGGTCAACTGTTGCTTCAACTTCTTCAGATTGTGAGAAATCAACAAGTTGATACAACAACCCTTTAATTTCTCTAATTTCTGCTTCAAGTTTTGTTTGTTTATCGATAGATTTTCTCAATAGTGCTCTATCAGCTGCTAGAAGAAAAGGAGTGCTATAGTGTATTTGGTCGATTTGGGAAGTAAGAGACTTAAACGAGGTGGTTTGTTCAGTAGCAAGTGATACTATAGTATTGTTAAGTTGTTCAATTTGCTTTGACAAAAGCTCGATTGAATGTTCAAGTGCAATAAATGTGTGAGTGGCCATGGTTTAGTTGAGAAAGAACGGTGGTTGATTTGGATGTGTGGAAATATAGTTTCACACAAAGAAAAATGTAAAGTAGAGAAGGAAATTTCAGAATGCCTATTATCTTTACAAGTGCTTTTCTTATATAGAGAACGAAAGACGAAGTGTGACCTTGGAGAACTGACAGGTGTCCATAAAATTACAGTAATCTATAATCATCACGATAATGATATGATTTTTGAATTCTCCTCTTTACCTTGGGTCGTTAAAAATCAATTTGAATGATTAAGGGAAATTCTTTTAACTGGGGAATTTCCCTACCTGACAATTCAAATGAAAAAGATAAAGGAGTTTCCTTTTTGAATTATCACTGGTATGGTACCCAAATGTTGTGACGGATACTATTTATAGGACATTAAAAACCATGCTTTTCAGAAACAGTATGAGAAGGCAAACAGTTAAGTAATAGTCTATAATAGATAACATAGTTGTCTACAGCTCAAACTTCATAACATGTTAAAAAGAAGAAAGTGGTATTTCATCACTGGTACAAATTGAATGATACTCATTACACTATTTAAATAGAAATACAACAACTGAGAATATAACACTTAAAAACCATACACAGAAACCCACGTTGCTATAAACAGTAAGGGAACCACGCCAAGAACGAAGGCGACTAACCATGGATAAGCTTCATCTAATGGAAGTTGAGCCACAATAAGTAACCAAGCTATAATGACTATGTAAACCACGATTAGGAAAGGGCTCAACATTTTTGGTATAAGTGTTCGTTTCAGTTAGGTTTGAGAAAAGGATAATGTTAAGTTAATATGGAGAGATATGTGTGTGGTATTATTATATAGTCTAAAAAGGAGCCGTTTCTAACGGTCAAATATGAAAGAGAAAGTGAATTTGAATGATGTATAGTACTTTAGTCAGATTTACCTGTGTTTAGACAGATTATCTATGATATACCATAAATGTACAAGTAGTTCATGCTATATGTATACAAGTGGTTGGTTATTATATGTGTACAAGCTGTAGAGTTATTTATATATATACACTAGTTCTAAATGATAATCCTGTTGAGGATTGTGTGCGAGTTCATCCTACTCTGTTGAGAGTAGAAGGGTTCTGTTTAGAATCATACATGGTTCATCCTATACTGTTGAGAGTAGAAGGCATCAATTAGAGGTGCCCACTGTATTTTGCTGTTAAGTATGTGTGTAAATGTGTATGTGAGATTAGATGTCATGTCTTTTAATATCTATTAATTGACACTGAGACAAAACATAAATCACGTTAAGTATATTTTTACTCGATACAATCTAGATTTCGAGGGCGAAATCCTTTTAACTGGGGAATAATGTAACATCCATGATTTTTACCCGTTGGACCGTGTATGTATTTTGACTAACTATTTTAATAAACGAAAACTTTGGAAATAATTGTGTACATTTATCTGTAAATTGGGCCAACTATAAGGTCATATTTGGACTCCTAGAATTAAGTCCATGTTCCAAGACCATGATATTGGCCCATACGTGTTATGGAAATTAGATTATAACGAAAATTGAGTAACTGTAGTAACGGAGAAAAACGTATATACGAAACCTTAAGTATAATGTACGGTTTCAATAGTGTCGGTGGCACAGTGTCGGTGGTTATCTAATAATTCCATTAATGGGACAAAGCCGACATACTTTATGAAAAGTAGGAATACTCGTGAAATTGTCACAAGCTATATTTGATTATTAGTTGAATAATGTTACTAGTAGACATCCGACAAAACTTTTATAAAAGGTTATAAACCCGTGATTTATTTTAGTTGTTTAGTAATCATGGACCCAGTCAAGTAGCGGATATATATCCCTACTACCTCACTTATTGATATATATTCACGGATACCCTCTATTATTACACACTCTATTATTATTATTCCTATTTCTACTTCAGGAGAACCCAAACCCCCTCCCCTTTCATTTCTTCTTCCTCCTCTCTGATTTCTTCTAATTTCTGGATATAATCATCAAATTTGTAAGGAAGTTAACTAACTTATAACAATAATTATCATCAATCATCAAGAGAATTCAAGGTTTAATTGGTTTAAAGTGTTCATCCCGTTCTCCAAACCCAAAATTCGAATTTATGCATCAAAAGACTTTTGGTAAGTTAAACTCATCCCATAATCACCATTTTATGTTTGTTAACATGTTTCTAGTTGTAACCAAGTGTTTTCGGGTCACAAATCGAGCCAAAAGTCGAATTATGGTTTGTTTGGTTTTGGTTTGGGTTGAAATGATTTGGAAGTGATTTTGAAGTTATGGGTTGAAACCATGAAGTGGGTTGGGTTTGATTATGTGTATATATGTATATTTAGGTCCAAAAACGAGTTGGAAAGGTCCCTTGGTCGATTTCTAGAGTTAAAATTGGTTTAGGAGGGTTTTAGGGTCGTGTTTGGGCTTGGTTTCTTACTGGTCTGGGTAAAATCGCGCCGTGAGGTCCCTTAGTCGCGTCGTGAGGCTTCAGGTTTACAAGAATTTCGAATGCAGATCAAAATCTCGCGCCGTGAAGTCAATTTCGCGCGCCGTGAAGTCAATTTTTCGCGCCGTGATAAACTGCAGAAAAGTCATTTTCAAACACTTATAACTTTTGATCCGTAAGTCTGTTTTTTGACGATTCAAGCGGCCACGGAAGCGTAATTGAGTCTAATTTCCAATGGTATATGCCTCTGAGTCCAGAACATAGTTATAACATTTCCAAAGTTTTGATAAAGCAACAGTGGTCAAGTTTTGACTAGTCATTATGAAACAAAATGTAATGATTTCACTTCGGTTGGATCAAAGCCTTATAAAATGGACATAATAAAGCTTTTATGATAAGAATAGAGCAATATTCATAGGACCTTACCTCTTGAGATGCTTTAGGATTAATGTGATACGTGTATGATAGGTTTCAGCTATCGTGGACATCGGTTCTACTTTCTTTCGACTTGGGAATTTATTGCTCATTTCAGGTGAGTTTCGTAAACCCTCCCTACTCAATTGAGATTTGGACTGAAAAGTGTACATGTTTGTTTAACTGTTGATTTTTGATTTGATTGATTGTATGATTGAATTGTTGATGTGGACATGTTAGCGCATTGTTTACTATGTAAGTCGTACCGTTAGCGCATTATTCATTATATAAGTCGCACCGTTAGTGTTAAAACCTAATAATTCGTGTTTAATGTGCGGAAGTTGATAATCATCAATGGTGGAAAGTGTGTGTTTTAGTGTGTGTTCTTGAGAGAGAAAGGTGTGTGTGTGGAAAGTCTGGTTTGATTGATAATGATAAGTGGGAAAAAGGTTACAAGGAATAAAGGTTTGAGGGGTATTTATACTCTAAGTATATTACAAAAGCTCCCCCTCAACCTAACAATATTTACACAAAATACACTATTTTTCAAATACAACTAAGCACTATTTTGAATTTCTAACATTCTCCCCCTTAGTGCTTGGTTGTCCATCATTACTTCCTCTGTTGTCTCCTCCTCTTATTTGCACGTCTCTGCTTGTTCTTCCTTTTCTTATAACGTCGTGCAGCATTTGATGTTGATGGCTTGTCAATCTTTGCACTCCAGAATGCTCTTTTCTTATAACTGTTCCATGAGTCATTCCAAAACTTCTTAGGAATAAAGTGCCAGTTATCACCAACAGGACGTTCATCTGGCAATCTGATGTTATCTTGGAAGTTGACAGGAGGAATATTATGGGGACCACGTTCATGACTAGGATTCCAATGAACCCATGAACCTGTCTTGGTATGTATGACTCCTTCTTGAGATTTGGAAGTTCTTGTGACAATAAGATCTCTAATTTTCTGACGCATATCAAGAGTATTCTTGATACGTCTTAAATGGTCTTCTCTCTGAGACTTGATTTGTTCATCTTCTTCATTGTCAGAATCTTCATCGATTGCATTCAGAATTGACAGACAATATTTCAATGTACCATCTGAGTATTTGGGAAACTCAGAGGCACGAATGAAAATCTTTCTCTTGAGTCTATTGATGAAGACAAATCCATCCAGGCTTTCAATTGGATCTCCAATCTGAAATGAATCTAGCTCATAACCTTCGGCTCTTTGATTTGGTCTTGTAAGGTTAATCTTGCTAGTTCTTCTTTCCAAACCAATCTGGAAGTCATTGAATTCATAGAATCTAATCAAGGCTTGAATATGGCTTTTCAATACTTCATAAGCTAAAAGTTGATCTTGATTCTTGATTATCAGATAAGCATATTGATTGTAGAGGAATAGAATGTCTGAGATCGTCATTTGTTGAAAAGATTCTTCTTGAACAACATAGACATGGCCATCAGCTCGACGAACTCTGAATCGAACAAGTCTGAGATTGTGACTCTTGAGAGGAGTAAACAACTGAAGGACTTTGGTTATAGGAATTTGAAATTGTTGGTACCACCATTCAGCTCTCACTGAACTTTCAGCATTCATTAGCTCCATATAAGCATCTCTTTGACCTTGATGTCTGAACAGAAAGAATGCTCTTTTCTTATAACGTCGTGCAGCATTTGATGTTGATGGCTTGTCAATCTTTGCACTCCAGAATGCTCTTTTCTTATAACGTCGTGCAGCATTTGATGTTGATGGCTTGTCAATCTTTGCACTCCAGAATGCTCTTTTCTTATAACTGTTCCATGAGTCATTCCAAAACTTCTTAGGAATAAAGTGCCAGTTATCACCAACAGGACGTTCATCTGGCAATCTGATGTTATCTTGGAAGTTGACAGGAGGAATATTATGGGGACCACGTTCATGACTAGGATTCCAATGAACCCATGAACCTGTCTTGGTATGTATGACTCCTTCTTGAGATTTGGAAGTTCTTGTGACAATAAGATCTCTAATTTTCTGACGCATATCAAGAGTATTCTTGATACGTCTTAAATGGTCTTCTCTCTGAGACTTGATTTGTTCATCTTCTTCATTGTCAGAATCTTCATCGATTGCATTCAGAATTGACAGACAATATTTCAATGTACCATCTGAGTATTTGGGAAACTCAGAGGCACGAATGAAAATCTTTCTCTTGAGTCTATTGATGAAGACAAATCCATCCAGGCTTTCAATTGGATCTCCAATCTGAAATGAATCTAGCTCATAACCTTCGGCTCTTTGATTTGGTCTTGTAAGGTTAATCTTGCTAGTTCTTCTTTCCAAACCAATCTGGAAGTCATTGAATTCATAGAATCTAATCAAGGCTTGAATATGGCTTTTCAATACTTCATAAGCTAAAAGTTGATCTTGATTCTTGATTATCAGATAAGCATATTGATTGTAGAGGAATAGAATGTCTGAGATCGTCATTTGTTGAAAAGATTCTTCTTGAACAACATAGACATGGCCATCAGCTCGACGAACTCTGAATCGAACAAGTCTGAGATTGTGACTCTTGAGAGGAGTAAACAACTGAAGGACTTTGGTTATAGGAATTTGAAATTGTTGGTACCACCATTCAGCTCTCACTGAACTTTCAGCATTCATTAGCTCCATATAAGCATCTCTTTGACCTTGATGTCTGAACAGAAAGAATGCTCTTAATCGGTTCAAGGTCATGTTGAGTCTTTCACTTGGTGAGCAATAAATTTGAAAGGCTCTTTCTTCAAGATATCTAGCTCTGCACACCATTTCTTCAGGTCTAGTTCTCAAATCCAGAATTTGTTCATAATTCTCAGCAAAATACCCTTCATTGATCTGCCATATCGTATTTCTTGAGATTCTTGGATGTATAACTCCTTGTCCAAGTTCATTTGGAGTCTCAAGATTTTCTGGGTTTCTGAGCTGATAGACTATCTCTTCAAATATATCCTCTCCATATTCTTCTTGAGCAATACTTGCTGGAGCATCATCAGGTTTATCTGAATCAGATTCATCATCATGATCATTCTCTGGTTGAAATGGATCAGGATTACTTGACTCATCAGAACTTGATGTGGAAGAATAATAATGAGAAATATTTCTGATGAGTGGAGGTAAATCATCTGAATCTTCTTGAGTTCCTCCTTGAGTCTCTGTGACAACTTCTTGAACAGTTTCTTGATCATCTTGAGCTTGTGTCTCATGACCCTCTCTAATATCTCTCAAATTCTCCCCCTCGGGTTGATCATCAGGGTCTTGATCATCCCGATGCCTTGAGATATTAGCCAGTCTACATTGTTGATCAAGTTCAGTAACTCGTTTTTGAAGTGCTTCAATTTGAGCCTGTTGTTCCTGTTGTGTATTTTGGAAAGACAAGTATGCAAGAAGTGATTGAAAAATAGATCGTTTATGAGAAGAAAAAAAAAAAAAAAAAAAAAAAAAAAAAAAAAAAAAAAAAAAAAAAAAAAAAAAAAAAAAAAAAAAAAAAAAAAAAAAAAAAAAAAAAAAAAAAAAAAAAAAAAAAAAAAAAAAAAAAAAAAAAAAAAAAAAAAAAAAAAAAAAAAAAAAAAAAAAAAAAAAAAAAAAAAAAAAAAAAAAAAAAAAAAAAAAAAAAAAAAAAAAAAAAAAAAAAAAAAAAAAAAAAAAAAAAAAAAAAAAAAAAAAAAAAAAAAAAAAAAAAAAAAAAAAAAAAAAAAAAAAAAAAAAAAAAAAAAAAAAAAAAAAAAAAAAAAAAAAAAAAAAAAAAAAAAAAAAAAAAAAAAAAAAAAAAAAAAAAAAAAAAAAAAAAAAAAAAAAAAAAAAAAAAAAAAAAAAAAAAAAAAAAAAAAAAAAAAAAAAAAAAAAAAAAAAAAAAAAAAAAAAAAAAAAAAAAAAAAAAAAAAAAAAAAAAAAAAAAAAAAAAAAAAAAAAAAAAAAAAAAAAAAAAAAAAAAAAAAAAAAAAAAAAAAAAAAAAAAAAAAAAAAAAAAAAAAAAAAAAAAAAAAAAAAAAAAAAAAAAAAAAAAAAAAAAAAAAAAAAACAACAGTTGTTGTTGTTTGTGGGGGTGTTGTTGTTGTATGTGTTGGGGTTGGAGTTTCTTCTGGAGAACGAATTCGTAAAGTTCCTCCAGTATACAATCTTGGTGGTTGAGAAGTTGATGGTGATGCAGGAAGTTTACCAGTGATGATGTTTCTTGATATGAGTAATTCACTTCTTTGTCCCTCTTCTATCCCTTCAACAAAATGAGAAATTAACCTTTGAGCCTCAGGTGGTAATGGAATATCAGAAATTGGCACATCAGTAGTCTCAAGTGATTCTACTGAGTGACCTGAAGACATCATGACTGTCTCAGGATTTCCTGTTGGTTCAAAAGTATGAACAACAGTTGATGATTCGGCTTTGCAACCTGAATCGGGTTGTTGTTGGGCAACACCACTAACAATTCCGGGGTCACTGAGAATGCCCGTTAATACAGTCTCAGGTTGATCCTGAGGAACAGCAGTGTCACAACGGCATTCATACTGCTCCCCAGTCTCTGTCTGAGGACTGTTACCTGCGGCTAAAGCTGGCGTGATGTTAGCTAAGGCAGGATTTCCAAGCTGTCCTTGAGGGTCACACAAAGTGGGTCCCTCTCCGCTTGTTCCGGCACCAGTACTCAACTGGGCGTGTGATTCCGTGTGCCTAATAGATCTAGACTCTAGTGCTTGAAATGAAGGCGAGAGGTGGGGCTGGTCCTCTCTATTTTCAACACTCTCATCCTCCAAATGAGGAGAGTGTGGTGAGCGTGGCTGTTCCCCGTGTATATCTGAGACTAACTCCTGTTGTGAGGAGTCAGAATGGCTGGGAAAGTTCGGTGCAAGCGAGAATGGGTAGTTCTCGACTTCTACTCTAGGGTAAACCCGGCGTTGATATTGGTTTAAGACTAATTGGAGGCCAACTTTTTCTTTTTGCCTTTCACCTATCCCTGACCTCTCAACCTCTCTGAGATTTTCAACCCCTCCCTCAGTCCTTCCTTGTCCCTCCGGGATGTCCATAACATCATCAGCAAACTGATTGGCATCATCATTGGATGCATCACTATCAGTAGAAATCATTTCTTCTGGTTCGGGTTCTTGAAATCGGTCATACTCAAAGCGAGATCTTTTAAAAGTTTTGCGAATATTCACAGGAATTGATTTCTTTCGGCCTTGAGTATATGTCGGTGGAGGAGATCGGACAAAAGATGATGAAGGTATGGTTGAGGTAGATTGAGGTATGATAGGTGGTTCAGGTGTAGTAATTTCCGGAAGTGGTGAAGATTGATGAATTGGTGATTGAGGTAATTTTGGTGAAGATGGAGATGATGGTGTTTGAGGTGTTTGTGTTCTGGGGGGTGGTGATCGGATTGGTTTTGGAGAACCAGAAGCAGATATTGTCTTTTCAGAAGAAGATTCGGCTTGAGCTTTGCTTTTGAGATTCTTTGAAGAACTCTTTTTCTTCTTCTTTTGGTGCACTTGCTTACTCAGCCTTAACACAAACATTTTGCCTCTTTGTTTCTTTCTCTTTGGCTTACTGGAACTGGATTCACCCTCACGCTCTTTTCTTTTAACACTTGACCCCTCACCAGGTGTCCTATGTACAGCTTGGGCAAGAACCGGGAGGCTTTCCGGTCCCATTGCTGTTCTAATCCAGTCCAGATAAGCTATCTTATCATCATCAGCATCTGAAACCATATCTAAAAGAAATGATGGAATCAAGAAAGTATAGTTAGCAGTTCCAGAATCTCTAACATACTTATAAAAATGTATGATCACTTTGCTGCTGTCTGGAAGCCTTGGAATGCTTCTTTCTTGTCTTATGGCACTGTAGACAATTGCTGTTAGAAATCTTATAAATGGAATATACTTCTTGGGAGCAGAGACTTTGCCATTTACTAATACTATCAACTGATCCCACAGAAGTTGAGCAATGTCGTAATGTCTGTTGAAAACAACAGCATAGAAGATGTGCAGCATTGGCTGTGTCAGATTGTCCATCCCTCTTGTGTAAGGAGTTAAGCAGTTGCTTAGGATGGAGTACACATAATACCAGATTTTTGGTAGATTTTTCAACTTGAAATCTTTGGTTCTAGACAAAGCACCTTCATAGCCAATTGAAATTAAAGCAGCAAACATCTCTTCATTGGACTCAAAATCATCATAATTAACATGTCCATTGAAGTCTGCTTCAGGTAGTCTTAAAATCCTTCTGAAGTCATCTATATTGAACTCAAACTCATATGTTGTTTCTCCTGAAGTCAATTGATATTGAAAGTAGCCTTGACGACGTAGTTCAGGAGATTTTGACTTGGATTTTGCTTTTGGATTAGTTGGATCATAAGGTTGAACAAATGTAATCGATCTCCACATATCAAAAAGGTAGACTTCAGCTAAGTCTTGTTCAACAGTAAGTGCATATGTGAGATAATGATTATGAAGAATTCTCGGAACAATTTGAAAGCCGGGAGCAATGAATGGATCATATAATGCTCTGTTGTTTCTCATATTGCTTGTATTTCCGGCAATGAGAATCTCTTCAATGGATTCATTTAGTGCAACCTCTTCATCATATTCAACAACTTCTTGATGATCCATTTTTGATTTTTCTGTTTTAAGACAAAAGAAAATTTAATGCAAAAAAAATAATGTTTGAATAGCAAATAACAAGGTTCACTCAAATGATTTAAATAAATCATTTGAAATGAGAAGATAAACGCAGAATATAAAGTATAATCATATAAGTACAAGGTATTTAAAATAGCAAGGAAGTACACAAAGGCATTCGATTCCCTGTATTTCAAATAAATTGTGATTATATGATAATACAAAGCACTTTGACACAAAACACAAAGTTTTAAAAAAATTAAAAAATTTTGAAAAGAAAAAAATTTCTAAGTATTGAAACTAGGACGATCTTTACAAGATCGTCCTGAGGTTGAACTCAGGTTTTGGAAAAACATTAAAACGATCTTAAGAAAGATCGTCTCAACATTTGATATTGAAAAATGGTTTAAGAGAAAAAAAATGTTAAGTAGAGGAAAAATGAAACGGTCTTGTTTAAGATCGTCTTATCCTTGATTTCTTAAAAAAATGTTAAGTATGGAAAACCTGGATATGAGACGATCTTGATCAAGATCGTTTCAACATTCAAAATGTTGAAAAATGTTTTAAGGCAAGGAAAATGAGACGATCTTGTACAAGATCGTCTTAAGTTTTTATAACTTAAAAATTTGAAGTGAGGAAAATGGAACGATCTTGTTCAAGATCGTTTTAAACACAAAAAAATTCTAACACTTTGAAATATAAAGTGAAATCATCACAATGATTTCCTCTTTATATTTAAACGTATTAGATTTTGAGCAAACCGATCTCTTACGAGTTCAGTTACCCATTCTTTTGATTTTCAATTTGAAACAACAACCACACAGCGTTCAGACTCTAGAACGATCCTGACAAGATCGTCCTATTTCCATGTAGTTTTGAAACCAAGACGATCTTGGTCAAGATCGTCTTATTTCCATGTAGTTTTGAAACTAAGACGGTCTTGGCAAGATCGTCTTATTTCCATGTAGTTTTGAAACCAAGACGATCTTGGTCAAGATCGTCTTAGAAACAAAACACTTGAAACTAAGAGAATTTTGCCCAAAATCGTCTGAACCTTTTCAGTTAAACTCTTAATACCAAATGATTTCTTTTCACAACAACTCATGGTAAAAACACTTATATGAATCATAGAAAGCAATACTAATCAACTCACATCACTGAAATCAAACAATCTATTCTAGATCGTCTTAGGTCATCTTCTTCACAAAAACAAAAAGATAGCAGGTTTTTGAATTTTCGAAATCTCAAAACTAAGCATAAAAACATGTAATATACATACACATATAACCTAAACATGCATCTAAATCATTCCAATATCACATATGCATTACCAGTCGATCAAAATTCAAGAAATGGAAAAAAATAAGTTTAACATTTAAGAACAGTTTCTTACTTGAATAAGTGATCTGAAGACAATGTGATTATGAAATAAAATGCTTAGAATGAGATCACGAACAAAACCCTTATCCTTTTTCAATGATCAGCCAACAATTAAATTTGAAGTGATTTGAGAGAGTTTATGGGAAACTGGAATGAAATAAAGAAATGAAAAGAAAAAAAATTGGTTTCCTCCTCCTTAAGTAAGAGGGAACTGAAATGTTTGGGTCGGATGAATGGTTCGGGTGGGTGTTGACCCGGTGGTTTTTGAAATTGAGCTTTTAACTAGAATGGGCTTATGAAAAAATAAAAAATGGACTTAGGTTTTATTTAATCATACCAAAAAAAATTATTATTTAAACTAAACAAAGTAAAACAATTGATAAAAAAATTATTTTTATTTTTATGATTTTTCAATTTTATATTTGGTTTATCTAATATAAAAGAAAAAATTATTTTTGGTTTTTCTAAAATAAACAATGAGTTCTCTTCAAATAGTGCAAATACACAAACTCCCCCTAGATTCATGAATTATCCTTTTTCTCCCCCTCAAACATTGCATGATATTTAAGCACATTGCACATAAGCATAGCATCAATGTTTGACAGATAATGAATGAAAGAGAAAGAGATGAAGGATTTGTACAGAACATGCAGAGGCAAGTAAGCGCATTGGTAACGAGCACTTATTTGAGATTGTTTCTTGAAAAGAAACTCATTCCAGGATCATGTGTTAAACAGTATCCGAGATTGAAATACTAAACACAGACCTTTATTACCTGCAAAACAAAATTAGGTTTTTCTAGGTACCCACCTTTGAATGGGTCCTTTGGGTTAGTGGAATCATTCAAAGTATATAAATGAGGTTTTCGAACAAGAGGTTTATTCTTTAGATTCACCACAATCCCATTGGAATCAACAATCAAAGGTTTAGAAATCACAGTAGAAGGTTTAGAATTTCTTACCGACCATGGTTTAGCTAGATTACTCAAATTTGAATTAATTTTCCTATCAGGAACTTCCTTCTTGTAATCATTAGCCATCCAATTTCTTCTAACTGATGATTTAGGAATCCACTTATGGGTACTATTTGATGTCTTCTCTCCTGTATCAGATAAATTCTTGGAATTAGTTCGAGGAGATAAAAACATATTCTGTTTTTGTGTTTTCTTGGTGGAAGATTTGTTATGCTGTTTCTTTTGATTTGTAACAGTGAACCAACCATACTGATCTCTATAACTAGTTATACCATTGGATGTATCTTTTATTAGCAAATCTTGGCTAGTTTTAGATATCTTAGGTAAAGAACTAGATTTAGAGATAGCCTTAGAAGCTGAGGTTCTAGAAACAGATAAAGTATCAACTTTGAGCTTTGAGTTAGCAGAAAAAGTTTTCTTACCTTTGACAGTTGTTGCATACTGACCTTTGGGTAAATAAAATGAAGTTGGAGCAAACCTAGATTTAGATTCCTTCTTTGGTTTAGGCTTTTTGGGTGAGATTTTTTCAAGCTCTTTTTCAACTTCTGGTGCAAAAACATGATCAGTTTTCAAAAACTTATCAAATTCTTCAACAGAAAAATCTGGATAAGTAAATTGTATTCCTTTGGTTTGAACTTTTGATTTGAAAACATTTTTGTTTGTCAATTTTTCAATTAATGCTTTTGCTTCAGCCTTAAAATCAGTAGGAATCTCAATCTTTTGCTCTAAGTTTACTTTATTTTGGTCAACAGAGGTGATCACAGGGGTATCAAAAGAAAGTATTTTCTTGACAGAAGCACGATGTTTAGCTTTCAAAGCTTGAACTTTCTCTTCAATTTGAAAGAATGATGATAGCATGGAAGTGGACATATTATGAATCTCTTCTGGAGAGATGCTATCAACCTGCATATCTTTAAAATTCTCACTCCCTTTGACTGGAGTGGAGCAATCAACAGAAGTTAGATCATGCATCATTTGAATTGGTTTGGTCTCACTTACCTTTGGAGAATGATTTTGAGTTTTCAGATGTTCAATGACTTGTTGTTGAGACTCAATCTTTTGTTTTAAACCTTCAATTTCTTTTTCCAATATGGTAGTTGGAATGTAAAATCTTTCTGAATTTGGTTTTGAACAATCTTTTTGAGACTCATTTTCAGAAATTGAAATGCTGTCTATTTCTTCTAACTCATAGATGGATCTTTTATGAGTTTTCTTGTATGTATCATTAATAGCAACATAATCAATCTGAAAACTGTTTGGTTTTTGTCTTTCAACATCATCTGACTCAAAGTCATCCTTAGATGGTCTGATGAACTCTTGAATCATGCCAAATCTGAGACATTTCCCATCATAAAGTGGACCAAGGTCTTCCTTTTTGATTTTTTCTAAATGTGTTGGATTCTCATAACCCAAACCAAGAAGAAGTTCTGATCTATCTATCTTTGACTTATTGTAATAAGCAGTGAAATTCAGAAGAGGATTTTGTTCAACTTTATAGAGTTTTTCTTGATAGAACAAAATGTTTGTTTTCAAATCCTCAACTTGTTTTTGAAGAGTTTCAATTTCAACTCCTTTGAGAAAACAAGTACTGTTTAGATCAGAAATCTGTCTTTCATGTTTTTCACAGTTGGGTCTAAAATCTTTCATTTTATTCGTGAGAAACTCAACATCAGCTTGTCTTGCATTTGCTCTTAACCATTCATTGGCTTTCTCAAGTTTTAAAGTTTCAATGGTTTGCTTGAGTGAATGAACAGTTTTTTCAAGATCTTGACATTTGTCGGTCAATTGAGCATTGGGTGAAACAACCTGAGAACTGTTACTTGACAAATGCATTTCTTTTAAAGAATCATAATTCACTTTGAGAGCTTCATGAGCTATTGAGAGTTCTGAAAAATCTTCATTAAGTTTATCAAACTCTTGTTTAGCCATTTTCAGATTATTTTTCAAAGTAAGATTTTGCTTTGTCAAAGTATCAGCAGTTGTTTGGACAGACAAGTAATCATCTGTGGAGATGAATTGTACCTCAGTTGTTGTTGTTTGTGAAGTATTCGGTGAAAGATTGGTTGTTGATGTCATTAAGCATGTGAGATCTTCAGAATCAGCATCAATATCCCCGAATAGCCATGGTTTCATCTTTTGTTGTTTGGCTAAGAAATTCTTTCTGATCTCAAGCTCTGAAAACTTCATTGTTGACATCTGAAATGAATAAACAATGATTTGTATTTATTTTTGTTGTTTTTGATTAAAAAACATGAAACGATCTTGAGAAGATCGTTTTGAAAATTTGGAACTTAGAAGATCGTCTTAGAAAATTGGAACTTAGAACGATCTTGAAGAGGATCGTCTTAGTAAATTGGATGAAAATTTTCTAAGTATTAATGAAGAAATATTAGGACGATCTTGAGAGAAGATCGTCTTAGAAAATTTTGTTGAAAAATATTCTAAGTAAAAAATGGTAGGACGATCTTATGTGAAGATCGTCTTGGAAACTTGTTGAAAAATTTCTAAGTAAAAGAAATGGTAAGACGATCTTGGATGAAGATCGTATTAACAATTTGGTTGAGATAAGGTAAGACGGTCTTGGTCAGAAAGAGGTTATTATATCAGAATTTGTTGAGCAAAACCAATCTCAATGAGATTAGTTACCCAAGGAATTCACAACACAGTTCACACAGAACCACAAATATTAGGACGATCTTATGAAGATCGTCTTAATACCAAAGCAAAGAAACACTAGGACGATCTTGTAGAAGATCGTCTTAGAGTCATGAAGATCGTTTTTTTTTTTTTTTTTTTTTTTTTTTTTTTTTTTTTTTTTTTTTTTTTTTTTTTTTTTTTTTTTTTTTTTTTTTTTTTTTTTTTTTTTTTTTTTTTTTTTTTTTTTTTTTTTTTTTTTTTTTTTTTTTTTTTTTTTTTTTTTTTTTTTTTTTTTTTTTTTTTTTTTTTTTTTTTTTTTTTTTTTTTTTTTTTTTTTTTTTTTTTTTTTTTTTTTTTTTTTTTTTTTTTTTTTTTTTTTTTTTTTTTTTTTTTTTTTTTTTTTTTTTTTTTTTTTTTTTTTTTTTTTTTTTTTTTTTTTTTTTTTTTTTTTTTTTTTTTTTTTGTTTAATTGGTGAAGAACAGTAGCAGTTAAAAAACGGTTATAAATGAAGAACACGAATTCAATTTTGAACAAAATTTGCATCAATCTGTATGAAATTTGTTCTGGATCGTCAACAGATTGTTGTTTTGCTCTGATACCACTTGTTAAAACCTAATAATTCGTGTTTAATGTGCGGAAGTTGATAATCATCAATGGTGGAAAGTGTGTGTTTTAGTGTGTGTTCTTGAGAGAGAAAGGTGTGTGTGTGGAAAGTGTGTGTTTTAGTGTGTGTTCTTGAGAGAGAAAGGTGTGTGTGTGGAAAGTCTGGTTTGATTGATAATGATAAGTGGGAAAAAGGTTACAAGGAATAAAGGTTTGAGGGGTATTTATACTCTAAGTATATTACAAAAGCTCCCCCTCAACCTAACAATATTTACACAAAATACACTATTTTTCAAATACAACTAAGCACTATTTTGAATTTCTAACGTTAGCGCATTATTTATAAGTCGCACCGTTAGCGCATTATTTATTATATAAGTCGCACCGTTAGCGCATTGTTAAATTATTAACAATGTAAGACGCACCGTTGTTGAATGTTATTGATTGTTATGGAACGTTGTTGAACGTTATATGGAATCGTTGTTGTTGAACGTTATTGATCGTTATGGAACGTTGTTGAACGTTGACTTGTATTGAATTGTGATAATGTGAAACCTTATAGGTTTTCCTTGGATGTGATTAGTTCTCCTAATCCTCATTTATTGTTAACGGTTGTTATCCGACACGGTTATTCCATATTACTTGTCCCTACGAACTCACCAACTTTATGTTGACGCTCTTTAGTACACTTTTCAGGTAATCAAGTTAATCAGAGACAAAATGGATGATTGCATGCTTACTTGCTAGGATTGGATTAGCTTTGGACTTTCTGGATCCATGATCCTTACTTCCCTTTTATGGGTTACTTTTAGGATCAACTACTATCGATTGAATTGCCTTTTATTATTGATTGAACATGTATTTTGATAAATGTTGATGATTGTATACGTTTGTACAAGTTTAAGGATTGTTTCAATCCTATGTTTTCATATAGTTTGACTCTACATAATTTCCATGTCGTGCTGTGCTTTTCTAAGTGATACCCCCTGATTCCGCCATGTTGGGGTGTTACAAAAGGCCTTTCGAATATCTGAATAGCCTAAAAATACACCTTCATCAGCTTTTGCATCAAACTTTCCAAACTGACTGGAATCATTTAAAATATAAACAGGACAACCAAATACATGAAAATATCCAATATTTGGTTTTCGATTTCTGAATAGCCTAAAAATACACCTTCATCAGCTTTTGCATCAAACTTTCCAAACTGACTGGAATCATTTAAAATATAAACAGGACAACCAAATACATGAAAATATCCAATATTTGGTTTTCGATTCCTGAGTACTTCATAGGCAGTCTTCTTATGTCTCTTGATGTAGACTAACTGGTTTTGGGTGTGACAAGCAGTCGCAACTGCTTCAGCCCAGAAACTGGTGGGAAGACCTGATTCAGATAGCATGCTTTTGGCCGCTTCTATCAGTGTGCGATTCTTTCTTTCCACAACTCCATTCTGTTCTGGAGAGTGTGCTGATGAGAAGTTTTGAGAGATGCCAGTGTCATTGCAAAATGTTTACCATTGTCACTTCGTAACTGACAGACTTTTCGAGTGTACTTGAGTTCAATTCTTTTGATGAGTGAAATGATTTCAGCAGGTGCATCACTTTTGGATCTGAGGAATACCACCCAGCAATATCTGGTGAATTCATCGACCACAACTAGAGTGTACTTCTTTCCAGCTCTAGTTTGAACATTCACTGGACCAAAGAGATCCATATGAAGCATGCGAAGAGGTTCAGTGATGCTAAAGTTTTGCCTTGTTTTGAAACTGGCCCTTTTCTGCTTGCCCATCTCACACCCTGGACATGGCTTTTCTATATTGAAAGAAATCTGAGGTATCCCATCTACCAGTTGTTTGCGAGACAACTTGTTAATATTTTTAAAATTAAGATGGGATAATCTTTTATGCCACAGCCAGTTGGTGTCCTCATCAGCCTTGGTATAGAAGCACTGCTCTTTTGGAACTGGTTCCATATCCATGATGTACACATTTCCTTTTCTTGGTGCAACCATCACCACTATCCAATCCTTGTTAAATATGGTGCCTTGAGCAATATCGAACAAAACTCTGTAGCCATCATCACACAGTTGGCTTACACTGATCAGGTTATATTTCAAACCATTCACAAATGCAACTCTTTTGAATTTGACCTGTCCGTTATTGAGCACACCATATCCTTCAGTCTTTCCATTTTGATCATTACCAAATGTCACTGTCGGTCCATCTTGGACAGTGAACTCTTCAAGCAGGGGCTTACATCCGGTCATAGTCCGGCCAGCTGCGTTGTCCAGATACCAGGTGTTCTTCTTTCGATCGCCCTGCACACCCACAAAAATCATTAGTTATTTTTGTGAACCCATCTTTTCTTGATGGGTTCACTGGACTTCACTACAGAAGTCTCAGTAGATTGTTGTGGTGTTAAACTGAAGACTACATCTGGATCTGTTTCACCAGATCCAGGTGCAGGAGTAAAAACGATTGGTATTTGATACTTTCTCCCTTTTTTCTTATCAGGTTTTGTTCCAGATGGAACATTCTTTGGTTTAAAGGGGTTTAATATTTTGTTTTTCAACTGGAGGTGATGAACCTCCTTCCAGATTTTTAATCCTGGCAGTACAACTCTGAACCTGTCTAGACAAAGTTGGAGTTGACTTTCCAGTTTAGACAAAATATTATTTTCATCAGACTGCTGAACCTTGGACTTAGGTTCAGCTGGAGTTTTGGTCTTTTGAGTCTTGGGCTCCTTAGACTTCTGAGGTAAAGGCTTGTTACCAGATGCCTTTTTAACTGGAGCACTAGCCTGATTGGCTCCAGGTTTAACCTCAATGGGGGTGGTCTCAATGGGTTCAGTTTTGACAATCTCAGGTTGATCATATGGAGTTTCAACCCTGAGAGCTGGAGGCAATGCATGAAGATCTGGTATGAGAGCTGCCATTTCAAGATCTCCAGATTTCCATGCATTTTTCTGGGCATCAATAGTTCTAGAAAATGCATCAAAATTCTTTCCAAATGCTTTTACCCACGACTTGATAATCATTTGTTCTTTTTCAAGATCAGATTTTAGTTTTTGATTTTCAAGTTCAAAAGCCTCAATTTTCAAAACTGACTCCTTGAGAGCCAACTGGACACTTTGCAAATCATTTAATTGTGGTTTAACATTGTTCAGTTCAGTTAAGATAGTATCCAGATATCTTTCACTGTCTGCTCTAACAGTTTCCACAAAAGCCAAATCACCACTTAATGATTCAGCGAGGTCCAGTTTCAGTTAAGATAGTATCCAGATATCTTTCACTGTCTGCTCTAACAGTTTCCACAAAAGCCAAATCACCACTTAATGATTCAGCGAGGTCCAGTTTCAGTTCTGGATCAACCTGGTTGTCATAATCACATACCTTTTTCAAAATGATGTCCACCCATCTTCCAGTGATGACATCTTCTTTTGCCACGTGTTGCTGTTGATCTTCCAAGGCCATGAAACACATGTCCCTTTCCTCTTCATCATCAACTGATGAGTCATCAGAGTACTCCCATTTTCCCTCAGTTTGTGCCATCAAGCACTGATCCTTTTCTTTTTCCATGGACAGGAGGGCATTCTGGGCCTTAAGCTTCTTATATTTAGCTTTATAGCTATCATCAGGCCGATTGAAATTTGGGACAGAGGGACCAGTTTGGTTGTTCATCTGACTAGATCTGCATTCCTTCATAAAATGACCTTTCTTACCGCATTTATATCAGGTAAGATTGGTTTTATCCAGAGAGTTGGAGATGGAAGCATTGTTTAGTCCATTAAATCTTTTAGATTTATGCCTAAACCTATTAAAGGTTTTAGCAATCATGGCTACCAGATCATCATCGTCAGTTTCATCACAATCATCACTAATTTCATTGGTCAGGCCAGAGTTCAAGAAACTGTTTAACATCTCCTTCATTGAGTGTGACTGGACACTCTCTGCAGACATTAAAGTAGCACAAGGTCGCTCATTTATGCTAGCAACCTTGGGACTCTGGGCATGGTTCATGGCATCCTGCTCAGCCACCAGTCTTGCTGCATTATTATCTTCAGTGAATCTGAAGGCTCCATAGAGCGATGCAAGAGTGTGACTGTGCAGGGTTTTACCTTGTCTTAAGACAAGAACCATATTTTCCCATTTGGAAGGAAGAATATCACAAAACTTCTCAAGAAGAATATCCTTATCCTTCTCAACACCCAAGCCTCTCAACTGATTAATGAGGCTAGAAAACCTGGTGTAAGTACCAGTTAGACTTTCATTGGGAAGAGCAAAGAAGGATTCATAATTCTTGTTCAGGGCAACCTTTCTGGTGACAATAGTGTCATCACCTCCTTCAAACTGAATGACTAATTCATCCCACATTGCCTTGGCACTGGGAACAACACAAGTGTTGGAATTAAGTCTTCAGGGACAGCTCCAAGGATCATGTTCTTGAGTCTGGTGTCCAGATCTACAAGTCTACGATCCTCATCAGACCAGTGGTCTTCGAGCTTTCCTCTGGAACCTCTTCTTCTAGTAGGATCTAGAAGAGGACTTACCCCAAGAGACATGGGTATATATGGTCCATCCTTAAGGATTTTCAACATATACCTCTCTATCCCACCAAAATACAAGAGCATTCTGGCCTTCCATGTACCGAAGGTCTCACTGTTTCCATCAAATTTGGGAACAAGAGTGTTAGAATAATGTACATGTACATGGTTTGGGGCAGTAGGAGGAGGAGGGTTTGTATTAACATTATGAACAGGTGGTGTATTAACATTTAGAGGGTTTTCACCTTGACCAGAACCATCCCCACCTTCAGTAGTAGTCATCTAAGCAGATCTAGGAAAGTATATTAGCCTTCTGCTCTGATACCACTTGTAAGTCCCAACTCAATAGATGGTACTACCTGAAGACACCTCTATGTCGATGGTGGGGTTACTTTGCAATATAAACACTGAACTGGAGACGACCAGTTGCAGTGAGTGTATACCAAGTTCTGGATAGATTACTTATTATCGTGACAATAAGTAAAAGACAATGCAATAATAGAAAGTACTTGTAAAGTAAATTGGTGAGACAATATGTATTTTTCAAGTGTAATTTATTTATTAACTTTAAATAAATTACAAGGTTGTTGCGGAACCAAGATAATACAAAGTATGTAAATATCCTAACAACCTATGAAATACAATTGATCTACACTTGGAAATTCTCTTGACAATCGAAACACTTAAAGTTGTGAAATGCTCCTTTTTGCGATTGAGATAATATTGCACAAGTTCACCAAGAATATTGCAGGTTTGCAAAGTATTATTTCTTGTTGTGCAAAGACCTCTATTTATAGGCAAAGTTGACATTGGGATGTCAAATTTGGCCGTACAAATATGGTTGAGAACATTTAAGGAATAACATTTAATTCCTTAAATTGCTGTGAAAAGTTACAGACTAAAGTAACTTTTCTCAACCTGCTTTATGTACCTTTTGTACTTTATACATAGATAAATCCTTTTATCCGTGTAATAGCACATAAAACATAAAGGTCTTTTCCTCGTAATCAGTGTAAAGCTTTGTAAGTACTTTACACTGATGGTCTCCAGTTTGTATCTGAGTAGAAAGTCAACTGGGCTTCGCTGCCATTGTCATTCTCTATCTTCTACTTGTTGTCTTTGACTTCAACTGGAATGATTCTTCATCCGGTCAGATCTCAACTGGAGGAAGTCTTCAGTTGCGTTAACTGTACGTTGCAACTGGACTTCAATATATTTCTGGACAAATCTTCTTAGTCTCCAGGTTCAACTGGAGACTGGCCAGTTTCAGCGAAACTGGTTCTAACATAATGAATTTTCCAAATGTCTTTATAGATAGCCCATTAGTGCAACCTACAATTACTTCTACGAATCGTCGACCTGAAAATTTTCATTGCATGGGTAAATAACTTTATATAGAACAATAACTAAAATACATATAAGTATAATTAAAATATAACTAACACGGTACCCGCGCAATGCACCGGTGGTGGCTGACGACGGTCTGGTGATGTCGGCGATGGGTGGTGATGGCGACAACTATTGGCGGTGCTGGCGGTGTCGAGTGATGGTGGTAATTGATGTAATGATAATTGATTTAAAGAGTTAGTAGAAATATATTAAAATATAATGGACTAATGGTTTTAATTAATTCATTAAAGATAAGATGGTCATTTCGTATCTCTCTTTTTTCTATCTTTTCAACAAGGGTGTATAATATTTATATAGTAGTAAGTATACAAGTATAAATGACAACGGGTTTAGGCTAACTGGTTCAGATTGACGGATTGAAATACCCAATCCGAACCCGCGTTGATATCAAAATTGACTAGGAAACTCAAACAAAACCTGTCACCTGTTAACCCGAACCCAACCACAGACCCCCAAAAATCGGGCTGATTAGTTAAATGGGTTGTTGTGTTGATTTCATGTCACATTGGTTGGTAAGTTGATGCGTTAAATGGGTTGATATCGGGTCATATGGGTCGACGAGTTGATTTTAAGTCAAATAGGTTGCGTGTTGTCGGATCAAATGAATTGGTGGGTCAACCTAATAAAAAAACATTATATAAATTTAAATATTTTTGGGTTGAAGGGTTGACATATTAACCCATAAGGTCAACTCGATCCTGACCCAACAAAAATTTAGTTGGTGGGGTTACCGGGTCGAGATTTCACAACCCTAACCCGGTTTTGCGGGTCTGTTTCAAGTCGAATTTCCAGTAAGGTCGAGTATTGACAAACTTAATATATATATCAAACGAACTCTATATATGTTATATCAACAACTGTGCAAGATTTAAGACTTTATTTTAACATTATGCTAAAATTTTATATTAAACTTTACTTTTGAATGAAAAGCTTTTAAGTTTACTTGGTAACCCGGTCACCGACCGGGTATCAATCTAGTTAATTTGGTTGCAATATGAAGCATATGAAGAGTTAGAAACAGCGTTGTGCACAATCACATTTACAACTCCCATGAATTAATATTTAAAGACATACCATTTTTGTTTTTTTTAGATTAAAAGAAGAGAATCATATGGAGCTTCATTGGACTAATTGATGTAATGGACCTAGTTTGTACTAAATTATATGCCTTGTGTCTGTATCTCTAGCTCCTTGTTAGTTTCTTTGATTGTTAAGATTCAATTTAACCGTTTTAAATAAAAAAGTTTTTTTTTTTTTAAGAACTACCAATCTTTATTAAAACAAAATGATTTTTGGCAAGATGTCAAAGAATTACAACAATAGACTTCGACTTTCTAGCCAAGTAATCCACGAGAAACTAAAAAGTTTACAATGTTGGGATAAGCAAAGAAAGGAAAGCGAGACTATCGAACTAAAAACTTCAAAAGTACTTGGGCGCGATGCTTTGAGGAAAACACAATTTCAATGTTTCCAAAGCACCCACCACCAAACAAAACAAATAGATTGGATCAAGTCTTTCTCACTACTCGGTTTTTGCAAGGATAGAATCCACGATATGATTTCATTGGGGCAACCATCAGGTATTTGTAGTCTCAACCAAGAGGCCATAAATGTAACAACCGTGACTTTTGACCTTTTGAATTTACGCGTAAATTGACTAACAGATTTAATTAACTAGTTATATGATAACGGGTCAACCCATGGACTTAACCCTTTCTCCTAACCCATCTAAAACAACCCAACCTTATCCCTCCAAATCTTGCACCCATCTCCATCCACTCTTTCATTATCCCTTGCACTTTTCTCTCTCTAGCTTTGTAAGAAACACACACAAGCATCAATCACCCTCTCTCTCTAAATTCTTATCATCAACCAAGGTTGTTTGAGTTAAATTCAAGTTAGAATAATCATCATCATCTTCATTATTACATCATATCAAAATTTGATTAGTCAAAGTTGCAAGAATCTCTCAATTGGGTCAATTTTCGGATTTGAACATTGGTGGTGACTCTTGGTAAGTGAAACTTCACTCAAAATAATCATTTTATGTTTATTTTTTTGGTTCTAGTCAAACCCAAGTGTTCTTGAGTCAAATTGGAGGTCAAAAGCCGATTTAGGGTTCCTAGTCCTTGAAATGGGTCAAATCGGGTCTAAGCAAGAAAATGATGTTATGGGTCGAAATTAATTAATGGGTTTTGTTCATTAGTGTTTATTTATACTCTTTGATACATAAAAACAGGTCTTGAACCCTCATAAGAAAATCTAAAAGCAAATTAGGGTTAATTAGGGTTTTGGTTATTTAAATTGGGTCAAACCGAATTAGAGCATTGAAATGATGTTTTGGAATGGAATTGCAAAGTGGGTTACGTTTGTTTAAGTCCAAGTATGTCTAATTATACTTCAAAGTGGGCTGGGAACTCTTCCTAGTCGACTTGGTGTTCAAAATTAGGGTTTGTAAGTGTTTTGGGTCGTTTGTAGCTCAAAGAGGATGTGCAGGAACTTTTAGTGCAGAACCTGGCGTACCTTACGCCCCTCTTGGCGTAAAGTACGGTGCTCTAGATTTGCCTTACGCTAAAACTTGACTGTTTACGTCGAATTGCTTGAACCAGACGCCAAAAATGATAGATGCAGGCCACCATAAGGTACGGTGGCAAGCACCGTAGGTTACGCCACCACCAGACCAACCACCGTAAGCTACGCCACCTCCTGACCGTCCCTTACGCCGGCTTAAATTCTGCCACCGTAAATTACGCCGGGTTTGACCGTAACTTACGGTCTTGTGGATCTTTCATTTTTGTGTTTCTCTTTTAACTTGCTCCTAATAGACTTGGATCAAGTCGGGTTGCTATTCAAATGCTCCTTTAGTTCCTCAAATGTTAAAGTGAAGTCTTGAGGTCGTCTAAAGTCATGAACAAATCCTAGAACTCGAATTAGGGTTTGATGAAACCTAATTTAAATTATATGTCAAACATGATGCTAAGTTATGAGAAATTGACGACTTTTAGATGACTTTAAACTGTTACAAATTATCTCTCGAACTCTTTAATGATTTTGTCGAGCCCCGGGAACTTTTCAAATGACTTGACTCATATTCAAAACTAGCCAGGGTTTTGAATAAAGATAATAACATGAATATTGATTATATTAATGGCATTTGAAATACTAGACGATTGTTAAACGATCTTAATTCGCTCTAAACTAGTATTCGGCCCATATAACGATATAATCGAGTCTCGGGATTCATTTAAAAATGTGGAACACTTATAAAACCCTAATTAGGGTTTCTGACTAAAGTAATAATGTGCATATGATATATGTTTTATAGGTTTTGAACACGTGGAGCTTGTTGAACGATTTTAACCTCATCTTATCTCGATTTTAACTTCTCATTGCCGGTCAAGGTGAGTTCCGTAGCTCCCTACTCAATTGAGATTCGGGCTGAAGAGTGTACATATACGTGCTTGTTTGATTGATTGGTTGATTGTTTGACGGCTGATTGATTGACTGATTGATTTGTTTGATGGTTTAACTTATTTTTGTTGGATTATGTTTTCAATTTGGATTATGTGGTGTGATTAGGATAGTTGTACATACATGGAAGTCGGTTATCAAGAGAAATGTAGCATGGATAGTTCCTAATAGGATACTCGTATAGCAATCACTATCGTGCTAGTATTCAGATTCCCTCCATACAAATATTGTCGATAGAAAATTTTGAGTTGAGGATAAGTGGGTTATCAAGAGAAGTGTAGCATGGATACAGTGATGAAGATACCTGAAGTGATGGAGATGATAAGATGACGACTTAAAGCGGGTTAAGATCAACGAGAATCTTATGCGGATATAAGAGAAAGACTTATCGAGTTCAAATTTTGGTGATCGAATAATCTGAAGAGTCTTTTCATGGAGAAGCGTTTTACGATTTTGCACGCTAGGAAGCTAGAACTCGGTTTAAAGGTCTTTCAGAATACATGCTCGAGTTAACAAGGTTACGATTTGCTTAGAATTGCCCGAAGAACTCCCGGAAATTCATTCTATCTTTTACATTTCTCGTTCTAGGAAGTTTTATGTCGCCAAGGTATCATGTGTACTAATAAAAGAAGTGAAACTTCAAAATGAATTAAAATAAGAAAATGTAGAGGAATCTATTGTCTTTGTGAAGAAACGTTTTAAGAAGAATGTGAATTAAAACTTTACGGTAGTACAAATTGATATGAAAGCATGGAAAGATGCCGAATTGTTAATGGGAAATTGCGAGAAATGTTTTTCTTTATTACCGTCGTTGGTTATGGCTTGGATCACGAGGTCGTGATCCGTCCCAAGTGGGGGAGAGTTGTAACACCCCAAGATTTTTAAAAGGTAAAATAAATTAATTTATATTATAGTTTTGACATTAAAATAATTTATTTATATTTTTAGGTAAAATAATTTAATTTATATTATAGTTTTGACATTAAAATAATTTCCTAGTATTTTATTTTTGGATACGGGATTAATTTAGTTGGAACTTTAGGGGTTAGCGGGTATTTTGCCCATTAAAAATTGAAAATGGCGTGGCATCTCAATGGAGTGCCAGCCATCTCTTTTCTTTCTCTTCATTTGTGACTCATCTATGGTGTAGAACTCAAGTTATGGTCATTTGAAGTCGGTAAGGTCAAATCTGTTTTGTCAATAAGAACAACAACTGTTTGTGTTTTTAAAACGACCAGAAGTCATCTTTGAAGGAAAATTTACATATTGGTCACTAAAGATAAAATGTAGGTATATATGTCATTTAAATTTGGCCACTGGAATCAAGTAAAAAGAGTGAGTAGAACTTGAGTTATGCTCGTTTGAAGGCAGCCTAGTCAAATATGAAAATGGTGATTTTGTTATAAAAGTGAGTTTGCATTATGATAATGATATAAGAGATACATGTTTTGTGAACCAACCCAAGATTTGTATGAGATTTGTAAATGATGGGTTTGGTGCTAAAGATGCTATTGAATGTGGCTAAGTGAACTTGTGTGTGATTGATGACATTCTATGTAATTGTGAATTATTGCTAGGTTGAAGCATACCTATCGTGTACTTGCGGTCTTATTGATTTATGATTTTGGTTGTCGCGGAGGAGGTGAGTTTTCTTGCATACTTTTATATATGCCTTGGGTCAATTACCATATGATGGTGGATTCCGTGTGTGGTAATTGATTTGGCGTTGAGCCTAAGTAGTGGCCGTCTTTGATTACGGGCCTAAGTAGTGGCCATAGTCCATGTGGGACATTTGAGATATAGCTCATGTGGAGCATTGATATTGTTTATTGAGATTGTAATCATTTGCTTATATGGATCCATGTAATGCGTTGGCACAAAGGTGAGTATTATAGATATGGCACGACGGTGCCATAGTCTATATGTAATAGACCTTTGTGCATTGCCCTCCTTCGTGTGTATAAACGTATGCAAGATTATTCACTAAGCTTTGCTTACTTTTTAGTTGTTTACCCTTTTTATAGGTTGTCCCGGATGTGGAAGCAAAGTTAAGTAATATAAATATTGAAGTTTGAAGTTTCTTTATGGATCCATGTAATGCGTTGGCACAAAGGTGAGTATTATAGATATGGCACGACGGTGCCATAGTCTATATGCAATAGACCTTTGTGCATTGCCCTCCTTCGTGTGTATAAACGTATGCAAGATTATTCACTAAGCTTTGCTTACTTTTTAGTTGTTTACCCTTTTTATAGGTTGTCCCGGATGTGGAAGCAAAGTTAAGTAATATAAATATTGAAGTTTGAAGTTGCTTTATGGATATTGATTGCTTTAGCTAAATGCGGAAAATGGTAATATTGATAGGACCCGTAGAGACCCCCTTTGAACTATTGGCTCATGGTACATTTGATTTGTTTTGGTAAAATCATTGTTATGTCAAGAATTCAAGGAGTTTTTGGTTATTTATAATAGGTCATTTTGTAATAGTAATGTATAGATCATGATCAATTGTATTTTACAAACTCATTATCTGTAACAGGTTTTTGGATGTAGATTTTACGAAAAGGTCATGCCGAAATTTCTAATTTTTGTACGTTGTCTTTTATAATGAGTTTTGGAAAAAGGTATTTGATTGAATTCAGAAATGTTATGGTCCAAAGCTTGGAATTGAGTTTGAAAAGGTTGCAAGAAGTGAAAAGTGTCAAAATTGGGTTTTGGTCCTGTCAGACCCATTTATGCGGCGCATGGACTTTTCATGCGGCGCATAAATGGGGATTTATGTTTTATGCGGTGCATATCAATCCGCATGAAAGTCTCTGCCCAAAAAGTTTACAAAATATGCGCCGCATATTTGAAGCATGCGACGCATATCGGGTAAATTTTTTTTTTCTTCTTATTTCTCTTAAATCGAGTCGTGTCGTTTCAAGTGGTATCAGAGCCGTGGTTTAAGGAATTTAGGTATTTTATAATTACAAGGATACCTAGACTTAAACCATAGACGTGACTTGACCTTATGTGTATAGTTTGGTTTCTAGTGACATATGGAAGTATTTAGCGAATTTCACTTGAGGTGTTATAATAAGTAATCATAATAATGACTGCAGCATTATTATGATCACATATTTTAATAGCTCAAGTTAAGCCCGCTAAATATTGAGATATGTTAATATGAAACCATAGGTTGGAGACCTTGCTTGGCAATGTGATTTTATTTATAGCTTTGCTTGTTGATTTGTAGGTTTGATAGAAAAGCTTGCATGACTAAATGGTTTGTTGAGCAATAAAGATTGAAAATTTGGAATTGATATTTGAGTTTAATATGCCATGTGATTAATGTAAAGAAATGGGAATTGATATTTGAGTTTAATATGCCATGTGATTAATGTAAAGAAATGGGAATTATAAATACATGGTAAACGTAGAATGTATGCTAATGTGTATTTGCTTGTTGATATGCGAATGTGATAGAGCATAAGTTTTGCTTGAATAATCGGTTACGAGGTCGTAAAAGTGAAGTTTTGAAATGATTTGTGAGTTTAAGAGATGGATTGCCGCTTTTAAAGAAAAAATTATGTTGAATAATTGATGAATATTGAATGTATGTGAATGAGTTGTGATATTATTTGGTGTAAGACCATTGGGTAGTGAGACCCATGGCATCGTATTATCTGGTGTAAGACCATTGGGTAGTGAGACCCATGGCATCGTATTATCTGGTGTAAGACCATTGGGTAGTGAGACCCGTGGCATCATTATTGTGGTGAAAGACCATACGCGGTATGGCAATGAAAAGTAATTGCGTAGTAACTTGTCTAAATTGGTAGTTTAATGTGAAGGATGCATGTTACATGTTAGTATAAGGTCATAGAGACTTGGACTTCAATTATAAAGATGATTATTTAAGTGCATGATTAAAAGACCATATGGAGTATGGCGAGTGTGTTATGATTTTGATTGACATGCTTATGTTTTTCTTGAATGAGTATTTGACTACTTGATGCCTGATGTTAGAAATTAAGATGAAATTGACATAGTGAGAATGTGAGGAAATTATAGTAGCAATGAACTTGTAAATGGTAAGTACGATAGTTAAAAAGGTTAGAAACCTAGTCTAAAATCTTTTGATCCAATTTGTTTTCTTTATCTTCGGGCGCGTGTGATGCAATGTTTGAGAATAGATTGGCTAAGCGTGAACGATGACAACTTTCGTGAGAAGAGAAGGGGACCTAATTGAATATCCCCATCATAGATAGAACATTTGACTTTGGCGGGAGAAATGAAACAGTTAATTTCTATTGGTATTTTTTTTCTTCACTCGTGCGTTTTGATAATCGTTATATGGCAGCCAAATCTTATGTGTTTGGATCATCGACGCCGAAAGGAAACCCCGTTCTAGGACGAATATTCTTGTTGTTCGTGATTGTCTCAATGTCTCCTTTTCATGAATTTATTCGATCTAGATATACCCAAGAGGTATAATTCCTTTTTGATGAAATCAAAGATGGTCTTATGCGAGTGTGTATATCTATTCGTGAGCTCAATAAAGTAACAATCGAAGATGAGTACCCGTTGTCAAGATTTGATGTCCTATTCGATCACTTGGAAGCAGTTTTGCATTATCTAAAGATGGATTTTTGTCTCATTCATCATCAACTTAAAGCACGCGATGAAGATATTTCTAAAATGTTATCTATACTCGTCGTGAGCACTTTGAATTCGTAGTTATGCTCTTCGATTTTATCAATGATTTTGCAATCTTCATGAGTCTTACGGGCCATAATTGTTTCCGTTATGTAAGAAGTTCGTAATTTTTTTTCATTGACAACGTTTATTCTAAAAGTCAACACGGCCAGTAAGTTCTTTTACGCGAAGTCTGGGAGATATTGTAAAAAGAAGAGTTTCATGTCAAATTGTTGGATGAGCAGATTAGGAGAAGTGCTATTATCTCTGTTGAGTGATTACCCAAAAGAGGGAATGAGGTTTATTCGGCTTGGATTAATGCAGTGACAAAGTGGAGACAACCTACAAGGTCAATATAGATTAGAAGTTTCGTAGTTGATGGGTGATAAATGTTGTTTTACTTTCAGCTTTTTGAAGATAGTCTCACCGTTGACCGAATTAATTAGAAAGAATGTGAAGTGATCTTGGTGAAGAGAATAAGAAGTTGAATGAAGTACTAAAAGGAATCAAGAAGAATCGTTCCATTCACGATTTAGAGTCCATCGGAGTTGTTTTTAATTTAAAGTTTTCGTGTTTTACCTCTATACTGTCAAGTTTACCATTTGTGTTCGATCATATGAGTCTTAAAGTATTTCTTTTGTGACAACTGTCAAGTAAGTTGATTAACTATTTCGAAAAATTATGTCTACAAAGTTTGGTGTCGCCCCGAGGAGATTGTTGCAACGAGAACCTAAGCAAACGAGGAGCCAGATTACACGAAATATTTACTAAAGAATTTTACGAACACACTAGACGTCATGACAGAACTTAGAATCCTCTCCTTAACGGAAACAAAGCAAATTTGCTCCATGAAACCTATAAAACCTGAATACTTCTTTAGCCCGGTACAACAAAGGTGTGTCAAGATTTAAAGAAAGAATGTAGTGACCCGAATTGAAGCAGCAGGTTATGAAATATGTTAAGAGTCGCCTCACTTGTGCATAAGCGAAATTCTAGCATCAAAAGTCTTATGGGAAATGTCAATCTTTGGAAACCTTCAAGTTAAAACGGGAGCACATCATGATGGATACGGTTACAAAATTTCTCAAGACGTCCCGAGACCAATATGATTTTATCGGGTTGTTGCTAAACATTTGATGAAGAACGCTCAAACCCTACCAATTCGAATACTCACAAGTCAGGAATTGTAGTCAACATTTATGTCGAAAAAGTAGTAGCGAGTCATGGAGTTTCCGTTTTCAATGTTTCTGGCAGATATGCGTTTTGCTTCATGCTTTTGAAGTAAATATCAAGAATGAAATGGACAAGTTGAATGATAAGCACTGCATATTACCCTAGAGTGGATGGTCACGCGAGAGAATCCTCCAAAATCTTAAAGACGTGTTGTGAGCATGAATACTTAATCTTTGGCGGAGCATAGAATTTACACTTGTTCCTAATAGGATACTCGTATAGCAATCACTATCGTGCTAGTATTCAGATTCCCTCCATACAAATATTGTTCGATAGAAAATGTTGAGTTGAGGATAAGTGGGTTATCAAGAGAAGTGTAGCATGGATACAGTGATGAAGATACCTGAAGTGATGGAGATGATAAGATGACAACTTAAAGCGGGTTAAGATCAACGAGAATCTTATGCGGATATAAGAGAAAGACTTATCGAGTTCAAATTTTGGTGATCGAATAACCTGAAGAGTCTTTTCATGGAGAAGCGTTTTACGATTTTGCACGCTAGGAAGCTAGAACTCGGTTTAAAGGTCTTTCAGAATACATGCTCGAGTTAACAAGGTTACGATTTGCTTAGAATTGCCCGAAGAACTCCCGGAAATTCATTCTATCTTTTACATTTCTCGTTCTAGGAAGTTTTATGTCGCCAAGGTATCATGTGTACTAATAAAAGAAGTGAAACTTCAAAATGAATTAAAATAAGACAATGTAGAGGAATCTATTGTCTTTGTGAAGAAACGTTTTAAGAAGAATGTGAATTAAAACTTTACGGTAGTACAAATTGATATGAAAGCATGGAAAGATGCCGAATTGTTAATGGGAAATTGCGAGAAATGTTTTTCTTTATTACCGTCGTTGGTTATTGCTTGGATCACGAGGTCGTGATCCGTCCCAAGTGGGGGAGAGTTGTAACACCCCAAGATTTTTAAAAGGTAAAATAAATTAATTTATATTATAGTTTTGACATTAAAATAATTTCCTAGTATTTTATTTTTGGATACGAGATTAATTTAGTTGGAACTTTAGGGGTTAGCGGGTATTTTGCCCATTAAAAATTGAAAATGGCGTGGCATCTCAATGGAGTGCCAGCCATCTCTTTTCTTTCTCTTCATTTGTGACTCATCTCTTTTCTTCTTCATCATCAATCCTTCTCTCTTGTTTCATTCTAACAATTTCTTACTTCCAATTTAATCAAACAATCTCACATGTGAATGATAATAACAATAACAATAATCTTAAAGTAAGAAATTTCATGGTTGGAGAATTTGTATGTGTATATGTCGACAACTACATGGAGGATGGAGGAAGGAAAGCTAGTGATTATTCAACTCTAACCTAATTATTATTCTTAAAGGTAATAAGCTCTTTTAACCTAATTTGATTTTAATTTCTAGAATTAGGGTTCTTACTATTAAATTGAATTGGGAAAATTGGGAGTTTTCTTTATATTGAGTTAATTGCTATAATACAAGTTAGGGTTCTTGAATTTAACCAAATTAGGGGTTTCTAGTTGGGTTGCATGATAGATTTTGATGAATGTTAGTGATAACAAAGTTGGACAGATTCTGTCCCTGACTTTGTCACTAGTAAAACTCCCCAGTATCAAAATTTTCATTTGTTGAGTCCTAAAAAGAAAATGTAGGTTATTGTGTTAGCTCAAAGTGACCACTGGAATGAGTTCAACATGTGGAGTAGAACTCGAGTTATGAATTTTTGAAGTCAGTGTGGTCATTCTGAATTTTCAGCAAAAACGATCCTGAGTCAGTTTTTAAAACGAGAATAACACACTTATACGGGTCAAATCTTGTATTGGTCACTGAAGATAAAATGTACCTAAATGTGTTAAATTGAAGTGGCCACTGGAATGAGGTCAAAATATGGTGTAGAACTCAAGTTATGGTCATTTGAAAACGGTAAGGTCAAATCTGTTTTGTCAATAAGAACAGCAACTGTTTGTGTTTTTAAAACGACCAGAAGTCATATTTGAAGGAAAATTTACATATTGGTCACTAAAGATAAAATGTAGGTATATATGTCATTTAAATTTGGCCACTGGAATCAAGTAAAAAGAGTGAGTAGAACTTGAGTTATGCTCGTTTGAAGGCAGCCTAGTCAAATATGAAAATGGTGATTTTGTTATAAAAGTGAGTTTGCATTATGATAATGATATAAGAGATACATGTTTTGTGAACCAACCCAAGATTTTTAAAGGTAAATAGATTTTAATATTATAGTTTTGACATTAAAATAAATTAATTAATATTATAGTTTTGACATTAAAATAATTTCCTAGTATTTTATTTTTGGATACGAGATTAATTTAGTTGGAACTTTAGGGGTTAGCGGGTATTTTGCCCATTAAAAATTGAAAATGGCGTGGCATCTCAATGGAGTGCCAGCCATCTCTTTTCTTTCTCTTCATTTGTGACTCATCTCTTTTCTTCTTCATCATCAATCCTTCTCTCTTGTTTCATTCTAACAATTTCTTACTTCCAATTTAATCAAACAATCTCACATGTGAATGATAATAACAATAACAATAATCTTAAAGTAAGAAATTTCATGGTTGGAGAATTTGTATGTGTATATGTCGACAACTACATGGAGGATGGAGGAAGGAAAGCTAGTGATTATTCAACTCTAACCTAATTATTATTCTTAAAGGTAATAAGCTCTTTTAACCTAATTTGATTTTAATTTCTAGAATTAGGGTTCTTACTATTAAATTGAATTGGGAAAATTGGGAGTTTTCTTTATATTGAGTTAATTGCTATAATACAAGTTAGGGTTCTTGAATTTAACCAAATTAGGGGTTTCTAGTTGGGTTGCATGATAGATTTTGATGAATGTTAGTGATAACAAAGTTGGACAGATTCTGTCCCTGACTTTGTCACTAGTAAAACTCCCCAGTATCAAAATTTTCATTTGTTGAGTCCTAAAAAGAAAATGTAGGTTATTGTGTTAGCTCAAAGTGACCACTGGAATGAGTTCAACATGTGGTGTAGAACTCAAGTTATGGTCATTTGAAGACGGTAAGGTCAAATCTGTTTTGTCAATAAGAACAGCAACTGTTTGTGTTTTTAAAACGACCAGAAGTCATATTTGAAGGAAAATTTACATATTGGTCACTAAAGATAAAATGTAGGTATATATGTCATTTAAATTTGGCCACTGGAATCAAGTAAAAAGAGTGAGTAGAACTTGAGTTATGCTCGTTTGAAGGCAGCCTAGTCAAATATGAAAATGGTGATTTTATTATAAAAGTGAGTTTGCATTATGATAATGATATAAGAGATACATGTTTTGTGAACCAACCCAAGATTTGTATGAGATTTGTAAATGATGGGTTTGGTGCTAAAGATGCTATTGAATGTGGCTAAGTGAACTTGTGTGTGATTGATGACATTCTATGTAATTGTGAATTATTGCTAGGTTGAAGCATACCTATCGTGTACTTGCGGTCTTGTTGATTTATGATTTTGGTTGTCGTGGAGGAGGTGAGTTTTCTTGCATACTTTTATATATGCCTTGGGTCAATTACCATATGATGGTGGATTCCGTGTGTGGTAATTGATTTGGCGTTGAGCCTAAGTAGTGGCCGTCTTTGATTACGGGCCTAAGTAGTGGCCATAGTCCATGTGGGACATTTGAGATATAGCTCATGTGGAACATTGATATTGTTTATTGAGATTGTAATCATTTGCTTATATGGATCCATGTAATGCGTTGGCATAAAGGTGAGTATTATAGATATGGCACGACGGTGCCATAGTCTATATGCAATAGACCTTTGTGCATTACCCTCCTTCGTGTGTATAAACGTATGCAAGATTATTCACTAAGCTTTGCTTAACTTTTTAGTTGTTTACCCTTTTTATAGGTTGTCCCGGATGTGGAAGCAAAGTTAAGTAATATAAAGATTGAAGTTTGAAGTTTCTTTATGGATATTGATTGCTTTAGCTAAATGCGGAAAATGGTAATATTGATAGGACCCGTAGAAACCCCCTTTGAACTATTGGTTCATGGTACATTTGATTTGTTTTGGTAAAATCATTGTTATGTCAAGAATTCAAGGAGTTTTTGGTTATTTATAATAGGTCATTTTGTAATAGTAATGTATAGATCATGATCAATTGTATTTTACAAACTCATTATCTGTAACAGGTTTTTGGATGTAGATTTTACGAAAAGGTCGTGCCGAAATTTCTAATTTTTGTACGTTGTCTTTTATAATGAGTTTTGGAAAAAGGTATTTGATTGAATTCAGAAATGTTATGGTCCAAAGCTTGGAATTGAGTTTGAAAAGGTTGCAAGAAGTGAAAAGTGTCAAAATTGGGTTTTGGTCCTGTCAGACCCATTTATGCGGCGCATGGACTTTTCATGCGGCGCATAAATGGGGATTTATGTTTTATGCGGTGCATATCAATCCGCATGAAAGTCTCTGCCCAAAAAGTTTACAAAATATGCGCCGCATATTTGAAGCATGCGACGCATATTTGAAGCATGCGACGCATATCGGGTAAAAAAAAATAATTTCTTATTTCTCTTAAATCGAGTCGTGTCGTTTCAGACATGCATACGACACATATCTTGATATTGACATCACTTGTGCATATTCATTACACGCATATGATTGCACTCTTGTCTTTGGCATGCATTTAGCATATTTCTTGACATTGACATGCATTTGGTATATTTATTGACCTAGTGTTGACTTTGTTTAGTACACTTTTCAGGTAATCAAGTGAATCCAAGATGTGATGGTTGATTGATGCTTGTGCTAGAACTTGGGCTTGGACTTACATGGATCAGGATTCATTTGCCCCTTATTTTGCATTATGCATTATGTACTTGTTTGTTGATGTTGGATTCACCGAATCCCTTTTATTCATATAGTTCATGTTCTACGATAATCCCATGCATACGCTATATCTTTTCAGTAATATTCTGAGCCTAGCTCGGGGTGTTACAGAATGGTGGCCCATGCAGGTCGTAGAGAATTAGGCGGTTTGACCTAGACTACGGCTTAAGTTAAAACTCTTCATATAGCATGCATGGTTAGGAATTTTATGTGCAACGTGAAATTGTATGAACCCTGAAAAGTATGCATTGTGAGTTCGTAGACGAGACCATTTATGTGACAATATGAGTACGATTGGACAACGTGTTGTTTTGTGATGTGTACTAGATGAACAATGTGTTATGTTGTGACAAGTACAATGTGATGAATGTGTGATGAGTACAATGTGATTAATGTGTACATTGATTTGAGCTTGATTGTGGTTGAGATGGATTGTTGTTATTGATTGGTGATAGTTTGATGATTTAGGGCAAAATGAAGTTATGGCATTAACTTAGTATAATATTGTGGCAACCCTAAAAGAGCCTGATCAACTATTTTATGGTCACCCGGTATTATAACAAGTTAATGACATCACGGATTGCACATGTTGGCTTAGAGTATAATAAGGAACCGATATGCTTAATGGGAGTTGGTTGGGTGGAGGGTTAGCCGCTGGTACACCCTGTATACATACCCGGTCAATAACTAAAGGGCATATCGGATTCGGATTATACTTTAAACCACTTATTTTAGTTGACTTGTTTTAGCTGCTTGTGATGTGATGTGTTGAATATGAGTACTTGGCTTTGATGGTGGACAATTGTTGTGAACTTGGCACGAGAACATGATAGATAATGATTACTTGAGAACTTTGATATATTGTCCTTAGCGTACCAATATGAAACACGTATGACATGTTGTTTTAAATGTTTTAGGTGCAATTTGAATCGTTTAGTTGCTGAGGAATTTAGTGTTGATTTGTCTAGACATCCATGATTTGGACTAGCGTTGACATTATGGTGAACAATGAGGATGTTTGTTTAATAGTATGTGAACTTGAACATACATGAGACCTTGTTAAACTAGGTTGTATGCAGGACATAAGATATTTGGTGATGCATGCGTAAAATGTATTAATTGACGGAGAATTATATGAATGGATTTAACATGCTAGTTGTATTGCATGAGTATGAGAAACTATGTTGTTAAGCGCGATTTTATGCATGATGTAACGGAAATAGACAATGCATGTGTAGGTGTGTTAATCGGCGAGCATTTTCATGAATGGATTAGTGTACTAGTTTGATGCTTTTAGCATGTGTAAATTTTGTTGTTAAGCTAAATTGTGTACATGAGATAAACGAATACGGTAATGCATGCATAAATATTTACTAGAGGGACAATTCTATGAATAAGAGTGGTAGGCATGTTTAATAATTTGAGTATGCCCACAATCTTATTGCTTAACTTGCTTATAAGAACGAATCGGTAATGATTGATAATTCATGCATAGTTGTATTTAATGTATGAGAAACCGTATGTATGACTCGGAATGCGGGATTAGTTTATAGAACATGCAAAAATCTTACCTCCTAACTTGATTATGTGGATGAATTGTTAGAATATGCGGTAGAACAAGTATGGTTGCCATGATATCCTAATTGATGAATATGCTTGAATTTTGTTGCCCGCCTAATAAATAAATCGTTAGGACTTGGTAATACATGCGTAAAGGAAATTGGCATCTAGAGAAATTGTATGCATAGGTTGTCATGCTAGCCTAATTACTTGAATATGTCAAAATCTTGTTGCCTAACTTGCTTATTGAATCTATAGTTAGAAATTGAAGATGCATGCATAGATAAAAATGGTTTCGTGGGCAACTGTATGTATGTTATTTGGTATGACGATTTAACTACTTGGCTAAGTTATTTCCCTTTTGTTTACCTTATAACTTAGTCAGTAACATGGAAATTATAAGTGTATGTACATGATGGATGGGTCAGTTGATGGACTTTTTTGACATTATAGAACTGCATGATACTTATTGTATTTATCATTACTTGTTCTTGTCTATTATGCTTATTCTAACTACTTTGAATAGCTCATTTTGTGAATACATGTGTGAGGGACATAGATGGACATGTTTGATGTCCTATAACTTGTTTGATACTTATTGTATTTATCATTACTTGTTCTTGTCTATTATGCTTATTCTAACTACTTTGAATAGCTCATTTTGTGAATACATGTGTGAGGGACATAGATGGACATGTTTGACGTCCTATAACTTGTTTGATACTTATTGTATTTATCATTACTTGTTCTTGTCTATTATGCTTATTCTAACTACTTTGAATAGCTCATTTTGTGAATACATGTGTGAGGGACATAGATGGACATGTTTGATGTCCTATAACTTGTTTGATACTTATTGTATTTATCATTACTTGTTCTTGTCTATTATGCTTATTCTAACTACTTTGAATAGCTCATTTTGTGAATACATGTGTGAGGGACATAGATGGACATGTTTGATGTCCTATAACTTGTTTGATACTTATTGTTATCGATATTATTTGTTCTTGCTCATCCTGCGTATTCTAGCTATTGTATAGTTCGCTTAATGGATACGTGTGTGATTAGGCTGTGCTACGAGCCAAACAAAATTGAGTACTATAGTGCGAGTCACGCGTAAGACGTAAGAAGCTCGAGTGCTTATCGTGTGCGATTCTCAAATCTTCTCGACCTTAAACGGATCGCTAGATCGTTGTCTATCACACGAATGAGGTGCCGTCAGGATTGGATGTCGTGGACATGAACCCTCCCATTGTCAGACAGATGGCCAGAAGTGGGAGAAAATCCGTGATTTCAGTAAATGAGCCGTCGACCAATGGGTGAAACATGCCACTAGTGCGCAGACTATAAGTCAGATCGTCATAATAAGTGTTACCTGTTTACAACTAATTGCACTTAATGATAAACCGCGATATGTATATAATAATAATAAATAATAAATTACTAGAAGTTAGCAATAAACTCGTTTGAGAAAATGGAATTATATCCTGGAGATCGATGAATCATGGCGAAAGATTCTAACACTTGGTATGAAGGATGCGTACGACGTCACCCGGTTTTAATAATCCAACGAGTTATAAACTAAAAACTTGTTACATAATACGGCTCCTATAATCGTATGAATTTTGCTAATATAATAGTAAGATGTTTTTGAGACATATGTGAGGAATTTTAAATGAAAAAGACCAATGAATTCTTGGTAAATGTCTTTAGTGATTTTTCAAAATCAAATTGTGTAACAAATTGTAACTTATGAAAGGATTTTTTTTATTAATTACATTCTATTCCAAAAGCTTGAGAATTCTCGATTTTATATGAGAATCGGTTTTAACTTATAGAGGGTGCAAATGTTAAGTTAAGAGTGACAAGATAAGGACCGTTAGAAATCCCCGTTTGAACAAAACAATGTGATGACAATTAAGAACGAACAGAAACCTAAAAACTAGTGAATACAGACAAGAGGAAAACGTAAACACTTGAGTCATACAAATCGGATTAAGAAAGGGAAGTTCGGAAGTGAAGGGAATTCTCTTAACTGGGGAATTAGCCATGGCGTGTGTGAAACGGAAAGATCAGGATGTGAACGGCATGTGAATGGAAACCTGGGCTGCCATATGATACTAAACAGAGCCACGTGCTACAAGTGATGAGAGTGGATAACATTTCTGAGATTTGAACCGTGATGAGAGTGAGAATCGTTGTAAATTTCGAGGACGAAATTCTTTTAACTGGGGAATTAGCCATGGCGTGTGTGAAACGGAAAGATCAGGATGTGAACGGCATGTGAATGGAAACCTGGGCTGCCATATGATACTAAACAGAGCCACGTGCTACAAGTGATGAGAGTGGATAACATTTCTGAGATTTGAACCGTGATGAGAGTGAGAATCGTTGTAAATTTCGAGGACGAAATTCTTTTAACTGGGGAATTAGCCATGGCGTGTGTGAAACGGAAAGATCAGGATGTGAACGGCATGTGAATGGAAACCTGGGCTGCCATATGATACTAAACAGAGCCACGTGCTACAAGTGATGAGAGTGGATAACATTTCTGAGATTTGAACCGTGATGAGAGTGAGAATCGTTGTAAATTTCGAGGACGAAATTCTTTTAACTGGGGAATGATGTAACAACCGTGACTAGGAGTACAGGAAGAAATGGGGTGGTGGGATAATGGGATCAAAATCACAGGAAAAAACCAAGGGCAAAAGATAGACTTTTGATCTATTTTGATTTGAACTTGGGTGGGACACAATGTTATTCTATTTCGTTTTATGAAATTGCATTTTAAGTTATTGCATGGTAAATTTGGTAATCCACCTGTGTAATCTACTCTTTTTGCATGGTAAAATGATATGGATGCTTTCAGGAGGTCAACCAAATGATTGTTGAAATTTGCATCAGCAAGTTGTGAAGTTCTGCTTCTATGAATTGCTTATTGGCATTATATGGATTAGTTTAGAATATGTGGTGCTTAAAGAGTTACATCTTCTCATGCTTGAAATGAATAGTTGTTATTTAGACTTTTAGCAAATTTGTTTTACATTTTGCTTAATATTAAACTCTATTTCTCAAGTTTTAATGCATAATGAATTTGTATGGCTAAACAAATCTTTGTCTTTGTAATTTACAAAGGGAACCTAACTCTATCTGTATCTTTACTCCTACTAATATAATATATTAGTAATTTCTTAAATAACTTATTATTTTTAAACAATTATTAAGACTTATTTTATAAAATGGCTTTGTATGAAGTTGGCTTTGTATATACTTAGATGAAATAACTAATGACAAAAAAAACTTAATCTTATAAAAGGGCTATCGATATTCCGTGTTTTTACACGGGCCTAAAACTAGTTTATTTATATACATAACATACCACACACAAACCATCTAGTGTTCCAATTCCACTCTCCCCTTCTAAAATTAAAAGAGAAAAATCCAAAAACCCTAAAAGCTAAAGTTGATAAAAATGTCAGATAACATTCCTCTCGAATTGCAAGCTGAAGTAATAAAAAGGGTACCTGTAAAATCATTGCTTCAATTCCGGTCAGTTTCGAAAGAATGGAAGGCACTCATCGACAGCCCCAAGTTTGCTGATGATTACTGCCTCCGCCATTCGCAGCCCCGTTTGCTAATAAGGTACATTCCTATTGGACAAGATGAACAATTTACTTCTCTCGCGGCTTATTCTCAATCTATAGGCATTCGTCCCGGAAATGACATTCCAAAATATAAGTATGTTTGGGTTGCTGATGATGATGATGATACTTTTCAGCAACACCAAATTCCTAGTACCACTCTTCCCAAATCTCTTATCAATCTTGAATATTCAAGAATAGTCGGTTGCTCTGACGGCTTAGTTTTCTTCTATGGTCCTAATTACAGAGACAGAAGTCCAATGGTTGTTCTCTGGAATCCTTGGATTCGAAAATTTGTTGATGTTCCTGTCCCTAATGTTCCATTTGAGCCTTACCAAACAATATTAGGTTTTGGGGTTAGTCCTCAAACTAAGGATCCTAAGATTGTTAAGATTAATAGTTTTATTAATCCTAAAGCTGACACTTCAGTTCCCATCCCTTGGCGAGTTGAGGTTTTCACTTTAAACTCGGGGACTTGGAAAACCCCAAACAATCTCCCTTGTCGTAATTCGATTATCTTCGGATGGTCTGATGTTGCCCTTGAAGGGGTTATCTATTGGCAGGCTTTTGAGAGGATTAACGTGAATGATATATCTCAGCATCACAGTCTGATTATGTCATTTGATTTGAGTAGTGAGCGATTCGAAGAAATATGCCTCCCAGATAATTTAGCACGCCGAAGTACTTATAGTTTATCTATCTTTAAGCGAATGGAGTCTGTTGTCGTGCTTGAAATGGATGAAACTGGAACTTCTTATGATGTATGGCTAATGGGGCAAGGTGTTACTAAATCATTTACAAAAATATTCACTATAATGACTCGGGGTAGTTCCACCTTTTTGTATATTACGTGGATTTATGAAGAATGGTGAACCTATAGTTGACCATGGATCTGATGCACTTTTTGCTTATGATTCTTACTCGGAACGAATCAAGGATCTTGGGATTTTTGGACCCAGGGAGAGCTTTTCCTTGAAGTCCTACGTGGGAACTCTACTTTTGATGGATCAATGAAATCTCAGTGTTTGTTTGGGCATAAATTGCTGGGCATGGTAATCGTTGCATTGCAAAGTGTGGAGCTAAGAGCATACAACAATTTGGGCAGGCACACAAGGTATGGAATTTGGAGTGGAATTAAACCTTAGATTGATTGAAGTTAATGAAAAGTTTAATGCATTTCATATCAATTGCTTAAGTTTATCAGTAATGGGATTAATGTGTCTAATATCTATTATGTTGAATTTGAAGGAAAAAAAATTGTGAGCTATTATTACTTAATTTGGTTTAATAGTTAATGCATCTACTTTTGCATAATCAAGCAGATGAGTATTAGTCTTATCTTTTTCAGCTTATTTGGTCAAAGAATAATTGAATTCTTATTGGTCAAAGTTCAATTTCGACATGATGAATTTCTACAACCTCTACTTATTATAAAGACTAATCTGCTATTCACGAGAAGATTTATCTCCTAATTAAATTAAAATACTTTCCATAAGATAAACGATACCTAAATAGGATTGAATTATGAACTTAAACAGAATGTCATATGCTAAGGCTTGCTTATATGAACAAAAAAATGCGTTAAGCCGGGGCTTGACTTATACACAATGCATGGTTTGGTGTCGGGAGATTTCTTGCTGTAAGTGGTTGTCTGGCTTGTAGTTACTCTCATTCATATGGTTTCAAGTTTCTCATACTCAAGCTGAACAAGTTGGTTCATTTTAGTTGTATGTTTTACCCTAAGTTTTTCTAAACATAGTGAAATCTTATCAGCAATATTGACTCAGCTATACATCCTTATCATATTATCGCTTTATTTTGCAATTAGTAAACAAGTAAAAGGAGAGGGATGTTGTTTAGCATATCGGGAGAAAGTCGAGCGCTTGGCTTTGATATATGCAGCTCACAGGTATTTAGTGGCCATTTCCTAGATTATTCCCTGGACGATTCAAGATGTTTACCCGGTAAGGTTTACCTGAGTCTTGGAGATGGTTCTTGAAGATGTTTACCTGAGACTCATTTTGCTATTGGTTACTAGCTAGTTACCCGCCTCTATGTGTAAGTGAGAATATAGAGGATATTGATTCTAAATAAAACTTGTGATATTTCAACTAATTGTTATTTATTATAAATGGGGGTACTGGAGATGTTCATTTGACGTCATTTTCCAAATTGGGTATTATGCGCTCTAAATTGAATTTCTCATTATAAATACAGATTTGCTATTGGATATGCATGTTTAAATTTTTGGGCGGTAGTTATGCTCAATTATAACCGTGGAAAATGCAAGGGTAATTTGATTAACGGAGTTTAGTGGCTGTTATTTGAGATTCAATCAATTTCTCTACAGGGATATTTAATGCAAAAGAAAACAAAGATTTACTTGTAGGAAATACTCGATCTAGAAAATATTATTTGTTTGGTTATTGAAGTTTTTATAACTCGAACTAGCAAATACTCTTAGTTTGGAATTTGATAAATGCTATGTAGGTTATTATCAAAACGGAATGTAATTGTTACCTTGACCCATCTCTAATCGGTTTTATCGTATGTGAGTCAATCTAAATCGAGGAAGTAGATTAAACATGACAGTCATAAATCTGATTAGCTATTATGTAAGCCTGGAGACAAGAACTGCATGCATTGTTAACATAGTGGATCTTGGATTTTGAGCCCTTGCTCTGCGTTAACACATATTGCAGGTTGATGGGTATGGCCATATGGGGTAATCCTCCGATAATTTTGTTAGCATCTTCTGAGGTTACTGTGCAGAGCTTCATATCAGGTTTTATACAATCTTTTTGGCTATTGTGTTAATTGTGTTCATGCTTACATAGAATATTGGATTCTCTACCTCCCCCTGTTTCCTCCTATATTTCAAACAACCCATCTCCAGTTTAATCACAATTCTAAAGGCCCTTTGGGTTGCTGGTCTCTATATGGTTACTCTGTTTTCCTCGAAACATGATTTTACTATGGATTTCTATGTGAAAATAGTTATCCGGACAACCGCATGTCATAACATTCATTGGTTGATTGATTTTGACCTATATTGTCCACAAGTTAAAATTCTATGCCAAGGCGACATTACTTTTCAATGGCATCTGCTATTATACTATAATCCATTCTCTTTATAGCATCATTTTTAAAAAGAAAGAGTATGAATATTAGTACCGAAATTAAAGGACGGTAAACTCTAACCATAAGCGGTTGAAGCATCATTCACCAAACAAAAATACGAACCTTCTTTGGTACAATCATGCCATCTCATTTGATATCCTACTAGCCAATGATCTTCTATTCCATAATCATGAAAATTGGCCACATGTTAGAATTCATGCTTTAATCTCCCATTACAATATTTGCAAATCAATTCTCTAAAATCACAAGGTTAGATTGCACCATACAAATTCATTTAATGGATGGATAACACAGATTATGGTAGTAAAGTTAAGTGGGCTAAAGTGGTGTGGTTCACTCTATGCATTCCTAGTCATGCTTTCATCCTATGGTTAGCTTTAAAGGGAAGACTGTACACATGATAGGCTGGCTAAATGGTACCCCGCGAGAAAGTTCAAATGTATGTTTTGCAAAAAACAGGAAGATTTTGTTTACCACCTCTTCTTTGAATGTAAATATTACAAGTGGATTTCCAGGAAGTGAATGGTTAAATAAATGGTTTGGGGATGCCTAATGAATGGGATGGTTTCATTACATGGTTCTTGGACTCGAAATGCCCCAAATCAATATGGAATGTTGTTCAAAGGATTGCTCTAGCAGCTTGTGTTTATCGGGTTTGGAAAGAAAGAAACAATAGAGTTTTTAACAAGATTAATATTTACATTGTTGTGAAACTCGGCCGATACAGCCGAGTCGGATCGTGTATCTGCCGACTGACGATATGAGTTTGTCATACTAGGTCTGAAAATCGGCCAGGTTCCAGACTCGGGTCAACTTGGTCAAGACTTGGTCGTATCGGTCAAGACTCAGCTGTATCGGATCGGGTCAACCAAAGTCAAACTTTTTTTTTCTTTTTTTAAAGCTTTTATCAATTATGTTAGTGTTTCTAGACAATTATGTTTAAGTTGAAAATTATGTTATGTTTAAGTTCGAAGTTTTCTATATAATTTTAATATTTTCTTACATATAGTTTCAAAAACTATTACAGTATTTTATACAAAAAAAAACTCACTACTCACCGATCCGATTTTTAAAAAGACCTGACTCCTCCCCTCGCCGATCCGATCCCGATTCTCGAGTTCCGCAACCTTGATATTTTAAAGGAGAAGATTAAAGAGCTTGATTTACATTTAATGATATTATAGATATATCCGGATGCATGAAAGACATCCAAGCAAACGCAAACCTTACTTAACGCTCTAATAGATAATGTATCTATCTTCCATTTTCTAACCGTACAATTACTATTAACCGCAATCTCAACAACCACCACTCTCAGTGGTTCAATTAATACCCGATTTGATATTTGTCAATTTACAACATTATAAAATTTTTAATATACATCAATTATATATGTTTATTCCCATATTACGTTGGATGATAATGACATAATGTAGTATAAAAAAATATTGTATATAAAAATATCTTTAATATATATTAAAACAAAACCCTTAATTTTAAATAGAAAAAGTGTAAACTATTGATTAAATTTTACCTCTTATTAGATAATCTTGATGACATCATCATTGACCAATAATTGGATAATAAACTTTTGGTCCTCATACTTTTATATAAATAAATTATTTATTTTATTTATTTTAGTTAATAAATGACCTAATTAATACCACTCAATAACTTTTAACCAAATCTTTATAATAATGGTATACTCCTTATTCTTTAATGTTATAACTTATATAAATAAAATAAAACTATTTATATACTCCTCCGTCCCATTTTAATTGTCCTATTTTGACTGGTCAAGTCTTTTTCTTCCGATTTTGACCGTAAATATCTTTGTTTGTGTTATATATTAGTTGATAAAGTTATATCAATTAAAAGTACATTTAAAACTCAAATAGTTTTATATACTTGTATTTCTAATATCATTTAATTGATACGAGTATATGAGAATGTTTTTATTTAGAATGGGCTGACAAATTGAATATGATATTTAAAATTTTGGTAATATTTTTTTTGAGAAATCTACAGTACCTTTATTTATTTGTTGATAATCTATATCATTTAGTTCACTACTTTTTTTTTTAGTAAAGAATTTTAGTTTTATGATTATTTATTTTTTTGACTTTTTTTAGTATTTATTTATAATAAAAAATTAAAATTATGATATTATTACGTGAAATTTCGATTACATTTTCCTTTGAGTAATAACGTATTATTTATATGACACTATAACTTTTTTTCAAAAAACTTTATATTACATAGTTTGTGATTTGATTACTTAAATGCATGGATTAAAATAACACCTATTTTGATAGAAGTATAAGTTATGTAATTATTACTTACTGTTAACAAAAATATCTCTTAAATATTTCATAACTAACATAATGTTTAACTATATTTATTGAAATAATAGCACGTTACTCGCGCAATGCGGCGGTGGTCGTCGCGGCGATAATGTGGTGGTGGGGACGACTGTTGGTGACGGAGACGGTGTCGAGTAGTGTAAATTATTTATGTAAATATAACTAATGTAAATGGTTAATGCATATACTTTAAAAGATAAAAGATTGATAATGTAATTTAATTGTTAATGTAAGGGTGTAATGTATGTGAAAATATTTTAACATGTATTAAGCGAAAATATTACACAAGTTTCAATATTTTCAAAAATTAAAAGTTATTTTTTCATAATAGATTATAGATTATAAATATGTGTCCATATATTTTAGTTTTATGATTCAAAACATTACTTGTTAACAATTGTTTTTTAATAATAAATCTTAATATATACTAAAAGGCAACTGACCTAACCTCAATTGACCAATCACAATCCTCAATTTCACAAAATTAATTAAATCAACACATGTCTAAATTAATTTACACTTTTTGATTTTCCATCACCAATTTACACTTTTAACCCCATTTAAAAATTATTAATTTACACTTCTTGGTTTTGCATCACCAATTTATACTTTAATCCAATTTAAATTATTAATTACACTTTTGGTTTTCCATCACCAATTTACACTTTAACCCAATTTAATAATAAATAATTTACACTTTTTAGTTTCGTTCACCAATTTAAACTTAACCCAATTTAAAAATAATTAATATTGTATTGCATAATGTCTATCCAATAACAAAATATAGCTAAAAGTTAGAGAGGTTACAACATTTGGATTAATACAAATTAAAACTAATCTCCTTTCGTATATGCAGTAACGATTGTCTACATAAACACAATAAGGTACAAACTATCAACATCTTATCTAATTGTAATCAAATTAAATGTAATATAGTTGTTATTAGTAATTGTAATCGGACTATAATTAGGATAATCATTATTGTTATTAGGAATTTGAATCAAACTATATTTAGGATACAAATTCTTCTTATATAAACTGAACCCTACAAATAAAATCACAACACACGAAATTATTGAAAAACCACAAACCAACTGCTACTTTTATTGTTCTTAAGAACCATGCTAACGAAAATAAAATTACTTTTTTGCAAGACATCAATGAGAACTCGGTCAATTGTGTAATCAAGGTTAAGATATTGCTTCTCTGGAAGAGTTTGTATAAAAGAAACTCTGCTACACCATCCAGCCTTTATATGATTTAACATTCAGTATTTACATTTGAATATCTCAATTCTTTTTTAAGTATATTTTTACATTTTTACATATAAGTATATTTTTGTTCCATATGCTAATTCTTATATTGATAATGTGGTAAAACCCGTGTATTTGACACGGGTCTAATATCTAGTATGGTATTATATTTGTAGCTCAAAGTATCTATTTAGATGTTAGTACTTTTCATACATTAAAAGTTATTTAATGCAAAAAAATGTATAAATCCCCCGCGCCCTAAAAGCATTATGGCCCTAAAAGAATGAGGTAGATGTGTAGAACCACCTAGGGTTCCAAATTTCACTCAAAACCCCAATTATTCTCTCGACATATATAAACCCTAAAAGCTAAGTTGATGAAAAAAAAATGTCAGACCACATTCCTGTTGAATTGCAGGAGGAAGTAATACAAAGGGTACCTGTAAAAGCATTGCTTAAATTCAGGTGCGTTTCAAAAGAATGGAAGTCACTCATCGACAGCCCCGATTTTTTTGATGATTACTGCCTCCGCCATTCGCAACCCCGTTTGCTTATAAGGTACGATCCTGCTGTGATTGCTGATCATGAAGAATTTACTACTGTCACGTCATATCTTACGATTGCTGCTGATGATGATACTTTTCACCAACACCAAATTACTACCGCTCTTCCCAAATCTGTTGCTTTCACGTCATATCTTACAACAGTCGGTTGCTCTCTCGGCTTAGTTTGCTTCTATGGTTTCGATTACAGAGACGGAAGTTTTATGGCTGTTCTGTGGAATCCTTGGATTAGAAAATTTGTTGATGTTTGTTGAGTCAAGGATTCGCTGACCAGACTTGGTCGCTGACGTGAGTCGTCAGCAAGTCATCAGCGAGTCAATGACTCTTGTCAGCAGGTGGTTTACTTTCCAAGTTGTGTATCAAGGCGGGAAGTTTTCAAACCATAAGAAGATAAGAAGTCACATGGTGGTTCTTCAACTGAACATTACCTTATATAGCAAAGGTACAGTTGGGACCAAAACAAGGGTTTTCTCTTTCATACCCGTTTTGGTAAAGAAGACAAAGGCTCCTGGATCCAAGTACAACGAGCCTATGAGAAGTCGACAACCACCATTCCATCACTATCATTGTAAGGCTGTGTTGCCCTAATTTCTCCCCTATATAAAGCAACACAGTCGCATCATTTATACGTGTGTTTTGTCACCACAAAGTGTGTGTCACTTTATTTTCTCTCTTGTAATTGCTTAAGTTTATAGAGTGTCTAGACTTAGCAATTATTTAGTTCATTTGTATTCTTGTAAGACAAGTTGTAATATCGACCATGTATTCATCGTTTAAATCAATGATACATATGATTAGACTTGCTTAGATATCTGCATTTGAACTTATTCTTGTTCGTGTTCTTTACTTTCTGTTCTTTACTTTCTTGTCTAGCTAAAACAAATAATAAGTGTGCAAATTGTGGACTGTCAAGTGGTATCAGAGCCACTGTTTCTAAGTTATTGAAACAAGATCTGTTTGCATAATTATTTTCTTAAATTTCTGTACTTTCTTATCTTCCTTAACCTTTTCTTAAAACAAGAACATGACTGCTGTTCCCACCCTCGTTAACACACGTGACTTTGGTTACGTATCTGTCCCTCCAAGATTCGAGCCCGATGACTTTGGGTCTTGGAAGGAGAGGATGTTACTTCACATAGTGGGTGTGGAACCCTACCTTCTGTCAATTCTGACCGTTGGTCCATATATTCCTACTCTGGTGCAAAGAACACCAGGAGCAACTGTCGATGCTCCTGAGATTGTGATTGACATCGTCAAACCAGAGGTTCAATGGACTGACGATAAGAGGAGACTTGTTAATCTTGATGCAAGGCTTAAGAACATGATTATCAGCACTCTTCCTTCTGATATCATGAAAGTCGTCATCAGATATCCCTCTTCTAAAGAAGTGTGGGATAGGCTCTGTAGCATGTATGTAGGCTCTGCTGCTACCATAGCCACTAAAAAGATAGACCTCAAAAGAGCCTATGAAAAATTCTTCTCTCTTCCCAACGAAGGTCTTAACGGCACTTATACCCGATTTAAAGGGTTGCTGAACGACATGACCACTGTTGGCATCACCCATGACGACTTTGAGGTATGCCACAAATTTCTTGATAGTTTACCTATCAAGTGGCAAGGTTTTAGACAAATCCTCAGGACCACAGAGCGTCTTAATGGACTTGATCTTGAGTCTCTCTTCGGCATTCTTCAATTTAAAGAGAGAGCTCTTGCTCAAACTTTAAGAGCCGCTGCTGATGCACAACATCGTGCTGGTCCCTCCTCTTCCTCTTCTTCAACCTCTTCTGCTTATACTGCTACTGACCCCCTTGCCCTTGTTTCTGCTGAGCCCATTAATTTTAATAATGGTGCCAGCTCTTCTCATCTCCCACCTCCTATTCAGTCTCTTGTTAATGATCTCGACGCTGATGAGAAACAAGAGATGTTCAGTGACTTTATGGACTTTGCCTTAGTCGCTGGTAAGAGGTACTCTCGTAAATGGAACAACCGTAAGTCGGTTGCTCCATACAAGCCTCCTGTTGACAAAACTCAAGAGGAGTGCTGGAGATGTGGTAGAAAGGGACACTACCAAAAGGAGTGCAAAGTTGCTTTACCAACTCCAGCTGCTCCTAAAACTAACCCTTCCAAACCTGCTGATGAGTACAGGAACAAATACTATCAGCTAAAAGCCAAGGTTGCTGAAATGGAAGATGCAAAAACACCAGCAAAAGGACTGGTAGCTGAAGAGCACTACTGGGCTGAATCAGATGATTCAGACAGTGAAGAATACGTCGATGCCATGTGTCTTATGGCACTCGCTGATGGTGATGCTCTGACTAAAGACCAAGTCTCTTCCAGTCAGTGGGTAAACATCACCATTAAAAGGTATGTGCTCACTCTTCTGCCTCTGACGAAGATAAACCTAAAATCTTCGAATCTCTTCTCTGTGATATCCAGTTCGTTGAATCTATACGAGCTGATATCCAATCCAAACTTGACTCTGTCTGTTCAGAGTTGAGTGAAAAATCTGAAAAACTCAATGAGTTGAGAAATGTTCACGTTGAACTTCAATCTCATGAGTTGTTGGCACAAAAGGTTCAACTTGAGAATGAAAGACTCAAGCTTGAAGTTGTCAACCTTAAGAAGATTGTGACCTCCTGGTCAAAAGCTTCCAGGTTTCACCACCAGTGCTTAAACGAACAAGTCCCTGCCCAAGTTCAGGCAGTAATAGGCGGTGACTTTAAAGCCGCTGCCTCTCTCTCTGACTTGTTCAATGATGAGGTGAAGCCTGAAATTTCTATTCCTCCGTCTGCTGTCATCTCTCCTGAAGAGATGAGGAAGTGGTATTTTGTTAGGGGTCTTAACGATTACCACAATGAAATGGAAGCTGGTACTACCTCTTCTACTACCAGCGACCCATCTAATCCTGCTGAGGAAAATGGTGCTGGCTCCTCAGCAAGCACCAGCAACCCCTATCCTCATCTTCCCATTATTGGCATGATGCCAAACGAAGGAAGAGTTCAATACTCTTCTGGGGAATCTTTTGAAGGGGATATTGGTAGTGACTGTTTTAAACCCATCGCTCCTCAGCAGCTCACCATCAGACCTTCTGAACCCTTCAAAAGAAGTAAGGTTGCTGTCCCCTATGACTATAGCTCGCCTCAGCGAGCTAATCCTGTCAGTCAGCAACCTCAACCAGTTGCTCAACCCTCTTCTTCTTCATCCTCTCAGCAAGCTCCTACCGATACTGACTGCAAAACTGTGCAGAATGATCGTGTCATGCAGAGACGCGTCAGGTTTGGTGACGCTAGATATCAGCAAGTTGGACCTTCTAAGGTCCGACCTGCTGATAGACAAGTCCACCAGCAGGCACCACAATCGATGCCTACTCCTATTTTGAGGCATAAAACTCCTCAAAAGAAGAGAATGTCTAATACACAAAATAGTTCTGTTACTCCTCAAAGAGGATACTTGCCCCATCAGCAAGTAAGGCCTATCACTCCTCAAAGAGGACACTTGCCCCATCAGCAAGTAAGGCCTATCACTCCTCAAAGAGGACACTTGCCCCATCAGCAAGTAAGACCCATAACTCCTAATAGGCAGTACCTACCTCATCGGCAAATGAGGTCTGCTACTCCTAATCAGCGGCCTAGATCGATCACTCCCAAAAGAGTGCATCCATCTCAGCAGGGTCCTTCTTCTTCTTCTCACCCTGCTGTTAATCTAGCGTGGAGTGTAGTCAAGGGATCAAAAATTCCCTCTAACTCTCAATCTGAGGATCCAAAAGGAAAGTCCATTTTGGGTCCTGCTCCTAAGATGCCTCAGCTTACACTTAAGCATAAGCAAAAGTCAAAGCAAAGGAAAAAGGCATCTTCCTCCTTTGACCCTAAAATTAACGAGCTAGCTCAGCAAGTTAATGATCTTTCCTCTCAATTGAAAGAATTCTTCCTTCAAAATCAAAAAGGCAGCACCTCTGTTAAAAAATGCTACATATCTGGCAGCAGAGGTCATGTTGCTTCTGATTGTGACAACTCCAGGGATGCTCCTGAGGTTGACATTCAATCTAATCCTTCTTCTTCAGCGGCTGCTCCCTCCTCCACTATGGTCAGCGAAAGTTCTGCTTCTGCTGATCATGTAAATAGTGTAGGAGAGTCAACCGATCTCACTGAGGAGAACATTGCTGACTTCATTGCTGCTCAGCGAATCTCCTTTCCCCTCTCTCAAGAGATCATTACTAATGGTCGTGGTAGCATTCTGGTTGAGTATGGGAACAACAATCAAGTCAGCAACTTGACTGTTCTAGATACTGGAACCACTATCACCTCTGCTGATCAATATTACACCTATGTGATTGATCGTGACATGCCTCCTGCTCATCAACTTGTTGATAACTCTCCAAGTAATGAGAATACTAACACTAGGGCTACTCTTCCTCTCTCTACAAATGACACTGTCAGTAGAGAAGAATCCTCTGAGTCTCCCCTCTTTAATCCTGCTGACATGTCCGTCAGTGAGTTCAATAGTGAACCCATCTAAATCCTTCTGTTAAATCCATGCAGGGCTCGCTGGGGAAAGGTGTGTGGTACTTGGACAGTGGTTGTTCAAAACACATGACTGGCTCAAAGACCCTGCTGGATAACTACGTAGAGGCTGCTGGCCCTACTGTAGTGTTTGGTGATAACTCCACTGGACAAACTGAAGGTTATGGTCTTCTCTCCAATGGTCTCATTAAGTTCTCCAAGGTCGCTTATGTCAATGGATTAAAACATAATCTCATCAGCATAATTCAACTTTGTGATGCTGACTACAAAGTGATTCTTGATAAACATCAAGGCACTGTGGTAAATGTAAACAAGGAAGTAGTCTTGGTTGCTCCAAGGAAACGAGATGTATATCTGGTTGACTTCACTCCTATCAAGACTGATAGTGAAACTTGTTTCTTTGCTAAGTCAGCTGCTGAACTAAATTGGTTATGGCACAAGCGTATGTCGCATGTGAATTTCAAAACATTAACTCTCTGGCCAAAAAGAACCTTGTTCGTGGCCTCCCTCATCTTTCTTTTGAAAAGGATAGACTCTGTGGTGCTTGTGAAAAAGGTAAAAGCCATAGAGCTACCTTCAAAACAAAGCAGGAAAATTCTATCTCTAGCTGCTTTCATCTTCTTCACATGGACCTTTTTGGTCCAGTGAATGTCCAAAGTCTAAAGGGTAGCAGATACACTTAGTAATCGTGGATGAATACTCACGATACACTTGGACTATCTTTCTTCATTCTAAGAGTGATGCTGCTGAAGAGATTATCAATTTCATCAAGAAAATGGAGAATCTCAACAGCATAAGGGTAAAAGAACTCAGGAGCGATCATGGTACTGAGTTCAGAAACCACACTCTTGAAGCCTTTTGAGCTGATCAAGGGATCTCACAAAATTTCTCTTCCACCAGAACTCCTGAGCAAAATGGTGTCGCTGAAAGGAGAAATAGAACTCTCATTGAAGCAGCACGCACCATGCTCAGTGAGTCTTCCTTGCCTAGTAAATTCTGGGCTGAAGCTATCAACACTGCTTGTCATACTCAAAATAGATGTCTAATAGTTAAAAGACATGACAAGACATCGTATGAGGTGTTGAAAGGTAAGAAACCTCAAATCAAATACTTCCATGTATTTGGATGTCCTGTCTTCATCTTAAACAACAAGGATCACCTAGGAAAATTTGATCCTAAAGCTGATGATGGATACTTTCTTGGGTATTCGTTCATCAGCAAGGCATTCAGAGTATTCAATACTCGCCTTCAGAAGGTTGATGAATCCATTCATGTTACTCTTGATGAAAGTTCATCAGCACTAAAGGACATTCAATCTTTTTCATCTGAGGTCATTTTCAATGAGCTAGCTGACCCTCTTACTGAGGAAGCTGACTCATTTGTTGATGCTTCTTGCTCGCTGCCTGATACGATTCAGCATATCACAAAGGATAGTTCAGCTGATGTTGAACTAGAGCAAGTTGCTGCTCATATCTACTCGATTGAGCTAGTTGAGCCTATCTTAAGATCAATCCATGCAGCATCAACCAAACCTAGATCACTGGCTGATGACGTACATGCTGATGACTCTACTGAGGAGGAGTTTCATGATGCTTCAGCAAATGCTGAAGAAATGGATTCTGCTGAAGACTCCACCATCATTAATAACTCAAATCAGTCAAATGGCTCTGCTGATCATTCTCCTGAACCCATTCTTACCATTGACCTCTCTTCTTATAATGCTCCTGCTGATCCCAACGCTCCAATTTCCGCTGCCACTCAACTTGGTGTCTCAAGTGCTCCTGCGCTTAAGTGGACATCTAGTCATCCAGCTCACCAAGTCATCGGTGATCCTCAGCAGGGGATTATCACTCGATCAGCGACAAGAAATACATGTCTGTATGTAAACTTCTTGTCTATGATCACTCCCAAAAATATAGGAGAAGCAATGGTTGATCCCTCATGGGTTGCTGCCATGCAAGAGGAACTCACCCAATTCAAAAGACAAAATGTCTGGTTCTTGGTTCCTCTACCTCCTGGAAAAGAACCCATCGGAACTAAATGGGTTTATAGGAATAAAATGGACGAAGATGGTGTTGTTACTCGTAACAAGGCTAGGTTGGTTGCACAAGGATACCTTCAAGAAGAAGGTGTTGATTACGATGAAACCTTTGCACCAGTAGCCCGATTAGAAGTAATTCGCTTATTCTTGGCACATGTTGCTTACAGAAACTTCACAGTATATCAAATGGATGTAAAGAGTGCTTTCCTAAATGGAAAACTCGATGAGGAAGTTTATGTTGAGCAGCCACTTGGTTTTGAAGATCCAGCCAAGCCTCACCATGTCTATCGCCTCTATAAGGCACTCTATGGTCTTAAACAAGCTCCCAGAGCTTGGTATGACACTCTCTCTGAATTTCTTCTCTCTAATAAGTTTCAGCGAGGATCCATTGACATCACCTTCATCTATAGAAAGGGTGCTGATGTCCTATATGTTCAGATATATGTAGATGACATCATTTTTGGGTCCTCCAGCAAGAAACTTTGTACCAAGTTCAGCTCACTGATGTCCTCTCATTTTGAGATGAGCATGATGGGTGAGCTGACCTTCTTTCTTGGTCTTCAAATTCGTCAACTCCCAAATGGGATTTTCATTAATCAGGAAAAGTACATTCGAGACATGTTGGCCAAATTTGACATGTCTAATGTCACTACTAAGGCCACTCCTATGTCTCCTCCCAATAATCTTCATGCTGATCCTGATGGCAAGCATGTGAACCCCACTCACTATCGGGGAATGATTGGCTCGCTGATGTATCTCACAGTAAGTCGTCCTGATATCATGTTTGCTACTTGCTTATGTGCAAGATATCAAGCCTCCCCTAGGGAATCTCATTGTAACATCCCAAACTTTTCTTTAAAATTTGACTAACGCTGTTAAGTCAACCTCATGTGTGTCGTTAAGTCTAGTGTGAATATATGCATATACGTAGTTAATGTGTGTTATGTGTGAGGTTTGAAAACCTAAATGTTAATGTAGTATAAATGTGTGAAATATGAAGAAATTATGTCACCATGGAAAGGAGTAATCCGATTTGGAAAGAAGGGCAAGTTGAGTCCAAGATTTATTGGACCTTTTAAAATCTTGAAACGCATTAAGGATGTAGCATATCAGTT